>JAWWEO010000009.1:20425094-20525927 GCA_035582975.1 Ormyrus labotus | reverse complement strand
TTTCCTCTCCGAACAAGATGGTGTAATTTGTT
This sequence comes from Ormyrus labotus, assembly GCA_035582975.1. Lineage (NCBI taxonomy): Eukaryota > Metazoa > Arthropoda > Insecta > Hymenoptera > Ormyridae > Ormyrus > Ormyrus labotus. The sequence goes on along the minus strand of JAWWEO010000009.1, from coordinate 20,525,895 downwards.
TTAAAAAATCGTCAAGGGCCGATTTCACTATCTTATCCGGCTAGAACCTTTGTACTCCGATTGAAATTGTTCGCGTTTAACGAACCTTACAAAGTCGCAACGATGGTCCAAATAGAAAACAAAAGTACAATGATGACAATTGAAAATCATTCAACGATGATGACCCGGAAACCTGATCACAGGCATTGTTTGGCACGTCTATAGTAATTTTTTTATCGGCAATTTTTGATTAATTTGTTCTCCAATTAGAAGCAAATTTACGAATTCTCAACACTACAATATATCAATCACCGTTCAATCGAAACAATTTTAAATAAGCGGCAAATAAGACGTTAGCAAAATATTTTTCCCTTCGAAGAAGGCAACAAAAGGCAGACGTAGGCGGAATAAAGCCGTTTTATCGAATAAAAGAATTCCACGTGCGCTTGAAAAGCGTCGAGGAGCATATATGTGCCCTCATTTAAAATTCAAAAACATTCATCAAGTGTATCATGCGGATTTCATAAAAAATTCAACGCTCGTCGCGTAAATAAATCAAGCGGCCGACGGCACTTGCATTTATGTATAGTCAATAACCATTTCCACAAAAAAGCTTCCCCCCAACCACAAATAAACAACAAACAACAGTATACATATACTCACTGCTCCTTCCTAATGTTCCTCGGACAGTCGTTGGGGCTCTCCCCGGGGAAGGACCTTGGGTGGGTCTGAATGCTGTGCGGATAAAATATCTGCAGGACCCGGCAAAAGTCGACGTTCTGGACGAGGTAGTTGATGTCGGGGCTCCAGACGTCGTGGCTGAAGACGAGCAGTACCTGCTCGATGCCGCGCGCCTGCGCGAGCGAGATGATCAGGTGGCGGAGGTAGGTGATGCGGTCGTGGACCTGGACGACGATGATCGGCGCGTCCTGGGCGAGGGGACCGAACGCGTCCTCGTTCAGCAGCCGCTGCTCCGAGTTCACCCGGTCGATCTGACGGCGGATCTCCTGGATCTCGTGCTCGGTGAGGTCCTCGCCGCTGCCCGACGCCGAGGCAGTGCCGTTGCCCCGGGACAGAGTGCCGTTTCTACGCTCTTTCAGGAACCTGGGGGACGAGGCGGGGCGGCGATTAGACAACGTTTTTTTTATTACGATTGCAAGCTTACAAAAAGCAAAAACATGACTACTGATGCATAATATTGGAAAATTTACCAAACAGTGTAGTAAAATTTCTTATAAAGTATGGTAATTTTTTTGGTTTTGGAAGTATGTAGTAGATTTACTAGAAAGTATCGTAATTTTTGCCTATTTGCAATTTTTACTGCATCTCTTCTCTCAGTGTAGAAATAAAATTTATTACAAGGTAAAATAATTACTAAGCAAAATAAACGAGCTAATCCCTTTAACTTAAATACAATTTTATCTGTCGAGCATTCGAGTCTTTTTAAAATAATTTAAAACAACTACTATTAAACTAACTCGTTTTAAGACAAAACGACTTCTATCTCGTAAAGATTCGAGCTACAAAAGTTAATTATTAAAAAAAGGAATACTAATTTACTCGCAAAAAAATTCAACGACTCCATCTTTAGTCTTCCGTCACTCAATAAAGCAGATATTGCATTTTAAATCTCTCCCAAGCTCCGCGGCATTAATCACTATTTACGATTGCTTGTTTGCGAAGTCATCGGAATTACGATCGTACAAAACTCCCCTCCCATAATTCTAAAAAGCTCTTACACTCCGCGCGGCCGATTAGTCGATGTCGCGCGTTTGATACAAAGCGACGCGTCCCCCGCCTTTTTCCGACGGCCATAAAAATCCAGAAATGATGTAGCGGCGGAGCGGAGTTAATGCTAATTAACATGCTGTCAAGTTTTCGTTATAACTCACGCGAGAATTATCTCGCGCAGTAGACTCGCGAGAGAGAGAGAGAGAGAGCGGCTAATGATAAAAATAGATTTATGCGCCTCGCCGTCAGCTAAATTGATTGCAGTCAATTTTCATGCCTGCGCAAATAGATTGATTTAGTGGATCAAACGCTTGTAGTTGCTGCGAAGCTCGTGCGTTACATTGTTCGTATTCTTTTGTTTGGCTTTTCGTTATCTGGGAGCGGGTTTTTTGCGAGGTGTTTAACAACGGTTATCTAATAGTATTGGTTTATTCCGATGACTGTATCGTTCGCGAGCTTCTATTGTAAATTTCATTCCGAGAGCTTCTGGTCGTCGCATCGAAGTATTTACGTAACTATAATAAAATAAGGTGACGATCTAATGGCATTCGTCGGTCGAAAAAAATATTTTCCAAACTGCATAAACAAAATACACCGTTGAATCGTTAAACCAACATTACGCACGCAACCGCCGACAAAAAGCTGTCCTTCACACCGCACAATAAAAATCTCCGCCTCGGAATCTCGAGTTCTCCATCCCAATAAAATATATCCTCGCCTTCGACCCGCAGAGGCAAACAGCCGCCGCTGCGGTCGCTTACGCAAACGGCGACCGCGGCGCGTACATATAATCTTTTTTTTTTCAAAGAGAAAAGGGAAATTATAAGCCCACCTGTGCAGCTCCTGGGGCACGAGGGCGTAGAGGCTCTCGTTGACGATCGCCTGGTTCGACCAGTCGCGACTGGTCAGGTTGATGACGTGCAGCTGCAGCCAGAGGAACGTCGCCAGGAAGACGAACGCCAGGGTCCGCACCAGGAGGCCGCGGCTGGCCCGAGGCGCCCCGACGACTCCGACCACCGTCGTGCCTACGCAAGGTTCGCCGATGTATTCGTGATTGCTTTTTTTTTCTTCTTTTCAGCCGCGGCCGTGTTTTAATTAGTTCGGGGAGATCGAAGAAGTTGCCGCGCCGGGTAGTTTTGCGAAAGTTGGTAAGGATCTATAAGTAGGATTAATTATGCCCCGCTTTCCCGGAGAGTCGGATTAAGAGTGAATTAATTGGGCGCGATTAAAATTTTCATCGACGAGCGTCAGTATATATGTTCTCTTTCCGCATTCCTCTTGGCGCCGCTCTGCACCACCCGGAAGAGTCCATCATCGTCGCCGTCCTCCCTTTCCCGAATCCGCGCTCGGCCCTCGATATTCCGGCGGCGGTCTCTATCCGGTTATAAATAAACGCGCGCCGAAACTGCGGCCGTAAACATCAAACGGCGCGCGCGCAACTTGGGCGATAAACCCGCGCGCGGCGCGCGGCCCCGAAGGTTATAAGACGCTCTCCGGAGGCTCGTATAAGCTCGCGAACTTTCCTCCGCCTCCGCCTCCTTCGCCGGGTTATCCCTGGGTTGCAGCTCGACGTCTGGCTTTATGCGCTTTGGATATCCGTATAAAGCTTTGATGAATCCGTGGGACCGGAGCTTATTAACCCCTTCGCGTTGTTGGCGAAGTGCGGAGATGGCCTTTATAATATATATATACATGCTCGGGCGAATAGATTTATTGGCCCGTAAAAGGATCGCCGACGGAATGGAATCAAGGTGTTTGGGGACTAACGGGAAGATGGGTAGTTGATCAGTGTACTTATGGTGATTCTTTTGCGAAGCGCGACTTTGAGGAAGCTGCGATTGTTCGTCGCGGGTGAATGAACAGGAGGAACATTAATCGTTTTAGAATTCAATTATTAATTACGTAAGATAAAGAAACGTTATTCACTCGACATCCTCGATTAATTTCGCGAAAGAACGCAGCCGAACGAAAATGATTTTCTAATCCCCGATAAATCGCCGCGGCGTAATGAAAGGACGTAAATTAAAATGCGCGCGCAATCGAGAGATCCTCCCCACAAAAGAAAGAAAGCAGCGGCAAATTGAATTTATCGCCATCAGCGTCATTAATTAAAGCCGCGGCTCGGAAATAGAAGCGCGGCCCGTTTATATACATATATATTGTCTCCTCCGCGGAGGGATATATCGCCTCGCAAAAAAAGGCCGATCCACTAATCACCGAGAGATGCCGGATGCTATTTGCGTACGTAAGCGCCATCCTCTTTATCCCTGCTATCTTCCTTACGCGAGTTATATTTCGAGCGTCGCGCGGCGCTCCATTTGAGGTATAAAAAAGAAAAGGGCCGCGCCGGACACCTCGTCGTTTTTCCGCCGCCGCGACGGTTTTAGCAAGCGTTTAAGGCGTCGTGACTACTCACCTCTCATGCTGACCTTCCTAACTGGCTGTCCTGGAAAGAAAGAGAACGTTGAAGTCGGCCTTTGTTGGGGGTATCAATTAGGGGGCAAGCTCGCGAATTAAGACTCGTTAATTAGCGCGATTATTCCCCGAGTGCCCCCTTTTTTTTTTTTTGTTCTCTGGACATCGCTTTTTGCGCCCTTTTTTGTTTCAGAGATTCTACGAGGGAGAGAGAGGCACTTTTTTAAGCTTTTCGAGGGAGAATGAATGTTTGCTCGTTTCTTATTTACTTTGTTCTGCAGCTTTTCCGGATTCGCTGTAATTGCGATAATTATGAAGGAGTGCGCTTCTGAAATCTGCTGAAAATTGTTGACTCGAAAGTTTTTATGTTATTTAATATTCGTCGGGGAAAATTCGCAATTTATTATTTTGCTTTAAAAAAGATTATTTAATTTTTATTCAAATTATTTAATTTTTTATTCACAACTTTATTGTTTTAATTTATATACTTTCCAAATGACGTTAAATCTTTAATTAAACAAAAGATTCATTTTCTGTGAAATGTTTAAAATTCAGTGAATAATTATTTTGCATTCTTGTTAAATATTAACGTTTTATTAATAATAACGAATTTTGCGAAAACACTCTATTCTGGCTTTGAATTCATACGTCAAAAATTTAACGAAGCATAAATAATTGAATATAATTATGAAATAATTGAGCTAATACGTATTAAATTAGAATCCGGGCATTCATAAAAGGACAAACTCACCTCAATAGGAAGGTTTGCATCGGATGATCCTCCATTTTCCATCCAATCTGAAACAGAAAAAAAATGACAATGAAAACCAAAGTCATTATTTCTTGATTTTAAAAATGAATGTAGGATGCAAAAATTCGCATTCTCTCGATTAAATTGTAAAACGAATTTTGAAACGGCGGCAGAAGAAACGTATGATAATTACGCTCGTCTAAAGGTATTTTTATAGAATGTTATTTCAATGCCATTAAAGCGTATAGTAAACATAGGTGCGGTAATTTCTAGTGTAATTTATGCGAGGCGTATGTAAGCTTTTACATAAGCAGCAGCGCAGTAATTCTTGTTTTTATTTGAGGTGGAACGTGTATAAGGTGGCCGAGCCAGAATTAAAAGCGACGCGCTCCATTGCCAAAGTCGTGTGTATAGTTTCCCTTTGCGAAAAAATCTAGAATTTACAGTAAAATCAATCGATTGTACCTGTTGGTGTTCGGCAATTTTCTACCGGCTATACAAGTTAGATAAGCAAAAATGCGCCCATTTATACACAAAAGTTTAGTAAAAATTACCATATTTTATAAGAAAATTTACCAAATAGTATAGTAAAATTTCTTATAAAGTATAGTCATATTTTTGGTTTTGACAGTCTATGGTGACTTTGCTAGACAGCATGTATTTGTAATTTTTACTATATTTCTTCTTTCAGTGTAGCTGTATTCCCTCAAAAAAATAGCAACTTGGCATCAGTTACTCGATTTGGCAACCGCATTGCAGTAATTGATTGATATACTATGATTGATCGATAATCTCGAGGCTTATAAACCAATGATAAAAAAAAATTACACATGACCTACTGTTTATTATGCCACTAACGCGCTCCGTATTCCAGAAGCACTCGCAAGCTTTAATTAAGACGTGACAGTTTAAAAATCGAGTTCCACAGCGACGTATCTGGAATCTCATCTAAATTGCATCGAGCGCCTTTCTCGCGTCTTTTCTATAGGAAAAAAAAAGCGACGCGGTAAAAAATGGTCTACTTTTAAAACGCGTAATTCTTTTAAAAGATTTTTAATTTGATCGAAGAGAAATAGAAGTATATCAATACGGATTAATGAAAATATAAACGGAAAAAAATTTTCTATAGTAAAAATTACAATAGTAAATTTTAATTTGAACACAGGCTGTAAAAATCTAAAAAATTACCATGTTTCTAGTCAATTTTACAAGTCTAAATATGAAAATTTATCATTGACCTCGTAAAATTAACTAGAAACTGTATGGTAATTTTTTAGATTTTTACAGTCTATGACCAAATTAAAATGCACCATTATAATTTTTACTAGAAAATTTTTCTCCCTATATTTTCGTACGAACCCCACTTTACAAAAAAAAAAAAAAAAAAAAAAAAAAACTGCGTAGAAGCCTGCTTTACGTCAACATAATTCGAGCGGCGTTGAATTTCACTGAAAATGACGACAGAGCGTACGCCGCTTCAACCGGATAATTAAGCCTGACAAAAAGATTTATAACCAGCTCTTGCAATTTGATATTGCATATCAAGAGTTTTAAACGAGTCGTCGGCGATAGCGGACGTCGCCTCCGACAACCCAAATGTTATATAGCCTCGGACGTCGAGTATAAAAATAATATATTATTTGTAAATTCACGAAGTTTTCCGCCGCTCGATCATTAATTCAACCGCGCTCCCAATTTTATATCAATATAAACGCTCCTAATTCGCCGATTAAAGCTCGCTCGATAAGATTACTCCAAATCGAATTATAAGCTCTAAATTACGCGAATTAATAATCGATCCAGCGAGCGCGGAGTACGTTCAACCTACATTTCAAATTGAAATCCCGACGGCGAGCAGCCGACCGTTCCAAATATATCAAAAAGCACATCGCGCGACAAACTAAATAGCATATCGCACGCGGGCTTCGATTTTTATATAATACGCAGCGGCGGCGACTCGCAGCGGGAGAAAAAGCCACTCCGTCGTTTTATAAGTGCATTAACGTCGCCGCGGCTGGATGTACAATGCGCCTGTATTAGTTCGGCGCTAATAAAATTAAGGGCGAAACGAGAGAAGGGTTAATGTCCCCGCGATGTGTCCGACGCGGAGCTTATATATCTGGTTTCGCAGCGCTTGAAAGCCGAGCCGCGCGTATAATATGATTTTCAATTTTAGAATCGCAGGCTTTACCTTCTAATAATAATTTTCGCGGCGCGATAATAGTTTTGCGATTAAGGCGAAAATAGGCCATTGACGGGTTGCATGGCTGGTTAGTTTTGAGAATTTTACGATGAGCGAATTGTGTTTGTATTAATATTTTTGTCCTTTGATATAAATCTTTGGTGGAAATGTACTCTGAAACATTTAGTATAAATAAATTAAATTTCGTTTCTCGGATACATTTTTATGGAATTTTTTTATATATTTAATTCGATTAAAAGATCTTCTCAACCTTTTAATAATCAAACGAAAATAGAAGAATACTCGATAAATCAATCAACCCGAATAAAACCGCGACTTCCAAAAATCTTCAAAATACATCTCTCCAGCCACCCACATTTTCATTAAACCACCGCCGCGTTCATCAAGTAATTAATAAAACAATAATCCAAATAACGCACACTTTCATCCCAATATAACAACCGAGGCGCATTAAATTAAACCTGCAGCCTCGCAAATCCAGCAAACTCTCCCATCCACCGTTCCGAAATCCGTCCCGGGGCCTCCGCGCGCTTCTTGAGGTGACACCAACGCCCCCCGAGCGATGATATTATTTCGGCTCGTCGGCCCAGACCGCGGCGGCCGTAAAAATGTCAAGATAGCGAGAGAGAGCCGGGCGGCGATATAGACAGCTTTGATTTATCGGACGCCTCGGACTTTGGAGCGTCAGCGTCCGTCGCTCTCGTCCGCCTGATTTTCCGCCGCGGATCGTCGATCGTTTCGGGGCTCCGACGCGGTTTTACTTTGGCGACCGCATTGTTTCGCCGATCGCCCGAGTTTACGGCTCGGCGGCGGCGGCTCTCGAATATATATATACGTTTGCGGGGATGCGAAGCGGGTCGAAAATCCGCGGGGGCCTTTTTTACGGACGTAACGGAGAAGAATATATTTTGCCGCGCGCTGTTGATCGCTTTGATTTTTGCCGAGCGACGCGGCTGCGGTTACGCGCGCTCGCGGCGATTAATTGCGCAATCGCTGATAAGATGATTGCGTCGCGGTCGACCTTTCGGAGTGCGGTTTTAATCTTTTGACCTTTGCCGCGGATTTTTCTAGGTCGGCTGCGTACGATAAAAATGTTTCCGAAAGAAGCCCTTTCGAAAGAAAGGGATGGTATTTTACAGTTTCTTCTTATCGGAAAAGCTGTAAAACGTAAAAAATAAAAATTTTTTAATAATAAGTTTGTACAAAAATTTACTTAAAAAACCCTCATTAATCATCCTCAATGACTAGACAATCCTTCGAAACAACAACAGCAGCAGCAGCAGCATCGCATTTTTCCCAAACTCCCGTTCCTTACCCCACTTAATCCTCCCGCCTTACGAACCCTCTCGCAAACCCACACGACGTCGCTCTCGCGTGCGCATCCTCGCCGCGCGAGTCACACCGATAACCGCATTCGCGGCTCTCTCTCTCCTCGGCATCAGCGTCGCGCGAACGCGCTTTGTCCTTATATATACGCGGAGCCCGCGCGAGGCCGAGAGCGATGGCTAACGCGCGTTCGGACAGCGCAATAAAGCCCCGCGGGCTCTTTAATGACGCGCGCAGCGTCGGCCCGCGGCGCAAAGACGTATAGGCGCTCTAAATTCCGAGGGAATTCCGCGCGCGGCGCGCGGAGATATATGCCTTTTTTTCGAAATAGAAGAGAGTTCGAGTGGAAAAGCGAGGCGCGGAGAGCTTAGAATTTGGAGCTCGAGGTATAACGGATCGGTGGTGGATTCTTTATTTTTTTTTTTCTTTTTTTTTTTGGAGTAACGGGGCGTTAATTAGAGAGGGAATTGTATTCAATCTGCGCTGCCGGTGCAGTATGCGGTTGATTCTAAAGAATCTTGGTGAAAGAAAATGCGCCGGGAGAGAAATAAAGTATTCAACCTTCCGTCCTTGATCCCGAATGTAAGATGAAAAGGTGTAAAGTATCATTTTTGCGTTTGCCTATTTTGATTTCATTCTATATTCTTCCTAGATATTTTAATAATTTCTTGAATTTAAACAAATGCAATTCACCTACGTTTGTTTTAAAAAAATAGAAGTCAATTAACTGATAATCAAATCTCCCCGCGACTTTTTATTCCGCTCGGCAAAGCCAATCGAAATGAACCTCGCCCGGGAACCAAAAAAAAGAAAATCCCCCAATTCGACGACCAAATTTCCTTATCCCCGGCATCGCGGCCCCGGAAATCTCCCCATTGTTCCTCTCTCCTCCTCCATCGCCTCCTCCCGAAACGCGGGGAAATCCCCCGGGAGGAGGAGCCGGAATAAGGGTATAAAAAACCCGGCCGCCGCGAGAGCCTTCCCTCTCCCCGACGTATATAAACCCGTCATTAATTATCAATCCCCGATTCTGGCCGGCGGCCAACGAGGCGTCCCGAAATCCGAATCGGCCCGCTTTTCCATTTCGAAGAGCCGCGCGTCGCTTCCAAGTCGTACGCGGGAGGGGAGGAGGGTTTGATTAATTAACGGCGCGCCGCCGAATTTTCAGACGGGACCATTGTCCGCGACGGATATGTCCCCGTCTTGCCGCGGCCTTCTTTCGAGCCGCGGATTTATGTGTACAGATCGGACGGATTTCAGGAGTGAGTAATCGCGCGTTTACGGGGCGGAAATTTGAGAGGCTCTCGGGAAGCGTTGGCGGGGTAATTAATACGCGGGCGAAGTCACCGAGTTGGGGGAAAGTTTTCTAATTATTGCTCGCGGTACTTTGGGGTGTTTTCACTCGTCTTTGCGGGCGGTTTTGTTTACCGATTAATTTTGCGGTAACGAGCTTAGCGTCAAAGTGGATTTTTGGCAATTGTTTATTAAAAGTGCCGGACGCGAATAAAATTTGAGTAGCGAAGAAGTATAAGTTGCGATTTATATTATCCACTTTGTACGAATGTTAATATAATCTTTCGTCTCGCACGAATACGAATTGCTGAATTTACTTATCTGCATGAAAACCGAGATAAAGTGGACGACAGATTCAATTGAGTCTCGGTGGTCATTTCGCAATTAATTAAAAGTATAAATGACGACGATCGCGCGTAATTGCATTAATTTCTTTGCATGCTTGCGAAGCAGGAACAAGCCCCATGATCGCCATTCATCAGTTGAAGGCTTTAAATCAGCATCATTTAGTACTTGACCCGTATTTCGCGTAATCTCCGCTTAGAAATATTTATGCGCTCGAGAGAATCCAGCAGAGTAACGTGCCGAATCGTCGAATCAACAATGATTTTTATTGGCGCAATTATTTCGAAAATCCAGAAATTTTCTCGCTACGAAATAAGGCGCTTTTTGGGCGATTGTTTTCTTCGCTTTTTTACCTCCCAGAAGATTAAGAGAAACGCCCGTCCCTCGTTTATAATGATGAGAAAAACACAAGCACAATGATTTTCTCCGGTTTGGTGACACACGTCCATTTTAGATCGTAAAAACAGTAATAAACGTAATTCCATGTTTCCTAGAGTTTATGTTATTACGTTTTCTTGCGCCGCCTCCTCTAATTGCTCTTTTTGTTACACTATGTTACTTCGAAGAAAAAAAACTTGTAAAGGAGATTATATTTTAATGCTTTAATAATTCCTTACGGCGAAACCATCAAGTCACTTCAATTTAGTTTGTATCTTATTATAAATAAATAATAATGTCATAAATTAATTCAAAGAAATAGTACCTCTACTTTCAAGTCAGTTTTCATCCGAAATTTTAATGCAATCATTTTATACGACAACGTTTAATAAAAATTTCGCATTTTTTATCTTACAATTTGCATGCTTAATTCTGTACTAAAAATTTTAGTGCGTCCGTAACAACGATGATCCTAGAATTTAAAGCAGCTCCTTTTTCAGTGACGTTCTAATTTAAAATTTAATATAAAGAGCTCCATTTTAAATTTCAAACCAGAGCTCTTAAATTAAAAAAGCAACCTTCCACAATTCTCAATATACCTCCCCTAACATCGTAAACCACACAAAACAACCAAAAAAAAAAAAAACGTTCAACCCGTACAAACTGCTCTAATTAATAAAATCTGATTAAAACCCAGACAAAACTTTCCTCGCGAACGGAAGCCCCGCTAAATCCACCTCCTCCCGCCTCTCTCGAACACCGTCTAAAAGCAGGACACCCAACGATAACCCCCGGCAACCGAGCCGCCGACACTCTGCGAAATACTTCAACCGATCGGAATGCAATTTAATTAAAAGCCGGCTCGCGAGAGTATACACGGAGTCCAGCCCGAGTTCTAAATATTTAGAGCAGCTCTCTCGCCTCGGTAGGATGCCCGCGCGCGCTATATCGATTAATCCGGGCCGAAATGAAAGAAGAAAAAAAGAGAGCCACACGACAATGGAGCACTTTAGCCGAGGCATAACGACGTATATCCGATCGGCGCGCGGGAGGGAAATTCCGCGACGCGTCGCCGCTTCTCTCTCTCTCTCTCTCTCTCTCTCTCTCCCGAGCTTGCGGCGTGCATGCATGCATGCATGCATGCATTCACGCGTCGCGCCGGGATCCGCGGGGATAAAACGCGGTGTATCGGCGTGCTTCCGAAGCCGTTATTAATCGCTCGACGGAGCGCTCGCGATTCGAGGGGCGTATTAGGACGAGTGAAGAGAGAGAGGTATTTCGGGAGGTTGGCGGAGCGGAAAAACTCGACGGGGAAAATAGTCGGCGGTTTGACCGTTCGCGCGAGGGGAAATTAAAGAGGCGCCGAATTCGAGGAGTGATGTTGGTTTACGCGTGTGTTTATACTGTTTTATGTTATTCGGGGAAGCGCGGAAAATCAATTTTTGTCGGAGTAGAAGAAAGAAGCTTTTTTAATCCGAGAACTGTTTGAGTGCGGTAAAATAAACGTTTAACGGCATGATTTTAAACCGTATATTGTATCACTCAGAGAAAAGTTTAGTGAAATTACCACACTGCCTAGTAAGGCAGCCACAGACTGTCAAAACCAAAAAAATGACCATACTTTATTGGAACATTTACCAAACAGTGTAGTAAAATTTTTTTGGTTTGACAGTCTGCGGTGGCTTTACATAGGCATTATCATTTTGTAATTTATACTATATTTCTCCTCTCGCGTGCAAAAGCAAAGCTCTCGTTAATCAAGACACTGATTAACGTCAAAAACATACGCTCCTTAATCCTCAAAACTTCCCGGCACTTTTAAAAAAATAAAACCAGAACACAATCACCCCAGCCAATTCCGCACCTTATCATTTTCACGCGTGCACAGGTATATTATTATACCCCGACAGCCAGAAACTCTCCTCCGCACCTCGGCAGACTCGCATTTAAATCCTCATTACAAAGCCAGCGGCAGCAGCATCAGCAGCAGCAGCACTTCTCCCACCGAAGTCACGCACCGCGTGCAGCTCTATTTTTACCGCCGTCCGCCGCGCGCGGCGGCCGCGTTGTTGATACACTTGCTTATAGCGCGGCGGCGATCTCCGCCGACGGACGAGCAGCCAATGTGCCACCGTCAAAAATATAATACAGTCGAGTCGTCGGTTAATCGGCGCCGAAACTTTTCCACTGCGTGCGCCTCGCTATAATACGCGCGGCCGTCCGCCGCCGCCGCCGGCGGAAAACCGGCAATTTTCTCCAATCGAGAACTGTAGACACTCGGAGCCTCGGGCCGGAGAGGCGCGTCGAGCCGCGAGCGCTGCCGGGGAGCGACTGAGAGGAGGATCGACTGGGAGAGCGACGTGAGCTTCGCCGAGAATAGGGACCGCTGCCAGCGCTTCCGCGACAGAGGCGGACCTTCGACGGGTGGCGGAAAAGGGGGAGGTGGGGAAAATAACTTTGAGCCGTCGTCCTGACGCGGAGGTGGAGGTTTTTTTTTTTTTTTTTATTGAGGTATTTTGATATGTTTCGTTGATTTTGGATAAGTGGAGGAAATTACTGTTATTAAGTTACATCGATTTCGAGGACGATTGAAAGCGCTTGAGTTTGCGGAGCTTACTTTTTGGCTCTTTGAAACTGAAACATGATTGATTGTGAAAAATACTATTATTACACTTATTGGAAAAATTCTGAAACCAGTAAATTTTAGTACAAAGTATAGCAATTTCTACTCTGACTCAAAGACAGTCATCTCCTTCCGAATACCAAGTATAAATATTGTGCCAATATATCAAAAACCTGCAAAATAAAGTGACTCAATCAGCAAAAATTCAAAACCTCTCAAACAAAACGAAAAAAAAAAAGCTTCGGCCTCTGATTCACCAAAGATCCAAAATACAGATTAATTGCGCAGGTGCCTCGATCTAATCAACTAGGAAAAAATGCACCGCATGCACAGTTTTTCAGTTTAAAAGGCCGCGAGATTGCGCATGCTCGCGGCGCGCGCAACGATAAGGCACATAATGCGCGGGTTCACAAAATATTTGCGCGGAATCTTCAATTAGGCATATTATATCAGAAAACGGGTTTCTGGCTTCGAACACTTTTTTTTTTCTCGGCGCTTAATCGAGTAGTCGAGATAGTGTAACTCGTCTCATCTTGCTTCTCGAACATCTGTCGTTCGTCTGATGTCATTCTCTTCTTTCATCTCGTAATACTCTGTATACACTCGAGCTATATCAATCGATAACCGAGTGTGATATGTAAAAAGACCTCCTCGTCAATCGACACGCTCGTTTATTTAAAACTCCAAAAAAAAGAGGAACGTGCACTTTTTCTAAAAACCATACGCCGACCAATCGAACGCGCAGAGCCGACATCGTATCCACCCTCCTCCTCAAAACAATCGCTTATCGGTCCCCGCTCGTTTCTCCATTTCCTGCGCGGCAAAGACTCTCGCCGTTATATCTGCCGCCTCTCCCCGGAGAGAGAGAGAGCAGCCTATCTCGCGCATAAATTAGCCGCAGATGCGTATACACAGCGGAGGAGCTTATCGGGCCGCCGATACGCGCGCTCACTCCCCTCGATTGCCGCGCTCTTTTGTCCGCGGAGGAGGAAGAAGGATGAGAGGGATCGCTGCGGATGCAGAGAGGCGCACAGTGCAGCTACGAGTTCGCGAGATTTTTTTTTTCTTTGAGGGCTGCGCACAACGGGGTTCGAGTCGTTGTCGGCGGGTTTTTTAGGTTTCGGCTCGGCGGCGGAGGATGCTTGTTGTTGATTTTGATTTTAATGCTTTGTAAGAGTAGGGAAATTTGATTATTTAATAATGCTTTTGTTTGATTAAAAATAATGTTTATATTATAAGACAATCATAAGTTTTAAATTTACATTTCTTTCCATTTTTTACGCAGCACTTTCCATTTCAGTAGTTTAATCAACCGAAATCTTATTTTGATAAACGACCCTTCGAATATACGCCTGCTTATATAGCTCAGCCTTTACTGTAGCAAATAACCTTCGTGCGTTTCAATCTCGTTCCGAGGCAGTGCACGCAAAGCGCGACTCCGCAAAAAGTGCATTTTTAAGATTGACTAAATTAACGCTCTACCCGCGACGCGGCACAAACTGTGACTTCTCGCTTAGTTATAACAAAGCAACAAGAAACTCTCTGAAAAAAGCTCGATTGTTTCCCCGTTCGCTTCCGCCTCGCGCGACAGACAGCGAGTTCGGCACATGTTTCATTGATTTCTCGATTCTCGCGCGAACAAGAGCCGCGCTAATTAAACGCATAAGCCTCCGTACGCCCAGACATTGATACGCGTTAACCTCATTTTCGGCGCGAAAACGCGACTGTTGTTCGGCGGAAAATCCGCACGCGGCGAAGTGTCGATGCGCGCGGAACAAGCAATTTCGGAAGCTCTCGGCTTTATATATACACCGTGCGACCTCGAAGCAAGGCCCTGCTGACTAGTAAGGTCTGCGGTCGGCGAAGCCCTGATGAATTGTTGTGAAGACTCGCCTGTCGGCGAGGACTTATTGGGAGTTTACGCCCGCGGGGGAGGAATTAACGAGCTTTCGAAAACTTACAAATATCTCCTAATGCTATCAAAGCAACGGTATAAATCTCCGTTATCCGAGAGCTTATCTCGGCGGCGCGGAGCGGCGTTTCCTTTTTTCATAGAATTTTTTTCCGAGGAATCTACGTATCGCCGTTTTTTTAGTCGGACGCAAAGTTTGTATGCGCGTCGGGAACGACGTATACTTAACAGTGAATTAAAAATCGTGCGAATCAAACCAGCCACTTGACAGCATTATCAAGCTCGTGCGAATGAACCTTGTTCATTAAGGTCGCAAGGTAAACAAACAATAATATACAACGCGCGAATATGAAACGGACGATAATTGCAGAATTACCTCGAAGCCCCCGTCGACCGCGGCGAATTTTTCCAAGCGCCCGTACTTCCCAGCGCGTAAACCAGAAATTTACAGCATCGATAAAGCAGAGTGCATTCGGGAACATTTTCCAAGCCCCCTCGTTTCCACATTAATAACAGTCCCCCCCTCCCCTCTCCGGGCCGCGACGTCTTTCATTACAACTGCATGCGCGCGGAGTAATAAAATTTATGCTAATTCGCGAGAGAGAGCGGAGGCCCAACAATGCGCGCTCTCCTCGGCGGGCTCCCCGCTAATCGCGCCGCGTTTTAAATCTGGCCATTAGCCTTAACGAGAGAGTCTTGTCAGGGGAGCGTCTTAATACATCCTGCGCCGTTACGAGGCGGCTCGCGGAGAGTCCTTATCGGACTCGCGGCCCCTGAGATTAGCCGGGAATGGCGGGAGGGGGGGCCTTGTAAGGCGCGCGCTTCCTTTTCAGGCCAGGTGCGATGTAGTTATTAAGCTTTATTATGAATGGCGTTCGTTAATTTTCATTTTCTGCAGGAGGGGAAGCGCGGTTTTTGTTCGACTCGTGGGAGGATTTTTTTTTTCAAGGGAAAAAAACGGTGATGGGTAAGTCTTGATAAATGTAAGCTTCTTCGGGAAATGAGGAGGAAGAGCTCTTGCGGCAAGAATCTAGTTGATGATTTGCGATTGAATAAATTTAAGCGCGGCGATTTAGAAACTTTAACAAATTTCCGTAAATAATAGCTGACTGATTACCCGGACTTCAAAGAAAAGTCGAGTGACATTTAAAGTCTCTTTGAAGTCTCTTGCAGCTCGACGTAAATCAAGCGCTTGAATTTTCATGAACTCCAATAATTTCACTGAAATACGCGCATTATAACTCAAAGGTTATTCGTACGACCGAATATATATATGTTTTAATGCACGGAAACGAATTTAGAAACTATAATATTCGCCTCGATTTCGAAAACCTTATGGCAAATTTTTTTTTTTTTTTTCTTTTATCACAAAGTTCAGACTCGAGGCGCGCCGCTGAAGGAATATTAATGCGCGAGAATAAAGCCGCGGCATCTTTACCGGGGGAAAAAAAGTATTACGGAAGAGCAATAAAATATGACGTAAAATAGCCCCGGCAAGTTCGTCGTGCTTAAAGCGTCTTTAAAACATGCATAAAAGGGTAGGAGGCTTATTATCTTAATGCATTTTGAGATAACCGCTAAGAGAAGCTTCTTTCTAAAGTTTTCCTAAATCCGCCGGATCCTTTCTTGCGCAATGAATATTTGAGTATGACCTCGTTCCCGGGGAGTCTGGACCCGTCGTTTGCATGAAAATGATCCAATTGCGCGTCGCGGACAGGTTGCAAATTTTTGCTCTTTTTTAAATTTTACGAATTTTCAAACTATTACTCGGGAGTAAGTTATTGGCGATTCGCCAGACTTTTGTAAGTGTCTGGAAATTATGTTTACTCGGCATCGAACGATGGAAAGAATAATATTTTCGAAACGGCAAAATGCAGCGTATTTGTGCTTATAAAATCGCCGTGTTTCAAAAACTTGGTCACTTAATTTGCAAACTGATTTATCGTTGTATCGTTCTAATAGATTTATCTCGCCTCGAAAATGAAACAATTTCATTTGAATGTCAATTTTTAGTCGATTCTTAGCTTGTTTTGTAGTTGAAAGCGATAAATTGCTATTATGTTTTTTTTCAATGAATATTTCAGTGTAATGATATTTTATCTTTTTTTAATTTACACATCAATTTTAGCTAAAAAGCACTCCATTTAAAATACACGTTAACCAACCCAACTGGTCAAGTTTCTACCAGAAGTTCCATCGCCCAAAAACCAACTTTCCCACCGCCTTACAAAAAATCCTCAAACCGTTCCTCCAAAAAACTCAACCGCAGCACCTCCCAGCACACCTTGAAAATATCCCCAATCGCGCCCAATATCCTCCCGTCCCATATCGGCGAAGCAGAACAAGGAAACACTCACGTAAAAAATTCAACACCGCAGCGCAGCCAATATTGGTATATTGCGTCCGAAAGGGAAACTCGCTCGGGCGGACAGAGAGAAGTGCGCCGGTGGAACGGCCTTAATTGACGCAGGCACGAAAAGCGCGGACTGCCGGCGGTGGCTCGATCACATTTCGTAATCGGCGCGCCGCGGCGAAAGAGGATTGTGCGCGGGTCGCGTCGCCGGACGTTCCGAGTCGACTAACTGCGGCTCGGACTTCGCCGCCGACGCCTCGAGACTTTGCCGCCTTCCCTACCGCGGATTCTCAAGCTCGCGCTCGACGCGTTTAGAACAGAGCGGCGTGATTGGGAGGTCGACGGATCGGCAGTGTGGGCGAGGGTTTTGATTTGAGACTGCTTTTCTATCGGGAGTTAGAGATTCTTTTGGGAATATAATGCGATGATTAGTGAGATATAAGATTTAAGAGAAAAATTTAGTTGTTGAGTTAATTGTCAGACATTCCCTGGTAGAAAATTAACCTGTTGGGCTGGTTAACGTACATTTTAAATGGAGCACTTTTTAGCTGAAATTAATGTCTAAATTAAATAAAAACAATTGGAAAATCATTTTAGAAGATAAAACATAATGACAAAAAATAGTAGCAATTTGTCGTTTTCAACTACAAAGAAACTAAAGAATTGGCTAAAGACTGCTTAACATTTCTTTAACAAAGTTGTTTATAGACTCTCGTTAGTTTTTAATCTCGAATCCATCGCTGTGATATCCGCGGACTTCAATCCTAAACTACCCCTAAATCGAAATTTCCCGCTCTCTATACATGCCTTAAAACCTTCGCATGCAAAAAGGTTATTAGAGGAAAGCGGAGGGTTTATCGAAGCTTCTGAAATATACGAGGTCTTTGTCGAACGAGTCAAGGATCCTTTCCCAATCGAATTTATCGGCATTCCAAAAGCGTACACGACGCGCCGGGGGAGTTTCGGTCCCCTTCAATTATCCCTTTTTTTCGCGCAAAACGCCGAGGCTGCGAGCAAAAAGTTTCCTCGTCGAGATACAAAACAGATTAGAAGTAAAGCCATTTTCCTAAACTTTAAGACTTCGGGGGCCACCTTGCAAATTGAATCAGCGCCATCTGCGCCGCGTGGAACGAAAATTTACAGTTTTACGATCGGAAATAAGCGATGCTTCAAACGAGTATGGCTTATATACTTACTTTTCCAGAGCCTCACCTTGACTCACATCGATTTTTCAAAAATCAATCGCAATTTTCTCTCGAAGCTTAAGCAGAAACTAAACTATTAACCGCGCCTGCAACGCATTCCGCCGAGGCTTCGGAATCGCGTCACTCCCATATCCAATTCCGGCCGAGCAAAAACTACCAACGAGACCTCCAAAGCGAGGCAAAAAAAAAAAAAAAAGGAGCGCGCGACGGCAGCGGGACGCAAATTGCGCGTCGTCCCGTATATTTTGTCGCGAACGTTTTCGGCGTCCATTTCTCATAATCCGGCGATTATCCTCGCGGCTTTCGGCCTTTGGGAATGAAATAGGGAAAGGAGAGCGGAGTAATTGCGAGTCGGTGCGAAAATTAAAAGCGATTTTTTGCCGCTTTATGTACGCTCGGGGCAAAAAAAAAAGAGGCGAGAGCTTTAAAAATAAAACGGCCGCTGCGTCACGCCGCTCTGGACAATGGCGCAATTATCATAATTTACAAGTTCGGACTGTCCCGCGTGTGTATATTGAATGGTAATAGCGGATGTACTAATAAGAACATCGCTCGTCGTTTAATTGAATTTGCGCGGGATGAATTTTTGGTTGCTGTTCGAGTAGTGTTTTCAAGGTTTTATAATTGGAAATTGGAAGTTGGGGGCTTTAGTTGCTGTGCTCGAGTAATTATACAGCAAAGTGCTGAAGACCATGCAACTCCTGGAGTTACAAACTAATTAATTTCGTAATTTATGCGTCCATTGAGAAAAAGTTACTATCGCAGAGAAAGAAAATCGTTAATTTTTAAATAAACAAAGAATTAAAAGCAGACAAACATGCAATAATTAAACTTGTACATAGATTATTGCACAAATCTGACGTGTGCACTTGAACGTAAATTATAAATCACTGAAAATATACAAACGAACATCAAAAAGACCCTTTAAAAATTTCAAAAAACAGTCTCTCCCCCTCAAAAATTATTGGTGTGCTGGCACTCAGCCGACGATGTACGTATGTACACTCATATTTGCGAGTATGCAAGTGTCGCGGATTTGAGTAAACATGTATGTGCGTATATACTGTACTGTTAGGGGACAAAAGTACTGTCTCCCCACTTTCTTATTTTGATTTCTTAGAAGTAGTCTTGAGATACTTGCGAGCCGAGCAACATGTCGCTCGAAAGTTACACGTGCTTTTTGTACATTTAGAATTTAATCTGAAAGCATCGTGCAATTCATATAGAATTATGTCTATAATTATTATTATAATAAAAAGTTTAAACATGAAACAATAAGTGTTTCTATTTATTTAATAAAAGCCTTATTTTAAAAGTGCCTAATTTTCACAACAAAAATTCCTCTCAAAACGAACCGCGCAAAAAGCACTCCTCGCGTGTGCCCCGATCGCGTGCGCGCGCAATTGGCGAAAAACAAACAAGCGCGCGCACTCGCACATACAGCCCGCGGCCCTTGGAATTGCCAGGCGCGATTACCCCGGTTGTCACAAGAAAGGCATTAGAGAGCCGCAAATAAATTTCGCGTTCGTCAACCCAATTGGGGAGGGAGCGCCGGAGGTGAATGAGTAGTACGTGGTTTAATCGAGCGCGCATGACTCCGCGCGCGCACTTGATTCTCGCGCTTTTTCTCCAGGGCCGATTTTCAGATTTTTTTCCCAGCCGGGTTGTACCGCAATGTAATTAGGGAATTAATTCCGCGTTACGACAATGAGGAGCTGTGCTGATTTATCCCGCGTGATTTCGCTTAACCGTTCGCGGGGTCGTTGTGGTTGGGAGGGAAGGTTGAGGATTTGAACTTTTGAATTGCGCTGGGAAGAGAAGTGGGAAATAATTAGTGTCGTATTTGTACAGTTAAAGGTAGATAAATAAACGAGTATTATATTTTGTTTATCTCAACCTAATAAATATTCAATGGAGGTACCTCGAGTAATTGTCAATTTCGGTAGAATAAAAAAAAAAGGCAGTGCCATTAACGTTGCGCTGTTTATCAATGCTCGTTCGAGTATGATTTATGTAAATATTCAATGTAATAGAAGGCCTCAAAAGCAGGCATGTATGTCCAGAGAGCCATTCGAGTCGAAGGCTACTTTTATTAAAAAGGAGAAGTAGGCAGCGTTCGTAAACCTTAAATACGTAATGAGGAGGAGCGCAAATGGCTTAATGTTCTTTTAAGTTAATCAGCGAGTGAAGAATAGGTTTCAGAAGTGTGCTAAGAGACCCTTTCTACTTTTTAAAAAGGCCTGTTTCAACGTCTCGAAGGCAACAATGACGCGCAGTTGCAGGTAGGTTTTTATTTTACGCTCGCGATAAAAATGTTTTTTATTTGCACGCGAATAGCGAGCTGTAAAATTGTAATAGATTTTTTGGTATTCAGGTTAATGAGAATCGCTTTGCCACTTTAGCTTGTAATTATTGAATTTTAGCGAATAACTTATAAAGGACATTGATGTGTCAAAGACACGTAATAGTATAATATACACTTTTAAACAATTGAAAATGAAAAATAATTTGTCATGTCAGATTTATCTCAGCGCTTTATATTCAATTGCATTATTTAAATTCAAAACGAAATATTCCATGCAATATGAAAACCTGCAAATTGAACTTCAAATTAAATTTAATAACGCAATTTCGTTTGAAATTTTCTTTAGAAGAGGCAGCCCCGTAATGTTCCCAATTACAATTTAATTGGTATTTAATTAAATCCACCTGAAAAAGGAGCCTTTATTCTTTTTATTAAATATATATTCCCATATTCTCAGGGAATAAGGTTAATTAAACTAAGTTTACTTTAGCATCGCGGCTCTCAATTAGCGTAATGGAAGGAAGACTAACACCATTTATTCTGCTACTTATCGCTAAAGCAAAGCTGCCACCTCGCTTCTTCCCTCGATTTTTTTTCTTTTTACATTCTCCCGTCCGCCAAGTGAATACGCGCGCATTTGATTTTCCTCGTATGAATTCGCATTCATCACCGCCTTTTTAATCAGCCGAACAAGTTCTTCGTTAAATCCACCTAACCCGAACCGAACCGAATAAAGCTCCGAAGTCGCCTCCGTTATAAATCACCCGGGGAATCTAAGAATTTCCAGAATCCCCGCGTCCATAAAACGGGTTCGTTATTAAAAAAAAAAAAGAAAGAAACGCCGCTATTCACAATTTCGCTCCTCTCTCCCGCGAGTTTCCCGCAGAGGTCAGTAATCCCATACGTCCCGTCCGGCTGTTCGGATCCTCCGAGTTCCCGTGTATATACATGTACATCCCATTCCTTGCACTCGGCGCGCGGAGAGCCGTTAAAATCACGACTGCCAGCGAATCACAAAGAAAATTATCCTCGTCGTTGCGCCATTAATCCTCTCTCCCTCTCTCTCTCGCCTGGAAAACCCGTCGCCGAAACACCCCGCGGTCGAAAAAATAACCCGCCGCTCGATTCCGTCCCGCGCGCGGGAGCGCATTAGCATACGGCGCGCACAACGAGGCGCTCCCCCGACGTATCCGCGCGCAGCCGCTAACTGTCAAGTCGCCGTCGGCGGGAAACAAGCGCCCGCGGAGAGAGAGAGAGGAGAACGCGGCTCTCCTCGAGGGGAGATAAGAAAAAGGAGGAAGAAGCGTGAGAGAGAGGAAGAGAGAGTGTTGTACTCTCCGTGTGCAAGCGCGCGCATTTCGCCCAGGAATGCGGGGTACAGTTACGTAACGCCCGTCGTGTGCGTGTGCGCCTGCGCCACGCGCGGCACACCATGCATTATTCATCCGGGCCGGTATAAGCGAGGATAAAGAGGTTTTAATGGACGCGGGGGAAAACGGAAGCGCCCGCGGAATTGGACGTAATGGCGAAAAGTCGCGACGCTCGCCGAGCTGCGATCGGGTTGCCGCTGGACGGAGCTGCTTTATGCACGAGCGGCGAGGAGAGCGGATACGTATATAACAGTTGCGTTTGTCGACTGTCGCAATGGTGCGCGCTTCATTGATCGCTGATACGCGGGGAAGGAGACGCCGGTTGATTTCGTCGGGAGGCCGATGAGTGTCGATAGGTTTTGGTCGGAAAAACGAGGAAACGGGAAGTCGACTTGCTAAACTCGGGAGGGAAGAAAGGAGGAGAGAAAGCGGCTGTTTCGTTATAGGCGCCGCTTTTAAAAAAAATGATAGTTTGTTAATCGAATGACAGACTATAATATCCGAGAATATTTGATGTTGGATAAATATTGATTTTTAATGTTTTCTTCCTTTTTCAACGTCGCTCTGTTTATGCTGCCTTTACGTTATGCTAATTATCGACGGGTTGACTTGCAAATTACATTTGATAAACTAGCAAATTAAATACTTTGATTTATGTAAAAAAAAATCTACTACTAAATTTCTTAACCAAGTTCCAAACCGACGCCACCCAAAAGTTGTCCAGTTCAAAGCGGCCGAGTTAAGCGGCTACATAAATTATTCAAACAGTCGTATAATTGATAACTAATTACACGAAACTACCTATTATACCCCGGGAATTGCGCGCGAGTTCCCCTCAACTTCGGCTACTTGTCAAACTCTTCGAAACTAATTTCTATATCGCGCGAACGGAGCAAAATCGAAGCCCGCGGTAACAGTAGTCGCCTCCCCCCGCCGTGCAAACTATATCATACCAACGCCGTGATCCATCAAAATTTCGCAACGAAGCTGCAGCTCTTCCGCGGATTCATCGGCAATCGATGCGCGTCGCTCGCTTTTGCTTTCTTTCTCGAGAGATTGTATTGTACGTCGAGGGAGCTCCGCGTTCTCTCGACGCGCAATCAATCAATTACTCAATTAATTTACTCGGCGATCGCGACGCACTCCGAGGCCGATATCTTAACGAGCGGATTAGTCGAGTTCGCCGTGTCCGGATTTTCGCCCCGTACATAATAATCTCGCTCTCGGGACTGTAACGAGCGCTCGGATTCGAGAAACGTCTCGTTATTTGCATGCCGCGCGCTCTTTTTCCATATATACTCGCTTCGCGGAAGGCCACCGTCCTATTATAATAGGGTTTCCCTCCTCTCTCCTTTTTTTTGGGGGGGAGAGGAATTACGGCCGGGAGATGATAAGGAATGCAGAGAGTCGGAGCGATTATCCGATAATTTAGTGCAATCGATATTATAGGTTTCGCATTAAAGTCAAACAGCGTTACGGGAGAGGAAGTTCCCGAGCGAGGCGGCGGCCGGGAGTCTCCCGGTTTCCGATTAGATCGCAGTGCCGGAGCTCGTCGCTTTCTTTGCGGAATTTTCGGCGAGTCGGACCCCGATTTTTTCGACGGGGGAGGAAATTTAAAATCCGACGAAGGCTCCGCTCGATATATCGGATATGCAGCCGTTGTGTGCTCTTGAAAAGAAGTTCGGATTTTTACGTTATTATTGTGGCTTACGTAAGGAAGAGAAAAAAAATTACCTCGTCTCTTGAGCAGAGAACTGGATTCGGAATTTATTCAAATGTCAGGCTGTAATTTAAGCGGCGGTTGCGCAACTCGGATGGAAAGAAAGAAGTAATGAAAATGCACGGGAACTTTAATAAACTCGGTTACTGGAAATTATTATCTGTCGGCCGTTTGAATTTACTTCCACGCGGGATTCGGTGTATTGAATAAATCGCTTCGTTCGCGTACTATATACGAAGTTTAAACAATGCTTTGGAGATAATCTCTCTCTCGTTAATTCCGTTCAATTTACGTTTTAATAAATCTGAACTAACGAAAGTCACTGTATAACTTCAGCTATATAAATTAGTAAAATATTGTATAAATAATTTTTACTGTATAGTAATTTTGCCTCACATTGCAAAAAATGTCCTCCAACTGTACTAAAAAATACGATAACTTTTTTATCAACCAATTAATTAGTCGCAATATTTTGTTTGCTCAACGGAGGCTCTACAAGCGCTCGAAACAGATTATATACAGTCTCCTTGCGAGTAAACAGTGTGTTAAGAAAATTACTATATACGCTACGATCACTCGGCCTTGATTTAGATGCGTCAACCAACTGAATTCAATTATATGCTAAGGCCGCCGCGCCGCGTCGAAAGAATCTGAGGTCGAGAGAACTACGCTCTCGTAAAACATAATTGCGGACATTTAAACAATTGGAACGAAAACCGGTGATACACCAGTCGATGCTCTCCCTCGTCCACTTTATCACCGTAACTTACCCAGCCGGCCGAATAAGCGCCCTTTAAGCGCCTCGTCGGTTCGTTCAACCGGAGGAAAAACAGTGTACCTTTTTTTTTTAAAAAGCTGCTAAGGCGATGTTCCACGCGGCGGATTTACATCTCTCCTCTCGGCGTACTTTTAATTCGGAGCGCGAATGTCTAATTAACTCGCTCTCTCTCTCTCGTCGGGCGCTGGAGTAAAATTATCTCGCGGCGGTCTTGCTATATTATTCGCGAGTAGGAAGTGCGAACTCGCGGATGGCGAGCTATAAAAAGACGCGCGCGCCACTCGTCCGTCTTGAGCTCGTATTTCGAGAGCAAGAACGCGGGAGAGCATTACGCGGCGCGAGCTGGAAAAAGGATTTGCTAGGCGCTGACTGATGATCTTTCAATTTCGGCGCTGGGCTCTTGGATGAAAAATGTTTGTGGTCCGAGTGTTTTTTGGGTTATTCGCGAGATGACTTTCGTTTAATGTAAATACGTATCTTTAAAAACGACGTTCAGTTATTATGGATAAAAGAATTTGTAATTAAATGATCTGAGTTAATGATTTAACTGATGATGAAAACGATCTTACAGATGCAATTTTTGTACTCTATTTTTGACGGTTGAACGATAACTTTTAAATAATTAGTCCGGCGTATAAAAAGTTATCATTAAACGTCTCACATCCGTCTCTAAATATAAGTCATCTCATTAAAATGCATTAATTACATTTTTTTTGCAAAAAGCGTGTAATTTGCAACCCATTTGCAACCTCTGCTTTCAAGCTCAAACTCGCCTTTCAAAATAATTAGTTACACCCGCGCAAAGTAAAAGAAAATATTTGCGCGGGTGTAACTAAATATTTTACCGCCGAACGTCTAAAAACGAACACCCACATATTCCATCAAACTTTACACCGCCAACTCCTCCTCCCGAAAGCGCCTCCTTTACATTTTTAAACCCACCGACAAATTCCCCCCGCCTCCTCGACACCCCCGAGACTCGACCCTCCGTCACCCGGCGACGTACATCCCCAAGTGAGCAATGACGGCTCCGAGAGGCGCGAATAAACAAGGCGCAAATTCAGTTACCGACTTTGACGTCGGTGTGTCCCGAGTGCGCGGACCGTAAAGCGGCGGCGAAAAGGGCCGCCCGAGAGAGAGATGAAAAGGGCCGCTGCCGAAAGGAGAGAGTGGAGGCGGACATCCGCATTGTTTCTGGCCATCCAGCCGAGTCAGCTGACCTAGATTTCCGGCTGGCCTGGCTGGCACGGACGGGCGCATGTGTGCAACCCTTCCCGACGGGCTCAGCCTTTTTTCGCCAAGATTATTAATAGCTCCGCGTGCGTTTCTCTCTTATCTCTCGAGCTTTCGGCTGCTCCTCGGAGGAGGAAGGCCTTTTTGGTCGAGGAGGCAGGCTTTATTGTTCGCGGGGGAGAAGCGCTTTTTTGGGCCGGGAGCGATATTGTTAATTGGGACGGAGGTCCGCTGCAATTTACGTAACTTTTCGATGGACGCTGCCAGCCTCCTCTAGGTAAAGTCAACGTGTAATCGACTCGGCTCGGGAAGGCCGAATAATATACCGTGAAAGCTCAAAGAATATTACTAATTCGTACTTAGAACGGGAAAATTAATCTACTTACTTGTTCAAATGTTCTTTCTCAACAAGTTTTTACTTAATCTTGCGATTAATACAGTACGATGAACTTTATATTGACTCTTTCTAACTCAAAGAAATTTCCAGTTTAAACATCGCATTAATACAGTTCTCACTTAAATTTAGCTCTATTAAATCAGCAGCTTTCACGGCGCACGACAATCCATATTTCTCCTCGGTCTACAAAGCCCCGCCGACAAGTACCCCTTTAACAAACACCCACGCAGCATCCAGGCACGCGGAAGCTGTCGGAATCGAAATTCATTTTCGTCTCTCTCCTCCGCCGACGACAAAACAAGCGCTCTCGACACCGTCGCTCGCACGCTCCTCGGGCAATCGGTGGAACAACAATATTCCGTCGCGCCGCTCGCGTTTCCAAAGGGCGATAAAGCCGCGAAAATATAAATCCTCTCCCTCTCTCTCCCTTCCGCGAGTCCGCCGCGCGTCTGACGCATCTCATTAAGCGCGTGTTTATTATTCCCTCGCTCGCGCGTGCCTTTCTCCCTTTGTCCCCCCCTCCCCCCTCTCATTATCCGGCCTTCCTCCCTGTTTATACATACTGGTGCACGGACGTCTATGAAAAAGGCACTTGTCGCTCGTGAAGCGGCGACTTACGTGGGTGGGTGTATGAACAACGCCTACCGCCACTTGCGGCCTCCTTCCCGTGTACATTACGCGCTGTGCGCGCCGACCGCTTTTTTTTTTTTATATATCTCGCCGAGAGCGGAGAGCGACGCGGTAGTCGATAAAATAAACGTCCGCCGAGGGAGTTTAGCGCGCAAAATTTTTCGCGGACGGAATTTTCTTCCTGCTTTCTTTTTTTTTTCTTCGGGAGGAGGAGGCTGCGCGGCTATTGTTTTTTTTTTTTCGGGGGGAGGGCAACAAAGGCGCCGGATTTTTGCAGACTTATATATAGGCGCGCGCGCTTGTCGCTTTTTGTCTTTTGTCGCGAGGGAGAAGGAGGAGCAGCCTCTCTTTATTTTTCAGATTTTAAATGCGCGGCGGGGGGCTGCACAAATTTTTAATGGAAATGAGTTATTTTCCGCGGGAATGTGTATATACACGAGGATTTTAAATTAGGATTTACCCGTTTTTCCTAGAAATACTCTTTTGGAATTATTTAAAGTCCGCATTTACCCGGGCATTTTCGTTGACTGGTGGTTTTTTTTTTTCATATACTTTTATGTTTAAATAAAGAGTTTCACGAAGACGGCGAGTAAGCGCGTTTTCTAAAGAAAATAAACTCCGCAGAATTAACGAAAAATTGTTTGAGCATACAGTTTTTTTTTTCTTCTTTACATCAACATAAACTCGTTTTAAACAGTTCACTCGCCCATAATAAAATAAACAACTCGTTCCGCACCATCGACAATCACGAATTTAACAATATTCAGTTTTGCAGCCAATTATTATTCAACTTCACCTCTCCGATAATAAAGCATCGACGCGAATAAATTTTCCCAATTGATAACGCCCGGCATTAATTATCGAAGAATCCAACGTAGCCCGTCCCGCTCATTTATCCCCCGAGCAGCATCCCTTAACGTCAATAATTCGCTTCTGCATATACGGGCAGCGTACCTCCTTGCATCCGGTAAAGCAGCGATAAAAAAATGCAAATCCCCCGACGTTCCTCCTCCATCAACTCGGGGTCCCCGCCTTACACTCTATAACGACCTATCGGCGACGTCGCGCGGCGTCCCCTCAAAGAAGAGAAAAAAATGCAAATCGGACCCTACGTAATTCGTTCGCGCCCGTAACAATAATGCACGAGGGCGAATCGGCCGAGAGCGAAAATGAAGCTCCGCGAAAATCAATAAGCTCTCCCGGCCGCTGCGCGGACAATCACCTTACGCGCGCGGCTCTCCACCTTTTGCCGAGTGACCCGCTTTCGGATGTATGTATCGGCTGGGCGAGCTTCGCTTATATATACAACGACGGGGAATTCCGACGAGGGGCGGAGAGGGATATACAGCGGAGGAATTTTTGTCGAGGGCCGGGATGCGGAGAGGAGATAAGGGTGTTTGTGGAATTGTACGCCGATGGCGTGAAGAGGAGTGGAATGAAATTGTATACGATTTTGAGAGTTCAGTGATGGTTCGAGGACTGCGACGATAAATGTAAATAGTTTTTTTAAAAAAGTATAGTAACAATAAGGAATGAATAAATTATGAAAGTAGAGTAGTGAAATTGAGTTTGTTTTTAAAGCACGCTGAAAATTTAATGCTTGCAAGCTTCGATTACACTTTAGTTCACTGAAATTTCTTCGACAAAAAAAAAACAGGAACCAAACGACGCTTCTTAACGACTTTAACCCTTTGCGCTTCTAAAATAAAAACCTGAGCGCGCAACCCAACAAAAAACCAAGACAATACCTTGCCCTCCATTCTCCGAACCTTCCTCGACCCCCGAAATAAACACCCACTTCCTTCTTTACACGCTGCATTACAGCTCGGCGCAAAGTGTCAATATCGACCCCGGCGATTCGCAGCCTTGCACACCCACACACACGTACGTACACACAAGTGACCGCAACCGCAGAGCGCTAATCATAAACAGCCGCGGCTCGATTCGCGCGACGGATATACATCCACAACCCGTCCCGGCCCTTAATTAGCATCGGCTTTTTCGCGCGGGAGCGAGAAACGAGAGAAGCGCAAGACGCTCGGCAATACGCGACGGCGCGATTAATGAGCGCAATTATACGGGGCTGGGAAATGCGGGAGGGGGTCAAGTGCAGGCACCGGAGGATGTGGCAATTAGTTTATAATTAATAGTGATAAGTCCGCGGCGACAGTTTTTTTATACCGCCGCCTCTCGAGCGCGGCTGGAATTGGCGATTAATTGGCGAGCGGTGTTTACGTATGCTGGATCGTCGGCTTTAAGGAGAGAGAGAGAGAGGTGTGCTTAATTGAACTGATGAAATGCCTGCCGAGAAGTTTTAATCGAGTGAGCTGTTGGGCAGTTCAATGTGGACTGTTTAAAATATCGACTTGTTGTACAGAAGTTTGTAATGTAAGTTAATTACCGCGCGTTTTTGTTTTATTTCTCGAAGGAAATCAATTTGATCGTTCTTTGGAATTTCGATGAAACATCTGAAAAACTGTATTAATAGATTGCAGGTTCCATTAAACATTAAGAGCTGCATAATAGTATTCCGCTTTTTGCAGAGGTAAAATTCAATACTGTCGCTCTTTATATTTGCGCTGTAAAAAAGATTGTACACCATTTTCGAGAAAAGTTCATTCACAACACCTGAAGCAGGTCGTATTGGCAGTATTTTCAACAAAGAACACACTTCTTTCCGCAGACGTTATAACTTATAGAACTATTATTGATCAGTATTGCGGTCGCTTTCAAAGCCAGTTCTCCTTTTATCGGTAATAGTATCGACATATATGTCTACGGGCAGAATTTTTATACATCGCGACCAGTCGCTCTCGGTCTCTAATTTTATTATTTATGAAAATTGCTATGTACAGCCAATCGAACAAAGTGTGACGCGTGACGAAAGTGCGAAAAGTATGCCGACGCGACGTACCGTGTTGGTGCATGGCGAAACACAATTTTGCGCTAAAAAAATTCGTTTCGTTAAAAGAGTTTTATGCTTTGACAAGAATAAAAGTTAGTAGCTTCTTTTGTTTAGTGGAACAAAGTTTTTCAGTTTACAAGTTGTAAAAACACTTGTGCTTTACGACTTTTACTTATCGCTGTTTGAAGCTACGTAAAAATACAATGTCTCTGATACATCAACTAACTCAGTAAAGTTACAAAAGCTTCTACTCTGCGATAAAAGGCACTCGTAATTCCAAAACGTTAAATAGATTCCAGCTCGGGTAAAAGTGACTGTTTCACCGCTCGATACGTTGCAGTTACATTCGAAGCTAACAAGGGAAGGTCCCCAGGTGATTAGCGCCCGGAGAGGTCTTATTAGGCGGAAAGTGTTCTATGCGGTACCCACATTGAAGATTTGCCTATCCTAATCTCTATCTTTTCGATATTTTTTAGTGCTGACTCTTCAAAGTTATGAATTTCCGCCGTTTTTTACGCAATTTTTCACACGTAAATCAAGCTAATTTTTTAATTTAATTTCTCGTTTATCATTGTTACAAAATCTAACATGGTTCTTAATTAAATAGTCATTTCAGAATTTGAGTTAATCGTACTATAAATTTCGTGATTATCGTTTTATTGGTGGACTAATAAAACGATAATAATTCAATATATCAGTGAGGTTTTAGTAATGTGAATGAAGAAGAAGAAGAAGAAGAATAAAGAATGAAGAAGTACAAGCTCATAATAAAATATTTTTCTTAAAGATGCATTCACTGGTTCGCTCAATGCTACAATACGCTTGGTATAAAAGTGGATGCGCTGTTGTCGATCCCGGAAAGTTTAAAAATGTAAATGAAGTTTGTTTCAATAAAAAAGAAAAAAGCTCATCATAACAAACTTCTATGTTTGACACATTTTTTAGACAAAAAACGTTGGCATTTAATTAATTGAAACTTAAAAACAGTTATAAGCGAATGACATCTTTTCAATGTCATACTTTTTTTTTAAATATTGGAATTCGCATAAACTTAACTAAGTAGTTTTTAAATTACACCAAAATGAAAAAATTAAGCACTACATTTTTGACAAATAAGTGACACTTAAATTATTTGACTTGTCATTACATCTAATAATTAAAAAAAGGTCTCGCTAATATTATATCAAATAACTCCACAAGCACAATTTAAAAACTGTCTTGAACCAATATTTTTTATAAGTTAAAACAAAAAATTGCTCGATTTACGTGTGAAAAATTGCGTAAAAAACGGCGAAAATTCATAACTCTGAAGAGTCAGCACTAAAAAATATCGAAAAGGCAGGAGTTAGGATAGGCAAATGTGGGTACCACATAAAAAACTTTCCGCCTAATAAGACCTCTCCGGGCGCTAATCACCCGGGGACCTTCTCTTGTAAGAGTTAAATCGCATTTTTCCGCTCGTCGAGCAAAAAAAAAGTCTCGAGGGTCCTAATTCACCTCTCGAGCGTCTAAACGTCATCGAGCCTTAAAATCTCTCTCTCGAAAGAGAGAGAGAGAGAGAGAGAGAGACAATGATTTAAATCGCAGCTACGCCTAAACGCGCAAATTGAAAGCCGCGTCTCTCATTTGAAGAGCGCGACGAATGATAAAGCACAAAGAACGAGAGAGAGAGAGAAAGAAGAGGGAGGAGGAGAACTCGAGGATTCTTATTTCCTCGCGCGGAACAATATTTTGCAAGCAATTATAAAAGGAGCACTCGTCGTCGTCGTCGTCGTCGTCGCTCGAAAATCCGCTCGTCTTTCTAAAGCCCGACTCCGCTCCGCTCCGGCCAAGATTTTTCCTTCAGCCTCTGCAGGCAAACGACTCGTCGGAGAGAGAGAGAGAGAGAGAGAGAGAGACCCTCGAAAGAGCTCGGAAAAAGAGGGAGGGAAAGAGAAAAGGAGTGCTCTCTGTTTAGCATCAGGGGTAGAGGGGGGAGGGGGGTCGCGAGAGAGAGCACGGAAAAAGAGAGGCCAGATATGCCGGGGAGGAAAACGAGAGAGAGAGAGGGAGATAGAGAGCCCGACGACTGACTGGTCGCGCGCTTTTCTCGCCGCCCTCCACTGCAAGAATCTTTCTTTCTCTCTCTCTCTCTCTTTCAGCTCTCTGTGTCAATATCTTTTAAGCCTTTCGCCCCCCGCGAATGAAAAGCAAACTCGCCCGTGGTCGTGTTTCTCGCGAGCGGACGCGAGATGTTTTTCGGATTTCGACGATGGCCAACGCGTATACTCAAAATTTATGAGGATTTCGTCGAAAATTTATGGAAGCTCCGTGCGGAAGGTGCGGCGAGGTCTCGAG
Organism: Ormyrus labotus; assembly: GCA_035582975.1. Lineage (NCBI taxonomy): Eukaryota > Metazoa > Arthropoda > Insecta > Hymenoptera > Ormyridae > Ormyrus > Ormyrus labotus. The sequence continues at coordinate 20,493,706 of JAWWEO010000009.1, read as the reverse complement.
AAGCGGTTCGCGCTTAAAAGGGGATATCGGAGTTAAGTAGATTAGCGCCGAGTTTGGTCAGACGACGAGATTTTTTACAGACGTAATTCCTCGACGTTTTCGAAATTCGAAGGAAAATCGCCTTATATACTTTCAGTCCGCTCAAGAGGGATAGACGTTGGAAAATCGATCGATACTTTTTAATTTCGCGTCGTCTGTCTGGTGATTACTCTGCCTTGCTGAAAGACGTCGAGTACAAGGCTGGACGTACTTTGCTAAGTACGTTCGTTCTTGTTATATCACCGTTTTAAAACCGCAAAAAATAAATCAACCGGAGCAAGTTGAATCGCAATACGCAGTAGTTTATTAAATATAGGTGCGCGTAATATAAAGTACTGTTAAAAATGCTAAAGTTTTCGTCCGTTTTTATCAAGGCGAACTTAAAGTACAAAACTCAATTAAACTTTTTCCGCTTTCCCCTCTTTTTTCCAACAAATTGCACAACTAAATTTAATAATAATGAATAATTCATGAAATTTTACTCCGGGAGTTTTTTTTAGAAATTCGTCGGAATTAAATAACTTGGAAAGTAGATTTTACATCAGTCCTCATTTGCATCACAGTCGTCCGCGAGTCGGACCTTATGTTACTCATGCGAATAATGGGTAGGTATGTACGCGATTTAACTTTAGTCAACCGTGAAAGATATGTTGCGTAAAAGTATGCAAGTAATTTCAAATAAATAATAAAGTAATTAGATTTTTAGTATTATCGAAATATTTGAAGTTTTATTAAAAACTATTTAGATGGCAAATAAAATGTGTTTGAAAACATTGAAATATTTATATTCAGTGTGGAACTGACGCTTCGAATATGAACTGTAAGTTGCTTATTCTTATATAAGAACTGCATCACAGCGTACTTATTAGAATAAATACAATTAAAATTCTTGATTCTATTATATTTCAATTATATAAACACTTTAAAGATTATACATCAAAACGACAAATGAAAGATTCATTATGGGTTAAAATAAAACCGTATCGTCATAATAAAGATTTAAAGAAATTAAAAAAAAAAGTACAAAACATCTAAATATAATTCTACTCGGGTTGTTCGCCTTGTTCACTGAAATAACGTCACTATGACAGTAAGCTACTCGCGTCAAACTGTTAATTGAAAACTAATGCATATTCCAATATTTTATTTCGGTTATAAGCAGCTGAGTTAATCAAAGGAAGTATTTATTCAATTTTCTCAACGGAAATTCACTTTGGAAAGACGACCTCTCGTTGCTTTAATAACGTTATAGCTTTTGATTTATCCTTTGCAATATTCAAGCGAATCTGTTGTTCGTTCTTCAATCAAAACTATTCCAACTTGTGAATTAAGCAACTTCTTCTTATAACCATTCTTTTTTACTGGAGCTCACGGCGAATCCACGTGGCTGTCACTTTGATTGATTACGACTACCTCCGCAGTATCAAACTTCGGATCAGACTCAAGGACGCTGCAGTTTGTGCAGCCTTTTTGTAAGTGATTATTGAAAATTGATGTATGCAATGTCTGAACCACTGGAGAAGTAGATTGGGGCAGTCTTGCAAATCTTGTTGAAATTAATTTGAGTATATAATAATATAAGTGAAGCGTCAAATATTTTTGTTGCTGAGGATTTTTAAAATTAATTCTTAAATCTAAGTACAAGATTTCTTAGATACACTTATAATTAAATGCAAGATTAAATAATACTGATAATAATAAGAATTTAATATATATATAATCTTAAAATTAAGGAAATGCGAGACGTGTAACACTACTAACAATCCACACAATCACACGTAGTTTGCGTATACATGTTTCCAAAGTAAATACCGGAAATTATCAAAGTTTCGAGATTACACTCCATTGCGACGGTAAATTACATCGATCGGGTTTCAGCTGCATTCAACGAATCCGTAATGTGGAAACTATTATATATCCGCGATACGAAATGTTTAGCCGGCGAGCGAACGCAAACAACTGGAACATTTACATTCAATATTTCCGCAGTTTAAACGCGCGAACTCTCGGGCAAAGCGGTCAAACGCGCCTAAAATAAAGAGAAACCAATTCCGCTCTGCACCGCACAAAGAGCCGGCAAAATTTCTCGTAAAGTACAATCCAATTTTCCGGTCCTACGAGTCTGCCAGCTCAATTTACAAGACGGTGCAGATAATAATAATTTCCTCTCTGTGCCTCCCAATTATTTCCAAACTAAATGTCCTCCTGGCACAATTCGTTCCCGAAGGAAAACAAACGAAAAAACAATGGCGTTGCGTCATCCGCGTCTTGGGTCGCGCAACGCGTTCCTCGATTTTAACAACTCGGACCGCTCGGCGAATATATAAAACAAAACTCGACACGCTCCGAAGCGCGGTTGGGCATTGCGTGTACTTCGAGTGACGCGGTTGTCAATCCGCGGGTAGTATCGGCAATCCGCACTGCTTCCCGACAAAATATCAACCTAATACACCTCTGCGTTTGGCGCTTCGAGCGACAACAAGGTGCGTTTGTGTTTTGACGTTTTGACGCTTGGGAATGAGGAGTCGTCGGTTTTCGCGAGTCGAGAGTCAAGGAATATTTAAGGGGGAATTGAATTTAAAGGTTGCTGTGGTAATTACTAATTTAAAGGAAATAATAATTTTGTCCGTTGCATTAATGACTTTCTAAAACTTCAAACCTTTAGTAAGCCTAAATGCTTTACCTGCGATCTGAACCTTGCAGTAAAAACATTTATATTATAGTTACAACATTTGGGGCCTCTAACCGGATTAAAGCTCATAAAATCCCGGCGGTCCAAAGCTAAAGTATCAATAAACATTTAAAGTTCCATTAACCGAAGAAGCCAAACCCGCGACAATATTGCACAACAACAGCCGCCGTTAAACCTCTTCGAACCACTCCCTCCTTAAAACAATCGTCCTCAAATCCCCCGATCCCACGAGCAACAACAATCCCATCCTCTCGCGATCCATCGAGCCTCAATCGCGTTTCGGTGAGGGGCGCCGGAATCAGATCCGGATTACGGAGCCTGGACGTCGCTCATCCCTGTCCGGGGATATCCCGACTTGAAATTCAACATGTCCCGCGGCCGAGTGCGTTTCGCGCCCCGCGCGGCGTATGCCCGTCCGCATCGCTCTCCGCGCAAAGCCGAGGGATTATCCTCGCTCCTCGCGGCTGCATTAACCGTTTCTATTAACTTTCTATTGACACGGTTCTCGTATTGTCGGCAAGCTCGATGTGGGGCTGCGGTGGCGATTGTTTTGTTATTTATGGTATATAGGCGGGAGCGCAGAGGCGCGAGGTCGGTTGTCTCTGATTTTGAGGAAGAAACAGTGGGAGAATTTAAAAGATTCGTTTCCTTTTTCATTATAAAAATCTTAAAACGTGCATGAATGTTAAAGAATAAAGTTTCGAAACATCATTCTTGTCATTCTTCTTGACTAATAGATGTTAAAAATAGAAAATTGCAAGTATAGTAAAGCTCTATTATCAACTAAATATTAATGGAACTGACTAAAATTACCTACTTGTGCCATAAAACGGTTTTAATTCGAAACGATTACCATCCAGCACTCCGGCACTGATTAATCAGCCGCACTATTCTGCATATTCTGCATTAAAACGCGGTCTTTAAATACATTACAAACCCGAAAACTCGTCGCGAATTCGCCTCGCCTCCGAAACCCCAAGGAAACCCCGCGAAAAATAGGCCCAACGGTACGTCGAAAACCTCTCTCTCTCTCCCGTTCTCGAGCGACGAGGCAGTGGCGGAGCTTCGCCGCGGCGGCGGCGGGTTTTCGCGGCGCGCGCGAGAAGGTCGGCCGGGGGCTGCAAGTGTGTATATCGAACGATCCCACCTGGCTTTAAGGCCGCTCGAAAATCGGCGGAACAGCGCGCGAAGCCGTTCCATAAGTTCCAAGATGGCAGGCTTCCAAAGCTTCCCTCCTTTGACAGGCTGCCAAGGGCTGCCTCCTCGGCAGAATTCCTGCACGGCCCGGGTGATATCTGGGTTATATATATTCCCTCTGCCTCTCGCGACGAGAGATCGATCCCCCGAAAATCCTAACGCTCTACTCCCTACGCGTGTGTACACACATGGAAAGAGATACAAATAATACAATCCGACTTACGCGTGCAGAAGGGGTCAGAGGACGCGCGGCGTCGGCGCTGCAGGCCTGCAGGACGGCCGCCCGTCGGGGCCGCCGCTCATTTTCGCACTGACTCGCCGAGGCCCCCTATACCCACCCCACCACCACCACCACCCCCCTGGAGGAGCGCCGCTGCACCCCGAGAGAGCGGCTTTTATTAGCCGCCCGCGCCGCCGCCGCTGCTCCACCCTCCGGTACCGGGCCGGCATCTCGCGGGGGAGGAGCGAACCCGCGGCGAAAGCGGCCCCGGCTGTGATTTACTTGCGGGGGTGCGGAGAGGATGACAGGGGGGATGATCCGCCGAGGATAAGGAAGGCAGCTCGCGGGGAAAGGATGAGAGTGTTGGATATACCTGAATTGATTGGATGGACCTCCTGGTGGTTCTGAATGGTTGATTGTGCAGTGTTATTTTGCGGATTGCGAATTTGTGTTGTGTTAAGTTTGGAGCTGCACTGATAAGTGTTTTGTAAAGGAAGCACATTTTTATGGGTTGATACAGAAGTGTGTAAAATAAATTATCGTGTCTTGCGAAATACCGCTTTTTCTACTTAAAATGTAGTGTCTTTTAAGATAAATCCTTATCGTTTACTGTAATTTAGAACGTTTGCAGAATAAATGTATTTTTTTAAAAGATTTTCCTAACATAAAATAAGATTTTAAATTTTAGCATTAACTATTTCTTACAGAAATATGAGTCATGAAAAATGAGTCACTCAAAATTGATTATCTTTCCTATATCAGTATATTAATTAAGTGCCGCGCTCAAAAATGTTAAATGTATAAGTACCATACAATTAATATAGAATCAAGATACATGCGCGGATAAATCGTCTCGTACTTGGTTTTTATTTTAAAAATCGCGATAAAGGAAGACAATAGCTGCATTAATTTATCTTCATTGTCATCTAATGTGATACATTGTCGGTAATTATACGATTTGATGTAGATCAAGAACATATATAATAAATTAAAATTTCAGCATAGGAAAGCTTTGATGAGTGAAAGATAAATGTATTATTATTTTCTCTATAATAATTGATACGTGTAGTAGCTATATGTTTTAAAATGAATTAAAATTTCAATTCCTATTAAATACTTGTCGATGTTATTTGATTAAAAAGTGGAGAAAATGTAGTTACAATTAAAGTACCACAAATATGTACATTGCTTTATAATTGAACTAAATTTCAAAATTTAAACAATCCACATACTTAAAACGCAATACTTGCCGAATATTTTATCGATTTCTTGTTTCACACATTTCTTTTTCAAAGAAACACGCAATTAAATAAAACAAATAATTTATATTACCGTTAGTTAAAAAAATATCTATAAATATTAATTTGCAATATAAGATTATTCTCCTCCGTCATTTATGGAGTCCAAGAGAGAGACGGTAAAATATTTCTTTAGTAAGTCGAGAGATACAGTTCCTGTTACAGAGCCTGTACAGATACATACACGTTATATATGTATAAACTTCCGGGAATTGGTAATAGCACGACTACAACTGCATCAAAAAAGATGAATGAAAGTCTGTCAGCTGACTTTCATTTGAAATCATATATTTTAGTATAGGACATGAATGTTTAATAATTGCATGTACATTATGAACATGAGTTCTCAATCGACACGTCATACAATAGATTATATCACATAACGTCAGAGTTTTTGAACATCACCCGCGACCCGCGTCGTCGTTTGCTTCAAAACTGTCTTTCACAATTGAAAAGTACAAAAACTTACTATACCTACATGGCTATTTTTGCAATTTTTAGTTTTACTTTAAATTGTAAACGACATTTTTTAAAACTATAGTCAATGTAATTTTTTAAAGATAAAAAATAAAAAATTAATTATTCTTATTTTTCAATTTTGAATTTAATACTTATTACTATTCTAGTATGTTTAATTCTTGTTATTGTTATTGTACAATTTCTTTACGATAAAACAACTCAGATCAGCAGTGTATCGTTTAATTATGGGTTCACAGAATTCATATACAGTGATTTCATTATGTGCAAATTTCTAACCTAACTGACAAATCTGCCAACTGCCGGTTATATATAAAGTTACCGCGTGCAGGTTACTGCCACAAACATAAGAAGGTCGTCTATTGCAACGTGCGGCAAGTCTTTGTAATATAAAATAAATAAATAAACAGGACAGTAAATTCAAAAACAAATATGAGAAATATTGAATTAAAAGCAAAAGTGAGCGATATAAATGCTGTTGAAGCAAAAGCAAAATTATTAAGTGATACACCGCTAGAAGTTATCAAGCAATGTGATATTTTCTTTCACGCTCGTAATCCAGATGTCCCGCCAGGAGGAAGATTGAAATTGCGCCATTTTGAGGTTTTACTTTACAAGATCTTAAAAGTATTTAAAATAGTTTAATTTTATTTATTTTTATTAAATTTTTGTCAAATTTATTTCAGGATGGCACTGGAGAACTAATTTTTTATTTAAGAGAAGATACTGAAGGTCCAAAATTATCAATTTACACAAAAGTTGATTTGGATTCAAAGCAACTTGTGCAAATGAGAGATATACTGACTTCTTGTAATGGAGTTTTAGGAAAAGTAGAAAAAGTAAGAAATTTATATTTAATTGGACAAACTCGAATTCACATTGATCGTGTTGTTGGATTAGGAGATTTCATGGAGTTTGAGGTAATATTTTTTAGAACATATATATTTGAACATTAATTTAACAATTATAGTTTTTAACTAATACTGTTTAAATCAAACAGGTTGTTTTGAAAGACAATGAATCCATTGAACATGGAAATTTAATAGCTAAATCACTTATAAAAACTTTTGGCCTTGCAGAAGAAACATTAATATCTGGAGCTTATTTAGATATGCTTTTAAAAAAAAATCAACTTCCTTCATAACATTAACTTACCTTTACACATCTATTTATAATTATAATGTGTACTATTGTTTATAGTTAAATATAATTTTTTATGAATAATTAAAAATTTGTTATATTTATCTTTTTTCCAAGTTTTTTGAATTTCTGCTTTACCGCTTGTTAGTCAGGTAAGGTTATAATTCACCCCGCCAATAATTGTCAAAAATGGAAGCATTTCTTGAATGAAACAGTATTGATTATTATTTTAACTTCATTTTTAATTACATAAAATAACAAATTAAATATGGATACTTTGATTAAAAATCATTGAAGAGATTATTGAATTAAAAAATAACTTCATTACATTTAAGGATATGAAATCTATAACTACTAGTAAGTTTATGATCAATTTGTGACCTCATAATGTGAGCATACAGAAGATATTTAATGGAATTTTAATTCAATCATTAAATATGGAAAATCGGGATTTCTAGACAAAATACATAAAACAACTATAAATATATCTACTGTCTTTGGATCTGAAACTGGAAGTATGGAGATCTACAGTTATACTAATAACTTTTAACTTTTTTTTACGTGATATTGAACGTTGAACGCTTATTTATGAATTGTATTATTATCCAAATCTAAAAAAAATATATTTTTATACTAATAATTAAAAGTGTATTTTTTTAGTTTTATTCTCAAGTTTTATCCAAATGTTTAAAATGTTTTAAATTTCATTTTTCCCGCTGCACTGGTTAGATAAGGTTATCATTTACACCCACTTTAGGTTAGGCTTAGGTGCCTTCGTTTATGTGTCAAAAATGAAAACATTTGTTGAATAAACATTGTTGATTTTTATTTTAATTATAAGAAACAAGTATCAAATTAATAATGGAGGTTAAGCCAAAAAGTGAACACTTATTAGCATTAAAAGGTAAATATTGAATATTTGTAATAACCTAAAAGAAAATTCATACATCTGGATTCCATTTAAAATAAATAAATAATTATGGTTTCTAGTAATGAGATTAACTAGGCCTACACTTGCAAGTCCAGTAGTTGTAACCTGTGACTCAACAGATCTACCTGGCAATACCTTAAATGTTGAATTAAAAAATGACTGTACAACTCTTCAAGGTATGGAAACTATAGCTGCTGGCCAGTTTATGATTTTGCCTCAGAGCTTTGGGTAAGTAATTTAAGTATAAAAGTACAATCTTTATTTCTTAATAAACAAATTTTTTATTTTTTAGCAATATTTATTTAGGTGAAATCTTTTCAAGCTATCTTTGTGTTCATAATGGTAGCAATCAACAAGTAAAGGACGTAATTGTTAAAGTACGTAAAAACATGTTAGCTTCTTTAATTCATAATAAAATTGATAAAATAATTCGTGGGTCATCTGCAGGCTGATTTGCAAACAAATACCCAAACCATTCCATTATCTGGGAAAAATTCACATGTAGCTAAATTACCTCCCAATTACACTATTGATGAAGTTATTCACCATGAAGTCAAAGAGACTGGAACTCACATGTGAGAATAGTATAATGCTATATTTTTAATAATTATATATTACTTTAATATTGATTAAATTTTTTATTTATTTTAGATTAGTTTGTGAAGTTACTTATACACCTCTTATAGCAGGAGGGCAGCCTTTATCTTTTAGGAAATTTTTCAAATTCCAAGTTGTTAAACCACTAGATGTTAAAACTAAATTTTATAATGCAGAAAATGATGAAGTATATCTTGAGGCTCAAATTCAAAATTTAACTGCTGGTCCTATTTGTTTGGAAAAAGTAGCACTGGAATCTTCACATTTATTTACTGGTATAATAATTTCTTTTTAAGTAATACTTTTTTAATATACAAATACAAATAATTATTCATTTTTTAGTTTCAACTCTTAATACGAATGATAAGGGAGAATCAATTTATGGAAAAGTTAATCTATTAGATTCTAATCACAGCAGGCAATATTTATACTGCTTAAAACCTCAACCAAGTTTAGTCAAGGATCCAAAGATGATGCACAATGCAACAAATATTGGTAAATTAGATATTGTTTGGAGAAGTAACTTGGGTGAAAGAGGTCGTTTGCAAACTAGTCAATTACAAAGAATGGTAACCTTAATGAATATTCAATTTAAAATGATATATTTAAAAGAAAATATATATAAAAGAGAATATTTAATATAAATTATTACAGGCACCAGATTATGGTGATCTTAGAATGAGTACCAAGGATATACCTGCTACAGTTTATGTTGAAGAGCCTTTAAATTTTAAAATTCATATTGTAAATACCTCGTAAGTATATCAATATTCAACTTGAAAATAAAATACGTCACGTGGTTTACTAAACAAATTATTTTCATAAATAGAGAAAGATCGATGGACTTGTTATTAAGCCTACAATCAAATACATCTGTGGCATGGAGTGGAGTTTCAGATAAAATGATTGGAACTCTTAAATCAGGAGAAGCTGTTGACATTCCTCTTTGTTTAATACCGTTACATTCTGGGCTTCTTGTAAGTGTTTTTTTTTTTTAAACATACAAATGAATGTTTTAATAATCTTTGAAATTTTTCAGGCTATTTCTGGATTAAAACTGACAGATACGTTTCTTAAAAGGGTCTATGATTATGATGATCTAGCTCAAATTTTTGTAAATCATATGGATTAGCTTAATGTTTTATATTTATAAGAATAAAAATATTTATTTATTTAAACGATCTTTTATTATTGAAAAATGTTTTGTTTTATCACAAATATGCATCAAGTGTTGACATTCTTTCTGTTTCACTCACAGCTCCAACTGCACAAGCTAAAAGAGATTGAACATCCTGTGGCTCATTGCCACCAAAAATATAACCATTTGCCTTATCAACTGCATTTTTTACATTCATTAATAAAGCTTTATTTGAGATATCAAGAGGTACAAAACTGACAAGACTGTAATCTTCAACAAGTGAAACTAGTGCTTTATTTAGTTTTTTATACCTGTAAAATTTTTATTTAATTTAGATTATAAACCAATTTTCTTAAATGAATATAAAAAGATACCCACTGTGGCAGTATGCTATCTTCATTTAGTCTTTCAAGAAGATAATTTAAATCTAGAACTTCTGTATAAAAGTCAATATTAAAATCTAGCTTATCTTTGAACTTTTTCATTTCATCCAGTTTTGTCATTACATTTACATGTGGCAATCCCAGTTGTAACATAGTTATTGTACAAACCATTAAAGAAGAAAGATATTTGCCTATTAAAAACGAAATTTAATTGAATATATTTTATTAAAAAGCTAAATAAAATAAAAAAATGAAATGAAGATATTTACCTGGATCACTACAGTGGTGAGAATCCATTAAATTAACACTACAAAGTCTGACTAAATTTTCTCCCAACTTTTCAGTAATTTTATTCATAGACTCATGATGTGTATATAATTCCACCTAATAAAAATGAAAGTTATTATCAAAGAAATCAATTTAGAAACATTTAAGGTTTACCTGTCCTGGACAATCAATTAATAGATAATGATTTTTTAAGTTTAAAATCTTTTGTATAAGCCAATCAATATTTTTTTCTAAAAATTCTATGCAGTAAACTAATGCACCATTAGGCCCAAGTTTGCAAGTTTGCATAACCTCTTCATGTTTTATTAGATCAGAAATATCCACTGTTGGTTTGTATTGCATATTCTCATTAGCTGGATCTAGCATTAAAATTACTTGTCAGATTTTCGTCAAATAATTGAATAACGACAATACGTTAAATTATTTACCAATGTTTACAATGGCTACTTTTCTTCCTAAACTTTCAAGAAATTTGCCCATTTCATTGCAGTACGTAGTTTTTCCGCTCCCAGGTGGGCCTATCACTAACTGACCAAAAATAATGCTCATTTTTAGGGCTTAATTTTCTTAATAGCTTTGACTATTGTTCGTAAAGTAGAGACTTCAAAATCCTTTAAACATATGGAAATCAACAAAGGCTTGTTAAACTTTACTTCTTCCGTAATATACCTCGATGCAGCGTGAATTTCCGGCTCATCCTTGCCGAAAATCACTCTAAAATTCAGAAAATTATCAATAAAAAATCAATTAAAAAAATCTTCGAAAGCATACTTTGTATTGTACACATCAGTGGAGCTTTCCTGGAAAGCAGTTTCTCTGGAGACAACCACCAGCGATCCGAGCTTTCTGTACTGGCTGACGACTAAAAATACTCGATTGCTAAAAACAAAAACATTCTTTTATAGGTTAGGTCGCCGCTAATTGCAAGTTAATCCTCGTTGAAGCTCCAGCCTCTCATAAAATCCCAATCAATCAAAAACCGAAGCTCGAGAAAAGCAAATAGGGATGCTCACCTATAAACATTGACTACAATGTCGGTGTGATTGCCGTTAATAATGACGCCGCAAGATTTGCTGAGCATGCTGTTATGATGAAGCGTGTACCCGCGCCGCGAATATAATAATGGATCAGCTGCTCATTTTCATTCTTAAACGCAACAAGCGGTTCCCCCCTGAAAAAAGCTAGTGAGCGGCGCAGCGCCGTGTGCTCCCCCCCTCCGGCGCAGCTCCCCTCGAAAATTAAAACAGGTGTGCTCGGACGGCGACAATAATCGGGCACCGACGAAAATTGCCGAAAAGAAAGGCGCGCGCCCGCCAAATCGCGTCCCCCGAGTATGCATTCGTCATCGCATGATAATAATATCACGCCGAAAAGCGATGGCGGGACTCTTCAAAACCGCGCTCCGCCATTTCTGATTTTCCAAAACCCCCCACACACTGACAGGGGGGTCGCCCGGGCTTTGTGTGAGGATCAGCTCGGCTATTGATTTTTCCGAAAGAAGATCGTAAGTGAAATTCGTAGACGACCAATCCAGGCCTGCCCGCGGCAATTTCCGCCCCGGCGAAAAGGGGCGGCCCCTGCGGCCGTGTTGCATGCGTGTGCGAGTAGTTTCTGCGACTAGCGAGGGTGTGCGAAAATCGATAAGCCGCCGCGGCTAGAGATAGCGCAAAGCCCTACTACCCTCGACGCACAAAGGCGAGAGAGAGTGAGAGAGAGAGAGAGAGCGCCCTTCGGCCCTTTTGGCAAAATCGAGCGACGGCCGTGCATATATACTCTCTGTCTTCCTCGCGCTGCCATCAGCCTCTACTCTCGATTTTTCGCGCGCGGCAGCTACAGTCGCGTATCGCGCCGCGCGCTCCGCTGCATTATAGAGTGCGCGTGCCTGCTGCACGGGCCCGCGAATTTAGAAAATATGCGCGAATTATTATTCGAAGCGGCGACCGGAAGTGCGCAGAGGGCGCCCCCGAGGTGCTGCTGCCTCTTTGGCCCGATGTGAGAGGGAGAGAGAGGGAGAGCGCATGTGTACGTGCGGGCTCGTGCGCGCCACCCACACAAGGCCCGAGCTGAGCTTGTATTGACTCCGGGTATAAACATTTTTAATAGCGCGCCAAGCGAGACCGCCGCCGCTGCTGCTGCCGTTCCGCGCTCTCTGCCCCTTTGTTGCACCGCACATACATACGTACGTATACGTGCGCGGGCGCGATAAACAAAACCAAGAGCGCCGAACGAACTGCTGCTGCACATCTTGGACGTGTGAGTGCGCGAGGACAGAAGGAGAGTGGAGAGAGCCGCGACGATAAGTGCGGGAGGTGCTTTCTTCGCGGAAGCTGCATACTACCGCTGCTGCCTGGCTTGACGACGGCGTAGTTTCGGGCTTTGTTCTTGCAAGCGCGCGACTCGCATTTATCAGTGCTCGAAAAAGAGCGCTTTTCCCGATCGGTGCGCGCGGCCGGGAAATTGTCGGTGGAGGGGGGCGGCGGAGGAGGAGGCTTTTTTCGCGCGCGGCGCTCAGAGAGAGAGAGAGAGAGAGATAGAGTGAGTGAGGGAGGGAGAGCGGCGGCTGCGGCTGATCCCCCCTTGATCCGTAGCACACAGTAGTAAAAGGGCGAGAGATTACAAAGGGTTCGGAGTAGTCGAGCGCGTCGACCCTTGAGAGATTGAAGCGCCAGCCAGAGAGGAAGGGAAGCCTGCAGAGACGAACAGAGGACAAGTGCGCCTTCACGCTGGATTCGCAAGGGCAGATTTTCGCTGGCGACAAAATGTCGTGCACCTACGCTGACGGCCTGTCGCCGTACGAAGACAAAGGCGTCTTGGGTCTCGAAGAGGTAAGGACCTGTCCACAGCCTTCTTGCTCGCGGACTTTGGCGCACGTACAAGCCGATAGAAGCTCAGCTTGGCGGAGCGCGCCGCTACGCCGAAAGTTAGGAGGGAAAAGAGGCGCAAGAGCCAGCGAGCCTTTTTTTTTGCGAGCGTTTTCTGACAGTTGACGCCGCCGCCGCCGAACTGAGTATTTACATTACGATATTCAAATTTTAAATTTTAATCCTCGTAATGACAGTTGGACGGCGCCGAGCGCTTTAAAGGTTAGCGCCTGCGAGCTCGCGGAAAAGAGAGAGCGCCCGCTTTTTCAGCCCGGAAAAGGCTTTTGTTTATGTTTATAACCAGCTGGAGGTGTATATGACGGACAAGGTTTTTTTCGTCACTTTTTCGCGCTGGCACTTTTTTATGGCGACGCGCTCTTGCTTTCGCAATTTTTTTATGCTCCTTTTTGTTATGGATTCTCGAAAACTTTTTTCCTTTTTCTTTTTTTTTGGAAAAAATTTTGAACAAATGTTTGAGAATATATCAATAAATAATTTGATTTATTTTTATTCAAAAATGTGTTTGGGTTTAATTTTTTTTAGAAATATGATCCTGATGAGACACTGAGACTCAAGTGTGAATTGCTGGCTGATTGGATTAAAGGAGCCCGACATGTAGTTGTGCACACAGGTGCTGGAATCAGCACTTCTGCTGGAATTCCTGATTTCCGGTATGCATGCTTGGATGCGATTTTACAATTTAAACTTTTTATTTGTAATATTGTTTAATAACTCTACCTTACAGTGGTCCAAACGGAGTGTGGACTTTGGAACAGAAAGGCTTGAAACCAGATTCGAGCACTTCGTTCGATGAGGCTATACCCACAAGAACACATATGGCTTTAAAAAAACTAGTTGATGCTGGTAAGATTCTTTCTTACAAAAAAATTATTAATTTACATTTTGTTAAAACATTGTAAATAAAATTATTTCTTCTTAATATATTTATAAGATTTATTAATGACATTTTAAAAACTTGAAGTATAATTTAATAGTTTTATATTATAATATATTCAAAATTTTGCCATATTTTTCGTTTTTTAGGAAAAGTAAAATTTATAATCAGTCAAAACATTGATGGATTGCATCTTCGCTCAGGAGTTTCGAGACAATATTTGGCAGAATTACATGGAAATATGTTTGTAGAACAATGTGATAAATGTGGAAGGTATAAATTCGGTTTTTCATATTTAATGGAATATTAATTCAATCATTAATTATGGAAAATTGTAATTTGTAGGCAATTCATTCGGAATTTCGCTACCAAAAGTGTTGGTAAAAAATGTCTAGAAACTGTATGCAGATCAGAACAAATTGGTGGAAGGCCTTGTAGAGGAAAAATGCATGATACAATTCTAGATTGGGAACATAATCTACCAGACAATGACCTTGCTTTGGCTGACCTTCATGCTAGGTATGCATATTTAAATAGTTATAGAAAAAAAATGTTATATTTTAATAAATTGTAAAATTATAATACATAAATTTTTGCAGTGTTGCCGATTTGAGTGTCTGTTTAGGCACAACACTACAAATAATTCCAAGTGGAAATTTACCCCTATACACAAAGAAGTACGGAGGTCGCTTAGTTATTTGCAATTTACAGCCTACAAAACATGTTAGTATCACAGTATTAGTTAGTATTACGTTCTTACAGTTTTTATTATTTTTAATTGAATTGCACGCTAATTAAAAAATAATTGTACTTTCAGGATAAAAAAGCAGATTTAATCATAAACGGTAAACTTGATGATATAATTGACACTGTCATGCAAAAATTGAATTTGGAGATTCCAGAATATGATAATTCCATTGATCCAACTCGAAACACTGATATCAATTCCCGTGAAATGGACTGGACGATACCTACTAGTAGAATCAAAGAAATGAAAATATTGTACAAAAAAGTTTGTACACCAGTCAAGCGAAAGCGTAGGGCGACATTTATGTATGAGCGGGAAATAACAACAAAACAATATACTCCTAAACGCAAAGAGAAAAAGCAAGAATTTACAGTAAAAAAAGAAGAAATCGATAATGGTTCTTCTTTTAGCAACTTTAACAACGAAGAAAGCAACGCAAACAAAGAAACAATAACGAAAATAGAGTCAAATGACGATTCCAACGAGGCTACAACGTGCATAGATATTCCGCCTGAGGAAAGTAATGTTACGTAGTAAAATATTATATAAAGAGAAAAAAAAATTATATATGATTATAACATTATATTTCTTAAACGCAACAAATTAGTTTGTATGTGCGTAATATGTCGTTGTAATCGTGCACAAAAAATTTTAAGCGTAAAAAAGATGTAAATGTTTATTCGAAAAAGATAATGCGATTTATGAGTATGCTTTTAATTAAAATGATTCTAAAACTTTACTTTTATCTTTTATTTGCTTTCCAGAAAGGTTAATAATTCAATAATAAAATATACTTTTAACAGCTATCGAGATACTGACATGTTTCCATGGAAACCAAACAGTTGTTTCTCACTTCTTTTCGTATTAAGAACAAGTGTAAACATAGTTTTAAAGTTTTAACCTACCTTGTAGTACTAATCATTGTAAACATAAAAATGTCAGTAGAAAATTCAAAACCTTGCTCTAAATTAACATATCCTATTAAAAAATACGATCATACAAACATTAAATTTGACAGTAGTTTGTCGCCATGGAGTACAGAGACGCATGAAATATTTGTAAAACCTAAAGTTGAAGATCAAAAAATTGGTAACTGTTAAAAAATATTATTGCATATATAGTATATTCTGATAATTAATAATATGATTGTCTAAGGAAAAAGAAGAGAATTGTTAATGAAATATTTTAGAATAAAAGCTGCGGAAGATGTTTTATGGGATATAATAGGAGATCCTCCTTTACCTGAACAAGCTTGTTTGACCGAATATTTTACTCATTTTTGCGACGAAAACTTTATTCCTTACATGGATAAATCTGAATGCTGCGATATTGAGGTAATCATTTGTGATTAAAAAAAAAACATTTTTTTAACGAAACTTAAAATATATTTTTAAATAGCAATGTGCGAAAAATCCTTTGTATGGTGGAGATATACAAACTTATTATCAGGAACAATTTAATAAAGGAAATCTAAGAGCTACTCCTGAATACCGAAATAAAAAACGACCTTTTGTCCGAAGATCGCACTTTACGACACCATCTGAATATTCGTTGGAAAATCAGTTTGCAAAAACAACATAAAGAAATTTTTTTTTATTATCCAGAAAATTTATTATTTGTCGTAAAAAGAAATATGTTATACAGAAAAAGGTATATACATATGCACATGAAAACTTAAATATATCGCATAAATTAATTGTTTCAAGAAATTTCGCTTTTTATTCTTGAGTAAATTATTACACTATTTTATCTAAATAGCATAATATTGATTTATTGAGTTATACAATGTACATTTGATAATGTATAATACAAATAAAAATCTATTATAAATTTTAAAATTGCTACTCAAACTCTTCAATAATCTTCAATAAATTTGTTATGGTTTGTTCAAAATCCATAGTTTAAACGTTATACTCATCTTATATACGACTCTCACTCAATGCTTTAATCCAATGTCAAAAACGTTCTTAATAAAGACATATTTATCAGTCATGAAATGAAAGATGATAACGAATACAAAATTTAGTAGTAAAATTAATCACGCTCTAAGAGAAACAAACTGATGGAACACATCTAAAATATGTGGATCCAAGTCGGGTGTGAAAAGTAGCGTCTCTAATGTCGAGGAATACTTCTGTACTTGTTCATGATGCTGAAATAAATAATAATATTTAACATAAAGTTTTTAAAAAGATAATAAAACATCAAAAGTTTATGTATGCTTACAGTAAGGAAAATTTGTTGAAGCCTTCCAATTGTCCATTTATACCAATGTGTGTTGTAATCAATGCCTTCTGTATCGCATTTTACCAAGTGTTCAGACAGGATCATTATAAAACGCTAAACAAAAATATTAATAAATCAATCTTTATGAATACTTTGCAAACATTTTTTTTAACTGAATGAAAATCCTACCTGGAAAATAATTAAAAATAGATTCTTTTGATCTGCCTGAGCTGCTTCTAGTTTTTCTTCCATCCTTTCCACTACATCCTCCGATGGTCTTTCACCTTTGTCTTTATCTTCATCCTCTGAAGATGAACCGGATCTACTTTCTGCTCGACGCAATTTATCTCTAGCATCTTGGAGCTCTTTACTGAGTTTGATGACGTGTTTATTTTTCTTACGTATTGTTAGATGTAATATTTCCCAAATGTATAGTCTACAAAATTATAAAATTATTATCATCTAGTGCTTTTTATATATTTAAATTTCTTAAGGTGAAATACAAACTTTGTGAATTCTGACGCCATTTCCTTTGAGAAGATCCAGTTAGCTATTGCGCTGCATTCAATTATTCCGGTTTTTAACAGTTTATCTGTTAATACAACCATCATTTGATAATGATTTTTCCATAATGCATACATATTTCTTAAAATACAGATCTGTGCCTCTTCAGTTTCTGCAAGGACCTAAGATAAAAGTATTGTTAATTTAATATTATGCAACAATGGAGTCAAATAATTAAATATTAATTAAATAATTCAACAATGCTATACTTTAAAAACGTAGTGGAATTTTCCAATAGCTGCAAAGCTGTGACTAAAGCTTTTCGAGCCTAAATTCAATAGAGTTTGTACAAAAACGTCTATTTTTAAAGGATTGAAGGAATAATTCTCTTCATTTTCTCCTGGTCCTGGTAACGAATTTAAAACATTTAGGGCCTCCTCTGGTGTACACTTTCTCCTAATTGACACAACAAGTTCATGTGCTACTGCAGTTCCAGGGAGTGAACCTATAATTAAAAAAAAAAACATAAATCCTCTGCAATAGTATAAAAGAATACCGAAAATAAATTATAACTTACTTGCACCCTCTGAAGAATATTTATAAATAGGTTCAGGTACTGCTGGAATTAATTCAGCATATGATTCTGGCATCATATCCCTAATTCTTTGATAGTATGACAATCTACAAATATAAAAAAAAAATTAATACTTAATTATTTAGAAACCAAAACCTTTCGTTAATAAAAAATGTAAATGCTTTACAAAGCTATTTAAATATAAATACATAAATATATATAAATGTTTCACCTCAAAGATTTCAATAAAACTTCTCGAATAAACTTTGGACGTGGGTGTTCAGCATCTCTTAGCAAACAGGAATCCCAATCTTCCCAAGACCATCTAAACTGGAAGTTACTTAAATGATAAGAGAACCACCAAACAAATCTATCAAATGCTGTAGCTGCCATACTATCTATACGTCTAAATAATATTTCTGTGGCTTGAGCTAATACCTTAAAAAAAGAATGACAAAATTAAACAATTTATTTTCAACTATGTAATTAGCAAGTTAGGAAGAAACTTACTTGAGGCATTGTTGATGGTTGTAACTTACAAAGTTCAATTAAAATAGATCCATAGCATACTTCTAAGTGTTTTGGTGTTGGAAGTTTGAAAAGTTCTCCAAACATTACTTCTACTATGCAATAGTCTAAGGGAATTTTATTTTTATATGGGAAATTCAAAAGTTGGGCAGAACTAAAAAGAGTAAATATGAATATGTATTGATATCGTATAATTAGATAAAATAAATGTAAAGAACTTTTGTTATGTCTACATACCAGTCTTTTCTTTCTAAGTAGTAGGTGTCAATTATTTGCCTTAAATGTTCTTCAATAAGATGTCTTTCAATAGCATGACTTCCTGGTAACAAAGGACCTTCTGCAGGACAATCAGTGTAATCAAACATTCGAAAGACTACTGTTGGCAGTGGATATACATATGAGTCATGATGAGGAGGTGGTATAAGCACAGGTAAGTTATGCTGAAGAGCCTCGCACAATATTGAATCAAAAGCCAAATATGGCCGAGGAATATGTTTCTCAGCCCAATTATCTTGTCTTAATTTACGTATTTGAGCCCAAAGGCAATCCAAGTACTCTTCTTGTGGATGTGGTGTATCACTTGACCAAACTCGAAGTGCTGGCTGATGCTTTTTACTTCGCTTATTTAAAAAAACTTCTATTGTTACCATAAGATGGTCAAGTTCTTGCTCTTTCTTTTCATATAATTCTCTTCCGACCCAGGGTAGTGTTGACAAAACAGCGTAAACATACCAATCACGTCTTACTTGCGGAACACTGTCTTCATTAGCTGCATCAAGCATGTTATCAAACAATTGCATCAGAGAACCACATGACAAGACGTGACAATTTACTAAATCAGCTAAAAATCTCAAAGAATATCTAGCCACATCCCATTTTGCTGCTTTTAAGGCATCTTTGAAATTCTTGACCATATAATCTACAAACTCTCCACCAAAATTGAAATTCTTTGCATTAAGTAAACCAACCAGAGTTGTATAAATTGTACATTTCTCTGGCATTTTAATAGCACAATCGGTTAAAATTCGAAGGATTTTGCCTCTGAATAATCCTAAATCAGCTTCCAGTACGGAAGCCAATCCTTCCAAGTTGCTCTCCAATGATGAAGTAGACTTTTCACCAACTCTGAGAATGAGTGATTCCAATCGGTCTTCAATTTCCTGATTTTCGGAAACTCGCCTACGCTTCTTATAAACTCGATCTAAAATCAAACAAATTCAATTATTGCATTTACCTGCAACTGAAAAATGTACTATTACTATAGTTATAAATGTTTCCGGCAATTGTTTGAACCAACCGTATCCATCGTCATCATCATACGCTCTTCTCCGGCTCATTTTGGATGCTAAAGAATTTCTGGCTAAAGTAACATGAAAAGACGTCTCTTTCTTGATCTCGATTCCCACCACTTAAACAGCAAGATACAATTAGCAATAAATTTCAAGCACACTTAACCCGCTTAACCGTCTCTCGAAACTAAAAGCAAGAGCGTCAACCTTCGACGTCGTGGCGTCGACTACTGAAATGGATTCATTCGATTCGCACAACAACGACCACTGCAGACTGCTAGCTCCAATAGCATATCTTCTTCTTCCTGTTCTCTTCTCTTGACCACCAATGAGCATCGTCTAGAAGTCACGTGACCGCGGCGGATCTTCATGTTAGAAACGGCGCTTGAATCAGCTGTTATATTGCCAGACGAAAATGGAGCCTCGGAATTTCTAAGCACACAGCCCTGTGAGTTTTGGATGCTGTGAATTCTGAGAAAAACATTAAAAAATGGCTACAGCAGCCAAAACAGGGCCGCAAGATATGCCCCCTCCAGGGGGTTATGGTCCAATTCAGTGGCAGCGCACCAAGTTGAAGACTGTCTTCACTGGTAAGCAACCCCTTGACGAATGTATTTTGAATAAAGACCGTGGTTAAGACTAGTGTTGATTTTCTTTTAGTTAACCGAACCATCGCTCTTTGGGCCATAACTACGGCAGTAGGATTCACCGGGTATCTCATCAATAAAAGAAGATTAAAAAGAAATGAAATCGAGATGAGGAGTGCCAGAAATGCAATGTTACCATTGCTTGTAGCAGAAAGGGATCGAGCGTAAGTGACGTAACGCTAGAATTCACACACTGTGCACCATAGAACACTATTAATTTTTTTAAATTTTAATGCAGGTTCTTGAAACAACTGCGAATAAACAGAGATGAAGAACGAGAATTGATGAAGAATGATCCTGAATGGGAAGTAGGCACATACTACAGGGAGCCAATTTACATAACAACACCTAATAAATTTTATGAACCAACTTATTTTGAATTCATGGGTCATGCAGACAATGTTGATATTAATAAGCGTGTTCTTCGACGCCACTACCACTGAAAACTAGAATTTTTTGTTGTAAATGAGTAATATTCACTTTTGTTAAATAAAGGTGAAGCTAAGTTAATAAAATTTAATATTAAAGTTATGGTTATTTTATTTAAATTTAACAAAAATGTTATATTTATGATCAATATTATTTTACAACTGCAATATTCTGTTCTTGATTATTCGCTTCCATAGTTGCTTGAGCAGCATTCATTTCTTCTACTCTTTTTTGTACGATTACAGCCTGCACCTCCATATATACTTCCATAAGTCTGTGATTAGTATGGATAAACTTTTGAGCACAAACATCTACACAATTAGCCTAAAAAATACAATTCAAAATATTTTGTTTATTTATATTTGTGACTACAAATTGCACTAATATAATATTAATATATGTAAAAAGGAGATACCTCATCTGCCTCTATTTCTCTTGAATTGAAAGTATTGGTACAACGTACAAAACATGTATCAGAAATGTGATTATAAAGACGAAGAAAATCCCTAAACTGTAATTAAAAAAATTTAGTTTAAAACTTGTACTACTACCACTAAATTATATGAAAATAAATATTGGAACTTGAGTTACATTTCTTATTTGATCCATTTTAAATAACACTGGAATATGTAGATTTAACCATTCCAAACAAATATACTTATTAGTATTAGAACTTTTTTAGAACAATAATTACTTATTTGTCAATAATATAATTTTTTATAATTCTTATATCTTATATTTTAGTCATAATTTAGTGTTAGGTACTTGTTCGCCAATGGTAGAATTTTCTAGGTTATAAATCTCATTGTTACATCGATCCACTATGAAATTGTGAATATTTTAATTTTTCTAAAATAAAATGTAATCATTATTTAAATTTTAAATATTGATAAATAACTTATTTGCGTAAAAGATTGTTTAATAAACATTTACGAATTTTTTTTAAATTGGGAGGGATGAAAGAATGAAATTAAAATAACCCGCGCTAAAATTCATCTCCTCCTCACGCTCACGCTGCATGCAGCTTCCTTTTTCAATTGATGCGTGCGCAGTCAATATATATAGATATACAAAATAAACGCGTTATCCCCTTGTGATTATCAGCGCCCCTAGCGGAGAAATAGCCCTCATTGGCGTGTTTTCATCTTTTTGGGCTCTTTTTGGTTATACTCCAACATGGCTGAGGTAGGATGTCAAATTATATTTTAAATATCTATAAAAATTAAGAACATCTTGATGTTTTTCTTTTAAAATTAGTGAAAATAATGTTGCTTTATGATTGAACTAAAGTTTCTTTTAAATATGAGGAAGAAAAAATTAGTTCGAAGAATAATAATTTGGCATACATTGTTTAATTATTATGTGTGTTACAAGCGGAAGAAAATTGTTTAATTATTACGTATTTTACAGGCAGAAGAAACTCTGAAGAAGAAGAGGACCTTCAGGAAGTTCACCTTCCGAGGTGTCGATCTTGACCAATTATTAGATATGCCAAAGTGAGTTGTTTACTAATTTTAAAATTTGCAAGTAGAACGTTGCATATTTTACACCTGTAACTTATATTTTTAAAAGCCTTTAAAATCTTGAAATATCTTAAGAAAGTAAAGATTTATTGATTAAGTTAATAAAATATTAAAATTTTAGACCAATTTAATACAAAATAAACAAAAAATATTATAAACTTTTGCAACTTGCATTTAATGCACTTAATTAATCAATTACTAAAAAAATTATTAATACGTGATTGATTGTTTATTAACATATTAGATACTTTCTTAAATATTTTTTACTAGTATCTTAAATTGGAAAATAAATAAAATTAAATGTTTATTTTTTTGAAATCTTTATTAAAATTTATTGCGTAGTCATTTAATAAACCAATTTTAAAGTATTGCAAACTTATTTTATAAAAATACTTTTATTTTTTAGTGAACAGCTCATGGAGCTGTTGCATTGCCGAGCTCGCAGGCGGTTTTCTCATGGTCTAAAGCGCAAACCCATGGCTCTTGTCAAAAAGTTGCGCAAGGCGAAAAAGGAGGCTCCACCAAATGAGAAGCCGGAAATTGTTAAAACACATCTGAGAAATATGATTATTGTTCCCGAGATGGTCGGATCTATTGTCGGTGTGTACAATGGAAAAACCTTTAATCAAGTTGAAATCAAGCCTGAAATGATAGGCCATTATTTGGGAGAATTTTCTGTCACATACAAACCTGTAAAACACGGTAGGCCTGGTATTGGTGCTACCCACTCTTCACGTTTTATACCTTTGAAGTAAATTTATAAAATAAATACCATTTAAAAAAAAATATCTATTTGTTACAAAACCCTGATTATTTAAGTTAAAATATTTTAGTGATGTGTTAAACTTTCAATTAATTTATTTTATTTGGTTTTTGAGAATTTTTTAACTTCATGTTTTTCACTTAATTGTAATTTGGCAAAATATAAATTTAAATTTCATAATCAAAGAGTAAAATAGCTTACCTAACTTCATTTTGTAAATGTTTTTTTCGGGAATAATATAAGTTTTTTAATATTCTTTGACATAAGGTACATAATTGAAAAATGAAATAAACAGGTATCAATAATAAATTGAATATTAAAATATTTATTTAAGACCATAAATAAGTGACGTATATGTCGATATTTATGTAAACAGTGATCCAACAGAGGTAAATAAATTACTTGTTGGTCTGTCTGGTACATGAAAAACTTATTTAATATGTAATATATTCTGGTTTTAAATAAACAAATAAGCCCTTGTGGTCTTACATTGATAAATTCGCTTATTCTCACAAATACTCATAATAAAAATAAATATTTTAATATTTAATTCATTATTGATAAATATTTATTTCAATCATTTTTCAGTTATAAATTATAACAAAATACCGTGTCTTATATTTGTATTCATTTTTGTAATTACAACAAAATTTACAATTTACACAACTTTTAGATAAACAATATTTATATTATTACGTATTTATTTTTATCATAAACATCAATTAGGTCTGTTTAAATTAAATTAGTTTACTTGCATCTCTTAGTAGACAACGATAGAAAAAGGAAAAGAAAACTGATTATATATTCAAGTTAGATTTTTTCCAGCATTTAATTAAATCCAAAGGAAAGCCTTGTTTTGGGAAAGAGAGCACCCTTTTTAAACCAGATGCTCCCCGCCCGTGCTACTCTGTTTTGGGCGACCGGCGCCGCGCTTTTCCGAAAACACGTTTCCTTTTTTCCCGTATTCTGCCTATTTATCCAAAACGGTTCCGGATTGATCTAAAGATCTTCCTGGGTACACAGGGGCCTACGTCGGGACCAAAATACGTTTTAAGGTTGATTATTGAAACTTGCCCTTGTTCACTGTACTTTTAAGACCACGAAGAGTCCTTTGCTCTATAATAGTATTAATTAACAATTATTAAACTAAATTAAATGTCTTCATTATACTATTTTGATTAACCCAATAATCTATGCAAAAAAAAGCTTATGACCTTGAAACTTGAATACACATATAGTTACATATGGTCACCAGTATCATTCATGCAGCTGGTAGCAGATTGCAGTAAATTCTCGCGCAGGAATCCACGACTGCGCATTAAAAGCTTTTGATAGCCTATCAGCTGCATTCTATATGAGTACTTTTACCTTTATTTTTTTATACAAATTTTCTTAGCTCAAATTAATCACTACGGATAAGAAGCAATGTGTTTATTATTTACATAGGTTAGGTGTAAAATGACCTGTGTAATTAAGGATAAACGCCCTTGTTCCACCTATGTAATCATCGAAGCTTTACCAAACTCCTAAATTTAAATTTCCGAGGTCAAAAAGGTGAGAAATTGGTTTCTTAAAGAAGCGCAAGAATCGATCGCTTCGAAAAATGTTGCGCCAAAAAATGCTGCTCGTTGCTGTTTTCTTTTACATAAAACAAAAAAAAAATAAAACTACTTTTGCAAGCACGATTCTGAAAAATGACCAGTTGAATTTGCTTAGAGTAGTCGCGAACACCTAGATATTTGAAAACGAAAGTATAACCCGCTAACCTTGAATTTCATCGATCAGTACAGTCGCGAGCTTGCACTTGAAAGCAGTGCCTCGCTCCGTGTCGATCCGCGCTTTTATAAATATAAAACGGGCTTTCTCGCGCTTTTCTCAGAGTAACATGACTTAAAGTCCATTGCGTTTCATGCATATTTTCACTAGTTAAACAATTAAGCTCAATTGACGCTATATCTCAATATCTTATTTTAGCCTGTCGGGCTTCAATTTTCCGCACTCGAACTTTTGTGATCCTACATGTCGCGCGAGATGAATGCTTTTGGCTTCGGTAAAGAGAGGAAACGGTTGAAAGTAAAGTAACTTTTTTTTCATTAATTAAAAATCGAATTAGCGTATTTCGTGCATCCGAGTTTTATGCAAGTGCTTAGTAGGTCAGATCTATTTTGAGTCAATGCCAGGAGTCGCCTGGTAAACTGAGAAAAGGCAACTTGCAGCTTTATGTTTACTCCTGATCAATGAATTTTAACTGACAACATGAATCCGGATTTAGTCGTAGACATGGTAAACGACGTAAAGGAGAAGATTGTCCTGCACTGGAATTACAGGGGGCTGACAGAGATTCCAGATGCAGTAAGAGACGTTTGTAACAATGTGCAAGAGATCTACTTGAAGTGGAACGAGCTTAAGTGTCTTCCTTGCTGGGTTTCTGATTTTTCAAATGTTACCAATTTGTATTTGTACGGAAATAGAATAGAGCAGCTGCCTGTTTCATTAGGACTCATGAGCCAATTGACTGTGCTGGATCTTAGTGCTAATCAACTGAAAGAGCTTCCCTCTTGCTTAGGATCATTGAAGAATTTACAGTCATTACTGGTGAATCAAAATTTCATTACTTTTTTGCCAGCATGTAAGTAAATGTTTTTTAATTTAAGAAAGAATACTTTATAATTTAAAAAAAAATGGGTATACTGTGATTCTAGCTTTGAGCCAGTTGGAGAACCTTGAAGTTTTGTGTTTGTCAGGAAATGAATTGGTTGCCCTTCCAGAATGGCTTGGATCATTACCAAATCTTCAAGAATTATTTGCAGACAATAATCTTTTAGAAGAAATTCCTAATAGATTAACATTATCAAAATCTCTGTCAATGATATCTGTGTGTTCAAACAGATTAAGTTATTTACCAGCAAATGGATTTCTTTCTGCACCTGTGATACGTTTTGATTCAAATCCACATTTGAATTACTTATCTCTACCTGTACTGCATCAACTGTTTTCCATAACACCAAGCCCATACGGTGAACAGTTTGGGAATACAATTGCTTATGGGTAATAAGTATAAAATACAAGAAATAATTTTATATTTTTTATTCTTGAGAAAAGTACTAATGTTTTTTCAAATTTTGCAGTTGTTTCAGATCAAGTAGCAAAAAAAATAAATCTAATATAAATATTAAATTACTATTAGTACCTGAAAATAGCTATAACGAAAATAGGCAAATTCTAATAGAATTACCAAGACAATTGCTTGTTGTTCACAGTCTTTCTGAAAATACCGCTATTTCTTTATGGGAATTGTCGCTTAGAAAAGTTTATCTTTCAAGGTAATAAAATATATTAGTCTTTGTGTGTAGTGAAAATAAAAAATCTGTTCTTTCGTAGGTTTCATCATACTGTTGACATTTCTTTGGATCCACCAAGTGTCGAAGTTGAAAGAAAAAAAGTTCTAAAAAAGCCAACATTTGATATGAATGAGTGTCCAAGATCTTTTATACCATACAATTTAATTTTAAATGGACCAGTTAGTATATGTATGAATAATTTTTGTAACAATCCTATATTTACTGAAGGTTGGATTGTTTTTGGAATTGGAAGAGATGCTATTTTCATTCCAACAATTGTGATATTCTGCAGTCACAGGTAATGTCTTACTTTGATCAATTTTAATATCTATTCCTATTTTTTTATAATTTTTATATATTTATGTTTAGATGTGCAGCAGAGTTTGTTAAGTCTTCAAATTTTACAGAAAGTTATGAAATGTATGAAGTGCATAAATAAAATGTTAAAATTTAATAATTTATTTATTTTTTTAGCAATTCAAAATAAAAATTTAATTTTATTAAGACTATTTCACTTTAATTATAAGTAATCAAATTCATTATTTACAAGAGTTCTTGAATATGTATAAATGCAACATTTCTAAGCGACTCAAGTACAGTTTACGCTCCATTATCATATTAACGCGCCAAGATTGACTCTGACTCATCAAAATGATTTTTAAACACTTCACATACATACAAAAAATGATCTGGAAAGTATTTTACAAGTATAAAAGTGATTTGCAAAATTGCTTCTAATTTCTAATCGGCAAAAGTTTTGTCACAACATTTTAATAAAATCTGATTAGCATCGGACTTGCAACCCGATAAACACTTATTTACAGTTTATTGCAACATGACAAAATTAAGCAATTAGCAAATCAAGGGCACTGTCCCGATCAATGTTGCACTTTAACAATGCCATAGATGCCTTATCTTCGGGAAATCCCAAGTCTCTAAGAGTACACAAACTTTCATAATACACTTTGGCTTTATGTTTATCATATTGAGTTAAAGCTAAAGCTTTAACAGCTGCGTCCTCGGACATTCCAAAATCCATGAGAGACTGCACAGCTAATAAATATTCTACAACTTTTTTATTATCTTGTCCTTCCAAATCATAAATAGCACGCGTAACTCTAGATATCGGAAATCCCATATCACTTATTTGCTTTGCTAACTTTTGATCGTCAAGGGATAGATTAGCTAGAGTCTTCCTTGATTCATTTTGATTTGTAGATGTAGAATTTTCTCCATATGTTCCTGGACTTCCTTCATTAACAGGACTTTCAAGATCAGGCCACGGCTGCCAATTCTACAATGTAAATCAAATTATTTTTATGTATTTAAACACAAGAAATGTTAATACTGTTTTATTATAAGAAATTTATGTAAATCTTTTTTTACACAAATTATAAGTTTTTGTAAAATTACCTCTGAATTAGGTCGTTCTAGTTCCCTCTTAAGTGCTTGAACAATTGATGACACCACACATTGATTAGGATCTGTACGTTTATTAGTTTCAGATTCATTATTCTCACTGAATTCATTAGTGATAGTTTCTTCCTCTTTTGTTTTATCTACAATGCGATCCATTGTTAAATCGTTCATTATACCTTCTAGGCTTGAAGCTGGTGCCCATTGTGATGTAGTAGGTTGCAGTACCTGTTAAATGAATAATGTCAATCTATTAGAAGCAATTCATTTAAATCAAACATTAAAAAATTTAAATTTATTACCTGTGCTAATTCTTCCATCTCATTAATAGTCTTTAACTCCATATTATCAAAAGGACTACTAGTATCATTATCAAAATCAGAATAATCAAGCCCATTAAGTTTTACATGATTTTGAACATCATTTCCTGGAGATGATAAAAGCTGAGGGGTTAATATTGTTGCTTCAGGAGCAGGTGCTACTTTAACAGGAAGCTGAGTAGAGTCAGGACTTGGAGATGATGGAGGTGATTTTTCAGCTTCTTTCTTGCGCTTCTCCTCAATTCTTACTCTTCTAGCTACTGTGGTAACAAGACGAGCCTTTCTCCACACTTTCATCTAAAGTTAAAAAGAATCATCAATAACTTGTTCCCTAAGATAATCTTTAATACTCAAGTGCAAATATATTAAAGATGTGCATTGTATAATAATAAAAATAATAATAAAACTTCTATTAAGTCCTCTAGGATGATATTAACACAAAATTATGTATATGTATAAAATAAGCTTGAAATAAAAAAAATATCTAATCTGACCATATCAATAATTTTTTAAAAAGAATAGAATAGAATTATTATCATTTCTCAAGGAAAAAGAAACAAAATTACCAAATCTATAGACTTTTGTCCGCTGTTCAAGGGCAATCAAAAAATCTTACCTTGTCAAGAACGCTCTTTTCCAGGCTGAAGTCGTAGGTGCACTTGTTTACATCGGGCAACTTGCTGTTGTAAGCTGGTGGTAGAACAATTTTCTTGGGTAGTTTGTAGGCCTCCGCGATCTTTACCTGCACCCCATCTATGTACGTAGCGATGGAATCGCACTGGGCACTGGTCGAAGCTCGCGCCATGATTCTGCCCACCGAAAAACAAGCGGAAGCGAAATTTTCATCGGCGCAGGCCTTTCCTCGCGAAAATAGCGGAAAACTACAGTGGTTCAGCGAAAAAAAACACAAAGAGCCTAACCTTACTGTCGCACGTCGCGTAACCTTGTCGCACTCCGCTGAGCTTCTTTCTCCGCATCAACCGAGACTCGGATTGTTCCTGGACGAAGGGTGACGATCAAGGTATCTTACGAGAGCACCTCGTCGGCTTCCATTATCCGTAAGAGAGCCTCGAGCGCTTGACATTTGACAGATCATCATCAACTAGACGTGGCCATCTTTGAACCTTCGGGACCGTCGTGCTCTTCGAAAATTTCGCGTTCTGCGCAACACGTGACGGAGAGCGATTTGAGTGGGGATCACTTTACGGGGGGCGCGACGAATGGAAAAATTACGAATGACAACATGCTTCGAAAGTTCGAACGCATTCTTGACATCGAGAATTCTGGCTGCTCATTGAGTAGATAGGTATTATACTGGGGTACGTTTATCTGTTTTTATTGCACGCAATTACATACCGGATTTTAAAGGATTATACTACTACTATGAAATACGAAAGTTTTTTTAATTAGTTTTTTTGTTAATTTATCAGTGTTATGCATTTTACAAATTTACGATTTTTAATTAATAAAGAGTGTAAATATAATAAAAAATAAAGAAATTTCTTTGTGATAAACAATTTGTTTGTGGAAGATATATCCCAAGGGTAAGCAAATATTCAAAGCAGAAAGATAAATGATACCAATTTGTTTGAATTGTGTTTTTTATTTGTTTTCTGTTCATTTTTTCATTAATAAATTTTGTTTTCAATGGCACATTTAATTTATTTTATAAATTTTGTTCACATTATAAAATTATAACTATTATTGTCACCAGTACAACAATTAAAATCATGTGCAAAGACATCTAGGGTAGCAGATTTATATTCAGAATCTGTTATATTATATATAAGTTATATATTTACAGTCGAGCTCAAAAGCTCTGTTGAAATACTTTCAAACTTCATTTTGACTTTCAGAATGAAGTCACAATAATTTCCTAAAACTTTGTTTGAAATTTGTCAACAGTAACAACCGCAAATAGCTACTCTGACAAATAATTTGTCTAGCTACAACAACTTCCATAATAAAGTATGTAACAAAATATAAAGAAATTTGAATATCTAACATAAAAATTTTGTATAAATATACATTAAGCTATTAGGTATTTCCTTAAAAAAATCGTCATCGTAAAGCTGAGGTCCAAGTACTCTGTTCTGGTTCTTTTAATGCTTTTGATTTTACATCTATAGGTTTAATCAATTGGCTTTTTCCTATGCTTGAGTCATTTTGATCAGCTAAATGTTCTTGATTTTCCAATAAGGTCTGCCTAGATTTCATGTAGGCAAGGAAAGAAGTCCACATTAGACTGCACATACTAACAAAAACTACACGGTTCTTTTCTGGTATCAAAAGAAAATTAATAGTTTGCAGGAATGGCCATACACAAACTCCAACCTACAAGGATCCAAATAGATATTTTTATTATTCTCACAAAATCATTCATGTGTCAGCAAAAATGAATCTACTGACCTTGTAAGTTGGCCAGAACTTTTCTTTGACTTCATTTATGCATTCAGACACAGGTTTCAGCTCTAACAAATTAATGCCAAAGAAAAAACAACACATTGCACTGGGCCCATAGGTAACTTGTTCAACGAGAGCCTGAAAAACATTTTTCATTAGTCACTTCCAGCACTTCCTCCCTCAAAACCTTACACACACCTTGGTAATCGCTGATTTGAGATCAGTCCTGGGCCAAACAGTAGATGCAATTTTCAACCAGCAATAAAGTGTTGGTGCCACAAAGCCTCCTCCGTATATGCTAAACCTGAGTGCTTGCATGTAATCAAGTTCCTCCTTGCCAGTGATTTTCTGTTGTATCAAACTAGCCACAGGCCAGATAACTGTGTACGAAGCCATACCCCTCACCACCGGGTACTTGCTGGCGACTTGACGGAACTTGACGAGGAAGGCCCTCATCTTGGAAGTCGTCCTACCTACGCAAGCGTAAGTAATAAACGGGCATTACCAGAGCTGCGTCTAGAGCTGTAGCTAGCAGACGAACTTTTATAAAGCACTGACGCACGTGTGGGGGCAAAGTCTGCGACTGACAGATAAGCTACGCTATACCTACTTCCTCACTCAC
The DNA here is from genome assembly GCA_035582975.1 of Ormyrus labotus. Taxonomy (NCBI): domain Eukaryota; kingdom Metazoa; phylum Arthropoda; class Insecta; order Hymenoptera; family Ormyridae; genus Ormyrus; species Ormyrus labotus. Next base: position 20,462,217 of record JAWWEO010000009.1, on the reverse strand, counting down.
CTCAGCAGCAGCGCGAGTCAGTAGAGTCGAGTGACAGCGTTACGGGGGGAGTCTCTCTCGACTCGGTTCTCCAGACGAGGCTCGGTGACGTAACAGCGCGCGAATCCGGAGAACATTTCGCGAGCACCAGCACGTGCCGTCGTCGCTGCAGGCTCAGCTGGTGACGGGAGAGAGACTGAAGGGAGCAGCAGCCGAGGGAGAAACGGAAAACTGTCGAATCGCGCAGTCGTGCGCGAGCCTCATTATTGGCGCGCTGCCCGCAACGAGGGGAGGATCGGCGCAGCGCGCGTGACGAGGAACCCCCCCGCGCAAATCGCGCGCACACACACGAGCCATTCTTATCTGGCCTTGGGAGCGTCCGAGTAGTCAGCTTGGCGTTTTCGTACGCGGGTCTATTTGACTTTTGCGCTCTTTTATTATGCAAGTTCTGCTTCGACGTCTCTTTTGCTTTACTGAGAAAGACAGAGAGAGAGGAGGAAAAGTCAGCAGACGCTAGCCGATTCGCATGCGTCCGATGATAGACTGATCGAGCCAAAGGAGCTATTGCTGATGAATAGTTGTGTTATATGTAGGAATGTAACATTCGATAAGAGGTTTTTTAATAAAAACTGCAATAATTTTAAGTTTCAGGTTGACACAAAAACTTATTTCAGGGAGAATTTATTTTCCTTGTGTCAAAAATACAGCAATTTAAAGGTCTAATTCTACGCAAACGAGGAAGCGAAAAATAGCTTCATTAGTGACCTACCTCAGCTAAAATTTCCGCTTAATTTTTTGTAATTTTATTTATCAATAATGTCATATGGGACGTTTAGTATAATTTAAAATAATTAAATTGATTATTTATTTACGTAAAACTAAATTTGGGGAAAAAAGCAATTACTAGAAGATAAATTCTAAAGTAATCATGCGAAAAAATGATTATTATATATTAGCTTATAATCAATAAAGCTACTATTCATTATTTCGAGAATAAATGCTTTAAGTATAAAAGTCGATATTTTATTTAATAATTTTTGTCTAGTCAGTAATAATGATGCAGTTCATTTTGTATTCAACCTTTTACAAATTATTTGGTCAAGTCCAAAACAAACCATTTGGATAATAAAGAAATATAATTAATGTACACAAAAAATCAAATATTTATTTTAAAACTTCAAATATTTATCTTTTATTTTTCATTAGTTTGTTTAGAATTGAGTTTTGATTCTTTATTTACATAACAATGATTGTGCATTTTGAATAGCTTTCAAATTTAAAGATCTAAATCTATATATTCACTGCGATTTACATGCTTTCGATAATCTCTAAAATTCCCGATTTTTACACTTATTTGGCTACTATACGATTGCATATACTTATATCATACTTATCTAGTTAAGCTGATTTTTTTTTTCAGAAATTAATAGATTATTCATTAGGCAGACAAAAAATTCATATCAATTTCCTGATTACTTAATATTTAAATACATCGAAAGATTCGATCAAGTTGCAGTTTATCGAATTTCAGAACTGAGAAGAATTTTTGTAATAAAGTTTTTCGAAGAATTTTAAATTTGATGGAAATACATAAATAATGAATGACGCAATAAATTTGTTAAATTTGCAATAGTAAGAAATTCGACAATTAAGAAATTCAATTAAAACAAAGATGTTCACGCTGTTTTATTTTAGGTTTATGCAGAATTCTTTATATAAAAAATTACGTCAGACAGTTCAGCTTATTTAAAATATTATCTGAATTTTTAAACGTTTTTACCTCCACAAGTACAAATTTAGAAAAACCTTTTTTAAAAAAAAATTCTAAAAATAATATTTTTAAGTATATATTCTACACTTATAATAAATATTTAAATTTGATTGACTACATAAAATGTCATATTTTTAGAAAATATCATTTTCCTAATATTTATTCATTCTTTTCTCGAAATTGAAAAAAGCTGGTAACTGTTCATTGTTCCATTTCTTTGTTGGAAGAAAGTTTTGCGTTACGCTCTGATATGACACAATAGATCACATCAATATTTTCACAATGACAATGTCAAGTTGCAGTAGTTAGATATGTTGATATTATTTGAAAGTTTTGATTAATGTTAATTGTTAATTAATCAACAAGTATAGAAGAAATTAATTTGAAAATAAATAAAATAAATAAACAAATGAAAAACCTTTTTTTGGTATTTTATTAAAAACAATAAAATATATATTGATAGAACGTTCTTTGAATTGTTTAATGTATCATACTACTTTTGACGCATCATATCAAGCTTTGAAAGAAAATTTGAACTTTTAAAAAAAAATATGATAAATAGCTTTTTCTTAAATCTGTGCTATTATATCTTGCAGAAGATTTATTTATCTTCAATATCTATTTTGAATTAAGTTGATTGATCAGTTACTTTTTTCGTTCAATAGAGCAAAATTTTGCAATAGCACGGTAGGTTTAAAAAATCTGATAGCAGGGATAAGAGAAGTTTCGTTTTACTTACAAATTCTGTGGATATTATATATATATTTATAACAACTATCAATGTATACAAGAACAAACTATTTTTTGAACTAATTACTCTTTCACGTCATTATTTAAACAAAATTGCCATTTTACCGCAAATAAGACAAAAAGCTTTCAATGGAAATACAATTAACAAGGTGGATTACATCTAGTTTAAATTTATAAAATCATAATTTCTTTTAAAATGTTTAATAAATTAAAGTACAACTCCGTAAAATTATGAATAAAATTCTAAAATTGACTGCATTCAAAATAATTCAATTATTACGAGTTATTTTGAATTTAAAAGATTTCAAAGTACAATGAATGAATTCAAAGGCGCTCAATGCAAAACAGTTTGCAAAACAAAGTAAAACTTTCTTTTTATTGTCAGATAAAGAATTTTTAATCCTCATAATTATTTTATTTTAAAAATTAATGATTTAAAAACTGTTTAAGTTCACATTACATTCCAATTCATAGTTAAAAATTATTTATTTGAAAGAGCAGCAGATAAATTATAGTTTTTTATAAAGAAACTTTTAATGGTAAAACTATTTTGTTAAAACCCGTAACGTCAAATAGTAAATGTGAAATAAAATAAAAGTATTATATACAAGACAGAAATAATACGAAAATGTTCCATTTGTTTTATAAACCATCATAAAATTTACCAGCATAACTTTTACAAACAAAAGATAAGATTATAAAGCAGTTTATTTATACTTAACAAACAAATTTGTAAATTGGCTAGACACTTATAGCTGGTACAAGGTTTACAAAATAAAAATGCGCAGTTTTTATACTAAATTTTTTATTTTTATATTCGTCATTTCAACGAAAATATATTAGATTATGGAATTTATAAGTGTAAATTTAATAATGCTTGTAAGAAAAATATTCACAAATACTTATAACAATACCTATAACAAGTTTCATTACAAGTTTTAATTTATGCTGACATTTGCGTTGTATTCTCGATTAGTTTTGATCACTTCACAACATTAAAATTTTAAATATGAATTTAAAATCAAACGTAAGACGGCATATGAATTTGCATGTTTCTCCACTGCCTAGTTTGTATAATGTAACTAAGCTAACATTTACTATATTTACAAAACTAAAAATGTTAAATAGTAAATACTGCGTTTAAATAAGAACGCGAGCTTCATGGACATACCGTCATTGTCCAGTGTAAACAATCAATGTGATCAGTGATTCAAATGAATTAGAAAAAGAGATTTCTAAGTCAGAAAATTCTACGGGAATCTTAGCTTTAGATCTACCTAAACCAATATCAAAAATTACCGTATTGATTCCGACTTTATAACCACAATCATTCGTTCGTTAAAATTATATACATCAGCCTTGATTAACGACAACAAGGCTCAAATTGATCACAAACTTAACTGAGATAAGCCGGATATACATGTCCAATCATTAAAAAAAGAACTATAAAATAGCTTGATCTCATTGTGCCACAATGTCAAAAAGATCGCATAGGCCTTCGCTATCACTAAGATTGAATTGATAATCTTTTTCTTCAGGTGGGGGACTTAGCCTTACCAATGGACCACAGACTGAAAAACAATGTTGTACATATTATTTTATGATATAGAAATTTGACGTATTATTATATCAATTAAAAGATATTGTAATTGAAAGAATGTCTTTTTTTGCGTACTAGGTCTAGTGTATAACAGCCTGTTACCTCAACAAAATTGACCAATTATGTAATTAACAGTTTAATCAATAAAATATTATTGAAATTAAATAAAAATACTCTTGATACATTTAAAATATTTAATAACTTACTGCCTGAATAAATTTCATCAATGAAATCCAAGTTCCTTAATGTATATCCTGAAAAATACAAATATTTTTCCACTCAATTAAACAAAATAATCACTTTCATTACAAAATTAAATAAATAACACGAACCGGTCATATCAACATCCCGAAGAACTATTTTAGCTTCTAATAAATCTTGGTCTTCTTCTTCTTCATCTTCTGAGACAACAGGTTCAGCTTTAACAACATTTTTGGGAGGCCTAAAATTAATTTTGCATATTTAGAAATATTTATTTTAAAATTATCAATTATAAAATTAATTAATTTAAATGTTTGATCTATTCCAAATTAACAAATCTTATTTCACGAAAGTTAATCCCCGAATAGAATCATTTTTATCTTTGCTCTCTGCAGGTCAAAAACATGAATTTGTTGTCTTTAACGCGATAAGAGCAATATCTTTTATAAAAATACATAAAGTAGCACATACCTTCCAACTTTTTTCTTTGGTTTAACAATTTCTTCTACTTTTTTTTCTTCTACTTCTTTTTCTTTCTTAATTTTTTTTGGCTCTGGTTGTAACCTTAATTGTAAGCAATTATTGTCGTAAGACTCTGCTAATTCAGGTTGAATAATATATACAGAAATTTCTCCAGTTGTACTTTTTAAATGCATTTCATAATCTAAATCTTTAATTTTACTATCATTACTATCTTCAGCCATCTGTAAATAAGTAAACTTTATGTTAAAAAATTTTTTAAAGCATATTTACTTGAGAATATATAGATATAGCTATAATTTTATTACCTTTTCAATTTTTGGCACGTTTAGTTGTGTGTCCGGAGGTGCTTGAACAGCTAATATGAATTCATCTTTGAAAATTTCTTTAAGATCTTCATATTTTATATAAGCATATCTTTTATTGAGTGAATCACCCTCAACATTTTTTATACTCTGTTTAACCCACTGTGTGTGCATATCAAGCATCTGTTCATGTTCTTCCAATTTTTTAATGTCCTCCTTTAAATCAGTGAGTTTTTCACCTACCTCTGACGAATTACACCCTGGTCCTGCACCTCTGTATCAAATGCAAAAAATATAATTATTAGTTTACTAGGATTTTTAATTTCAAAAGTATTATTTTAGGTATGAAGTTTGGTACTTACTTCCACTGTATACTGTTTTTGCTCTTTTTCTCGATGAGACCAATGCCTTCGAGTACATTTGTGATATCATATATTCTTCTCTTTTGTCGTACCTCCAGTAGATCCGCTGCCTGGAACGATCAAGGGGAATCATTGAGCTAGTATCTACTTAATTTTAAAGATTAAGGAAAAAGGCTTATCACTGTAACAAAGAGACTAAAAGCTCAAGTTAAATTGTTGACCCAGTCGAGGTTATGTAAGAACACAAGAGCTAGTAAACTAAAACAAAGCAGCGTTTCTCGATCGCGAGGCTTTAGCGTCGACCTCGATATAGACTAGGTAGTAGCAGGGTCTGAATGGATTTTCTGAGCAAGGCCACGTGCCTTCGTTCGCTCGTTGGCTTTTTTTCAAAATTCCCGCAAGCCTGAGGTGATAATGGCATGAGAGCGCGTTGATCGGGCCTGCGGGATATATAGGGAAGGACTTAACCTAAGTTGGGAGGCCTCCTCTCTCTCGAGGTTAAACAGAAGGCTGGCTCCCAGGGGTTAGTGGGTGCCCGTCGTGCTGCCGCCTTACCACTTTCAAATCCAGTACGCCGTCCTTGGCCTTCTGCAGGAGGGAGACAAAGCGCGTCGTTAGCAGGCCCAGGGACTTTTCGTATCTGCTCTGCTGATTGTCCGCCATCCTCGCGGGCCGCCGTTGTCAAAATTTTCAAAAACGCCAAGCAGTTTCGCACAGCAAAACAGTGTACAGCTCACCGCCGCCGCCTCCTTCGAAATTGCCGCAACAGCTCGCGCACGCCAATACGCCAACAGCTGCCGAGCTCAGCGCCATCTTCGACAATAAACGCGCCGAAGCGTCACTTTTCCAAGCTTGACGTCACTATTTTCATTCGATAAATAAACTTGCTCTTCCAAACATTGCTCTTTTCCTTCGTATATCTTGTTAAAATATAAGCAATATTCCGTTATTTCATTTTTTGTACCTATTTTTCTAAAAAATAGAAATAGTGGATGTTAAAAAAGTATGCAAACAAATCAAGTACACGTCAAAAACCGTTTGCGACCGGTTTCGTATGGGATACAATATGCGCGCTTGACCATTTAAAATTTCATTAAAAGCTTTTGCAAGAAATTTTATATTTATAAAGAAATATTTTTCTTCTTTTTCAATAAATTTTTCTTATGCTTAAAAGTCAAAAACTTAAAACTTGTCGACGCAAGACCATACTATATTCATACTGCAGTCCAGTGTTGTTGGACAGAATGCTCTTCGTAGTTTCTTTCCAACCAATCATAGGCAGCAGATCAATCGCACTAATATATTTTGAAAAAGTACGATAAAGTTGATGCTATCTGGACATCTGTTGCCAGCAGAGTATGAGCACCATTTATATATACATACAAATTTTTTTTTTTTTTTAACGAATATTTTGGAAGTTCTAATTAATAAGTACATTTGTGCACAATTATTAGTTAATGCTTATATAAAAAATTTATTTACAAAAGTACTTTACAAATGTACTATCTATATAAGTATATAAATAAAAATTTGTTGTTAATAGCATAATTGCACTTATGTACAGAAATCAAAGAAAGAAGTAATCCTGTATTGCTGTTGATGGATCAGGACTTGGACTGGAACTGTCAGAACTTAAAGTTTCTTCAGTTACTTTGAGTCCTGCTTGATCCTTTTCTTTATTAGTTATAAAATCTTTCTCCTTTTCATTCTCTTTTTCCTTCTCCTTTTGTTTATCTTTATCTTTTTCTTTATCCTTATCTTTATCCTTATCCGTTTCTTTCTCTTTGTTTTTATCTTTATTCTTCTCCTTATCTTTTTTATCTTTGTCCTTACCATGTTTATGCTCATGTTTATGTTTATGCTTGTGTTTATGCTTTTTCTTATCTTTCTTTTTCTTTTTAGGCTGTAACAAATAAATTTTATTATTAAAATTTTTTGTTGTTGAGATTCAAATAACGAAACGTCAGTTAATGAATAAAAGAACATTTTTATTTTTTTTCCTTACTTCCATCAGATTCGATAAAAACCTAAAGAAGTAATTTTCATAAAATTGTTTTACCTTATTTGTTCCATCACCCTTTGGTTTATTTTCGACAGCTTCTTTTTTGAACATTCCTGGCTCAAATCCAACTGGGCCTCCAGTACCCATAATTCCAGGAAGAGAAGCTGAATTGTCACTATAGTAATCGGATTTTGTTTTACTGTCTCCTAGATTATTTGCATTCTGATCATCCTGATAAATGAAATTTAAAATGTAATATTTGTATAATTTACCGTTTATAATATCAGAGTAAATATTCTACACAAAACTTACAGGAATTTGTTTTAGACGCTTTGCATCTGGACCTTGCTCTGGAATAAGTGAAATCCCAGTTACTTCTTTCATTGGAGAAGCTTTTCTTTTATTTGAAACAGTATTTATTATTTCTGGTTCGTGTATTGGTTCAGATTTAATATGTGGAATGGGCGGCAATGGCTGCTATAACAAAAATATGTAATGAAAATCTAGTTTTAAAAAGTTTAATAATTGTAAATCATTGTTAAAAAAAATTTTTACTTCATTTTTTGGACTAGCAGGAGGCCCAACTTTTTTCGGTTTTGTCAAGTGAGCTAGTTCAGGGATTGGAAGGCACAGTGGTGTTTTAGATCCATATAAAGTATAATACAAATCCACTAAGTCACAACGGAGTTTTGGATCGTGAGAAAGCATACAACTGAAAAAATTCAATAAAATTCATTAAATTAACAGAGATTATTATTATTTTTAACATTTCCAAACATACTTAATAAGATTCCATATTCGATTTACAAGTTCTGGCTTATCGAGTCTGTGTTTATGTGCGCGTTCAAAAGGAGGATTTTCTACCATAAGTCTAACTAATCTATGTCTTATGCCTGGATGAGGATCATTTTCAGCCATCTCTAATAAAAATTCCAAATCTTCCCATTTCCCATCGACTTTAGTGAAATCAACTAAAGCCGTTAATGCTGCTATCCTCACGTCTAAAAATAATTTTTAATTTTTAATATTCTTTGCCAAGTTTTATTGTAAAATAATACTGTTTAAACTCGTTTTGCAAATTACCAATAAATTGTCCATAAGCTGCATATTCTCTGAATAACAAAGGGTTACTAGGTAAATGCCCAAATTTCTGTAAAATACGAATCACTTTTAAGCAAGCAACTGAAACAGTGTACTTATAACAAGGCAGTAATTTTTCCAAATTCAAATATCTTGTTACTTCTTCCAATATCGCCTTTGTATCAGCTGATAACGACTCTGCTGTAATAGCAGTACTAAAATAAAAAAATGTTATCAGCATATTTTGCTACTTTTTTTACCAAATATCAATTATTCTTTAAAGGAAGTATTAATATTACCCATGTTGAATACTAATGACTGGAGTAACAGTAGCTCCAAGTGCTTCTATCAGAGCTGCTCTATAATAATTGTCTGAATATCTATTTTTACTATTATCATTATACTTAAATAAGTCCATAAGAAAAGAAAGCACTTCTGGTGGACAAATTCCGTGAGCATTTCGCAGACCAGCCATTGCTACAGGAATAGTCTAAAATTTAATCAAAATTAATAAAATTTTAATATTTATTATTCATATTTTTATTTAATCACATTACTTTTTGAAGAAAGTAGTGTTGAAAATTCTGAAAGTTATTTTGCTTAATTATTCTTCGACAAGACGCAGAACCAAACAATTTTCTGAATATGGCTAACATAGCAGGAGGTCCAGCCCAAGTTGCCACCATTGCATTTGCCACCTACAAATAGAAAATAAAATTTAATTTATCTTCATAAAACAACAATTAGTTTCAAAATAAAATTGCGTTCTTACTTTAGTCAAGCAATGAGCAGCTCTCAGTCTCACTTTGTAGTAACAATGTTCATTTTCAATTGTGTCAGTTAAAGCTAATCTCGTTGCCGGCGTAGCATGATTTTCCAAAGCTTCAATAGCTTCTAATTGAGCCGTTACATCTCTTTCATGCCTCAGTTGATACTGCCATTGATAATCTGGTTGTTCAATCTGTACAGCTCTCATTAACGTCATGTCAGGATCCAAACGAATCCATAAAACTGGAGAGTCGCTAAATAATTTTATTTATTACAATTTCCAATTCTTTAATAAAAGTTTTTTATAGTTAGCTAATAAAACACTTACTCCATTGCTGAGAGATCCATATCTACTTCTTCCCCTGTACACAAAGGAATTTTTTTCTTTTTATTCCTTCTACTTTTACTGTGGCACGTTATATCTGCCTTTGCAACTGTGCCTTCTATTTGCAAAGTGTGTTTAAATGTACCATCTAATTCTTGAATATTTACAAGCAGAGGTCCAACATACTTCCTGATACCTTTTTGATGAGTTGTATCTTGACGAATTTCAAGTTCAACTGTATTTCTATTTAAAAATCATTTCTTTAAATATTTAAAACAAAAAATACATTTTTTTTAAAATAAGAGTTTTAACAAACCTTTTTCTGTTAAAGACAAAACTTAAGGTAAACTTAGCATGACCTCCTGTCCTCACCCATTGATCTATAAACACTGCCATATCTTTACCAGTTACTGTAAAAATAGCTTTTGTAAAGACATTAGTACTAATTAACATGTGTGACCATAATCCACTTTCTATTTTTTGTTGTGCAGCATTTGTAGCTAATGACAACTGTTTGTTAAATACCTAAAAAATTTACGTGAAAATTGGCAACAATATAAACAAGGATAAAATAACATTAAAACTAAAATTGTACTTGTAGAAGAAGTTCTTGTCCAATTCTATGTTCTAACATCCTTATAACTAAATGTGCTTTCTTCCTAAGAACTTCTATATACTTAGGAGACATGGTATGCAAATTTCTTATTGGAAAATAAAATCCGGGATCTGGAGTTCTTGGAGTCGGTGTAGGAATATTAGCAGCTACTGGTAATGGAGCAGGAGGTTGTGTTGGATCAAGTATTATACCACCAAACTGTTCTTCATATTTTACAACTTGTCTTAATTCCTAAAAATAATTTAAAAGTAATAATAAATAACTTCTTTAAAATGTTTTAATAATAAAATAGGAATATTTACGGTTTGAATCCATTCACGATATTCATTATTTCCAAAACACTTTTTAGCATATAATCCAGTGAGGTAAGTAGAAATTCCTTTAGGTAACCACATATCAGACCAATTCTGCATTGATATAAAGCAACCAAAAAATTGCTCTACAACCGCTTGTGCCATTGCTTTCTTTGTTATATACACTTGATCAATAATAGCAGAAGAATGTAACAAATTTGTACTAAAAAATTTTTAATTTATTATTTTTTTATGAGTCAAAAATATTTACACATTCTTTCAAGAAAACTTACTTTAATATACTCATAGTTGCGTATGCACTTATATCCTCATCAACTTCATCAACAAATACTTGTTTGTAACAGGAATATGGATATCTGTTTGATAAAGTTTCTTCAAAAAATTCAAAAGCTTCATGCAAGTATTTTGCTGAATTCTTTAACGAAGGCAACAATTGAGGTAGACAAAAATGTGTTACCTCATGCATGTAAGGATCTACGAAAATTTCAAATGGTCTGTAAATAAAATTTATAAATTAGTTTAAAAAATTTCAACAATAAATATATTAAAATTTAGGATAATACCCGACTGCTAAAGCTATATTTGGAGCACAAGCAGGAACATTTAATACATAATGAAAAGTCTTTTTTCTCATATCTGGAGTATAAACCACTTCAACTAAGTCACCACAAGATACAGCAGTCATTTGTTCATCAACAGTGAATTCTAATTTCCAAGTGCATGGTTCAGCAAAGCTGTCCACACAAGGAAACCATAATCTTGATGAATTTTCATAACTATATGTGTACATATGTGCTCCTTTCTAAAAATAAACAAAATCAGTTACTTGTTAAAATGTAAACCTAAAAATATTTTTTTATGTATAAACTACACTTGCTTCTGCTAATGTTCCTGGACACGTTGGAACTACGAAATGAACTCCACCTTGAGGTTGCTCTAAAGAAAATTCTATTCCTATCCTAAGATTTTTGCCTTCAGTTACTAAATGAGATGCATCAGGAGGTATTTGTATAACTAGTTCACCAGCATTATTATCAGGATCAACTTTTTGAGCAGCAGCCAAATGATGATTAGAAAAAAATTCTAATGACCGCCTGAAAATAATAGTAATTAACAAAAGTATTATTAAATATTTATAAATATTTTTATAAAGAAATAATAGCTAAAAATAATTACTGTTTGTCATCTCCTTGAGAAATATCCAAAAAGGGATCAAAATATTGGAAAGGTGCTTCATAAGAGTCATTTAAGCAAACTTTATATATCCTACATTGTTTTGCATTGAGATGAATCAATCTTAAAGTATCTCTTAGTGGAATAATAGTGAGTTCTACCATTCCCTAAAAAAAATAGTGGTAATTAATTAATTAATTGTACAATATAATATATTCAAAATAAAAATTCCTAGTAATCACTTACAATAATGCTTTTCCTTTGGAAGCTTATGCCTGTAAGGCTAACAATTTGGTGGGCTGTGCAGAAATAAAAACAATTAAAAACAGTAATTTTAAATTACAAAAGAAAAATAATGCTTAAAAACAGTAATAAATATCATTTAATAAAAATTTTTATTCATATTTTGAAAAAAGGTCGGCATAGTATACCAAACATAACCTCAAAATCAAAACAAATTGCCATAAAAATTAATTAAACTATTTTTTTATACTAAATATACTTATAATTTAAATGGCCGACTAACGTCGGCCGTTCTTTCTTTTTTCATCTTTTCATGAAAAATTAAACATTCCACGGATAGAGATAACTAACAACAATTCACACTTTCACAGACGCTGATGCGCTCAGACAGTCGGATCTATGACGAAGTCAGAATTTTTAATAGTGACAGTAGTGACAGTTGGGGGCTTGAGGAATGGAAGATAAAAAATAAAAAATATAGAAATACAAAAAAATAAAATATATAAAAAATATAGCATCTATTATTTTTAAATAGGTATATAATTATTTAAATAAAAGCATAATGTAATTATTAATTAATCAATAATGTAATAATTATGACTTATGAGTTCCCTGATAAAAAAATCTTATAAAATCTTATTATAGAATGGATTTTTGTGCAAATGCATATTTAAATCCTAATATAAAAGGAGCTTTATAATATATTTAGTTAAAAAATATGAAAGCTTGTACAAGTAAACATGACTTACAAGACAAGTATTGTTGAAAAAATTGAATTTTTAAACAGAAAATTCTTTGTTTAGAATTTTTAGGTTTCATTTGTCAAATATAAAAAAAAACAGAACAAGTATCTGTAAGCATAGGTGCATTAAATGATCATTCAATAATTAATAAAATACATTTAATTCGAATTGTGTAGTCCACCGAGTTCATTGCAAGCACCTATCAGAATTTACGATTTGCTAGCAAACTGATGTACTTGTATATATATATACACACACGCATAAATATCTCAATTTTAAGTGCTGAATGAATATGAAAGCATCATAGTAGCAGACAGCTTCTTAAAATTCTGATCGTGTTTGCGAGAAAGTTTATCTTTTTGCACTTGATACATAACATGTAATGAACGTCAGATGATATCGATTGTGGTAAACAAAAATATTTATTGGAGTTGTTTACGTAGTCACATGCCTTATGTGACAAAATACCAAAAAGAATAGTTAATTAGCAAAAGTTTTATGGTTATTATTATTAGCTGATTTTTCACAAATTCATTTACAATGGATAACCTTATTATTAAAAAAGTATTACATACTGGAAATAAAGTAGTTACATTTGTACCTGGAACAAAAGTAAGTATATAGTTGTGTTTAATTTATAGTATATTTCAATTTTAATTTAAAATTTGAATCACATTCCATTGGTATATTAATTATGGATAACTTTTTAAATTGGTTTGCTGGAGGTTCTAAAGCTAAAGCCAAAATGTCAAAGATCAACAATGTTTGTGTCAAGAAATCCTATAGTAATAGATCAATACCAAACAACAGTAATTGATCTTTTGGTTTTTTATTTAGAATTTTTAATTAAACCTGATGAGATCAGCAGATCAACATTTACATTTTCTGAATCAAAACTTGATCTCAACAAAATCTATTCCAAAAGTTACCCAAAAAACATTAATTACTTTTTAAATTGTTGCAGGTAGTTTTTCATTTTAAAACTACAAAATGTGATTCTTCAAAAACTGTGATTGATGATAGTAAAAAAATGGGTAAGCCAATGGAATTGGTATTAGGGAAAAAATTTAAACTTGAAGTATGGGAAGCCATAGTTCAAAAAATGGCTGTAAATGAAGTTGCTGTTTTTACAGTCGATAAAAGTGTATGTGCAATTAATTTTCTTGTTATGGCCAATAAAAAATATTTACTCAAAAAAATTTTAACATTTTAGTTAATTAACACATACCCATTTGTATCTAAAACTTTAAGGGATGCTGGTAAACCAAAAAGTGAAAGAAGTGCTCATACTTGTTGTGGAATGTTAAATCAAGGTGTTGGATATGATGATCTAAATGAACTTATGCAAAAACCTCAAAATTTAGAATTTACAATAGGTATATTATTTGTAATTACACATACAAATTTTTAAAATTTATTTTTGATAACATTTTATTTTTGTAGAATTATTACAAGTTGTGCTTCCTCATGAATATGAGAAAGAATCGTGGCAAATGACAGAAGATGAGAAACTTGCAAATGTTCCTGTTTTAAGGGAAAAAGGCAATGCACAATTTAAAGAAAAAAATTATGAAGCTGCTGTTAACACTTATGCTCAAGCCATCGGTATCTTAGAAAATCTTATGCTTATGTAAGTAAAAATTTAAGTTAATATTTTTTTAAAATCTAAAATAAATTAAAATTTCAAATTAATTTTTCTACAATAGTGAAAGGCAGAGTGATCCTAAGTGGGTAGAGTTAAATAATATGAAGTTACCTTTGCTTCTAAATTATGCACAATGTAAATTATTGAACAAAGAATACTATGCTGTGATAGAACATTGCACTACTGTACTTAAAAGTGATCCTGGTATGTACAAATTGAGCAGAAATCAATTAAACAATGTAGAAATTTATTTTTTGTAATAAATACTTTTTAGACAATGTAAAAGCTCTTTATAGACGAGGTAAAGCACATATTGGAGCATGGAATGAAAATGAAGCTGTTGCCGATTTAACCAGAGTAGCAGAATTAGATCCATCTTTGAAACCTACAATTGATAAGTTATTGCAATCCTTTGCTTTAGATATGAAAAAAAGAAATAAGCTTCAATCAAAAGGTCTTGCAAATATGTTTTCTAATTAAGTTTTTGTTAAAATTTATACACAGATATAATTATTCATTTGTATTAATTAAAAGAAATGGAAATTTATAGTTTGATTTTAAGTTATTGTAATCCTTTGCTTTAGACATGCAAACTATAATCAAAAACACTTGCAAGTATATTTTTCAATTAAGTTTTTGTTAACATTTACACACAGATATAAATATTAATTTGTATGAATTAAATTAAAAGGCGTGGAACTTTATAGTTTGATGTTTGGTCAAGCATATAACTTCATCAATTTTTAATGTATTTGTTTTTACATTAATATCTTCTTCAAGCTGAACTTGCGTTTTAAGTAAGAATCGAAGTGATGCTTGAGCCTGAAACAAAAAGATTTATTTATACACTTTAATTTTATACATAAATATTGCGAATGTTATATGTTTTTATAAGTGATGTTTGAATCTAAGAAATTATAAATTTTTATGTTATAAACTGTGAATAAATTAATTTATAAATAGATGTTAAATAAATTGTAAGTTTACTAACTTCAAACAACGTTTTTTGCAGTTCAGATACAAGTTCTCTTAAATCTGAAATTTCTTTACTTAGGCTCTTTTCCACATAATCACATGTAAGCTCTAATCCTGGCCTTTGGCATCGATTACCTAATCTAGTATGTGCTAAAGCTATGAAACCTTCTTTTTCAGCTATTGCTTTTTCCAATTTTGTTATATTCCTTGCCATTTCATTTGCTTGGCGCATTACCTGTATAACATTTTTTAATCATTATTAGAACATTGTAAATTTATTTTATACCTAGTAAACAAGCTTACTTCTCCATGTTGTAATTCTAATTTTTCTTTCAATTCTTTAGTTTCCTTAATACGACATTTGAAAGCTTCTTCAACTCTTTCTTTTTGCTTTGTTAACATATCTATTAGATGTTTGAGTATATGGTCAATTCTAGAACGAATTTTTTTGGCTTTTTGTATGTCTTTAGCTGATCCTTTTATGTTCCTCTTTGTTTGCATTTCCCATTCTTCTATTGAAATATCCCTACAAAAAATATTAATTTTTTAAACATCATTGTACCACAAATTAAATAAAAAATACAGAATTAAATAGCCTACGAAGCATTTAGAGAGGATTTTCCATAATAAATACTTAGATTTAAATTAGTCTCTTTCAGAGTTGTATTATGTCTATCAATACGCAAATTATTTTCTTTATCTTCTATATCATGTTCCATAAAATACAAAGTAGCTTTCATGCATCTGAGTTGTTCTTTTGTTTCATCCAACGTTTCAGACATTAATTTTTCAGCTAGCATTATCCTTTCACATTCTGTACGTAGCTCAAGCTCTACATTATCTTTTACTAAATCAATACCTAATCTCCGATCTCTAAAAACATAGATTGTCAAAATAGAATTAGATACTTTTTTATATACTTTCATTTATTCATCAAAAAATAGACTTTACCTAGCTTCCAAACATTCTGTAATGATTCTAATAGCATCTTTTTTTACTGCTGCAAGAGAATCTTTCAAGCGATCTTTATAAGTTGAAAGAGCATCTATTTCAAAAATCAACTCATTTTTGTTGCGAACTAGTTCTTGTTTACAATAATCTATTTCCTTTATTCTCTCTTCTAGAAAGTGATTAGTGTCATCTCTGTTTTTCTTGACGGTTTCAGATGACAAATCACATAATTTGTCCGATTTAGCAATTATTTCACGTGCTAATTTTTTTAAGACTTCAGAAGACTGTTCCCTAAAAATTTACATTTTCAAAATCGTAACAATAAATTTCATTTTTAAATAAAAAAATCTATACCTGATAAAATTTGTATATCGCCAATCATCTATGGTAAATTTAAGATTTGATCCTTCGTCACGAGAACTTGGCTGTTTTTTCTTAATATTTCCATTTCCAAATACCATTTTTTTAAAAGAAAAGCTTCTACGAAACTCACTACGAAATTTTGAGAAAAGTTTTATCCATAAAAGCTTTACGTTTCTACGGAAACCGTAATGATTGCATGATAACTTAAAAATGGGCAGCAATTAGAATTTTGAAACATATAAAACTCATTCTTCACTTCCGACTTAATTTATCTAAACAAAAGTATGTTGGAACATACTTACAATTTTACAAAGAGACTACAAACTTCTGAGTCTCAAACTTTTCAAATCTCAGAAAATCGCGGTCACATGATCGACAAGGAAAGATGGCGGAAATCAACAACCGCCAATCGGGAAGTGCGAAAAAGACCAACAGAAATAAGCCGGTGAATGGCGCGGGATACACCAATACACCACCACCGGGCTCATAACGGTCACGCTGAATCGCAATTTTTTGCCATTTTTTCGTATCTTTTTAAAGTGATAGCTTTTGTTTGATTATTTTCTTTGGCGGTGGTTAATAACATTTAGCGAAAATGTTTGATCAGCTGCACGTCGAGGCTTGCCAGAGGATTAACAGGTGCGTAAGTAAACGAATTCGAGCACCGAGTAAGCTATTCTTTTGCGCACGCCTTTGTTTTCTAAAAAGTTGTGCAACAGGTTTTGATGAATTTAAATCTCCTGACAATTTGACTTTAGATCGGTTTTAAAATTTTGTTTTTAAAGAACTAGAATATATGTTTGTTTGATTAATAACACAAATTAATTTTGTTATAGTGCACTGTCAGTTGTTGAAATGGAAGAACTAGTACGTGCTGAACTGGATTCCATGGAAGAAGTTCCTTTAAACAAACTATTGATGCCAGACACTTTTAGTCTTGAGACATTAGCAAAACATACTAAAAGCTTGTTTTGTTCTTGTGGTCAGGAAGATGTAAGTATTTTAATAAATTAGAATTTATTTTCTAAAGAACTTCAACTATAACAATAATTTACAGAGAACTCATATAAAGTTAAGATCAACTGCAATAAAAATTCACATTTACCGCTTAAATCAAGAAGAAGCAGCAGTTGAAACTATGAACAAGGATGGGGAAGATATTTCTGCTTCTTCACACTGGATATTACCTTCAGAAGAATTTTATGGACTTTGGGAAAATTTATTTTATGAGTCAGGTGTAAAAGAAAATGTAAATAATATTTTATAATATTATTTATTTCTAATATTTTATTACAATATGATTATAATACAAATTTTAGTTACTCAACTTTGTTGAAACTGCAATGGTTTATTCTGAACGTGAAGTTAATCCCCAAATAATCAGTTGGAATAAAGTTGTTCTTTTACATGGACCACCTGGAACAGGAAAGACTAGTTTATGTAAAGCATTAGCACAAAAAATTACTATCCGTCTTGGTGATTATTTTAGTCGTGGAGAACTTGTGGAAATTAATAGTCACAGTCTATTTTCCAAATGGTTTTCAGAGGTAAATATATTTTTACTACAAACTTTTTACTAAAGTATACTACAAACTTAAAAATTAAATAATTTTGTATTTTTTTTATTTAGAGTGGCAAATTAGTCATGAATCTCTTCAATGAACTCAGATTATTGTTGCAAGATCCTAAAGCTTTAGTTTGTATATTGATTGATGAAATTGAATCATTAGCTCATGCTCGTAAAGCTTGCACAAATGGAGTAGAGCCTAGTGATTCTATCAGAGTTGTTAATGCTTTATTAACACAACTTGATAACATCAAACGTTATCCAAATGTTTTAATTTTGACTACAAGCAATTTAACAGAAGCTATTGATTTGGCATTTGTTGATCGTGCAGACATTAAGCAGTACATTGCTCTTCCAAATGAACAAGCTATTTATAAAATTTACAGCACTTGCATTAAAGAACTAATGAGGGTAATTTATATGTTTTTAAAAGAATTTTCATTCAGTAAACTAATATTTAACTTATTTTTAATTGTGTGCCCTATTTTTTAGACTAACTTTATTGAGAATGAAGAAATTCAAGATATTGCATACTTAAAAATGTTGGGATATGAAGAAAATGCTGAAACAAAGAACAGTCTTATGTTGTTTGAATTATGTCGCGAAAGTAGTGGATTGAGTGGAAGAGCCCTAAGAAAAATACCTTTCTTAGCACATGCTTTATATCTTCGTGCAAAGCATTGCAATTTGGTCAAATTTCTTAGGGCTATGCATCTTGCTGTTACAAGACAGAAAGAAAATTGTTTTGACTGTTAATATTTTACTAATATGTAAATAAGCTGCTCCATTATTTATTAATGAACTTAATCAGTACACTTGATAATGCTTATTTTAAGCACAGCTTTTATATTTAAGTCTTTTTAAAGCACATTGCATATCATTCTTCTTTTTTAAGACTTTATATACTGAACAGTTATTTTGTGACCATTTAATTGAAGTGTTAATTTTAATTTAATGTCTACTGATTGAGGGGTTGGATATTTATAAAAGCTTATCTATTATTTATAAAAGCTTATTTATAGTGATTTTATTTTATAAATGTAAACTAACTATTGTTAACATTTTATACGTTTCATAAATATTTTATAATAAAAATCCTAAAAGAATACAAAAACCGTTTTTATTGCAAGCCGAAAAAAAATTTGAAACTAAGTAGTGCACCAATTACAGCGAAATTGAAAACGAACTTTTGATTTTGATTTTTGAAACTTGTTTCTCCTTTTTGATAAGCTGCTGTTCACGGCGCCACTTTCGAGCTACCTTTGGCGGCGCGCAAACCGCGATCGCGATTCGCGATGTCCCCCATCCCTGATATGCTCACACTCACACGTCGAAACTCAGCCGACGAACAGCATAAGCCTGCAATGGCGTCTTCCGTTCTGGAGAGCAAGAGGTTTGCTCGCCTTCGCCTTTAAAAATGCGAGGATCACTGGGCTGCGGAACACTAGACTCGGTAGGTTTCTCTTCCTTTGGGTCTTAGCCTCGACTTAACTCGGAGCAACGGCCACGTAAACATGACGTAATTGGCGCAGGCCACTGCATCCTCTGCAACGCAAGGTCACGGGCACAGCGCGTCAAATACACTTTTTTCGATCGAGGTACTAATGGCCCTCGCCCCCTTGATTTTCGTCTAACCCCCTAATATTCTCGCCCCCACCCAATCAATACTCGCTTTCCCAGAGGCGCAGCATCGAGTACTAATCGCTGTTCCGCTTCTGCTTTTCAGGACCTGCAGTAAGTAGAGACCAACCTAGGAAAATGTCTAAGAGACAAGCAGACGCGGCGGACACTTCGTCCCAGCCTCCCATAAAAAAGGTTCAGTTTGAACCTATTTTTGTGGGGGCTGTGTCTACTCTCGAGGAGATGGATATTAAGGTCCTGCAGTTTCAGAACAAAAAATTGGCTCAGGTATAATTTAATGAGCTTTCTCCTTTGTAATACTTTTTTGTCTTAAAATTTACGTATTCGCTTTTATTATAAATCCAAATATTATAATCTATATTATACATTCTACCTATGCAATGATTTTTTTTGAATAATATATAATTAATTCAATTCTAATGTACAAATGAAAGATATTCTTATTTTACCATTGATAATGTCAATCAAGTAGCCAATGGTAAAAGTAACAAGTTAAATTATTAAGGTTATCTTTTTCTGAAATACAGTATTTGTTTTGAGAAACATTTCATAAAAATTATTCTTTGTAATTTAAGAGATTAGAGCAAAGGCATAGAGTAGAAAATGAATTAAGGCAAAGAATAGAGCAATTAGAAAAAAGGCAAACTCAAGATGATGCAGTACTGAATGTTGTTAATCGGTATTGGAATCAATTAAACGAAGATATACGTGTATTGCTACAAAGGTTTGATGCAGAAACAGCAGATGAATCTGAAAATAAAAGTATGACCCACTTTATAATTAATTTAATTTCTAATAACAAAATCATAACTTAATTTATCTACTTTCGTAGATGAAAGTGAAGCAACCACTTCTTTCCTCATGCAACTGTCTTCCTGGGATAAAGAGGAGTTGGATGATAAACTTGCTAATCGCGTCCAAGTTTCCAAAAGAGCTGTTTCTAAAGTTGTACAGGCATTTGACAGACTGTCCCAAAGGAATGAGAAAATCACTCTTGCTCTTAAAGGAGAATTTGATGGTGGTAATAATTTTGTAATGCATATTATTTGGAAATAGTTACTGTGTAACTTATAATGAAATACTTTTAGAAGAAGCACCCAATATTGATGAAGTTGTTAGAAAAGCCAACAGTGAAATTCAAATGGAAAATAGAAATCTGCAAGCAATTAATATTCAATTACATGAAAAATATCATACCATTTCACTTAAAATGTCAGAATTACAAGATACAATCACTGGTAAAGATACACTTGCAGCAGAACTTCGTAATCAAGTAGATGATCTTCAATATGAATTGAATAAAGTTCGTGCAAGAAATGATAAATTAGAGCATCATCTTGGAGAAGCAATTGAGAAATTAAAAGCTTTTCAACAAATTCATGGCAAAGATGAAAAGGGATCCAACAAGCCAAGCACTTTGGTGACTACTGGTGTTACACAAACAAAGGTAAATTGAGGCATTCTTATTTAAAATTAGCCTAACCTTTTTACACTATATTTTTAAAATTTTTTATAATGTACTTCCTTCAAATTCTTAAAAATTTAAGTATTTTCTTTTTATTTTCATATAATTAATTTAATTTATAACAACCGTTAAAATTTTGAATATTCTTCTACATAATTTTATTGTAGCTTGAAATTTTTTATGATTTTCAATAATCGATTTACAATATTTTAATACCCGTTAATAAGTATTTAATCTTTTCATGATTATAAAAAGTTGATTATGTGTATTAACACGTCAATTATGACACATAAAAGTTACTGAGAATAATCATTTTTATTTATTTATTCAAGTTGGAAGATTTGCAAAGAGAACTTGAAGAAACTCGTGAATTAGCAAATAATAGGTTACAAGAATTAGACAAACTACATCAACAGCATCGAGATGCATTGAAAGAAGTAGAAAAACTAAAAATGGATGTAAGTTAGAAATAATCATACATACTCTGACTTTAAATTTAAGAATCATATGTAAAATTTATCTGCATTTTTAGATTCGGCAGCTTCCAGAATCAGTTATTGTAGAAACTACTGAATATAAATGTTTACAGTCTCAGTTTTCAGTTCTGTATAATGAATCAATGCAATTAAAAACCCAACTAGACGAAGCTCGGCAGCAGCTGCAGTCTAGCAAGAATGCTCATTTACGTCATATAGAAATGATGGAGGTAATAAGTTTTCTTCGTTCATTTTTATTCTCCGTTCAGTTTTATTAATTTTTAAAAATAATATTAAAATAATTGTATTGCAATTTCTCAGAGTGAAGAATTAATGGCTCAAAAGAAATTAAGAGGAGAATGCATTCAATTAGAAGACGTTTTAGCCCAATTACGCAAAGAATATGAAATGTTACGTATTGAATTTGAACAAAATTTGGCAGCAAATGAACAAACAGGTCCCATCAACAGAGAAATGAGGCATTTAATTACATCGTTACAAAATCACAATCAGCAACTTAAGGGTGAAGTTCATCGTTATAAACGCAAATATAAAGAAGTTTCTACCGAAGTTCCAAAAGTGAGTGCAGTATTATTATTATTATTATTTTTTTTTTTTTATATAATACTAGTATTTATTAAATTAATAAAAATAAAATTATTAAATTCATTTTTAATTATGATAGCTGAAAAAAGAAATAGAAGAATTGACGACGAAACTTGGACAACAAATAACACAAGAGAACAAAGAAGGAAATAACTCTGATGGCAGCGGAAAAGAAGAAGATACTTCGAATTCTCTACCAGGATCTGGACAGGTGATACATTTTTTATGTAAACCTTGAAAACATTTTAAATGTGAATTCTAATAATTAAATTATATATTTTTTTAATTAGATTAAGGAAGAAGGACTTCCGATAAAACGAGAAGGCATAGATGAAGAAGGCGATACTGAACCTGGTGAAGGGGATAAAGGAGGATCAGATTCACATGCTCTTGCGTCTCCTACTCTTAAAAAAGAAAAAGATATTAAGAGGGAAAAAGATATTAAGAAAGAAACAATTAAAACAGAACACCGTGACCAAGCACATCGAACTAAGGATGCTAAAGTTGTAGAATCAGAACTAGTGAGAGATCTCAAAGCTCAACTAAAGTAAGTTTAAAACAGATAATATTTTAATTTACTAATATTTTAAATATTATTTTTTTTTATTAAATATGATCTTCGACATTATAGGAAGGCTGTGAACGAAATGAAGGAAATGAAATTACTTTTAGACATGTACAAGGGACTTGGAAAAGAGCAACGTGATAAGGCCCAGTTAATGGCTGCAGAACGTAAAACAAGAGCCGAATTGGAAGAATTAAGACAACAAATTAAAAAGATACAAGTATGTATTTTATTATTCAGCAAAGTATTTATATCCTTTATAAAGGATAAGTCTGACAAGGAAAAACAAACATCTATTGGTCACGGATTTTGTTGTAACTTCGGGATATACTTTCTAATGACAAAATATGAAGGAAACCAAAGCCTAATGCTCGATTTTTCAAATGTTTTGCGCTCTTTTTGCTAAAATCTAAAAAATATCAATGTTCTGTACAATTATTTATAAATTTACAGCGGTCAGCTGTATAGTATTCAAGTTGTCCCTACTCGAATGGTAAAATCAAATCTTATTAATTAAAAAAAAATTTATTGAAAAAATCTTAATTTATTCAAAAGTTATAGCCAAATAAGGCATTGATTTATTTATTTCGAGGAAAACACAAGGTTTTGCTTCTCAAAAGAAGGCTGCTCAAGGGCGCGATGTTTACATTCGGCCGTCGGTCCGAAATTTCCGAATTTACAAAAAAACGTTATAGTCGAGAGGGGGATGCAATATTAAGTAACTAAATAAAAATAAATAATTGATAGTAAATAAAATCTAAAACTCGGTCGATGAGTTTCTGTAGATTTTTTATGCTATTTTATCAAACCCTGTTTGGCTATAACTTTTAAACAACTTTTTTTGGTCTATAGGACTTGATCTTACTTGTCGCATAACGATAACTAGATTACTCTATAGCTTTACTGTTGTTAAGTTATTAGTGATTGAACGAACATTGATATTGTTTAAATTTTAAATAAGAGAACGCATAGCTTTTGAAAAATCGAGCGTTCGTTTTTATGGCCGTGGCTTCCTCCATATTTTGACATTAGAAAGCATATCCCGAAGTTACAACAAAATCCTTAACCCAAACATATTGGATTCTCAGAATGAGTTAAATTTAAAATTTAATTAATAAACATTTATGCTTGAAAAAAAATTACTAAATGTATTCTAAGCCTTCAAAATTTTTCTTTACATCGCAACTAATGCGATGGATGATTGTAGAAGTCATTTATTATGGATGAACTTGAAACTAATTACAATAGAATGATTAAAAATTTTATAAAATTAAAAATTATAAAATAAAATGAAACAAATAAATCATTTAAATATAATTATTTTTTAAAGCGAATTTTCGTAATTCTGATTGATTCGTTTTTAAAGCATTATATTCTAAAGTTTTCCTTAAATCTCGAGTTTATTCATGAATGCTAAAGATATATTTTTTTAAATAATTTTGAACAAGTTTTTAAAAAGCTTAATGTTTAAATTTCAAATTTAGTGCACGTTTGTCTCTCAAGCAACGTCAACTAATTTGTCTTATTAAATTTTTATTTTGTTACAGGAAAGTAAGCGTGAAGAAAGAAAGAAACTAGCAGATGAAGATGCACAAATCAAAATAAAAAAACTGGAGGAACAAGCTTATTCGCTGCAGAGACAAGTTGCCAACCAAAAGCAGGTAGTTCTTCTGCTCTTTTTCTAATTAGTTCGCGGTTTTGGTGCATGTAATGGCTTTAACCTGCAAACTAACAAATTTCAAAGATTATTATTACTAGTTAAATAACAATATTTTAAACTTGAAGGATTATAACTAATAATCGTTTCATGTTTTGACTTAAAATAATGTTTTAACGCAGTAACTAAAAATTGAAATTTACTATCTATATTGGTTTTTACCCATGTGTGAACGGTGATTTAACGTTAAATAGAACTGTGCATGGTTGCAGGAGGAAGAAGCTCTTCTGAACGAGATGGAGGTGACGGGGCAGGCTTTTGAGGACATGCAAGAGCAAAATTCCAGATTGATTCAACAACTGCGAGAGAAGGATGACGCCAACTTCAAATTAATGACTGAGAGGATTAAAAGCAATCAACTTCATAAGCTGGCCCGTGAAGAGAAAGACGTTCTTAAGGAACAAGTATCAACTTTAACCACCCAAGTAGAGGCAGCTAATGTTGTCGTCAGAAAACTTGAAGAAAAAGAACGCCTTTTACAAAATTCATTGGCCACTGTGGAGAAAGAATTGGCGTTGCGGCAGCAAGCAATGGAGATGCATAAACGTAAAGCTATTGAAAGTGCTCAATCTGCTGCAGATCTTAAACTTCATCTTGGTAAGTTAGTTAAATAATTTTTAGTTGAATAAAGCTTACGTAAATAAGTTATAAAGATTAACTGAAGTGTATCTGTACATTCAATAAAATTCAATTTGAGAATGAGAAAATCATAGCAATACAAAAAACTTGCAGAAATTAAAAAAAAATTTCCTAATACTTTAATTTTAAAATTTTAAAACTTTTGGCTTTTAGAAAAATATCATTCCCAGATGAAGGAAGCTCAGCAAGTTGTAGCCGAAAAAACAAGTTCTTTAGAAGCAGAAGCTTATAAAACAAAAAGATTACAAGTGAGTATCAAACTTTTTTACTCCTATTTAGTGAAATTACATAAATGTAATTGCATTTCATTTCATTTTAGGAGGAGATAGCGCAACTTAGACGCAAGGTAGAAAGGATGAAAAAGATCGAATTGGCCGAAACAGTAGATGAAGTTATGGCGGAAGAACTTCGAGAATACAAGGAGACTTTAACATGTCCATCGTGTAAAGTAAAACGAAAAGATGCTGTTCTCACCAAATGTTTCCACGTCTTTTGTTGGGACTGCTTGCGTACTCGGTACGAAACTCGTCAAAGAAAGTGTCCAAAGTGCAACTGCGCATTCGGAGCCAACGATTATCATCGACTTTATTTATCTACCTGAAGGAAGAAACATTATTAATTTATTTGGAAAACAAAAACACACGCAGTCCCTTGTCTCAGCGTCATTCTCAGCAGGTGTTTTGAAGCGCATTTCTTTTTTATACTTTTGTTACGAAGAAGACACTCTTTTAGTGTAAGTTGT
The DNA here is from genome assembly GCA_035582975.1 of Ormyrus labotus. NCBI lineage: Eukaryota > Metazoa > Arthropoda > Insecta > Hymenoptera > Ormyridae > Ormyrus > Ormyrus labotus. The sequence continues at coordinate 20,436,153 of JAWWEO010000009.1, read as the reverse complement.
GACGTTGTACATAAAATATAAACACTAGGAAGTATTGCGTCAAGAGCGTGCGCCGTGTGTATAGAAACGAACTGTAGCAATTCTTATAAACTTAAAGTGACCAGCTTTAAAGGAAAATAAGTATCACATGCAATTTACAACTTAGAAAATATCGTATATCCTTTTTTGCTAATTTAGTTGATTCAACGATTCAAAATCTTGACTATGTAAAAATGTAGGTAGTCTTTTTCAATTTATTTTTTTTCTATTGTATATTAAGTATAGAAAAGGCTTGCGCACCTTGCAAGCTATCGTTTACAATTTTAACTCGTCTGGTGAAATACCCTTTTTTATTGTTTTTAATTTTTAAGTAAATTATATATTTTTTTTTTTTTGCTAAAATTAAATATTATTTAAAATTTATACAATTAAAGTATAGTACCAATTATAATTTGTCCAAATAGTGTAAATAGATGCGTACCACAAATTCATAAATAATTTCTAGATAGTCTTTGACTGTACAGCAGTTTTTTAATAATCCCAAAAAATGAGTATATAGATTCATGTAAGAAGAGGCGAAAAAGGATATAATGCTGTGATTGAGCATAATATACTTACTTGTAAAACAACTTTATATTTTCAAAAAGCCGTGAAATTAATTTGTTTTTGAAAAAAGTATCTTTATCCTTGTTTAATAAAGAATTATATCATCATTTATTTCACAAATTTATTTTTAATTTAAGTAATGCACAAAAAGAACATATCGCTCGTTTAATTTTAAATTTAGAAACGCATGGAATTACATAATCGTGTAAATTATTTAATAATTTATAGATCTGCAATTGAATTGATTATGTTTACTAATATTAAATATCTGTAAAATAGTAGTTTTGCAGATATTATGTACATATAAAAAATAAATTAAACAAGGATATAGATATTTAGTACGTTTTATATACGCAACTATTTATGCAAATGTTCAGTTATTTGTAATAATTTCAGCGAAAGGTTGTGTAAATCAATAGTGTCAAATTGACACAAACATATTTATGAATTAAAGTCTTATAAATCTCCATTTGTTACACGTTTCATGTATCAGTATATAATACATTTTTCATATATAAAAATTCATGTATGATACACATTGCTTACTTAATTTTACTCCATTTTTACAACAGTAGAACATCTAGAGCTCTCCGTTAACAACAATGGCTCATAAGACCACTTTGGGAAGACTCTTTTGTACAGATTCATTAAAACTGTATCTTGAGATTTCAATTGTCCATCAAATGTACACTTCATGTGTCCATGTGTTCCTATTTAATATGCATAATTTGATTAAATTAAAATTTCCAATTAACATTTTAAAAATTTTCAAACTTTAAAATATTACCTAATGGTTCTTTAATGTGTCCTTTACGTCCGTATTTGGTATGTAGTTTTACAGGTTTAAACCACATGATGTCTTCTCGATTAAAAAACATAAATCTTACTACAGCTGATCTTTTATTTACCTTAAATAGATGACCACTCAAAACAACCTTTTTAATTACAAGCCTATCTGGATCTACCGTTAAAAGACTACCAGTTGCAATTAATTCCTGTTTTTGGAAAAAACAGAATAGAATTAATATAAATAAAAAATGATTAAAATTAGAACATTTCGTAAAATATTAATGATTAAACTTACCAAACCTCCATTCTTATTTTCTAAATAACATAAAACTGGACAAGGTGGAAACGTAATTGGAGCAAACAGTGTTGCAACGACAGTAGAATTTGGTTGAAAGAATCTTTCAAACTAAAAAAATAATATTTAGAGTTGATTTTTGTGGCAATAACAGATACATTTTTAACGGGTAATTCCCGTAAAAAAAATAAATTAATTGTGAATCCTACTTAAATTATTTAAAAATATTTACTTTGTGTTTGTTTCCATTAGTATGCTGACTGAATACTGGGCAAGCTGTAAATCTGCGGAACCCGCATTGGAAAATAAGTCTTTCTTTTGATTTAATAGGAATATCACTATTCTGTGTGCGTTTCAAAAGAACATTTAAAACAGACATTCTGTGCTCATTTTCCAAAATACCGAATAAGATTAACGGTTGATTATGCATAACCCTGAATGCATCAAATAATTCTTTACTAATTCCCTTGATATGAATTGTAACGTAGGATCCAGACTAAAATAATAATAAGCAAGTAAACAGATAAAGTTCAATTCTTTTTTAACAGTAATCAAAGGTAGGTCTTACTTGCACAGAGAATAAATTTTCTCGCTCTCTAAAAATACGCCTGCGAGTGCGGTCGAAATTTTGAAACTGGAATATTCTTGCATAATCGTATGGTAAACTTTCTTTTTTATCCCAAACTGTATTTCGGAACGATTCCAAACCTCGATATTTTTGAAACCGATCTTTGGCCGGAATATCTTGTGGCGTGTCAACTTCATCAGGAAACTGAGCATCTAATTTAGCCTCTATTTACAGAAACATTTAAATTATAATAATCAATTGTAAAGCATTTAAAATTAAGTAAAATCAGATTAATATATTTTACCTTTAAATCTAACAATTGCCTGCCTTTCTTCTTGTAAATCCATTTTTTCATCATAACGCTGTTCATTTGGAGATTCTGAAATAGTAAGAGTTTCATACTCTTCCTGATCGTCTTCTTCCGCCCCTATTTGACTCTCTATTTCGGATTGAGCCTCATCAATAGCCATTTTCTGATCTTCATCCTCGTCGTCTTCATCATCATAATCGTCGACTTCATCTGCAATAAAATAGCAATAGTTAAATAAGATTAATAATAAAGAAAAAAAGAAACTGGACTTTAAATTTAAAAACAATAGTTTTTAAATTATATTATAAAGATCTACGTAAATATTTGATAAATGGGAAATATTTCGAACCTCCATCTTCATCCGGGATCCAAGCTGCTTGGTACTCTGAAGTACCTTTAGGTACAAGTTTCACGATTTTACGCTTTTGTGTTGCAGCTTTTGCTTCAGCTAATTCTTCTTCAGTAGGCCAAGTTTGTTCTGCATCCATTGCATCTGGTATATTTTCTGCTTCTAAAGATTCCTATAAAGTACAGAGTAGTTATTGTGCAATATTTGATTTTCATTAATAATTTAAGAATGTCAAGTGTCACAAAATATTACCTGCACATTAGGATCGGCAACCACAATCAATCTATTTTCATCATCCTGAATTTTGCTTCTGATCAATTCAGAACCTAGAGGGAAAGGATCTTTAGATTCCTCAATGCGAGACATCTGATAATCTCCAAAGCCTGGTATGTGAACCAAACCATTGACTGACAATGGTAAACCTTGTAAGTACCCTGATACTTCCAAGGTTCCAAAGTTGTTTACTGAATCCTAAAGAAATTTATGAGTTTTGAAAGTTCTTATGATTGTGTTAGAATAAAAATAGTATTTACCTCATCTAAATTAAATTTAACATGTTCAGCTAAAAGAAAAGACCTTTTGTTTCTGTAAGTAACACTCCTTTGTTTTTGAGCTCCTGCCCTTCTTAGAAGATTTATTGCATCTGCATTTTTATCTATACTCATAATTTTTTCTTTTGGAAGCCACTTAAATATTGTTTTTTGAACATGTGTCTTATAATCTTGTCGTTTCTGCCAAAAACAGAAGTTTTGTATATTTTAATATAAAATTGATATTCAAATAAAATAAAAAATATTTTTTCAAACCTTCAGAGGTAGACTTTCTATATTTGTCACTGCAACAATAGGTGTTGCTAAACCTTGAGCACACACTGATTGCATAATTTCTTCACCCCATGAGTCAAGCACTTCATCTCTTTGAGTCTTATCATCTTCATACACGGCATTTACAACAAATAAGATAGTACTAGCAACTTTTGCTACATCCAGCGTTGCAAAAGTGTTACCATGGGGTGGTACAATAACTGCAAAACGTTGTTTAAACCTTGGTATACTGTCAAAATAAGTAGAATTTATTAATATTCAAAATTAGCTTAATTCCTATTAAACGTATCAAATAAGACAAAAAAGCATTACCTAATGTGAACACAAGATTGACTGTATTCAACTACAGCCTCCTCATCAGCGCTTGTTAATAAATCTACAATTTTATTTGTGTTTACATCTTCTTGTAGAGGAATCACAGCTATCAGAATTGGTGGGCTTAGTGCACCACCAAGACTTCGTTTTTTCTGCAAAACTTCCTCTCGTTTATTTGAGCGAATTTGCTGAAGTTGATTCCTACGAGCTTCTTTGCCAAGCTCTTTTTTTGCATGTTTTGATATGGCCTTCACAGAAAGTCGTCCTAAATAAATAAAGCGATAATTCGTATAAATCTTTTTTAACTAAATAAGTTTATTAAAAATATAGTGCAAAATGCTTTTTTTAATATCAATCATTAGGTAAAAATAAAATTTTTCAATAAACTGATCGTACCTCTCGCATCATTAGAAATAGAACCTTTGCTTCTGTGCCTGCCAGTTTTGTGAGGTTTATTTGGTTTCTTGAAAACGCCAGGGCGATGGGCTTCCTGTTGGCCCGTCATAATGCGTGTTTATACTTTTATCCTATGAACTATTCCACCGAAAAATCGTGTTAGGTTAAAGTCATCCTGAGAACACGTGCGCGCATCCCATTATTGGGGTTTGGGAAATATGAAGGTCCCGTGTTTGGATTTCACGCCGGGATAAAAGTGTAGCCAAGTTCAGAGCGTACTGCAGCGACTTCATATGAAATTTTTATCAATAATAAATCGTATAGATCATTGCCGTCCTTATTACAGGTCGGTAATGTAGTTACCGTTTTAGTGTTAAGCAGACAAGTATTTGGCGAGGTTTGACAGTGCTAGAAGTAATATTATAAGATTACTGCTAAGCACTGCTAAATGCTGCTGAATTTTGTCTTAATTAATCATTTATAGATTAAAAAAAAATGGAATATTATCAAATCCTGCCAAATTCTGTTAAACGCTGCTAAACTTTCTACTCAGCTTTGCTATAAACAACAGTATTATATGCGGCTTTGGCAAAAATTTGCAGTATTTAGCAAAGTTAAGTTTTCCTTTTCTACTATAGGGTTACATTTAACAGGGAGAAGATTGAAGAAGAAAATTAATAAGGCTTTCACTCGATTGAATTCAAAATTTCAAGCGCATAATTCGATTTAATGCCTTTCAACAAATTTATACTTAAAAACTTGCGTCAATTTTTATAAATTAATTTATAAAAAATTTTATTCATACGCATACAAAAACGTGTACATCGTGAGGCAAAGTGAGGTCTCAGGCGAGAGCATTGACCGCTCGCCTTTAACTTCATACCCCCGAGGCGCTTACCGTTTCGTCTTCAAGCATTTACGACTCTACCTAAGGTGCATTATAAGACGGTTTTATGCCCGGACGTCCTCTTGAAAACAAAATTTGCCGGCTTAGCGCCTGAAAGGAGGCCTTTTCAAAATCTGATCCGAATGATGCCGAAGCCGCTCCTCGGAGCAAGGGATGGCAAAGTGTGCCTCAATTCGGAACGTGCCTTTGTTTGATTTATTGGGAATTTTCTCGGGCGATGGTTTAACTCCCGCACGAACGCGCGTTTACAATAAGATTTTCGACACGACGACAATTGCACAGTTTATTAGGCGACACTTCACTTCGGTAAACTCAAGGATTTCCAGAAGCAATATAAATTTTACTCTGGAACACCGCGTCAATCCCTGCAGTAAAAATGCAAATATTCAAAGTGGCGTGGAATCTGTGAAATAGCTAGGAAATGTGATTGTTCTTGTGCAGCGATAAAACGCTGTTTTGAATTATTCTGAAGCACTTCGTAGATTGTAGGAAATTATACCCAGACGGCATTGAGAATTAAAAAAGAGTTCTTAAAGAATTCACGAAAAATTCGTGTATTCATAATGAATATTGAAAAGTAATTAAAAAGAATTCAAATATTGTTCTTTAAATCAACATGTTATGTCACCTTAGTTGAATGATTAATGAATACAAATAGAATGTTTTTTTGAAAGTACTCATTTTTGAAAGAACTCAAATTTTTGAAAGTACTCTTTGAAGTACTTATTTAAAAAATAAATGAATACAATGTCCTGCAAAATGAATATTGAAATTTTAAAGCAAAAAGTTTAAAAATCTTAATTAAAAATGTATTCATTTTTAAAATGAAATGAATTCTGATTAAATAAATTTGAAATCAAAAAGTATTCATTTAATACTTCGAAAGTATTCATTTTGTAAGCTAGAACTCATGAGGGATACATTTTAAATTCAAAATTTATACTATTATAACTTATTTTATATTAATACATGAATTATTAGCATACATATGCTTTATACATATAAATACTTCGGATGATTGAGAATACTTTCTTATAATTCGTTTCACAAGTCGATGAAAACTTTTTGACACTTTTTCACATTTCCCAATCAAAATAACTCGAACAAAATGTATTCAAAATATTTAAATTTAATATTCATAAATGTCTGATCTTCGAATTTGCAAATTTTCAATTTTCATATAACACACATTTCGCGGTTCAGCGAGTCTCCATAGTCCATCGTGAAAATGACGCGCTCCAACCAATACACCTGTCAAGTGGCGGCGTCGATCCCTTGTTTACAAGAGGATGGGCCACTCAGTGGCTGGAAGGGATCCGCTGAGGAGCATTTTTGTTTAGAGGCGTGGAGACAAATTTTCTAACCGGGGGTCCTACACCACCGCTTTGGTAGACCGCCGAGGATAAAGACTTTAGGAGACAATGCTAAATTATACAGTTTTTGCGGGAATTAGCGTTAAGTTCGTAGCAGCGTGGAATGAGCTGATGAGTTCAAGCGGCTTATTCCCAGCGCTGATCTGCGTCTCAGTCAAATCAGATCAGCTTTCCCTCGAAGGCAAAGTGGCTCGCGAAGTCGAAGCGAGCAAGATCGAGAGTTTTTTGACCGGTCCTTTGTCGATTTGGCTGAAAACCTACGGTGAATTGAAGAATCAGCAGAGTTACCAATGGTAAAATTATAAGGAAGAATCTTTTGTATAAAGAATTACATCATTCGTTGTAAATTCGTTCATCATGAAAAGCAGTATTTTTTTTATTAATTAGAAGCAATTAATAATGAATTAATTGATAAAATAATTGATTGACTCAATAAGTTTCATGTTCTCTATTTCACTTTTGTGTTTACAAATACTTTACTCGTAAAATGTTTAAAAATAGAATATTATTAAGAAATCAATTTTTTTTAACGATTACTCGGTAAAATAAGAATATTAAAATTTAAGCTAATATCGATCGAAGGAATGGGTTTCACTGTAAAACTGTACAGAACGCTGTGAAAACGACTATGATTAAATTTAGTAAAAACTAGACAAAATGAAGACGGTATTAAATTTTAAGCACAAAATTTGTCTACTATACCTTTTTACTTTTAAAGTGATTATTTCATATTCAACAAGAAACAATCTTATTGCTTTAATGGATGATAATATTCTGAATGTTGCAGAAGTAATGTACTTATGTTATAAAAAAGCAATTCTATTTCGTGAAGGCAAAAAAGACAATTTTTCATTTACACATTATATATTTTTTATATTTTGTATTTCAGCAAACAATTATTACTTCTTGTTTCCAAGAGGACCAACAAAGAACCATCGTTATCAGTGACAAATTACAAGATAATAGCAAAATTGTGCATTCCTTGTTTAGTTTCCTGACACCTATAAATCTATTTGCAACTAAAAAAAATTTTATTTTAAAAAAATTTCGACGATTCCGAAACGTTTTTATATTTAAAGAAAACCATTTTAAGATAAAAATTTTGCCGGCAACATATTTCATTATTACACTTTCTTCAAGTGATAATGATTATTTTAAAAATTTATTAACGGATGTGAAAAATTCTATTTGGTGGAATCATGAAGCAATATTTTTAATCATTAACAAAGATTTTAATACAGGTTGCAACAAAGCGTCAGAATTTTTAAAAATGATTTGGTCATTTAACATTTTATCAGCGATATATTTATGCAAAACTACAGACAATTCATCGTTTCTTTTTACTTTTAATCCATTTTCTGATTTTGCGCCAAAGGTGTGGAGTAAAGTACAACATAATTCTCTTCACGACCGTTGGACTTTGCTTCAATGGGCTCTTGAAAATCCCAATGAATTAAAAGTTCAGTCTGGTGAGTAAAACCGAACTATTTAATTATACTTGTGAGAACGATATCTTATTTTATTTTATTACAATTTACCCGTCTAGATTCGATACTTCGAAAGCTTCTATACTTTGATAAAACAAAAATTTTAAACGGTTATAATCTGAAAGTAGTTTTTGCAATTGATTCTTCATCGCAGTACAATACTAGCAAAATTAGATGCCGTAGATACATTCTGCTCACTAATAAAGTTGGGTGTTTAATTTTAACATCCATGGGCGTAAATCCTATTGTAAAACGAGTGAAGATAGGATCGTCTTTTGACTCCGATGGTCAACCTCATGGATTACTAAGAGACGTATTTTTTCATACCGTTGATGTAACTTTAAATGGATATTTTCTAAGCGGTTACTGGAAGTACCAAGCGTATCCAGTTTTTCAAGACGCGGTCAAAATTTTATCAGTGATTTATCCTATAAGTTACTTGGAAAGGATAAAAATCGTTTTCCCAGGGAATTTTTGCCTATGGTTTACTCTTAGCATGTGCTTTCTTGCATTGATTTTAAAATACACTTTTAATATCTCTGCATCTCGAGCTGTTTTAGAGTTAATTAGAATGATTGTAAATCTACCAAGTCTTAAGAAACCTAAATACATATCTGAAAAAATAATATTTCTTACATTGGTATTATTGTGTTTCACCGTAATCAATTCAATGGTTGGCGTTTTAATGGCAATTAATACTGTATCTGGTGAATCACTTATCGATTCAGGTAATGATTTAATTACATCAAATATTCATTTATATGGTAGAGCTACTCATAAAGACATGATAACTAATCCAAAAGTTTTCAATCTATATCACCCATTAGCCAGCTTAATTGAATGCAAAATGCAATTGTTGAAAGGTAAGAAAATGACTTGTTTAGTCTTCGAGAAAGAATTTCCTTACAAATTACCAGAGGATACTATGCTTCATTTGTCGCAAGAAGATATAGTAAAAAGATACAGAGCTCACATTTTCTCAGAAGATTCACCATTTTTACGCAAGTTTAGCCAGATTGCCTCGCAATTAAACCAAGGAGGTTTTATAAGTAGATTGGTAGATCAAAGAAGTTCGTCGCAGAGATATCAAAATATTTCTTTCGAAAAATTCAACGTTGAAAAATTATTGTCGGGATTTTACTTCTACATAATGGGCCATACAGTAGCATTTTTTGTGTTTTTATTCGAGATCATCAGATACAAATTGAATTTTGAATATTTCAATTAAATTATAGAAATCAGAAAACAGTTTTTTGGGCAATAACCAAAAAAAATTATTAGTGGACCTGTAGCAATAACGTTTATAAGAAAATTCTTTTCGAAAAACATGCTTACCGACATAATTCTGGCTTACTGGAATGCCTGAAACAATAATCATGAGTCTTCGATGAGTTTGTTTTCTATTAATAATTGTATGTTCATACTAAAAGGTTTGAAAGTAGAAAATGATTTAAAAATCAATTTTTTAAAATGTTACTCAGTAAAAAGAAAAAAAAACAACGAATATGTACAACTGCAAAGCACGCCGTGAAAATCGTCAAACAGATGTTAATATAGTGAATAGATCAAAAAGGACATTTGTATATAAATGTAAAATAAAAACAGAAAATTTATAAACGATTACGATTAGATTTAATAAAAATTAGGCATAATGAATATGGTACTACATTTGAGACACAAACTTTGTCTACTCCATCTTTTTACTTTTAAAATACTTATTTCATATTCAACCAATCTTATTGCATTAACAGATGATAATCCTTTGATTGTTGCATCAGTAAGTAATCTACTTGTATTTAGAAATTGCAATAATTTTTCATGAATGCCAAAAACATTTTTTAGTATATACATTACATATTTTTTGTATTTTGTATTTCAGCAAATAATTATTACTTCTTGTTTCCAAGAGGACCAACAAAGAACCGTTGTTATCAGTGACAAGTTACAAGATAATAGCAAAATCGTGCATTCCTCGTTTACTTTCCTGACACCTATAAATCTATTTGCAACTAAAAAAAATTCTATTTTAAAAAAATTTCGACGTTTTCGAAACGTTTTTATATTTAAAGAAAAGCATTTTAAGATAAAAATTTTGCCCGCAACACATTTCATTATTATACTTTATTATAGTGATAATGATTATTTTACAAATTTATTGACGGATGTGAGAAATTCTATTTGGTGGAATCATGAAGCAATATTTTTAATCATTAACAAAGATTTTAATACAGGTTGCAACAAAGCGTCAGAATTCTTAAAAATCATTTGGTCATTTAACATTTTATCAGCGATATATTTATGCCAAACAACAGACAATTCATCGTTTCTTTTTACTTTTAATCCATTTTCTGATTTTGCGCCAAAGGTGTGGAGTAAAGAACAAAATAATTTTCTTCACGAGCGTTGGACTTTGCTTCAATGGGCTCTTGAAAATCCCAATGAATTAAAAGTTCAGTCTGGTGAGTAAAACCTAATTATTTAATTATACTGAGAACGATATCTTATTTTACTTTATTACAATTTATTCGCCTAGATTCGATACTACAAAAGCTTCTATACTTTGATAAAACAAAAATTTTAAACGGTTATAATCTGAAAGTAGTTTTTGCAATTGACTCTTCATCGCAGTATAATACTAGGAAAATTAGATGCCGTAGATACATTCTGCTCACTAATAAAGTTGGGTGTTTAATTTTAACATCCATGGGCGTAAATCCTATTGTAAAACGAGTGAAGATAGGATCGTCTTTTGACTCCGATGGTCAACCTCATGGATTACTAAGAGACGTATTTTTTCATACCGTTGATGTAACTTTAAATGGATATTTTCTAAGCGGTTACTGGAAGTACCAAGCGTATCC
>JAWWEO010000009.1:20318476-20424994 GCA_035582975.1 Ormyrus labotus | reverse complement strand
TAAAATTAGAAAAAGAACAACTGGAAAAAGAGATGGCAAAAGTAAAATTAGAAAAAGAAAAATTGGAAAAAGAAAAACTGGAACAAGAAAAATTGGACAAAGAACAACTGAAAAAAGAAAAATTGGAAAAACAACAACTGAAAATACAGATGGTAACGAGTCTTGCAGAGATAGCAAAAAGTGTTTCCAACATAAACGGTAGGCTGGAAAAAATCGAAAATAGAATGGCAGAGAGTGTTGAAACGATAGAAGAAAGTGTTTACAATATAGAAGGTATACTGGAACATAGAGATAGGCATGGTTGGAAGAAACCTACAGGATACTACTAGCGCAAAAGTATTTCATCCATCATTTCATCTAATATCTTATTAATAGCAGCAAATTGTGTTTCTAAAAATTTGAAATAATAATTTGAAGTGTGTTCTAAAGAATTCTTTTTATAGATATGAAGTTCTCATTAATGTTGTATCATTATTCTTGTAATTAATTTTTATAAATAAATTATGCTTATAATTAAGGGCTAATTAATAATTTAAATCTAAAAATCAATTATTAGAAAAAAAATTCAAAAATATTTATAAGTCTAAATTTCCGACGTTCCTCAGGGATTTCTGATCTCAAGCTTTGTTTTAAACACTAGGTTAATAAATTCAGGCGCGCATGGCGTGCCGTCATTCGTATTCGTTATTAAATTTTTTGCTTTTCCTATTTCTATTGCGCTGACTTGCACAATTACTTTGAAAGTAATTGTGCAGTCGATGAATTTAATTAATCGAGAATGAAAAGTATAAATTATTATTGTTTCTCCCGAGTCAGAAAATTTGCGTACGAAAGTTCAAAGTTACTATAAAAAACTACGATTGATATTCATTATATTTCAAATTCATTTGAACGTCAAACAATTAAAAAAAAGCAACGCCAACGTAAGAACCCTCGAATTCTATAATAACCATTAATGAAACTTCACTGTACCGCCTTCACTTTTCAGCCCGAAACGCGGATCCTTCTTATCCAGAATGGTAATTAAGTCGTATCAAGTTCGCATCGCTCCATTATATCAACCGATTCTGCAAAAAAGCCCCGCTGAATCTGAAAGCTACCTACCAACAGCGCCTGAAAACGACCGGTGCATTACGTGAACACCACCGGGGGGAACCGCGGCATCGACTAATTACCCTTGTCAACGCGAGAAAAGAGTTATAGAAATGACAGCTGCCCGGGAGATGAGAACGTAGGTTGATGAAGCCCGACGACTCATTTGGAATGTCTTTTTGCATATTTTTGAATGTATAACGGTGTAAGAGCTGGACTGGTGGGTTTTACATTTGTGTATTGTAAGAGAAGTTTTTCAGGAGGAAAGTTTGAAATTCTCATGGAATATTTACGCTGCAGGACACGGAAAATGATGGCATTAATTATTTTACTCCCAACTGAAAGTTGGAAAGATTACGCTATTAATTAACGCCGTTTAAAGTTTTTAACGAATGTTACTTTTAAAGCGATATTCGCTTGGTTATACCTCGCAAGTTTTGCAAAGAACATTGTTAAAACCGCCGTTAAAATTATTTTTAACAAATTGCTACATCGTTTCTGTAACTGGAATCGCGAAATCCCAACTAAATTCTCAGTTCAGTAAACTGCAAATTAATCTTAATTATACTTTATTTCCATTTTAATATTGCACGCTTCGATAAAATTGTGCGAGTCCCTTTAATTACCTGCGTACATTCTCTCGCCCTGAAGCCAATTTATATTTAGCGTTTACCGCATTTTCCTTCCACAAAAATAACCCCGTTAAAAAAAAGGCAACTCCACCCCCCTTCCCCGACCAATCAACATCCCAAACTTCCAAAGCACCTTTCACCCAATTACCAATCGTCTCTCCTCTCATCCGTCCCAATTCCGCGCAATTCGTTGTCCACTCAGCCACCCCCGGCAAGCATCAGCAGGCGCCAATTATTAGAATAATTTTGAACGAGCTATAATTAATAATTTTGCACGTTAATGCCTATTAATTTTTACACTTTTTTAAAGTAAATAACTTTAGCTATAAATTCTCCGTTTTTTAAATATCTGGTAAATCGCTATCAATAAGAAATTTTAAATTTGTTGCGGCATACGTCTGCCGTGCATAAGAGCTTCATTTCAAACACCGTTTTTTCACGTATTTGCTCGCTACTATTCTAAAAATTTAGATGTTTGTATTGTACGTACTTCACACTTCGTGCTTACAAAGTCTTAATAATTTCTTTGATAAGTCGATAATCCAGAGAAGATAGAACCACCTTAAGATTTAACGCACAATAAACAATTGATAGTGAAATAAATAATCAATTTGACGCAAATATTAAAACTCATTAGTGAGAATTCAATTTCAGAAAAAATCGGATCAAATGGCGTTCAATCCCACCGAAATTTCAAATTGGGACGACAAATATTTAAATGGAAGCAATTTTACTCGTAAAATCTTTCAACTCGATAAAAACAGCGATGGAAAATTGTCTAACCTGCAAACCAATTCTTCAGTGCGACTGGCATTATTGGATTTTTATAATGTGATTTTGACAGATAATTATTTATATTTAAAGTGGCGGCAGATTTATGGTACTGTGTTCTAATTACGACAATTGTACGCCTAGGACATCAAACATTACAAAGACGCTGTTAAAAATATAATGCAAGTACAAAATACAGTTCAACGTCAAAGTAAAACAGTAGCTTTAGATGAAAATGCCGCGATTGATTCCATTGCAGTACGCAAGTACTCCTTACTTCAACCGAATTTGTTTACTCCAACAAGTAAATAAAAATGATTAGTCTAAAATTATTTCTGATTTTAGAATCAATTTTTTTAAAGAAATTTGAAAATTTTAGGTTCTAGTTCCATGGATGAAATGCAAAAATCTCACAGCTGTTGTCGTCAATCTAAAACTCCTACGAGACTATCGGAAATTTCAATGCAAACCTGTTCTATTAACACGTAAGATTTCATCGCGTTGCCTTTGCACATTTATAAAAGAATGTTTGTATAATAACATCTATATTATCACAGCAACTAAATAAAATAAATTAATTTGAAAAGTTTTTTTAATAATTTTTTTTTTTTTTTTATACACGCTTTTATATTTTTTTAGTTATAGTAGACTAATACAATTCAAACAGTGTGGACTATTAATAGTTTTTACACGCATTTTTTTTAGTAGCCCGTCGAAGTCTTCGTCAAAATATAAACATAAAAACTACAAAAAACCCGTCTTAAAAACTATTTTAGTAGCAAACCCATCGCTTGTTGAATTTCGTAATTATGAATCGACTCAAACTCAGAAAGTGAGAATAAAAAAGTATAAGAAAAGAAGTTTTTAGTTCTTAAATTGTTTTCTCTCAAACGTCGCTTTTCCATTTAAATCCAGAAAACGGTAATCGTCCGAAATATCGACACGAAACTGGCTCGCTTCAAGATTGCCAGTCGACCGCTCCGATCAAAGTTCACCGTTTTCATCGAGTCCGCGAGGAAACGCGACAAGGAGCACATTGCACCGGGAATGTTCATAAAGCTCCACGTGATATTTCGATGCGATTCGATGACCGAGCCGGAAGAGGTGCTCGTACTGGAGGTGAAGGACGGAGCGCCGGTCGAAATAAAGATGATGGGACGTCGAGATCCTCCTGTTCTTAGAGGTTTAGTTTAAAGTTTATTTGTAGATTCTAATTAAAAGTATCCTTTTTCTCTCCAGAAAAAAATGTTCGACAAGTAAAAAGTATAAAATAGCATGTAAATTTGAAAATATTGATTTTCGTATTATTTGTACTTTACAGCTATAGCCGTAACTTATTCGTATTTAACCGAGACAAAATACACCGAAAGCTCCACGTCAAGCTCCGATCTCGGAATACACAGTTCCGAATGTTCTAAAATGAGTTCCGTAAGACCTAAACGCTATTCAACTTTATATACCCGTCTCGTCCTTAAACAACCCTCTACTAAACAAATAAATTTACAGTTCTACATCAACGTAAAGGACGTCGACGACAGCAAGGTGAGCAGCTGCGCGAGTCGGCCGCACACCAGTTTCGATTGCAGGAAGTGTTTCGTGGGCGAATTCCTTATCCAGGCGATTGTTATGAAAAACTTTGGCGGCCAGGGGAGATTCTTTTTGATGAGCGAATTGGATTGGTGCTCGGAGAAAATCGAGGTTCGTGGCCGAATCTATAAAGTTGTTTCTCCTTTCGTTCATGAATTTGTATTTGTAGGACATAACCACCGCGAACCTGTTGATCGTCCCTCCTTTCGCTGTTTATCCGTCGTACTTCGCGCTGCAAAGAGACGAAGAAATAACGTTACACGTTTATTTCTATCCCGACTCTTACGGTTTACAAGTAAACTTACTTTCAGCCCATCTAATTACGTTAAATAGTGGCATCTTTGCAAATATGAATTTTAATGCGTTTAGGTAGATGAACTGCATGTTATCGGTGACAACTGTTCGTGGAATACAATTGAAATTATTGGCGATGGAATAGTTTTTGAGCCACAATCGCTGGAGTTTGATAAAGTATTTTAACGTTTTTCCTTTGTCATTTATAAACGTATCATCAAATACTGTGTTTGTTTTGTTTAGTAGAACGTAAAGTACCAATGGTTTGAAAGCAAAAGTCCTTCCTTCTGTACGATCAAGTACTTGGATCTTGGCGCTGGTTATCCAGCCGAAGTTCTCAGAACCACCTTTTTTATTACAAGTAAATGGTAATTGCTTATGATTAATTTGAAAAATTGACCTTTGGAAGCTAATATACAAAAATTTTTCGAAAAAAAAATTTACTGTACTGCTGAATGCATCATAGCTGGAGATCAATGTACATAATTATATTATACTTCCTATTCTCTTTCATTATCCAAGTGAATTAGATGTGTTCTATCGTTGGGAAATATGCAAATCGAAGCTTTGCCCAGCCGAATATAAGAACACTGTAGGTAGGAAAGACTTTCCTCTGGAGCAAATCACAATCGAGCCAAGTACTGGGATTTTCGAATACAAGTCAATCAATATCTTTAATGTACTTGCCGATATGGCGAAGCTTCCCGCTGATTATTACAAATGCAGTTTTCGGTAAAACACCGCTTGATATTTTAAGCTTGATTTGCGTCAAAAGTATGCGGCTTGTTTAATAAAAAATTTATTATTAATATTAATAGATTAATTATCGAAGATATACCGTATGCAGCTGTTTCGAAAAAGCATAATTTTGACTACGAGGAAGCTACAACCAAAAGACGATTAAGCCAAGACGTAATAAAATTGCTTTAAATTAAAGTTTATTTAACAACTTTTTTTTTATCTGAATACAGAATACTGTTAATACGGCAGAATTGAAAGTACTTAACTTCATTGTAATTTTATTTTACAGCTATAGTTTAACAAATATTAATACTCATTTAACTTTTGTGACATTTATATTCACAGTAAAAATATCTCGTTGCTTTTCCAGTCCGTCGACCTGATATTCGAAAATATTGAAGTTCGAATGAAGTGCTTATCCGTGAGTTTCTCTCAGACACTCAACGCGCAAGCAAGGTTTGTCTTGGAACAGATTCAATTTTGTTTTAAATTACCAATCTAACGAACTCGCTTAAAAACAGTGCAGATACAGGTATCCAACAGACGCTGTCGATAACGGATTTGACGAAGTACCCGAGCGACATTTTCTTAACGTTCGACCTCGACAAGGCATCGACAATAAGCAGTTCCACGAGCGACGACGTGTGCCGATTGATAAAGGGATACGGAACCTGCAACTGCTGCCAGACTACTTTGTTCAGCACGGCTACGTTGAGACCCGAGAAGTTAGTGGTTCTGCATTCTGAAAAATTTTCTCGTTCAAGGAATTGATTGCACTTCTTTGTTTCGCAGACCTCTCTTTCTCGGCGTTGAAACGAAATTCACGGCCGTTCTTCGCAATGTTAGCCCTAAACGACTGAAGTACTGGTGGAGCAATCCTGTAGGGGCAGATCATACGAAGCTTAAAGTACAAATAGACCCGAAATTCGAACACGTTTTACCCAATTCCGAGCAAATGTTGGTGATAAGAGTCTTACCTTTAGAAACTGTAAGTAATTGAGCGCGGATCTAATGGTTTTTAGCAAAATAAAAGGATACATTTTATTTATAACATGCAGGGTAACATCTCCGCATTGTACATATCATGCCAGTTTGACGGTATAAATCCCGTAATTTTGTCGATCGAGTGCGAAATTCGATCATTGTGCACGTCGCTCTACTTCCCTCTTACGTCGGAGAACGGCACGATATCCGATACCGTTCGAATTGACTGGAACGCAAACGAATACGTGTCGAGATACGATAAGAAGGTAATGGCGACAATTTTTTTTCTTGAATCCTTCGTCGAGTTGGAATTTTGTAATTTATGTATTTTTAGAGGAACGAAATAAATATAATCAGGAAGATCAAAGAAGAAATACTTCTGCACACGATTACTTTGAATACCAGCGAGTCGTTATTTCAAGATTACGATAAGTGGGAGTCCGAAGTAAGTTGTAACGTCCAAAATTGCCCGAATGCAATGACGTAAAACGTGGTAATTTTTGGATAATCTATCAATTTTCTTAGGAAGAAATGGTGGCCGAGTGTTCTGCGAACGACGTGAAAACTTTGAAGAACGAAGACAGTTGCGGTGAATTTTATTGGAACGAAGGGGAAGAATCTCTGGACGAAATAGAAGCACTTACACCGTATTTTGATTTTCCCTCTTACTTTATAAAAAAACACTTCCGTTACTTGCCTCTGGTCGTTAAAATTCATGTAGTCCCCGGAAAAAGTAGGTCGCTTGCACCTTTTCAATCGTAGATAAAGAGAATTTACGCAAATTGAAAAATACGACATTTTCAGGTGAGAAAAAACGCGTTTACATAGAAAACGAAAGTCCCATAACGAGCAACTTTCACGTGAAAACCAGAAATTTCATGGAAAATAAATACGAGTCTGGGGACGACGGTGAGCATTTAAATTAGAATTTTAAATATCGATAACACTTATTAAAGCGATGCTTACAAAATGTGCAATCAATTCAGCGTACGAAGACACAAACGGATTGGCATCCGGAGTTTTCGTCTCCGTTGAGCCCATCAAAGGAGTAATCCAGCCTAACGAATTGCTTTACTTTGACATCATCGCCAGCAGCAATACCTGGGGCATTTACACCGACGAGATCGAAATTAAAATCGATCACTTGCCGTCTTACAGATTTTGGATCCGCATCATAAACGACGAATCCCCGGTTGTTTACCCGATCTGCAGAAATTCTACCTCGAAGGTTCCGAAAATACGGTGCGACGGTTTTTTTTTTCTTTCTTTTATAAAAATACAGATGCCTGTTCTTATTCGCTAATTAAACCAATCTACGTTTTAGGTTCAAGATGTTTAGACACGGATGTTCGACCGGAGATAAAAGACTATTGATCGAGAACAAAAGTTCCATCCCCCTTTACGTTAATTGGCATTACTTTTTAGAGGAAGAGAAGAAGATGAAAGAGAAGCCGTTCAATCTTATTTTAGACATGTTCACTCCGTTCATTAACATCGAAGATTTCTTGGCTGGGAACCCGGAGTTTTACAACGAAATAAAGAGGTACTTCAGTTGCGCCTTCAAGCCGTACAAACGAAAGGATGCCATGACTGAGATCGACGATTATCCCGGTACCGTTAAAGCAAGCACAAGCAGCGGGAACATTTGCATTAACAGAAAAGAGTAAGAGTACCTTTTTTGCCAAATTGTCATTTCGTATTTAATTAATATCATTATTTCAGCTCCGACGTCAAGTTCCCCATCAATCTAAGCCAAATATTTAGTTCCGGCACGAAAACTACCGAATCGAACGAAAATACCGGAAGTATACTGGAACAAGAAAAGAAAAAAATGAAACGAAACTTAGAAACGGAATTTTATCTTTCGATCGTTCCTTATTACGGGCAGCCTATTTACGGACTGTTCAAAGTACACGAATTATATTGCACGCTGAAATAAGTGCACGAATGATTCTTGTTATTTTCTCAGATTTCACCGCAAGAATTGTTTTTGCCACCGAAAGAGAAGCGCTACGTACACGTCGGTGTAAATACGGAAAGACTAGCCGAAAACTGTCAATCAATGAGGGCCAAAGCTTGCGGATTTATCAGAATTCCTCCACTTTTTAAGTACTTGATTCCCTACATTGTTTCGTAATGATAAAATATGAGAAAATTGGAATGTTTCTGGGATGGTGACAAAATTTTTCTAGATATTATATGTTATTAACAATGATTTTTAGATACAAAGACAATGTTTTCTTTCGAAAGGATGGATATTATTTGCCGCCAGCAGAATTAAGCCTGGAAATAGATATCAGAGGACCTTTGTTTACTGTACAATCGAACAGAGATCAAAGGACATTTGAATTTCACACGAAAGATTTCGTGCAGCAAACGAAAAACACGCTCGAGTTAGTTCAATGTATTAAGTACTTTTTTTTATTTTTATAAATGCAATGCGATTAACAGTTTCCGACGAATTCAACAGGATAGAGAGAAACATTTTATTCACCAATTTCGACGAGGAGATATTAGAGGTGACGTTCGAAATAAAAAAACCTTTCCAAATAGTTCGAGTGACGACGCAGAGTCATATATTTTGCAAAAACATGGGCCAAGTGCATCCGGGAGAGAGCGTTCAAGTATAATTGCAATTTATTTAATATAAATATTATGTCAATTACAAAGGGCGAGGATTCGGAAAAAGGCTAGCCGGTGTGTAGGGATCGCCTTTACCTTCGTCAGTCGTCATTATGACAATAAAGGAGAATGTCCACGGCAATTCCTGGTTCAATTTTAAAAGGAACGCATATAACAGGTTTCAGCATAAAGAATCTTTAAAATCTTGAGTATTTAAATAAAAATTGCCTTTTCTGCTAAGTGGGAAATACGAAAAAATATTTTTTTTTAATTTTTGCTACTGAATGTCGGATGAAATCTTGATTTTGTCACTTATTTTAATGAAACTGGCTTTAATTTTTTACATATTTCCCTGCATTTCCCCAAACTAAATTTTATTCTACTGTTGATATTTTGTCCATCTCTAAATGATAGCGTTACTTTTACACGTTCTTCTGCATTTTCTTTCTTTTTACAAATCCGTGGGCATCCTCCTTTCAAGCACTTGTATAAAACACTTGTATAAAACACTGTGCGGCGATAGTCCTTAGGACATTGGCTTCTTATCCGGTTAGATCAAGTTCGATCCCCCGGGATGGCCATCCGTGTAATTCTTATTTTTGCGTTTCACATTAATCCTCGCCCCGTTATGCATCATATAAAAACCTGTATAATTTAATTTTTGATGCTTTCGTGCATTTTAAGTATGGAGGAACTCCCATACTTCAAATGCCTTTTCGGTATTGAGAATTGCTTAATACGAAAGGGGTTCATATGCATAATTCTTTTTTCAAAGTGTGCAATGAATTATCGATTACAATTGTTTTTAGATTACATTCAAATGTACAATTTCTACGGGCTGGTTAGAAAGAGAAAAACGAAGATATAAAAATAAAGATTTAATGAATTTGAATAAGACTATTAATTTAATAATTGTTCATAGAGATGAATTAACGCAGGTATATACTTTTTCGAATAAAAAATTTAATTTGTATCGTTAGAAAAAATTAAAAATAGAATATTTTAAATTTTAGTATCACAAGATGTATATAAAAGTATATTTTCCCACAATTAAAGTTTCAACAAATTGTTTACGTTTTAATAATACATGTATTGGTGAAGCTGCAACTCTCACGTTTGAAGTTGAAAATTTATCAAGTAAGTAAATAAATACCTTCATTATTGACTTATATACAAAACTTTTGTTTTTTAATTTACAAGTAAAAATTGGCATTGCTTTAAAAGATTAATTTTATGAAAACTTCATTCATCGTGTGTATTTTTAGAACTACCTCAGTGGTTTAAAATTGAACGCGATGATGGAAATGGTTGTTGTGATATTTTTAAATTTTATCCCACTAAAGCATTATTGTTATCTGCGAAAGAAAATGCGGAAAATAAATGCGAAGAAAAAAAGAATTCTTTGACCATTTCGGCAAGTTTTGTTCCTAAGTAAGTTATTTTGATATACTATATTAATTTAATATCGCTGAAATTAAGAAAGTTTTCAAGTATTTGAAATCAAATTAAAATTATTCCCTTACTTTGAAATTACAAACTTTAAATTTTATCTATGTTAATTTTATAATACTAATTTGAGTACATCTTATTAACTCAATTTTACATCTTATTAACAGAAAACCAGGGCTATTTAAAGACGTTGTTCAAATTGCATCAGAAACCGACGGTGTTTTCTTAAAATTTACCGTAATGGGCAAAGGATGCTAGTAGAAAAAAAAAGGAAATATCGATCGTAAGCATAAGAATTCTTTAAATTTTGAAAAAATGTGATATTTACAATATATAAATAAATGTCTTTAGTGTACAGAAAAAATATTTCTAATACGTTAGTTTTTGAATAAAATATTAAAAAATTATCAAAATAATAAATTTTTTTATTGTTTGATAAAACGAGCTATAAAAAATCCAACAGAGTCATTCTCATATCCAAATCTACATAACATATTGGATTGTTCAAAACTTAATCCATCAACATTATATCCAACTTTAGCAAATTTGTCCACTTTCAAATTTTTAAGTATTGCATTAACAGATTGCAAACTTAGTTCGGGAAATTTTCTTAAAGCCCAAGAAATAATACCTTCATTTTCTGCAATTGTTATTGTACAAGTGCTGTACACTAAAATTCCTCCAGGTTTTAAAAGCTGAACTGCCTAAATTTAAAAATGTAAGCGTGAAAAATAATTTTTTGTCTTAATTTAAATATTATAAGATATAATTATAAAATATAAATGCAATGCTTACTGCACTGAAAAGTTTCCTTTGCAGTGCTGTATAAGAACGTAATTGCGATACAACTATAGGATTACGAATTTGAGGTCTTTGACCTAATGCACTGCATGGAGCATCTAATAAAATTCTATCAAAACTCTCTAGAGAAAAAGGAGGTCCATCAAGGACAGAATTATTTTCTTTCCCCATTGCAGCTTTTACTGAATCATAACAAAACGTTCTCACATTGTTTAAGGAAAAGTCTTTTACGCTCAAAGTTAACTTCTCAACTTTACTTTTTATTTTATCTATTGCTATTAGTGTACCCTAGAAAAATATTTGTTATTACTAGATTAATACATTTTTTTTAATTAATTTACAAAAAATAATTCAAAGTTTTACATTATTTTTCATTAAAGCACCAATATGAGTAGTTTTATTTCCTGGTGCTGCACACATATCTAATATAGTTTCATTGGGTTGTGGATTTAATATTCGGGAACATATTATTGATGGTAAATTCTGAAGAACTACATGTCCTTTTGGCAATATATTGGAGTTTAATTGTGGAAGATAAGATGTAATATCAGTCATACAAACAGCGATACCACTAAAAAAGTATAAATTATTTTTAGTTTGTTTTTAACATAAATATCAGTAATGTAAGATTAAAACATTATACCTAGCTGATTCACAACTAAATATTTGTTCTCTTGTCATTTTAACAATACCATTGCCAATAAATAATTTACTTTCATCTTCAAACTTCTTTACTAATCCCTTTTTACAAGAATGTGTTACATCAACATAAACACTTACCACATCACCAACATTTAAACCTTTTTACAGAAAGTAAAAACTATTCTATGAAATCTCATGTTTAGCTACAATTATACATGAAAAACTTTACCTCGAGGCATTCCCATAACACCAGGAGCATAAATGTGTGAACCTCTTAAGACAGCTGCTCCACAACTAGCATCTATAATTATCTCGTAAGGTTGTCTTTCCAGGTTTAGTTCTGCTAAGCCATCCCAACTATCAACAATTAGTAATTCCGGAATGGAAGAAAATGTAGAAATTGGTGGAACAGTCCTTGAGAACTATTAAACAAAATATTTATCTGCAAAATATTTAATATTTTAGACAAGACAAGATAAAATATGAACCTGTTGTAATGCTTCTGTGATACATTGAAAAGCCACATTTTGTTCGCACAAGATTGTATTAATTCTGAAAACAAGATGTTTTGGTGCAGTACTTAGCCATTTAACAATTTTAAACAATTCTTCCTAAAACAAAAAAGGTATCATTAAAAAATGTTTAAATACTTAATTTAATAATAGAAAGATTTTAGAAACCTCAATTTCAGCATCAGTCATATAACCATTAAAACGTTTAATTTTTTTTAAATCTGCTTTCAACTCATTTACAATTTCGTCATTAAATTTTAAGATATGATTTGCAGAATCATTATTCATATTCACTTTTAACAGTAATAAATCATCAAATCTTTAATTTTTAATGTAATTTACAGCATAAACAAAAACATAAACAAATATTTTCAAACGAACTATTAAATAATGTAATCGATTCTCTTAATTAAAATCAATATACAAGCAATTGCATATAGATCTGAAAAAAATTTTTAAATAATTTCTGTCATTTATAGAGATTTTATAATAATTATTAAAATGTGTTGATAAACATTTCAAATTCGTTTGTATTTCTAGGCTATAGTTGTCGCATGCATGTTACACCGCGTAGCTGCCGCCTCTCGTGGTCCTAGACTAGACCATCAGTTTCTAATAATAAGATTCCCCCCCCCCCCCCGAAACTGGTATTGAATTTTGAAAGTTTTATTTGAATACAGGGTTGTTGGACAGAATGCTCTCCCAAGTGCAGTTTTTTTATCAAATATGTATATAAATTATATAAAAAAAAGTTATAAAAGTTATAAAAACTAAACTAAAACCGGCCTGTTTGAATATTTTCAAGTTACATTTTTGACCGCAAGAGGCAGCAGCGTACTCGGCTCACCAGCTGGTAGCTGCCTTTTATTGTTTCGTCAATGGGAACCCTTCTCTGTTTCATACTCTACAATATTTTAGTATTATAGCATAGCATTGTAAGAAAAGAGAGTTATCAGCAAGCAGTTTGTCGAAGTTTGTTAAAAAATTGTTATTGGTGCTCGGCAGGTCGCTCAGTTTATCCGCAACCGTCCAAGGAAGCAGTGCTTATAATAATTTAAGCAAAAATGTGGCAATTATCCGAGCTGACGCTTCGGTCAAGATGAAATCGGGATTCTCTTAAGAATTGTAACGCTTTGCTATCAGCATGTTGAGTTTGTCTAAGTTAAATTTTTATAAAACCTACCTAATGGAAGAATAAATTTTATAATGTATAATAAGAATACGACACTCTTTCTCATTAAATTCTAAATTAAAAATAGTAGAGGTTATAATATATAACCTAAATATATTTTAGCGGATGTAAGTATAATTAAAACATCGTAATTTTTATATGTTTTCATCTTTAAGTAAATTATTTATTAAAGGCTCAAGCCATGACTACAACAAAGGATGATAATCAGGACTTGCTGGGAAAACAATTACAATTCTGGTCAGTTTGTTATCCAGAATCTTAATCCAGGGACTGATTTCAAGTAGGGCTGGCCCTAGTTGATTTCTACTCATGTAGTTTTGATTCTGCATCAAAACTGAATTTTTAAATAAGAGCCAAAATGATCAACACAAAAGTAAGTAATTTTATTTCTTTGATTTCGTAGCCGTGCGCGAAATGACCCGTTTTAATACGCAGTGCGCAAGCCTCGATTTATCATTCTGAGTGGGTGAGAATATCGATCGACGCCGGCGACGCTACACGAAGGCGAAATTACGCTGGTACTGCGTATAAAAAAGCAGTATCCACTGAATCATGCGCGAAGGTGCTTGTTGCTCCCCTGGGACCCCTGGCCGAAAGGGCGTTCTTCCCGGCTGAGCTAACGACGTGCTCTGATTGGCTGCGGAACTTTCCGACACGCTGCGCCTGAGGGCCCACGTACACTTGTTCCGTTCCATTCGCACGTCCGAGCGTCCGCACAAAACTGCAGTGCTCAAACTCACGCGCGCGGCATCGTCTTGCCTGCATGGCAAGCCAATAAAATATATACTAAAATCGTTGTTTTCTACGCTTACCTTCGAGTGCCATAGAAACAATAAATTTAATACCAAGCAAATCAGTGAAAAAGCAAATGAAGAGACAAAGGAGTTCACCGAGGAGATAGGCAGAGACATCGTAACCAATCTCATTCATTTCACCACATGTGCTTTAACTAAGAAGTGCAGATTAAGAAAAATAAAACGTGCAATTTTTTTTCTTTAAAAGATGTACAAAAATAACAAAACGGAAGACTTTTCATCCGATGATTCTGCAGATGAAGAAGAAATCTTAGAAAATTTCGACGAAGAGGCAACGGTAATTATACAATCAGATACATTACCACAAAAGTCTTCTGAAAGATATCTCTTTGTCTATAACAATTACAAAAAGTGGCAAGAAGAAAATAAAAATGCACTATCAACAAACTCGGAAGAAAAAAATTTAATTGTTTATTTTAATACATTAAAAGAAAGATTAAAACCACCAACACTATGGAGCATATGGAGTATGCTTCGATCAACTTTGAAAACAAAAGACAATGTTGATATTAGTAAATTTTTAGCTTTAAAAAACATAATAAAAGATATTAACAAAGGTTACAAACCTAAAAAATCGTTGACTCTAACCTGGGATGAAATAATGAATTTTATGGCAACAGCCGATGATCACGAATACTTAGCCACAAAAGTAATTAATTATTTACACTTGCTCTATCCCTTATACTTGATTAAATTGCATTTTTAAATATTTTTAATATTTGCAGATCATACTTATATTCGGGATTTGTGGCGCACTCCGCTGCGACGAAATAATTCATATAAAGTTTCAAGATGTACAAGACTTGGGTGATAAATTTCTAGTATCGATTCAACATGACAAAAACGATTACCCTGGACAATTTATTATTGGAAACCTTTTCTATGATAAAGTTAAGAAATATATTTTATTAAGACCAATTGGCCAATTTAGCGACAGATTCTTCGTTCAGTACCAAAATGGTAAATGTACTCGTCAAGTCATTGGAAAGAATAAGATAAGTGAAGTACCAGGAAGTATCGCTTCTTATCTAAATTTAGAGAATACAAAAAAATACACCGGTCACTGCTTCAGAAGAACAGTAGCAACGCTTCTTTCTAATTCCAGTGCTAACATGCGAATGGGTAAACAATTAGGAAAATGGCGTGCTGACATTATAGCACAAGGCTATATAGAAAATTCAATACGTAATAAACAATTAATTTACAATAGTATTACTCATGCAGCTTCATCGACAAATGTACATTCAAAACCATCGACAAGTAATTTACTCAATGAATCGAAAAATAGTGTACTCAATGAATCGACAACTAGTGTACCTAGTGAATCAACAAATACTGAATCCAATGAGAATAAATCCGATAACAATTCGTCAGATTCCTTTGAAGAATTCACGATAACCAAGTTTGATGAAATTCCAGGTAAGGTTAAAAAAAATTAGTACATTACGACAGGAGGCCGGAAAGTTATATTTCCGAGGCGTGCGTGATATGACGGCCGAGGTGAAGCCGAGCGAAGCGTGCATCTCGCACGCCCCGGGCATCAAACTTCCCGGTCGTGTGTCGTATACTTGATTATCGACGTTTAGTCGAAATTTTTAACTTCGCCGCACATTAAAGATTAATGTTTACCTTGATTTTCATTACATTATATCCGAATGATTTGAAGATTTTTATTTTTCGTCAATAAATAATTATTTCTATCATACAAAGTTCTAACATAACCTGTATTTTGCTATTGTTTTCTTTAATATTTTAATGAAAAGTATTATAATATGGGTTAAAACTTTGAGGGTTGAATTATCAAATATTTTTTTGTTTATCATCAAAAAACTATCCATGTGTGTTATTTCTAACAGGTTTTATTCGGTTATTTTAATCACTGCCCATATAACTACGTGTTAAACTGCTTATCATTTTTCTCATATTTCTCTTTTGTTAGTATTATAAGGTATGCTCAGAAAACATGTGAGTTTCGTACTTCATGCTATCATACTTCCAAGTTTCAACAAGTTTTATTATTATTTATATAAACAGAGTCCTTAAAGGTTGTTGAGTAAATATTTCTTGAAATCAACTAAACATTTTTTTTATTAGATGTATTTTGTTGTTTCAAATAAATTTTCAGTTTATTCAAATAAATATTCTCAACCCATGTTCGACACTTTATCCATGATGATTCAACGATATGAGATACCTTTTTCATGGGTTTTCTATGGGGGATAGAACAACTCAAATCACGGTTCTCTAAAGGTAAAAAATATTTTGTTGAAATTACTATTTTTTTAGTGTATAATAATACAAAATTTAAACTTACTACAATAATTTAAACTTTGGTTTTAACAATTTCAATTTTGGTTTTGAAATTAAAATTTTTATCTTTCGGCGCTCACGGTATAAAATAATACTAGTGTTTCAGTTCATTATTTACCTCGTGAAACTTTTCTCCCTCACTTCGCTCGGGCGAAAAATGTCTCGCGAGGTAAATAATTTCAATATATTAATATTGATTTGAGATCGATCTTTGTTGGACTTTTTCTCCTCAAGAAAGATTTTCTGTTTCACATTTGCAAATTATTAATATTGACAATGAAATTTCCATTAATAGTACAGTGAAGTTAAACACTGCAATTTCGTGCGGACGCTCGGACATGCGAGTGAGACGGAACGAGTGCCCCCTGGCGCTCAGGCATAGCGAGCCGGAAAGTCCCGCAGC
The DNA here is from genome assembly GCA_035582975.1 of Ormyrus labotus. NCBI lineage: Eukaryota > Metazoa > Arthropoda > Insecta > Hymenoptera > Ormyridae > Ormyrus > Ormyrus labotus. The sequence goes on along the minus strand of JAWWEO010000009.1, from coordinate 20,408,147 downwards.
CAATCAGAACATGATTTTCTTTTTCACATTTGGTTTTATTAATATTGAAAATTTCCAATAATAATACAGTGAGGTTAAGCATTGCAGTTTTGTGCGGATGCGAGTGAGACAGAACGAGGGCGCTCAGGCGAAGCGAGCCGGGTTAGCTCAGCCGGTCGCAAAAGTCGCTCTTTCTGGTCTGACATCAAGCCGGGAAGGAGGCACTTTCGGCCAGGGGAGCAAGAAAAAATAGTATACGACACACGACTGGAAAGTTTGATGTCCGAGGCATGCGTTATATGACGCCCGAGGCGAAGCCGTAATACCATAAAGGCCTCGTGTTGTAATGTACTATTTTGTCATTAAAGCCGAGCCGTAGTCGAAATTATAATTTTATCGTTATATATTAGAATTCTCAGTGAATGGCTTTGTTTGTATTTAAGAATGCGGTAGTTGTAAGCTACAAATAAACTGTTAGAAGAATTAAAAAATATGAACGTGGCTCAGTTTGTAGTTAATTGCAAAGAACATTTTTTTATAAACGTTGTACACATTATTGAATTATTTAAATAATGCATTGTACAACAAGGGGAAAAATTGAGCTATTTCTAGAGTGGGGGAAGTGCACAGCATGAGTCGGAGTCGGGGGGCGTCGAAGACGCGCGAGACAGAGACGAGTGCTGAAACCCTCGCCCGAGTCTGAAATAGCTTTTCTTCCCGTGTTACACGCCGCGTTCTTTTCAGAGAAGGCACGAAAAGCCATCCTTTAGTGTTAGAAAATTGGATAGACGATCGTGCATTTCGAGTCGTGCATAACGAAGTTGTTTTTTTAAAAAGTAAATGACTGTTTATTATTTACCATTTGTAGAAATCAAAAAACAAAAATTAACCGTTCCAATTGGGAAAACAGAAAACGTAAAAAATAGCTTGAAGCAGGGAAAAATTAATTTTCACCGCTCGAACTTAAAATTTTCTGAAACGCTTGAAATGCTCGATTTTCTATGCTACTTTTTAGCGTAAAAAAAAGGGGGCTATTTCATGCTTGAGTTGAGAAAACTGATTTTCCGCAACTAAGTGCACACTCGAAATTCTTATATTAGCGAGATTTTATGAAAATTATTAACTTGTTTCTTTTTATTCTGTTTTAGAAAAAATGAATCCTGATGATGAAACGAATTATAATTCTGATGATTCTTTACCACCGGAGCTGTTGGAAGAAACGAAAAATGTTTCTCTGACTTTACTGCCTGAGAAATCAAGGAAACTGTATACAGTTGCTTATATTGAATTCAAAAAATGGCGCAAAGCGAAGAATACAAATTCTTTTTCCGAAGATGTCTTATTATTATATTTTAATGAACTTTCAAAAAATCTTGCGCCACCAACTTTGTGGGCCCGTTATTCGATGCTTAAGGCCACAATACAAACGTTCAAAAGCATTAATATCGGCGAATACAAACAATTAATTTCTTTTTTGAAACAACAAAACACGGGTCACAAGGCGAAAAAATCAAAAGTTTTTACGGCAAACGACGTGAAAAGATTTTGCAATGAAGCTCCAGATAAAAGATATTTAGCAACAAAGGTAAATTTAACATTTAAGTTTCGACTGCCTCCCCCCTCAGAACTGCTTCCCTCCTTTCTTTATCGTCGGGCATAATATATTTTTTCGTTTCTAGGTTGCTCTAATCGTCGGAATTACTGGGGCCTGCAGAAGAGAGGAATTGACAAACTTGACGACGGATGACGTTGAAGATTTCAATAGCATGTTACTGATTAAAATTCCAATACCAAAAAAACGTATCGCAAGATCGTTCACAATTGACGGGGAATTCTACAAGATTTGCAAAAAGTTTATACTGCTACGACCGAAAGAAACGAAAATCAATCGATTTTTTTTGCAATATCACAACGGAACGTGCACGAGGCAACCCATCGGCATCAACAAGTTTGGTGCGATGCCAAAAGAAATTGCAACATTTTTGAATTTACCACATCCAGAATTATACACTGGTCACAGCTTTCGCCGAACTTCTGCCTGTCTACTTGCTGACGCTGGAGGTGACATCACTACCCTTAAGCGCAATGTTGGAAGTATGTGCAGTGTAGGAGCACAAAGGGGCTCAGAAAAATCTACAAACAGCCAAATGTTCCAACAGATAACGAACTCTATAAATGTTAATCCATTAAACTGTATAGATCTTAATCCATTAAACTCTGTAGATATTAATCCATCTGTAGATATTAATCCACCTGTAGATTATCCATTATTTGCTGCCGTTAAAGAAGAACATGAAGATCTTGATGAATATGAGGAACTTGAAGACTTTGAAGAAGAAACGATTCAAAACAGATTAAAACGTACGTATGATGAAACGTTGGACCCATGTTCATCAACTTCTGTGGAACAGACTGATTCAGAAACTCCAGGATCCAAGCATCTGAAAGATATGCAAGAAACTCTTGATGTAAGAATTAATCTGAAATGATATTTTTCTTCTTTATTGACATTTGCTTGCGCGATTTTCAAATAAAATTATTGAATTAAAAAATATGAAAGTATTTAAATAATAACTTGAATAATAAATTTACAGATTAAACTAGAACCATCAGAGCTTGAGGAAATTGTTGAGCAACGATTAGAGGCTTTTCAAAAAGAAAGTAAGTCTGTCTGTCCAGGATTTTGAATATTTTTTTGTAAGAAGCATAAATTAATAAACAAATTAACTTTTCTATTTCTAGTACAACAAAGAATGTCTATGCAGATCAACAGAGATGAAATAAATGTTGAAAGGTACTACTTCTGTTTTTACTTAGCAGAGGTGTTAAGTAAACTCCCTCAAAATAAATACAAACGAATAATGTATAACATTCTTGAAATAGTTAAAAAAAATGATGAAGAGGTGACATGATGTTCAAATTAATCGATTAACAAAATTATTGGACTGAATTATTTTTGTAATAAAACTAAATGATTTGACAATTTTTAAAAACTAACTGTTTTTAGTTTATTAAAAATATTTTCCTTAAAAGTGTCTTGATCTCTAGTAACAAATTCTATATTACTTAACTAGATCGCATTCATGACTTTATAATTTTTAAACATGTAATTATAAATTTTAATACAAGCAAAAAATTTATATAATAAATAATAAATATTAAAATAAAAAAATATGTATATAAAAAATTATTTACAAAGATTTATTTGTATAGAGAATATTTAGGTAATTGTTGTGAAAATAATACTTTTAAAATAAGAAAGGGTTTTATAAGTCAATAAGAATTAACAGTACAAGATAAAAATTAAAAAAATTTATTATTATAAAAAAAATACAGATAGTTTTTCCATAAAACTACAATTTTTTAAAGGGAAATAATGCTTCAACTAAATTCCCTAAGCCTTAAAGTACAAAGATCAAATATTTGTGTTCTATAATCCTCGATATAAATACTTGGCTTAAGTTGCTAAATCGATATCTTTATCATCTGTTTAAAGTCTATATATTAAAAATATATTCGTCATTATATTTACTATTCAAAAATAACTAACAATATATATCTAAATTTAATCAGTTCGATATTCACATGTATGTACATTGCACATGTAATCATTCCATCCATCAAATTGCAGGCAGTTTTGAACTTTTCGTCTTTACATAAAAATAATATATTGTCTCTTAAAAAGTAAGACTAAATTTTTATTTGATCATCAAGTAACCGAAGCTTGAAAGCAATGAAAAATTTCAAATTTATCGTAGACAAAATTTTATGGACTACTTATATATTATACAAGTAAAACTGTATAAATATATAGTATTTATTAAATAATAATTAGATAATATACTTATATGTACAAGATATAAGTAATTTTAAATACATCACATAACAATTTTATGGACTCACATATCATCTTTTTTTATTACTTCAACTGCATGTCAGTTTTAATTCCGATTGATAGTAAAAAAATTATCAAACCATTCGACTATTAAATAATATATCACCTCAAACGTTAACGTTTTTTATCACCAAAATATAGATTACATTAAATTCTAAATTCTAAATCCTTAAAAATACTTTCTCTCGATATTTTAATAATCGTATAATCTTTTCTAGTCTCTCTCTCACTCTCTCTCTCTCTCTCTCTCTAATCATCTAAAAATTACTCGAGTGCCTCTCACCTGTTCTACCAAAATCATTCAACCATCACCCCTACCGTTTTCCCTGCTTAAGCTGTATATTATGCAGCAAAGTCAAGTCCCTGGCGATCGCCTTGCGTCCCAATACGGTCCTCACGTCGTAGAATCTGAACAACGAGCTCATCGAGAACAGCTCCGGCGTCGTTTTCAGCAGGCTCGTCACCAGCGTCGGGGGCATCACCTGAAAGACGACGAGGGCCTTGTCCTTCGAGCAACGAGCCAGCGAGTTGAGAAAGTAGACGGCGAAGTGCGTCCGCTGCGAGACTCCTGCGTTCCCGTCGGCGAACTGATCGAACGTCGAGAACAGTTCCCTCAACGCCCCGAGAAGCGGTTCCCTCAGTTCGAAGCTCGACTGCCGTTTCGGAGGTGTGGCAGGCACGCACTTGAAGCTTCGGCCATCCTCGTTTTTCGCGATTTTATTCGCCGGAAAGTCGATCTCCGTCTTGTCCGGCTCGCTCTCGGTTCTCTTGCGTTTGCGGTTGACTTTGTTCGCGGATCTCTGATCCTCCACGGAGGAGAGGATGCAGTAGGCGCAGAGCTTCGCGAGAGCCACCGACTGCGGCTCGACCAGCTGCGTCACTCTGGAAAGGGAATTGGATTCGGTTAGTTTCTCGGTTTTCTCAAATTGAATATAATTTACTTTGATAATTGTACTCACTTTGCCTGGTTCCACAGGTACTGTTTTAAAACCTGACTAATCAGCTGCACCGTGCAGTCTTCGATGTCGAGGTGAAAAATGGAGAACATCAAGTCGACGGCGCGATCGAGTTCCTCTTCGTAATTCAATTTGAATAATTCTTCGATTAGGTTCGAGACCATCCATAAGGAACCTCCGCTTTTTAATAACGACGCCAGTTCTTGAGTCTTTTGTATTTGAATCCAACGGCTGTCGAAGGTAAATTTCCAGATTTCTTGTAACTTTTCCTGAAGCGGATCCTTCGAGATTACGCTAAAAAACGGAGGATCGAAAGATTTTTTAATTGAATGTCGTACGTCAACGAAAACACGTCGAAGAATTCGTAAAGTAGTTTATTTACCCATTGCTTTTCAGCTTCGTTTGTGGCCTCAGATACAATTGACTTTGCATATTGCGGATTATCTTGTACATCAAACTTGTTCTGGAAAAAATTAATAATTAATTAACAAACCTACTTTATGTAAATGTTTTGTATTTGGAAAAACAATGTTTTCTCAACTCGAACGTACTCCTATTTTTTAAAAAAAGGAAAAAAGGCCCCGCCACGCCTCCCTTAAAAAGAATACAGCGTGGAACACGGAAAGAATTAATTTGTCCCCTTGTTGCACAATGTACCATTAGTAAATAGTACTATACTTCTAAATTCTGCCCTTTTATAGGATATTCATAGGATACTTATACGCACATTTGCGCCAGAATATCTGTCAGATCTTCCAAGATTCAAAACAATACCACAAACCCTCCTCCAACACCCACCCACCAGTAACCCCGAAAGCAAAACCAATCCTCACCTCTCCCTGTAATTGTCCCTCGTGTCATTCGGTACGGCGGGGTTAAGGAACTGCTGCACCATGTTCTTGGGCTTGAGCTCGTCTTCGTGGTCGATGACGCTCATCTGGGCGCACAGCCAGGCCGACGCGCAGACCGGCAGGCAGCAGGAGAGCAGGCGCAGATTGTTGAGGCCCCGCTTGACGTCGGCGGGACCGAGGGCGTTGCACTCCCAGCCGTGGAGCAGCTCCTTGACGGCGCCCGCGGCCGTCTGGCAGAAGAGGTACCAGCGGTTCGGCCGCCAGGACTCCTGGGCGTGGAGGACGTCGTTCAGTAGGAGGTCGACCTTGGCCGGGTCGAGGGTCTTGAGGATCGAGCGGGGCGACTTGGGCTGGTCGTCGAGGGGCAGGCAGAGGTGAGCCCATCGCTCGAAGAACGAGCTGCCGTTGGCCTCGATCACCTGGGAAGGAGCGGCGAAGAATTTTATGCGTTGAAAGAAAATTCAGGAGGTCTTGGATAATTAAATAACGATTAGCATAAATTGTTGTACTGTATAGGAATGTGTATGCAGACTTGCATTATCCTAAAAATTACTATACTAGATACTAAAATTTAATAGGACTATATCAATTTTTACTACAATTAGGAATTTTTAATACAATATTTCTCTCAGTGTAGATTACTCCAATTTACGTGATAGTTTACACGTGCTAGTTTTCGTTATATTATTCTAGGTGTCTTTTACCGAAATACTGCATCGATAAATGTTTGTTGCTTCAAATATCCTTTTCTCGTAAACTTGCAATCAGTCTGCAAACGTTCACCATTGACAAAAATAAAAAAAAAACGCTCCACACTGAAAAAAAAGTACTATTTTGTATCAGATCGTTATTTCAGATATGAGAAGAAAAATAAGAATATGTACTATTCAGCTCGGTAGAAAAAAGCAATTTTTTACTATTCAGATAGTAAATGTTATTATTTTTCTGCTCATATCTACAAATTTCCATTTTAATATTTTTTATTCATATAGTAAAGATTCTTATTTTTCTTCTCATATCTGAAATTACTATACTGTGTACCAAAATGTATGCAAACTTGCATTATCCTAACAATTACTATACTGTATACTAAAATTGAATAAAGCGATATCAATTTTTACTATAATTATATTAAACTTTAGTATAGGGTATAGTAATTTTTAGGATAATGCAAGTTTGTATGCATTTTGGTACACAGATAGCAGTTTTTAATAAAACATTTCTCTCGGTGTATTGCCGGAGCGTTTTTTTTTCTTTTTTATTTTATGCCAATGGTGAACTTTTGCAGACTGACTGCAAGATTACGTTTTCTGTGGCAGACTGGAAAGTAAAAAATTTTTCTCAGCGATACCTTTTAAAAACAATGAAAACAATCCCACTCACGCTCAGTCCATAATTCTGCACGATCCAGCACAGCATGAGAAACGAGATCTCGAAGAGAAGAGCGCTCGTCTTCCCGGCCTTCCCGGGCGCGTCGCTCATCGTCCTGCCCCACTCGTTGCACTTGACGAGTCCCGCGACGAATTCCCTCAATTTTCCCTGGGCGGTCGCCACCGACAGTATCAGCTCGAACATCTCGCCGGCCAGCACCTGGCAGAGCACGCTCAGCATCGCGTCCTGGTACTTCGGGGCCTCGGAGTTCAGGCTCTTGAGGACGCCGGCGAGCATCGGTCCCACTCTGACGATTCGGGCCCGGAGGGAGGAGCGCAGGTTCTGGGTGCTCGGGTCGCTCGACGGCGGCGGCATCTGTTTCCAGCGGTTGGCGGCGATCTCCTTCACCTGGCCGGGGCTCAGGAGGTTCACCTTTTGCAGCTCGGTGGCGAGGAACTCGAGGCCGTTGCCGCCGCAGACGAGGTCGAATTTGTCGAGGAGCGGACGGTAGCGCTGCAGAAGGTCGAGCGCCTCGACGACGTCGAGGGAGGGGTCGGGCTTTACGGGTCCACCTGGAAATGGGAAGGTTTACGTGGTAATCGGGGCTCTGATAACTATAAAATAAAAATTGATGAAAAAATATACTTGTGTGATTTTCCAATTACTTTTTAATTTTCGTCTTATTAATTGTACCTGGTTGCATGCTTTTGTATTTTAAACTTAGTGTAGCTCAAAGAGAAAAAAATTTTATTGATGAAATTTAAGAGACAATTTAAAGATCGTGGCTGGTACTATGCAAAATGTCATTGATCAAATCGCTAAGAAGTGTTTCGTAATTCCAAAAATGGACATATTTAAAATGTTCAAAGTTCAAGACGGAGAAAAATGTTCTGATAAAAATTAATAGACTTTTTTTTTAATGTGCGGAGAAACTTGCATTATCCTAAAATTTACTATATTATATAGTAAAATTTAATAGATGTTGCAGTAAAAATTGATAAAATTCCATTAAATTTTAATACATAATATAGTAATTTTTTAGGCTAATATGCAAATTTGTTCCACCGCGACAAAAATCCCGAGGCGACGTACCCACCCGAAAACCAAGCTGTCACACTCGCCGTTACAATCTCACCTTTTCCCGAGAGCGTCAGGTCCTTGACGATGCTCGGCAGCCTGTAAATCACGAAGCTGCCCCACATCGAGTCCTTCCCCGTGCTGGCGTAGTCGCACCAGCACAGCACGCTCGCCCGTATCACCTCGGCGCAGAGCCGCGGCTTCGAGTAGTTCTTCATCTTCTGGATCATCTGCAGGTAGGCGACGAGGCTCGAGGTCGGCGTGCACGGGTTCACGGTGTTCAGCACCGCCATCAGCGGCTGGACGCAGGTGGTGATCGGCTCGGGCTCCTTTCGCGGTCGCGACGAGATCTCGAGGGCGCTGCGGAGCTGCAGCTGACGGAGGGAGGCGTCTATCGACGCGGCGATTTTGATGGTGGACTTTTGCTGGTCCTGCTCGAGGACCGGGACCAGTTTTAGGATCGCGGAGTGTAAGTCTGAGAGGGGAAGAAAATTGGATTATTGCTTCGATCGTTTGGCGGAGACTTTTTGAGGAGATATTACAGTTTTTTTTAATTGTAAAAATTAATGCCTTTCCATAATGCTGAATGTTTCCTTAAGACTTAATTTGAAAACTCATAAGAACCCTTAAATAAATACGACCAAAAATTAGAAATTGCACTTTGCGTAAACCACACTGAAAAAACGTTCATGTTCTTACGAGAGTCAGCGGAATTTCCATTTATAATCAAAGTAATATTGTCCGTCAGGAATAAATTTCATTTTCAGATAAAATTATTGTTTGTTCAACTAAATGTGAAGTCCATTTGAGAGAAGCAGAATCCTTTTCTCACAAATAGAAAATCCCGACAGGATTTTTCTCGCGAGGACAAGAAACCTTTTTTTTTCAGAGCATAATCATGCAATTGAGCCTATTAAATTTACACACGCAGGACGCGCGGATGCTTACAAAAAAAAAAGGGACCAATTCCCTCACCTTTATTCTCGTACTTGCCGCAGTACAGCAGAGCGCGAACGAACTCCGAGCCCATCAGTCCGTTCAGCAGGGCCGCTGCCTCGCTCGCGATCTCCGCCGACTGCGGCGTGAACTCGGCGTGCTCCTGCGGGTCCCTCGCGTTTATCCAGTGACGGTAGCACCTCAGGATCCAGTGGACGATCGACAGGCAGGCCTCCGGCAGGAGCTCCTCCTCCGATCTCGTCCGGCAGGTTATGAACTTGGACATCGACTCCACGTAGCGGAGCAGTCGGAGGACGCAGTGCGGCCGGTCGAAGCAGTCGTATTTGCTGATTCGCTGGAGCACCGCGGCGTAGGAGATCACCTGGAGGACGGGGAATCGTTAGTCAGTTTTTTTTTTTCTATTTTAGCGTTCGAATCTTAGAAGCATTGCAGAATTTGCGCACAACGACAGCGCCTTGAGTAATATCTATTTTCACGTTGCACTATAGAAAATAGACTTGAATCTAGAAAACATTAGACAACTAAACAATATCGCACGTACCTGCGAGCAAAGCGAGTGCGTCAAGTAGGACAGAAACAGCTCATTCGGAAACGAGCCGACCAGGGCTTGCTGCAGTATGCAATCGGCCAGATTGTGGACGTCTCCGCTCACGCCTCTCGGCAGAATCTGGAAAATCAGTCCGAGTTAGTTTTTCCCCGCGAAACGGACACCCCGCTTTCGATCTGCACTCCGTTCCGCACTCTGCTACTCACGGTCTTGATGTTCGTCCCCCACTGAAGATCGGTCCATCTCTCGCGCCAGGCTCTTATCAAAAGGGCCTTCAGGCTGCTCGTTTTGCTCGTCATCACCGTCTCTTCCACGTTCGACACCGCAGCCATGCAGGCACTGCACTGTCCCCCGCGATCGCGGCCCGAGAGCGGCTTCGATTTTTTTTTTGGGACACCGGCAAAGATCGAACTGTGTTTAGCGTTGCATTTTTTTTTCGGTTTTTTTTTTTTGGTAATTCGGGAAAATTTTCCACCGAACGGCACGACGCTTCGGCGCACAGCTGTCTCGAGTGCCTATAATTGTGCTACTACGGAAAGTTTTCATCGCGTGCCGGAGCGTTCCCCTTACCCCGGCGGAGGCCCCCCCTCCCCTTTAAGGGCTTTCGAAATTTAGGAGGTAGGGAAATTTTTGGGTTTTTCCGATGGCCCGGACGAGGCTTTTCTAGGGAATTTGTTGCGGGGAGATCGACCGAGTTTTCCGGAAGGAATGCAGAATGTTTTATCTACGATAGATATAGAAACTGAGGTTTTTCATTTTAATTTGTTTATAGGTAGGAGTATTATAGAACTATATAGTCTAAACTTAAGGTAGTTCTACCGTAAGATATAGCAGATCTCATAAATATAGATATATACAGCGTTTGCGCGGATGTAAACAAACGACGGTAATTCGATTACCGATTGAACTTCCTTAATGTTTAAGTATTTGACACTTTGATCGTGGAAGAATTTTTAATGATAAAGGATAACGATTTCTGCAGATTTCTGCCCTCAACAAGTTATATTACTTTGTATACCAAGAAACTGTCTAATAAAGTAATCGCGCATTGTAAAAACAAAAAAAAAAATTACCTTTTTTCATATTTTCATAAAATAAGTACGAAACTTTTAAATCTCATAGACACTCCCAAATCCCCAATCACTAATGTGATGCAAAAAGATGGAGTCCATCCGCTAAATCTTAATTAAAGTTTCGGATTTTAATTGTATATCATTTATTTAGTTCGAACGTAACAACGTATAATTTTTTTGATTATATAACAAGTCTGTGATTGTTTTGCGCTATATACCTTTTTAGCAATACTTTTTATCGTACTAATTTATTTACTGAATTGTATGAAACAGGCTAAAAAAAATTAATTAAAAAAATTATTGAATTCTGTATTACGAACGTTTTACAGCCAGAACTTTTCTGTTTTTACAGCTTAACTGGCTATCTATCAGAGTCCTCTTTCAAGATAATTGGGATGATATCTGTTCAAAGCCCTCCGACATTTCTAGAATCTGAGGGTTTCAATCTGTCGAGAATATTTTTTCAAAGGGAAATTTTTCCGTTTAACTCGCAAACGGCAGCAATTTCATCTATAAAATAATTTTATTTTCTCGACGATATTTTTTACTTATTAGATTTGTAATTGTTACAGTAAAACTAAGCCAAAACACCGTTGTCGATTTAATTTTTTTTTTTTTTTAATTCTTAACCCCCCAGAGATTTATGGGCTAAAGAGAAATTCGAAAACGCAGTTCAGTTAAGCATCCAAAGTTAAACTTTGTACTTGTAGTCCAAGTAGGTATAAGACGTTTTAGTATCTCAGGAAAGCCCATTTGGCTCAGCTCTTAATATTTTCGGATTTGGGAAGTGTTCCCGACCGCTGGAGTGACTAAAAACTGAAGGAAAGCGCCGGCAGCTGGCGGATAATCTCTTCTGTCCACGTAACTCGACCGTTTCCACGGGATATGAATCGGTAACATTTTCCGATTGCAGGAAGCAGGACGATCTTCTCGAATATCTTACTACTGGCTCTAATTACAGAGAGACAAGTGTCAGAAAGCAAATAGTCGTCCCTTTCATTATTATATTAAAACGTTTAAAAGGCACACGTTTTTCTTACTACTTCCTTAAAAAAAAAAAAAAAAGCCCCCACGCGGCAATTATAATATCCCAAACATTTTTTTTAGCCCGCCGCGGCGGATCGCGTTTCAGTCTCTCCTCGTCGGAAACTTACTTCCCAAAAGGAAAACTCGGCGTGGCAACAACAGCCGCGTGCAGCCTCGTAAAAAGTGCGCCCCGCTGCGCGCCTGGCAAGCGTGAAAAGCCAGAAGGGGGAGAATACTAGCTCTTCTTCCCCCCCTCCGGCGTCTTCCTCGTCTCTCTTTTCGGCCCCGGAGAAAACAGCCGAAGGAGATAGACGAAGAACCGCCTGCGTGCGAGGAGAGAGAATTTTTGCCACCGATAGATGTAGGCCGAGATTGGCCGGTCGAAGGTTTTTGTGGAAAATCGGTTCCGTCGGGGTTCAGAGGGATTTCGGTTTTGAGAGACTTTTGTTTGCTGTTGTAGTGGATGTAAATGGTAGGGAGGACACGGTGTTTGTTTAATGTAGACTGATGTAAGCTGACTTTATGACTCGAAACTGTGGCAGACTCTATATTGGCTTACAGATTTCAATGTTGAATGATATACACTGTGAAATACGATTAATTAGAAGCGAAATTGGCTAGAAATTTTATGTTGCCTGTTATTCCGAATTCTATGGAAATTTACAAAATTCTGTATTACGGTTGTGGATTCTGTCAGTTAAAATTTTCTTTGATTTTATTGTGAAAAATGTTAACAATAATTTTGGAACACTTCACAAAACGCCTCCTTACAACTCCTTGAGTACTAAAACTTGTTAAATTAATTATTCAATTACAATTTCTAAATTCTTATGAGATTACTACAATTTAGTTTAAACATTTTTAATTAAAAAAAAAAAAAAAGAACTATTGCAATATATTTTACTCAGTTCATACTTGGAACACATTTCGTCCTTACACAACATTTTCATAATTACATCATAAACTTTTATGATACGGCAAATCAAAGTATTGCCAGTCACAGAAAACTCCGCTGCAGAAGACTCTAGAATTTCTCTAGTCCACTACTGTCGTCTTACCCCGAAAAATTGCCTTTAAACTCCGAACGCAGGTACTTGTGCAAAGTTTCCTCTCCGGGGCCCGAAATCTGGGTAAAAATACATCCGACGAATTTGAGAACCTAAATGCGACACCTGGACTGGAAGATTTACGATGCGGCGTGCTGAGCGGCGACGGATAACTTACAGCAAAAACGACCGAAACTTTTTCGGATCGTTTACCAGTAATTAATTGAGAATTTGTATTGTACTGGGCTTTTTTTGTGACCGGCTATATAGATACGTATTTAGTTTTGGAAAGAAAGAGCTGTTAATAAATTAATTTTGAAGTGTTTTAGTCGACGAAGATTTTCGGCTTTTACGATTGAATTGCGTTTGTCCGCCGTAAAAATTTTATTACGGGGCTATTATTTTTTCACGCGAACGGCAAAGAATTTATTTTTGTTAAGATCCGCATGATCTTGCTAAGCTTTGACATTCTTGACAAACGCACAATGCTGTTGTAAAGCATTGTGAAATATATATAGCCGTTTTAAACAGTTAGCAGTATTAGGACAGTTTTGTGTAAGATTTATTTCGCTAGATTTGATAGTGTTTGGCAAGTTTTGGGAAAAAATTAATTTTCACTCGATTTATAATAAAGACTCGCGTCTCGAATTCTATATTACATAAATATTGTTAAATATCGTTGAACATTTCGAGGATTAGATAATGAAAAACGGCAGTGTTGGCAAACGCCATATCTAAAATCATGGCATTTCTATTGAAAATATCTTCTGGATTTCACTGGAATTCCATTGGATTCCAATGAAATTTCAATGAAATTCATTTTCAATATAGACACTTTGTTAAAAGCTGCTAATAAACTTTGTTGAAAAAATTATTGAATGTTGCTAAATCATGCCTGACTTTGCCAAGAGTCCGATGTGTCGCCAGTTGGCAAGTGTTTGACAAGTACATTGACAGTGTTCGGCAAATTGAGATAATAAATTGTATCGGTTTCGAAAAGGGTTCTTGATATTTATTTTACAGAACCAAATGGAGTGAATAAATTATTTATAATTTATTAGTTTCATTATATTTAAAATGAAAGATCATTTTTTCCAGTATACGTCAATTAAACATATCGGTAATTCATTTCTAATAATGAATGATTTCAACTTTTTTAATCATTTTGTTAGATCCAATAAAATGTAGGCAAAATGTCAATCTTCAGATTCATACTAATAATATTGTAGGAAAGGACGTCATTGAATTAGTCTTTGATATTATTCGTTTCTTTACCATGCTTTACCCATTCAACACCGGCAAATTTGCGCCGAATCTGCGCAAGACTCCTTTTTCCCTATACGCGCAGCGGTGCAGCACGCTCGTTACCCTTGTACGTCCGATATATAGGCACACACGCGTTTACCCACAGATGTGTGCGACGCGGAGTAGTGGGGGAAGAATTGTCGGTAAGCGGCAGTCGCGACACGCCGCTCAGCCAGAGCGGGATTCGCAGCTTCTAGTCGCGATAAGATTACCGTCGAATCAATAAAGTTACCGCGAAGTGCCGCCGTAGTAAAGTACTCCCTCGCCGCCTCGCTTATCCTCGCTCGTCGAATCTTCAAGAAGTACCGAAAATTGCGAGGAACAATGATTTTAGGATTAAATAAACATCCACATCGCAGGTGCGATTAATCGTCATGCTCGTTACATGACGTCAAATTGAACGTTGAGGTTATGTTTCCAGCGTCATATGTGCAGGATATCGGCTTTTTTCGTTGCAAAAGGGAATTTTGCACAGGAACAGTGCGTTTTGTAAGAATTGGGTGAACAATTGTACATATTGCACTGACGTAGTCGAAGAAATTTTTAGTTATTTGTAGGTTATGTGCGGTACTTTTTGCAAATGAAAATTTGGGTTGAGCTCTTTAATTTAGTTAAATTTATGTTACTTGAATTAAGGATTTGAAGTTTCTTGAGACAAAGCTCTGTGTTATTTAAAACGTACTTATTTCGTTTAAAAGCGTAAGTTGATTAAAAAAAAGTATTTTATTAAGTATTGTTAAAAGTTACTTTTGTTTCTCACTATTGTACAGTGCGATAATTACGAACTGTATTAACAAAGAAAGTTTCTTCAAAAGAATCTTAAAAAATCTGTGATAATTATAAGAAGTTAAACCTCTCGATACGGACACCTGTGGACTCGTCATATTTTCCGAAAGCGTAGTTTCCAAACTACCGAAACAAAAGGGTATGTGCAATTTGTTGAACTCAGCCATGGAAAGCAAAGTAACGAGCAAAACCAGCAGCCTGAAAGCTCTGTTGTTGCGCGCATGGCGTGAAAGGTGGAGCGATCTTCAGTGGGGAATCAACATCAAAACGGTAAATATCTGCATATTTATAGTCGTTGACGCGTCGAATTTTCAGCGTGGAACAGCGATATTTATTCGGGTGCAATTTTAGATTTTACCCAGAGGCGTAAGCGGAGATGTACACAATTTGGCTGATTGCATTTTGCAACAGGCTTTAGTCGGCCCAGGACCTAATGAATTGGTTCTTTCTTACCTAAAGCATTCCCTTTGCTCGCAGGTAAGATTGTTTACTAATATTTATTTTCATAAGAATTCAGGATCTTTTCATATATAAATATCATTCGATAAAATTTTCGTAAGATTTTTTTATTGTAATCTATTATTCACGTCTTAGAAAACGTATGAATTCGTTGCGATTCTTCCAACAATAACAAATGAAAACATCAGTTTTTTGTAAATGTCTACTTCATAAAATCCGCAATGCTTACAAGGCAGTGATTAAACAATTTTGCTTTATCAAAATGATTTACATACATTGAAAATCAATCGCGCGCAAACTTAATCTGTATTTTTTCGGCGTCAAGTTTTTAAATCTGTAGTAATTCAAAGCAATTTCAATGAAAAAATACAAAATGTTTAGATATAAATAAAAATTTTTTTCCTCGTAACATAATAATTTTTACTTTGTTAAACCTAAAAATCTTTCAAACATTGTATCCATATGTCGCGTTTTACTTTACAAATCTTGTCAACACCCGCCAAAAAAAAAAAAAAAAAAAAAACCGATCGCCCGGCAGCCGTAAACGTTCCAAGAAGTTTTGTTTAGCCCGCTATAAAAAATCGTAAATCTCTGAGCAATAAAAACCTGTCTTGCAGTTGGTCTCTTACGCAGCTGTCCTTCAAAGGATTAGCAAATACGACGCCTTCCACAAGCCGCACTGCATCGTGAGTCTGCTGGAGTTCTTGGAAATGATCCACGTCGGCATAACGTGTCGAGGCAAGCCCGAGGAGGATCTCTTGGCGGCGGCCTGCCTATCAATAGTGCACTGGCTGCTGCAGTGCTACCATTACGCGTTGACGAAGGGCCCGCAGGGCAATCCTTTGGCGCCGCAGCCCGCCGAGCTCATGGATAAGCCGGCGCATTTGCTGAAGGAGCTGCTTGCCTCGGATTTCATTTGCGCTATGCTCTACTCGGCGAAGCACGACAATAAAGGTAGTTTGTTTATAGCTAACTTTTTGCGTGACGCAGTTTTTTACAGACTTTGAACAGCTTTTCCAGTTGTTAAATTGTATAAATTTTATCTTATACTCATAAGTAATATTTGCCAGTTTTGTGTAAAATATTTGCCAAAAAGTAATCTGAATTTTCTTTGCACGTGTAATAATTTATTGTTGTAACAAGTGTTAATCAAGTTATTGGTATTTCAATTAAAAAATCTTTTTTTAGACTTGTATGTCGATATTGTAAAGAAGTGTCAAGAGATAGAAAAGGAACTCCAAAAAAGTAGCGTCAAATGCACGGTACCAATAGAAGACTCTCTAAAGAAACTTTTCAACTTAGAAATAGAAAACATAGTGTCAAACTTTATGAAAGTCGACGCGGAGCCCATAACTTACTGCCTGCAACCACTGCTGGCGGTACAAAATTTGGTAAATCCGAGCACGGAAACGTCGACCTACATCAGCCAGTTGCACATGATTCAAAGACTGAAGAACTATTCGAACGCGCGACTTTACTGCGAAGTCATTCGCGCGTGCATGATGTGTTTGCATGACGTAACGGGGACGTTCAAAGAGTCCCATTGGGGAGGCTTTACAGTTCTGAAACTTCCGCAAATTCTAAAGGAACTACACGCGAGTACGCTAAATGGTACGTAACTTTCCAAGTATAATGATTACCCGCCTTCCTGCTTTCTCATTTGTACAGTGTATGATTTTTATATTTTCCAGGGGAAAACGAAAGTTTCGATTATTCCCAGGATGTACTGGATGCTTTTGAATTGCTGCTGAGATATACGCCGCTTTTAGATAAATTTGATATTGTTTGTGCTGGGAATAGCGTCGAATTTTTAATAACTGAATTGCAGAAAGTTAATTTAGTTACCGAAATACAAGCGAAAGAAATAAGCGCCAGGAGGTAAATTCGAATACTCATTTTTGTTTTAATTTCATTTTTGAGCATTGATGAATATTTATTTGTTTTTGTAGGGAAGAATTGTTATCGTCTTTACAGAAATTCGATACACCCAATAACAGTTCGTCAATTCGAACTATTATAATGAGAGCAGAACCGACTTTGGCAGGATTGTTAAAAACCCTTAATGCAGAGTACACAAAGATTCAAGATGCTTTATTAAGTATGCTTTGCCACATACTTACAGGAAACAATTTCGAATTAATGTTGTCGGTAGCAACCGTTGAGGGAAAGATGAAAACCTTTGTATCGCGACTAATTAAATGCAATGAATGCAGTAAACAAATCAGTGAAGTACCAGGAAAGACAGCAAAAACAAGTGCTTTGCTCTTCGAAATTTCATTTTTGATCTTGTGTTCTATTGTACAAACATATGGCCCTGATGTGAGTATAAGAAAGAATAACTTTTATAAACTATAATTCGAAAAAATGTCTTTTTACTTGAATCCTGACTAATTTATCAACATTATTCGGTAATTATTAGATTGTGCTGGAAGAAGGTGGTGATTCTTTCTTCGAGCAATGGGTGCGCGAGTGCATGCCACTAAAAGACAAGCCGAAATCACCGTACAAAATGCTCCAAAACGTCGACCCGACGAATGTGGATCTGCTCTTGAGTCAGATAATTTCGGTCGACAACGACCTGAAGTCCAGCAACACCAAGTGGCACGTGTCTTGCCAGGCAGCGATGGGCGTCGCAAAAGAGCTGCTCTACGCGTGGGAGAGCAGCGCACTGAGCGCGGCCGACGTCAAGAGGGCTCTCAACGGATTGCGAGCGTTCTCGTGCTGCCTGCCGGTTTGCGCGGGCGCCTGGCTCTGCGCCTACATGAGCATCACTCATGAAGATGCGCTTTTGATGCCCATGAACATGGTGCGACAGTTTCTCACTCCCATCGCTAGTGACGAAATGCAGGACAATTTTAAAGAGAGGTGCGAACATTTTGATATGTGATATTGATATTGTGATATTGTGATTTCAAATTTTAAATTATTTTATGCCGTAGGTCAAGTCTGATGTTCCAAATTATTCGAAAAATGCAACACCAAATTCATCCACCGACACAATCAAAGACAAAAATTAACAGGTACAGTGGCTTTCTACTATTTAAAATTTGTTAATGTTTAAAATAATTTTACTGATATTTTAAAACTTTTTTCAGCATAATTTCCAAGTATCCAATTCTTGAACAATTGCAACAAATCTGGCAAGGAATTTATCAAAAGGGTTGGATCAATATTCAATCGACACAAACGCTTGAATGTTTATTGAAAACTGGGGGACCTTTATGGTTTGTCTCAAATTTGGTTGAAGAATTATTGAAAATACAGTATCAAGAAGAACTTGATCGATCTATAGATTTAATTTTTGCCATTTTACACCTGGACATTGAAAATTGTACATTAGATTTAATAAATCATGTCTTACCACAATATTTATATAATTCTATGCAGTAAGTATTCTAAACGCTAAATTCAAGTAAGATTGCTTTTGATAAATAACCAATTCATCTGCATTTTAGAGGGAAAAAATTGATCGAGCCTCAATCTTCAGCTCTAGCCAAACTTTGCGTCTACTGTATATTTTCTACTTTAGAATACAATAACAATAACCCACAGCAGGTGAACAGTCGAAAACGTGCCCGAAAGGATATAGATACAGATGATATGGATCTTGGAATGCCTGCAGCAAAGATTTTAAGATTAAACGAAGCAAGCGACTCTAATTCTATGTTTAGCTCGAACTCCGCTCAAACTCAAGGAACAACGAATGGCCAAAAATCAATCGTTCTTCGAGAACCTTTACTTGGCGCATTAAATGGATTATTTTCAAACTTTAATTTTTTGGCCGGTAGAAACGGTGAAGTTTCTCAACATACCCATTTTATACTGCAATTTCTGCAATTAACAGTTCAATGTGGAAAGGATAGAGCGCGGGTTGTCCTTCAAAAAATGCCACAAACACTGGTAATTAATTACTTGATTAAAAATTAAAGTTTTTAAAAAATGAATCCTTTAACTTTAATGTTTGCATTTTTTAGGTACCAAGTTTATTGAAAGCATTACCAGAATTTTTCACAACAGACTTATTACTAAGATTGTACGACGTGCAAACGATCATGGGACGTAAAGCAATAGCTAGAGATTTGTGCATGTTACGTAACATACAACTTAAACCCACAAAGTGATAACGTCTGATGTAAATATTTTTATAAATATATTAAATAATTTAATTTTTCTACTTTTAGTTTATTTTTGTATAAAAATTAGGGAACATTTTTCATGTATATAATAGTTATTTATTAAATAAACTAAAAATATGATTCAAGCCATGTTTCAACATCTTCTTTTAAAAAAATCATTTGTAGTCTTTGTAAAGCAAACCATCAGCTACCTTCTGTGCAGTTGCTTTATCTAGTAATTTTTCAGTTATTGCTAAACCAAAAGCATATGCAGTTGCAGGGCCTTTGCTTGTTATGACATTGCCTGCAATAAAAGTGTGTTTCAAAAAGATAGTAAAAATTACGTTTTTTTGTTAAAAAAGCAAATGTTTACCATCTGTAACAACAATATCATCATCTATATAATTGTAATCAGCAGTGAGATCATTTTTCACTGATGGATATGAAGTAATCTTTTTTCCTTTTGCTATTCCATGTGCTTTTAAAACATTGGGTGCAGCACAAATAGCAGCAATGACTCTACCCTCAGATTCTTGAGCTTTCAAAATTTCACCTACTTTTGCAGACTATAAAAAAGGAAATTAAAAAATTGCTAAATTACATAAAATAAATACAGATCAAGATTTAGTAATTCACTTACAGCAGCTAAATTTTTCCAACCAACTCCACCTGGTAAAATTACAACATCATATTTTTTACCATCAATGTCACTGATTTTTGCATCTGCACAAACTTTTACATCTCTGCTGCATTTTATGCATTCTTTGTCTGTGATACTTGCAACAGTTACATCAACCTATAATAACAAAAATTAAATAATTTTTTTTAATTCCCAAATTACACTTGAATGAAATTCTAATACAAAAAATGTTTACTGTAAAATCTAATTTTTATAAATTAATTTAATAAAAATATTTAAAAATAGACTATGAATTTTTTTATAATAATTAAATACGAAGTTAAATTTTTAAACTTGTAGAAAAAATATACATTCTATTTTTTGCTGATTGCACTAATTGCACCGCTTGTTCATTCTAACAATAAAATCTACTTGTTCAGTCTCATTTTGTAACAATTGCATTACAAAACTTCAAGCTTTTAGAAAAACAAAAACCCAACTGTCCGCCGTCGGCCGTCGGCAAGCGGCATGTAAGGTTATGTGGTGAATTGCAATATTACCCCGGCTCGTCGCAAAATATCAACGGTGACAATAGCCTCCATCTCCTCGGCCCCTTCGGCCAAAAGGCAAACCGCCGTCTTTGTCGCCATCGTCGAGAACAAAGACAAGAATGCACGACTACGAACTCTGGGAAGGTCGCTTAGAAAATTCGCCGCAGGTGCAAGAAGGCTCCGCGACAATACAGTTGCCGACATCGGGTAAAACAAGCGCTCGTCGCTCTCGCGCGGCTGCGGCGTTATAGATTAGATGAAAAGATACTGCGGCGATTTATCTATCGACGCGAGGCAAAGGGGGGCGATATAGCTTCAAATTTATTCGTACCCAATTATGCTAATGTCAGAGCTCGTTGATTTCTTTATGGGTTGATTTTAGATTCGTAAACGGCAGATTGAGTAGTTTTTTCACGAGCGGGATGAAAAATCGATGGCGAGCGCTCGAAAAAAATGACTCATTGCCCCGAGAAAGACATTCGGAATGACGAGAAGCACTGTTGAAAAATGGCTTAGATATATAAAAGCTCTCAAAATACACAATTTGTCAATTATATATAGGGAAAAGTTTACTCGTCAAACACGATAAGATTTCTGAAACATTGTTGGCACACGATATTGATTCGCCAAAAGTGATAAGAATAATTGATACAAACTAAGAACTGCAAACAATAAAAAGCCAACAATTACAAAAGGAATTTCAGTACAGCTCTGAAATAAAATTTTGCAAGCAACTTGGAGTGCTCAAAAAATGTGGCCGTTTATTGCGCCTCTAACCTTCAACGAAATATTTTGTAGCTTTCAGACAAACCACGCAGGCTTTGGTATCAGGAAAATTATCAAAATAATAATGTACACCCGACATGCGTCAGCGCTTAATTATAATTGGAAGATCTTTACAACGTAGACGAAGACGCATAATAATCAATTATGTACTATAAGCTATCATTCGGCTTTTATTACCCTGTTATAAAACACGGCAATAAAAAAAAAGGTTATCGATTTTTAATGATAGCCATAAAATTGGAGCATAAATAGCCAGGCACAAAAACGTCAAAAGGACGGCTTTCACTCTTGGCCGGGCTTAGGAGTGCGCCGCCGAGAGCCCGGGACAAGTACGTGCCTTTAACCCTGAGCAAAGAAAACGTGTCCGATAAGATTCAGTAAAATATTATGTTGCAGCATTAAAGCCTATATAAGCGGGCAAAAAGCGCGAATTTCCAGGGGTCCCCCGCCAATGAGAGCTCGCCTCTTTAATCATCCGTACATTGTGTGCAGCGAGCATAAAAACGATGATCGCAAGCGCGCGCGCGCGCGCACGCGGCGAGCCTTGAGGGCATTATTATTTACACGATTTCATTTTGACGCAGATGACGACGGCTAAGCGAGTGTGCGCATTTATTTACACGCACAGGGGCCCCTCTGTATTCGTGTGTCCATTACAGCTATACAGTGGGCTCGTACTACAGCGCTAACCACACGTAAACTCAAGCGTGAGAGATTTCGCCCCCTCCATCTCCACCGCGGCACGGCTGGCTGGCTGGCTGGCTGCTGCTGCTGCTGCTGCTGCTGCTGGCGGTTTCCCCCCACGACTCGACTACGGCGACGTTCTCTCTTTGATTTCGGAACGTCGGAACTGAAACGCATCCCCCACGCGTCGTCGCCGGCGGCCGAGCCGAGCCGACCGCACTTTTCTCTCTGTGTGTCGGCGGCGCGCAGCTGGTGGAGTGAGAAGCTACTGAAAACGAAGACAAAACCCATCTCACCCCGATCATCGCGAGAGAGACGGAGCGAGCTCTCCGGCACGCGCTTGCGGATGTGTGTGCACGTATACAAGCGGCGATGTTGAGTGACTGTCAAGAGACAGTCAAAACTTGATCTTCTCGCTCTCTCTCTCCCACTTTACTTGGGCTCGAGCATCTGTTGTTCGCTCGAGTTTTATGGATATCTACTGGGTGGTCGCCGAGGTTTTTGCAGTTTTTCGCAATTGCGCCACCGCGGACGAGCGGCGAGTGTTGAAATTGATGGACCTTGTAATTGCGCTTCTCTGGAGTAGCTGGAAAAATGCCTCGTTAGTCCGAGATTGCCTTTATCGGAAACTACTCTCTCTCTCTCTCTGCTCTATATTCAAATATTGGCATTGCAGATCCTTTGTTGGCAACTGCCGAGAGCTGGAATTTGATATCGAGGAGGAAAAAACTACCCGAGACATTTTGATAAAAGATTGTACGCTCGTGTATTTCTAAATTACAGAGCGGCACAATATTTATCTAACGAGTCGGATTGCTCGCGTTTAATAAAGGATAATACACCGATAACAAGTATTAACCAGTTGCGCAGTATAAAATACTAAATGTTATTTTTTTTTCATCTACAAAGGCAGAAGTGCTACATTCCTCTAGAGAACGAAACCGTGTGTGTATACACACAACTCCGAAATCCGAACAAACGAATCGACGCCGCGAAGTAAAAAAGATATCCGTCCCACTACTTTCTCTGCCGCGGTGTGTATCGAGGCGTTTACCAGGCTCTTATCTAAGTTATACGCTTCCATCATCGCATTAGCATATTGAGCACGTCTACAGATACGATAAATACAGTTCGCTCCGCGGCCCATTTACCGAGGCGAACGATTAGTTGGCTCGGCTACTTAAATTTTACAGCCTGCGGAACGAAAAAGGCGATCTCGCTCCGCGGCGCGTCGATTTCATTTATAACGAGCGGAAGGTGGCCGGATTATTACAGATGTAAAGGCGGCCGCCACTTGGGGAAAAGCATTTCTTGCCTCGGAAAGGGAGACACGGAGCGTCTATTGTTTCACGATCGCCTCCGCTCGGGAGGGGAGTCCAGAAAACAAAACGGACGCTTTTCCGAGTAGAGAGGAAAAAGGGCCGGGGAACCTTGGATCGAGCGCCGCTTGTTATTAGGGTGTTTCTGCGAGATTATGATTTATGCGCTTCACTTTCCTCTAAAACAACTCTGTCTCCGGGGCTGTATGTGACGCAAGTGGACTGCCGGTATATAATAAAGACGTGTTTGAGTTTGAGGCTTAGAATGGACGATCCATTGTTACCCTCCCGAGGAGAGAGAGAGAGAGAGAGAGAGAGGCTGCCGCCACTGGCCGTTCGTCGTCGGTTCTTTCGACAGCTCGAAAAAGTTGGACCGGGCCTTTGTTTTATATATGGCTTTTCTACGTTTTACGAACGTGCGCCGAAAAAGGAATGCGACGCTCTGATATATATAGATATATATATGACGGCAACGGTTCTCTCTCGTCGTTTCGTTTTGTCATTTTTCGGGAAAATGTTTTCGAGTTCGGCGTTTAATTTTGAAGCTAATTAATGCTGCAGAGTCGATATATATACTCGGCTCGGGAATTGATTTTTGTTTGCCAAAATAAAATGTACTTGGAAGCGAAAGTTTTTAATAAATACATCATTAAGTATTTTACGTCGGATTAAATTACGCTGCTCTTGGTATTTATATTTTATTGACAGCAGAAATGTAATAAGCGTGAAACGTGTTTTCTCAGAGCAAAATAAAACTGGAACAGTTTCTATAATTCGAATCTCAATTAGAGCACGGATGTTATCTGCAGAAAAATCAAGCACCTCTTAATCCAAATTACCACTCGGCAGTCGTACAAATTAAGCGATCAGAAAAATCCCCTCCACCCCGAAAGTCGACTTTTTAATTTGCGCTTTGAAAATCCCCTGAAAATCATCCGGCCGGATCTGACATGTGTAATCAAGCTTTCACGAAAGCAAGATTAATCGCTTCCGAAGCTGAGCCTCGGATCGTAAGGATATATCCGAGAGGCAGCTTTAAAATCATTTATACATGCAGATGTATGTACGCGGCCAGGCTTTACACCAGGGAAATGACGTCTTAGATCAAGCGGATTACCGCGCGACGACTACTTCACGTGTCGAGCCTCTAATGCATAATATCAATTACGGTTCAAGGTCCATGAACGGGACGCACACTATGCTCTTTGGCCCTTTGATCTGCAGTCTCTCTCTCTCTCGCTGGCGACGCTCTCTGTTTTTGCGGGCGTGGTGATTAAATTTTGAAGAATAGACACGCCGGCGGACTAAATGCAGATTACTGGATGATAAAAGCGTCGGCGGGGGGATCGACGACGACGCCAATTTTTCGGTTTCGATTCTGCTTCGCTTGAAAACGCTTTTCTGTATGTATACGCTGGAATAAAATTGATGGAGTGCCGAATCCATTTATTTAATCGCTTTCAATATCCACTAACCAGATTAATAAAACTGAGTATTCGAGCAGTGGCAAAAAGACTAAGAGTTCGTGTTTATTTAATGAATTCATTGCGTTATGTTTTTTTTTTACTAGTTTATTATGCATTTAATAATCGAGGAATTTTAAGCGTTAAAAATGCACTGGAATATACACGAAAGGGTTTATGTCTTATTTATTTATTGCTGCTTCAAAACCTAATATTTTCCTGCGCTAACTATACATTTTTTCGGTGCAAAAGCTGTACTAGAACCGTTCAGTCAGAACTTCAGGGAAGCAACGAAGTATATATTATCTTTTTCCTTCATCAAGTTCCCGAGTATAAAAAGTCACGGTGCGATCCAAACTGGATAGACTTTATGGAAGCAAGGAATTTTTATTGTGCGTATCGCTCACGCATATACATGTATATGTATACAAGAAAGAGGACTCGAGTCCTGAGCGATTTCGACCACTTAGTTTAATCTCGCGACGTTGTGAGAGTTACACGATAGGCTATCAGCTTTCAGTCGAGCGGAATCGAATTAAGGATTTATTTATTCCCGCAGCAAAATCTGCGTAATCCTCGCCGGGGTAGGATATCGATTCCCCCGCCGCCGCGAACGTGCGCGGCAAAAAACCTTAACAAAAAAGCACACTCGAAAAGCGGCCGCCGGCCGCCGCGAAGAGTCGAATCAATAAACCGAAACTGCAAATCGCTCCTCCGAGCTCGTCGCCGCGGTGCGCCTGCGAGCGGCGTGCAAAAAAAGCCCGAGCAATATAATCCAACAATTTCCAGGCGACCTTGAATCGAGCGTTAGAGAAAACGAGGAGGGCATCGAGGAAGTGAGCGCATTATATCTTGCCGCAGCAGTCAATTCGCTCTCGACGCTCTCTCTCTCTCTCGCTCCCTCTCTGTTATCCGGGCGTCTTCGCGGCCCATCGACAAATTCGAGCGAGCGCGTCCTCTTAATTACGACTCCCCCCGGCCGATATCAATATCCTTACTACAATGTCATTAAGTACATATTCCCGGTATAACCCCCCTCCCCCTTCCCCTTAGGCTCTCGGCCGGAGCATATTCCGAGAACGTGCGCGCCGTACAAAGGGCCAGGAGCGCGTGCGCGGTGCGTGCGCCAGAGTGTGCGTGTGCGTGTGTGTGTGCTCTATCTCTCTCTCTCGTCTCTTTAAAAATGCATTAAATACCCGAGAGCGCGACGACTCAGAGCCACGTCTTGAGAAACTACAGAAGCGAGAGAGGCGGCGGTGGTGGCAGCCAGTGTACGAGCTAGTGACCTGGCCTTAAAACCGTAAGAGACCGTCATATACCTTTCCAGCCTCTCTCTCTCCCTTAGATATCTCCCTCCCTGCCAGCCCGAATCCAGAGAGAAAGAGAGAGAAAGAAAGAGAGAGAGAGCCGAACGGACGAAGGAAGGTACTGGCGCTTCGCCTGTGTTAGTACAAGCAGTAAGCAGACTGAGTGTGGCAGGCAGTGAGCGCACTTCGAACGGAGCGTAGCCGTGCGGTTCAGCTGCCGTCCGTGAGTGAGAGAGAGGAATCCCGGAAAACGAAACCCGAAACACACACACACACACAGACGCGCGCACGCACACACAGGCAGTGGCGCGCGCGCACACGCAGACCCGAGAGACACGGACTCGGTTGCCGAAGTTGCAGTTCAAGATGGCGGCGTTTGCCTGTCGTGGGTGCTGCTGCTGCTGCTGAAGGACAGATTACCCCGCGCGTACGAGCATCCCCGCTGACTCGAGGATCGACGGTGTGCATGGGGACAAGTCTGAGCTGCCGCGCGCGGCATTCGTCCTCGAGTGATTACGTGTGCTAGGACTGGACAGTGAGAAAGATACGGAGTTACAGTGTGGCGCCGCCGCCGCTCCCGTCTCGAGAGGCGCAGCCAAACGATCCGGGCCGGGCCGCAGCCGACGACGCCAACGGCAACATCGTCCCCGTCGTCCTCGAGTGGCCGCTCGGCGCACAGAGGGATTCTCGTGCACGCGGGCGCGCCCGGCGCTAGTGCCAGAGCTGCAGCCACGGATTAGTGCTTCGGAGAGAGAGAGCAGGAGGAGAGGGACGGTCGCAAGCGACGACGTGTGCGCGAGAGGGAGAAGGGACCAGCGACGCGAAAAACAATGCGAGGAACGCGTCGTCGCCGCTGCTGAAAGACCTGCTGGCTTTCTCGCCGCAACTCCGGTGAGTACTTGTCATGAGCAATATTTCGGTACCCCGATGCCCCGATAGCCGTTTATTGCGCGCTCCTGCGTCTCGGTGTAGGTATATAAGAGCGGTGCCCGAGCGTGTGCGTATAGGTGTGGAGAGAGAGAAGGAGAGAGAGAGACTTTTCTCCCCCATCTCCGCGCCGATATATATCATCAAAGAGTGCATGGGTGCTCGTTATAGGGGGGGCCCTGCGCTCGTTCGCTCGCTCGCTCTGCCGCGAGGAGTTTCTCTTTTGTGATTCTGCCCGCCGTGTATGTAAGTGACTTTGTGTTTCTTTTTTTTTTCCTCGGCGCGCGTCCGATGCGAGGAAGGAAGAGCGTCCGCGAGCGAGGAGAGCGAGAAAAGAGTGCCGAAGGCTCGGCGCGTAAAGTGTCTACAAAAGTGACAGATTCGACGCGTTCGTCGTCTCCGCTCGGCGGCCGTCGTCTCTTTCTCGCCTGCCGAGCGCCGCGCGCGCTGCCTGTGCTCTCTACGTGTAGATATACACATACACGCCGAACGTGCCGAGTCCGTCTCACTCCCACTCTCGGTCACCTTCCAGCTTGCTCTCTCGCTCCGTTTCGCGGGCGCGCAAAGAGCCCCGTCTCTGTCCGTCCCTTATGGCCTTTCGTGTTCCCCTTTATTTTTGTCTTTCTTCTCTCGCGCTCTCTCTCTCGTTCTCCGTCTCTGTCGCTTTTTTCCTCGCCACTACTGTTCGACGCGGGCAGTGCCGCGTTGCTGCTGCTGCTGCCGCTGCCTCCCGATGTGTAGGTGCAGCAGAGTACTTGAGGCGTACATGTACGTGACTGCTGGTATTCGGGGAAGCTTTTCCGCGAGAGGCGAGAGGCTATCGCAGACACTTTGCGGCCTGCGCGGAGAGTCTCGAGCAACGCGTTGAGAGAGACGGAGGAAGCCGATGCCTGCGACGTGCCCTGGCTCCCTACTTCTCTTTCTCTTTCGTTCTCCGTGTGTGGACGTGAAGAACGAGTGTGAAGGAGAGAAAAAAAAAGAGCGGAGAAAAGGTAGTGAGAGAGTGTGAAGGAAGAAGCCAGGCGGAAAGGAAGAACGAGGTGAAACGATCGCCGGAGAGAGAAGGAGAGGAAACTTTCGCAGTGGACGAGGATCTTCTCGCTGCTGCTGCTGCTGCTGCTGCTTCAAATGTCGGAGCCGCGAGAGACGGGACGATGCCTCCTTTTACAAGCGCTTACGTGTGTTGGACTGGGCATTACGGGCGCATGCACGCACACTGAGCCGAGCACGCTGTAATTCACGTTCGGTACATTGTTTACAGCCTTTGCCGTGACTCGAGACCACTTTGAACGTAATTCCTCCGAGAGAGAGGAGGCGATCTTTTTTGCGTCCTCCCGCCCCCCTCCTCTGCACAGTACGCCGCCCCTGCTGCAGCCTTCCTCTCTTTTTTTTTTCCTTTTTGTTTAACGATGTAGCATTATGCGCGCCTGAAGCAGGTGTCACGGTTCCGCCGCCGCCGCTAATCGACCTATCGTATTTGTTATTGCGCGCCACTTATATACTCGGCGTATAGATTGTAGGTGCATAATGCGCTCGTACGTGATTATGCATGTATAAGAACTATCTCTTTGGGCTGGGACTAAAAGGTTTTGTTCTTTGATAACTTGTCATGTAACTTTGCATTACAAATGAGTCATTGACGTGAATCTTGTAAGATCAACATTTTACTTTACTTTACCTGAAATTTTGATATTGTCTGGTGCAATGACAAATGTTGCTAGACATGTTTGAGTTGAAAAGTGCAATATATCTTGAGAGCTAATTAGGTTTAAAAAATATAAAATAATGACTTATTTAGTACTTTTTATATTTGAAACAGTTTTATTGTTATCATAAGTGAATGTATACAGTGAGCTAATAGTTACTTAATTATGTTTTGATGTGATAATAATTTATGATATTTATGTGAATACTGTTTTTGATCATGAACATAAGTCTTCTTCACGATAGGAGATATCAATAAATACATTTTCTCTACATCATTAATTTTGCATCATTGAAAAGAATTGACCTGTAATATTCAAATACTAAATAATGCATTACTTTTTATTCTACTAGTCATAAATTTGATTAATGTATACATATATTTCTCAGATATTGAATACTAATTTACTTAAGATGAAAAAATTGTTATCTTTGGAAAATATTTATAGATTATTTTTATGATGCCTTTAGGAGGTGGATGATAGGATTTTCCTCAGAGAGCAAGATCGTAGCCAACAGGAACACTGGAGAAGGACGGCGGAGCTTCGGAGGAGGGGGAGATGTCAGCCGGCACCCAGGGCGAGATACGGGTTGGTCCATCGCACCAGGTATGCTATATTTTTCTAGTAAACTTTAGTACATAATTTTATTGCTACAAGTATAGCTAATTACTGTTTACCTTGAATAAACTTCTTTATTAAAGTTAATTAAAAAAAGAATAATACAAAACTGTTTTCTATTTCATAAAATCTTTAGTATTATAATTATGTAACAAAAGAAGCAAAATATAAAAAAGACAATATCAATATGATATGAATTTATTTTGATAAGATAAACTTCTTCACAGTTATAGAAATTTTATAATTAAACATTTTAAAAATACTCACTCAATGCAGATTACAGAATTAAAAGAAAAATAAAAAAAATCTTATCTTTTTACATACTTATTATTATCAGTATTATAAATTTTAATTTATACGTATGTATACATCACGTGACTAAACTAATTAAATTTTGATTTCTATCATATATTTTGTCAAAATATGACAATCTGTTTAAGTCTCTTTCAATGTTACAAAATAACATTTATGTAACTAATGTTATTTTCTTTAATTACCACTGCTGTGCTGAGCTGTCTTATTTATGTATTCAAAGACTATTCTTTGAAAACATTTATTCAAACAACTTTGCTGCAATATTTTCGTTTTCTTTAAACATTTTTAATTTTATTTTGATAATTACAAAATAAATTCCTTGGAAATTATAAATACTCATTGTGTGAGAGTTTTATTCAACTTTCTTATGGAGTACAAATATTATAAATATAAAAATAATAAATAAAATGTTAAAAATAAAAAGACAGTAAAGCATAGCAGCCAATTAAGCAAAGGAATAATGAATTCTTTTGCTTAATTTATAAGCCATAAAAAAGAGCAAACATAAAGCAGCAATAGGCGCGTATGACTAACTTTGTGACACAGGACTTGGTTTCTTGCCAGGCCCATTTGCCTGAGTATCGGCCAGGTATCCCTCCTGGAGAGCTGCTTCCTGACCCAGAATTCTCGAAAGAAAGAGAAGAGCTAAGATGGATTCCAGCAATGACATTAGATATGGACCTACTCATGTACCTGAGGGCCGCAAGATCAGTGGCCGCCTTTGCTGGTATGTGTGATGGGGGATCGCCGGATGGTTGTGTGGCAGCATCCAGAGACGATACTACCATCAATGCCCTTGACACTTTGCATGACTCTGGCTATGACGCAGGAAGAGCCTTGCAAGCTTTGTACAAGTGTGCAGTACCCAAAGGCATTGACAAGAAATGGTCTGAGGAGGAAACTGTAAGTTATAGGATCATGATTACTGGTTAAAAAATAATCATTAATTTTTTAATTGAAATAATTAAATGTTTTTTCCTTTATTTATGTTTTAGAAACGTTTTGTTAAAGGCCTTCGACAGTTTGGAAAAAACTTCTCTCGTATTAGAAAGGATCTTTTACCGCACAAAGACACAGTAAGTGATTTTATTTTATTGGCCAAATAAGTTAGTGCACTTATGTATTTTTTGACATATTTAATATGTTTCTTTTACATCAAGTGAAAAAATACAGTTATTGATCCATAAAACAATCCTTTCTTTAAGTTTTAACTGCAATTCTTAAAAATAATTAAAATAATTAAAGACTTTGATAAAAAGTATGCAATTACCTGTAACATATAGATTAAATGTGTCCCCAAAACTGAGTAAATATGAACATAAATTAAACTTGATAGTTTTAATATTTCAAATTTTTCCTCATTCTTCAGATTTTATTTTTAGAATTTGTAATAAACTATTGAATATTCTGTGTTTTTTCAACTTAATTTTACTTCTGTAGACATATTTGTCAATGTTTTATATGCAATATTATAAGTTACCAAATATCAAACTATTAAACTAAGTGCTTGTGATAAAACATGTTAATTATTAACTCGTTCTTAATTGTCATTCCAAATGCGTTTATCTTCAGCTATTAATAGATTATTCGACTTTTTAGTAGATAAAACAACAGTTTTATATAATATTAATTTGAACTTACAATTTTCTTTTAAATGACATGGCCATAAAAAGCTTTAAATATGTAAAAATAAAAATATTTTCTCACTTTATGAATTTAATTTCTTTGTTAATGAAGTAACAATGTAAACAAAACAGCTAAGCTGATATCACAAACAAATGTTAAACATTGTTTCAAGTCAAGATTAAATACTTGTAATGATGAAATGTTAGATGGCATTTCATAATTGGCCTAATTTAGTATATTACAAATTAATAAAGTACTTTCACTTTGATAAATAATGTGATATTTAAAATATAAATGCTAATTGTAGTTTGATACTATGTAGAAAATAACAATCTTCTAAAAATACTTATTCTTTGAAGTCTACTTTAAAACTTTATGTAAATTCAAAACTTGGTTACGTTCATAATAACATTTTTAAACAAGGACTTCTCTTATCTTTCTAGCTTTGTGAAAGATTTCAAAATAATAAACTGCAAGCTTTAATATTTAAAATTAATATAATTAATATAATTAATATAATTATAATAGTGTAAAAGTTACATTGTTACTTTTCTGACAAAATAAGTCTGAGAATACTAGAGAAAAACAAGAAACATGGTTAAATTTAAATTTCAGCCAGAACTTGTCGAGTTCTATTACCTTTGGAAGAAAACACCAGGAGCGAATAACAATCGGCCACATCGTAGACGCCGTCAGGGTTCGCTCCGACGCATCCGCAACACACGCAACTCGCGCGCCGGCACACCCAAGGAAGAGGCAGTTACGCCGAGCAGTGGAGAGTCCGCGAGCGCAACCAACGCTAAGGAGACCGCCACTGCTACGGACTTTGAAAGCGGCAATAGCAACGGACCGCTTAGCGGCCCCGGAAGTACGACTAATTCTGGTAACAGTAGTAATCCTACTGGTGGCGAGGTGAGCTCTGTCACGGAAGACGACAATTCCGAAGAGGACAGCGACTCGCGCGACACTAACACCAACGGAGTCACGCATTCCTGCCAGCACTGTTTCTCAAATAGCTCTAAAGATTATCAGGTATGTTTTTGTCACACACTTTGTGTAGCATTGGCTTACATCCAGAAAATCTAATAAAACTTTTTTACTTAGGTTACCGGTAAAGACAGACTACTGCTCTGTGCGGAATGTCGAGCACATCTGAAGAAGACGGGCGAGCTGCCTCCCGCTCCGCCCTACCTCTTCCGGCCAGTGCCGGCTGAATCGCCCGATAGTCCTGGTAGAATGAGAACAAGGAATAAGGCTAAGGAAAATCCGAGACCTTCTAGACCTCGTAGAACCGGTGGAACTGATACTCCAGATCAGGATAAGCAGCAACAATCATCAAATTCGCAATCGTCTAACGAAAAGCCGAAAAAGTCCAAGTCTTCCAAGCAAGAAACTCCTAAAAAGGGCCAGAAGCGCCAAGTTGTGGAAGATCAAGAAGAAGACAAGGACTCCAAGAAGCGCAATCGTGGCGCTGAAAGGCCCGAAAGTCCTTCGGAATCGCTGACTACGGACAGCAATTCACTTATGGACGAGCCGGAGCGCGAAACCGAGCCCGACGCCCCTGAAAGTAGCAATAGCAATCAAGCAGCAGCAGCAGGAGCAGCTACAAGTAGTAGTAGTAGCAGTAGCAGTAGTATCACTCCCGGTGGCCTACCGGTCGACAATAACCCGGTGAGCCCGGCGACGTCTCCGAACGAAGAGCCACCCGAGGCTCCAACGCCGGTCACGACGCCAATCTCGCCACCTCAACCTCCGCAGCAATCACAACCTCCCCCTCAGCCGCAGCCACTAATCCAGAGTCTGCCAATTTCGGTACCGGTTATCCACGCTCGAGATACTTTAGTCGTCGATAAGAAGCCAATAATGGACGAGCCTATAGATATGAAGGAACCAATGGAAGAAAACAATATGCCTTTACCGCTCAATCAACCGATGAAGCTTGAGCCCATGCCGATAAAGCTCGAGCCTCTTCCTATACCAATGAAACTCGAGCCGATGCCCATACCGATGCAGTTATCCATGCCCGTGCCTATAGACGCGACCTCCTCGCCGCCTATGAAGGAGGAGCCCGTGGATCAGTCCGAGTCACAACCACCGCAGCCACAGCCGTCGTCGTCTCGGCCTCACTCACAGCCTCCACCGATCCCACAGCCACAGCCGCAAATGGCGCACAGTGCCTCGCAGCCTTTGTCCATTAGCGAACTGAGCAATCCAAATATACCACGTAATTTATCCCAGTCGATTGGTAGTCCAGTGGGCTTGTGCCCTAGTTCTAGTAGCGCAATTCCTGGCTTGCCGCCATTGCCCCCGACAGCAGCGGCCATAGTAACAGGATCCGCAGTATCGATGGCGATACCTTCGAGTAGTGGAGCTCAGTCTCATCCTCTTAATATGCAGTATACCGGGCCGCCTGCGATCGTTACGGCTCCCCAAAGCGTGCCTCAGAATCTGTCGGCGCAGAGCATTCAGATACCACAAGGCCTACAAGTGCCACCGCCGCCACCACCGAGTCTGCTGCAGCCAGCGCGCGATCTTTCACAGACGCACCCGGAAAACATGTCGACCAGTGCGCCTCCCACGTCGTTACCCTCGAGTTTAGGATTACCTCCGCTGGGCGGACCGCCGCCGCTTAATCTTAACATACCGCAAAACATGACAACAAGCGGTTTACCTCCTCAGCTGCCACCGATGCCAAGTTCGCCTCAACCCTTAGGTTTGACAGTTCTACCTCAAGATAGTAGATTGCCAGAGAGGATGGTAACTGACGATAGATTACCACCAGAGAGATTGAGAGATGGCAGGCTCCCCGACAGAATACCCGATCGTATTCTCGACAGAATGCAGCAGGATATTCAAGGAAGAATGCAACAAGAAAGAGCGCAGCATGAGCAAAGAATGCAGGATCGTATGGCTGAAAGAATGCAGCAACAAACTGATAGGATGAATGAAAGACTAGGCATACCACCACCAGAGCGCGAACGCGATGAGCGGGAGCCGGAACCAGCACCGCCACCACAATCGCAACCGCCGCAGCCAAGACCGGAACCAATCAATATGTTCCAGCCTATTCAGCCACCACCGCCACCAATGCTCTCGGAGAGGCCTGGACCCTTGTATAGTTTAGCTGGCACGCCGCCTATGGAACCACAGAACTTGAAAATCAAACAGGAGATTGTGCCACCAGAGCCTGATCCGCTGCAGAGTCTCAAGGAGGTCAAAGTTCCTGGTTTCCAGACTGGTTTTCCAGGTCCGAGTTTAGATAACATAAAGAAGGACCCAGATGGTGTGGGTAGCAGTAGTAGTAGCAATAGCAAACCTCCGACGCCGAGTAAGCACTCTTCTTCGTCGTCTAGCCAACAACAGGTGTCGCAGATGCAATCGGTTGCGGCCTCTCCGCAACCGACCCTTCCTCCACCCCCAACGTCTATTCCGCAACCAGTAATGCACCCGGTGCAACAATCAAGTCCACATATAGGTCATCCGTTCCACCCACATCTCATGCATCCTTCCTTATTCGCGGCCATGCATCCATACCACCCACACGCGTACCCAGGCTATCCAGCCGTCGGTGGTTACCCAGCGTTCCCGGCCTATCCGTACGGGCCCGTGCCACATGCTATCCCACCGCCGTCACCTCAGCGCAGTGAGGCTACGACTATGATGACGGCCCATCATTCGAGCACTACATCAAGCGTATCGACTCGCGAAGAGGGTGAAAACCTTATTGCAACGCATCACCACTCGTCCTCGTCGATGCATCAGGCGACGACTCTTCACCACGACAAGCTCTTGACCATTTCGTCGCATAGCTCACACAGCCACAGTCACTCGCAGCACAATAGTCGAAGCAGCAAGCCTTCGTCTCTCGTATCCTCGGCGGCCTGCATGAGTTCCTCGAGCTCGTTACATTCGCATCACCACAGACAACCAGCACAACAGCCGCAACAACCGCAGCCGCAACAAATCGCGCCACCGCCACCTGAACCGAAAATAGAGCAGGATTTGATGGAACCTGAACCCGAAGAGCCGCCAAGTCCGCGCTCGGGACCGTCTCCCGAACCGCGCATTGAAGACTCGGAGTGCCATCGTTCGCAATCGGCCATCTTCTTGCGTCACTGGAACCGTGGCGATAACAACTCATGCACCCGTACTGATCTCACCTTCAAACCTGTGCCGGATTCAAAATTAGCACGCAAACGCGATGAACGTTCACGCAAGCAAGCCGAACGTGAAAGGGAGGAACGAGACAGAGCACAAGCACAGCAGCAGGCTCGCAAAATGTCAACGCCAGAAAAGCAGCCCGAACAGGGCAAACCACCGAGTCGGGGCCCTCTCGAGCCCGTGGTATCTCCGTACGACAGATATGCAGCGGCGAGACCTGGTGCTTACGCAGACACACCCGCACTCAGGCAATTGTCAGAATACGCAAGACCTCACGCAGCTTTTTCACCTGCAAGGCATCCAGGACCACAGGACGCCATGTTGCATTACATGTACGGACCTGCGGCGAGAGAGCGGCTGGAGCTTGAGCACCTGGAACGAGAGAAGAGGGAGAGGGAGATCAGAGAACTCAGGGAGAGGGAACTCAACGATCGCCTCAAGGTTTGTACAGCTTATGTATTTTTCGATAAAATGTCTCTATACATTGTACATGAGATTATGATGTTTCATGTTATCGTTATCAATAAGATAATAAGTAAATTTTGAAGTTTTTTTCGAAATTTACTTTGATATTTAAGAGGTTAAATATTTAATACGAGAGTATCACGTGTACAATCAGAGATTTCATGAAATTTGTATTAAACAGTTTTTAAAATATTATAGTATGCATAAGCTGAATATTAATTTGGAGTTTTCTATTTTTACAACTTTTAATTTTTTTTCAATATAAATTTTTATTATTTCATAATATTTCTTATGTTTATCTGATACAAACAAAAACTATGAATATAAATTTAACATTTACACAATTAATGGCAGAAAAGTAAAATAAAAGTACAGTTTTGAAACGAAAATTTAATTTAATAAATCATTGATGCAAATATGACCAAAGTAATTATTAGAAGAAAATCTAAAACTAGTAAATTAATATATAATTATCAAATTGGAAAGGTCATTTATTGAAATATAAATTTTTTATTGTAGTTTCAAAAGTACTCAATCAATAGCATTTTCCCAAATGTAAGTTATTATTATTATACTTAATTAACTAATCAAAAATTCATTAACGCATCAATCTTTTCACCTTTTTCTAATCCATAAACAAAAGTGATTACATTTTCAAAATAAAATTTTTCTCTTTTAATGTTCAAGTGTTCAAAGGCTTAAAATATAAAAAATATTTAAAAAAAACTGAAAATATGAAATATCAAACTTGATTATCAAGAATATTCCTATTTGAAAGTGTATCACAATTAGCTTGCTTACTACATAAAAATCGTTTTACTCTGTTAAAAAATTATGTAATTAAACCAGATAAAGTCATGAAATGAAAACGGCTATAAATCATGTCACTTTCTTACTTGATTTTGTTACATTATTTTATTACATAATCTTTTTAACTGGGTAATCTTTTAATCATCTTGTAAAATAATCCTATTTTAAAGATACTAAACATAAATTGTATATTCCATTCACATTAGCTTTTATCAATCACAATACTAATAAAAATTTTTTAATCGCTCGTTTAAGTTTATAAATTTATTATTAAATGTAGTTCAAGGTAAAAGGTGTCAAATATTCATTCATTTTTTAATGTAAGTATTTGTTACTAATTGTATCACACTGGAACATTATTGAAATAATTTAAAACGTTATCTGAAACCTTTTTCCTAAATGCGAATTTGCAAGTGATACAATTATTGCAGATTTTAACGTTTTCCTATACACTGGTAATTCAGTGGTCATTCTGAAATCCAATCATCGTTTCTCGCACGTGGCAGTGTGGTTTCCTTTTCATAACTTCTTTTCATATTATCTTGTATATTATGAACGGAAGCCTCGCGCAAGCATTGCCACAAAACTTCCCTTAAAAGTGGTAATTTTGCTCACATTGCAGGAGGAACTTCTAAAGGGTGCACCTCGGCCAATGGCGGCGCCAGTTGATCCACATTGGCTAGAAATCCACCGGAGATACGCAGCTTCCGGCGGTTTAGCCCCTCCGGGCCCATCGGGCCCACCTCAAGGCCTGCATCAGTTCGGCCTGTACGCAGTGCCACCTGGACACAGTCAGTTGGATAGAGAACGACTTGAGCGACTAGGTAAATATACAGTTCTAAAGTATTAACGGCTCCCCCTTCTTAATTCGAAGATGTGATTTCCCCCTTTTACAATGAGAGATTTCATAGAGAGCAAATTTATAGTCATCGGTGATTGAGAGTATGTATCTTATCATATAGTACATTAATATTTGTAGAGGGTTTGTCATTATACTCAGTGTACGTCTAGATTGAATTTTTCTTATCTAATCGGAAGAAAGCTCTTGAATACCATTTTTCGAGAGATTCTTTTGCATACACAGAGAATGAAAGCTTTTGAAATTAAATAGATGTGTTTTTTTATTTTTTTTTATTTTTTTTTTATTTTTATTTTTTTTTTTTTTGCGGAAATGTAAGTTATGAGATATTCGCTTTTTTATTTTTGAGGAATAGAAGGAAGAGCTTATTATTATGTAGTTTATTTTGTACGTAAATTTTTTTTTGCAATTGTTCAATTTAAAAATGTACACTTTTTGTGCTGTCTTAGAACAAAGCAATTATCTCTTCTTTATTTTTTATTTGCTGATTTTGTTCGAAATATTTAATAGTAGAAATTTGTAGAAAATGTAAATTTCATTCATGATTTACTTTCATTTATATGATTTTTGAGAGGTTATCACTTTTAAAAGTGATTCAATTACCTTCATAATAACAAACTGGAGAATTTCATTGAAAAAATAATTAATTAATACTTTTTATGCAAAAACAGATATTAAAAAAAATTTTGTCATTTTTTTTTAAAAAAGCAATTATTTTTTTTAGTAAACATTAATTTCTGATATATCATCACTGATCAAAATTTAAAGTCTTTTGATATTTATTTCTCGCTTAACAAGTGATAAACCTCTTAAGCATAGTAGCTTAATGTGAAATCTTTTTTTGTTCTTATCTTAATAATTTAGTGTAAGCAGCAAAACTTTAACTCTTCACTGCATAAATTCATGTATAAATATTATTGATGACATATTTTTGACATATTGTCATACTGTTTAATATACAATTATAAAAAGTACTGTTATGTAAATAATATCACTATGAAGAAACAGTCGCAATTTATACTTTTTTCACTTAGTTGATGTGTCTAATATTTTACTAGCAATATTATTTAGAACAATATTGTGGATTTACTTTTCTTGCAAAAGATTAATTAAGCAAACAATGCTACCGTGAACTTCTCCTAATGTCATGATTGATACTTTTTAAGTAAAAGATGAAACGATGTAAAACTTTCGGCTTATTATACTTAACACAGAATTTTGTACATTTATGCAGGAACATTTTTAGTGTGTTTTTGTCAAACTTAGTTACAGCAGACGCCTTTCCTTTTTGTAATTTCACATTAGCTTTTTCCTAGAATACATACAATTACACTTTGAATATTCCTGTACAACCTTTTTTGTAACATACTTTTGAATTATGCACTCTTAACCAACTGACCTTTATGTTTTAATGCGTGACAGCAAGTCGTTCTAATAGAGCATTTATTTACGAAGCTTAGGAGTGCAGAATCCAAAAATAGACTTGCTAAAAATAACTTCTAGCGCGTAAGCGTCGCTTGATAAGAATCGAAGTGTATGCAAGAATTGTAGCAGTGAAGGGTTGAAGCCTGCGCTCAGAGAAAAGAGAAAAATGTGCAAAAAAGCTAAATGAAAGCTCTGGAAGATTGGTGTACTTCGAAATGACGGAATTGTGTTTGTGATCGAAGCGATGTCGGGTTTAGGAATAGCTGCAGGATCAGCAGCGGGTCCAGGCTCAGGGGGCGCAGGTCATCCTCCAGGTCATCCACACAGCCAACTGGACGAGAGACTAGCTCTAGCAGCGGATCCGATGGTGCGACTACAGATGGCCGGCATTTCACCGGAATATCACGCCCATACTCATGCGCACACACATGCCCACACCCACCTACACCTGCACCCGGGCCAGCAACAGGCTGCGGCACAGCAGCAGGCCGCGGCTGCCCAACAGCAACAACAGCAGCAGCAGGAAGCGGCTGCGGCGGCTGCGGGATTCCCGCTACCTGGTACGAGTCTGCATCAATTGGCAACGGCTGCTAGAAATTTTTATCCATATTATTCATATTTTTAAAACTGCGTAAAATTCCTGTGTACACCTCTGTGCCTATGTTTGTGAAATCAAGATTGACGATAACGGAGAGAGCTCCGGAGGTCTTTTAAAACCTTCGGAGTTTTAAAAATCTGTGACGTCACGCTCTCATGACGTCAGAGGCATTTCACAATAGAAGCTTCTTTACATCCTTCTTGCTTCTCAAGTTTTTTTACATTTTAAAGCAAGACTATAACAATGTTTATTCACGACGATACTATTGACTTAAAAGCCAATTTTTTAATTCAATTAAATATTCAAAGAAACCATTATTACGTGACCACTAATTTTTTAAAAAAAGGATTTAATGTATTTTATACATGTCAAAAAAAAAAAAAAAACTTGAAAATGTAAAAAGTATACTTTTTCGGAAATTAATTTGAACGCAGGTTAATAATTTGGCTATAAAAAAAATAATATTATAATTCACTATTGAATAACTATTTTTATTTTTAAATGAAAAATGATAAATAACAAATTAAAACCTACGTTTAATGATATATTTACATTAACTTATTGGGCTAGAGAAAGCGTATCGTATTGCTGCAAATTCAAATAATGAATGTTGAGTGTAATAAATGAGTGTATAGCAATTTTGATCTTTCTGTCAACTGAGATATTAAAATTCGTAACTTAAAAAAACCTTTAAAATTG
Organism: Ormyrus labotus; assembly: GCA_035582975.1. Classification (NCBI taxonomy): domain Eukaryota; kingdom Metazoa; phylum Arthropoda; class Insecta; order Hymenoptera; family Ormyridae; genus Ormyrus; species Ormyrus labotus. Next base: position 20,367,766 of record JAWWEO010000009.1, on the reverse strand, counting down.
CATCTTAATACTTAAATAAAATGAAATAGATTTTTAAAAAGTTTATACATGATCTCCTAGAAAATAGTAATTATTTTATTAAGTTTTCTATTTATACGCGAATTAGCAGCAAGGCGGTACGTTTTCTTGAAATTCTGTCAATCTGTTAATGAATTATTACGCTTACAAGTATATACGTATAGAACTAAACCTAGTGTTAATGCTTGAAAAGTAAATGCACTCTAAAATGATTTATAAAGTAATATATGAGTATCAATAATAGTGTAAATCATGTTGATATTTAATCGATAGAAAAAAGTTTTTATTAAAAGTTAAAATTATAAGCAAATGTTTTGAAATATGTTAGGAAAGAAAAAATTACAATTATTCGCAAATGGCGTGGATTGATATTCGCTTTTTATTTTAGTTTTTGGTATTATAGGTAATTTATTCTGCTTTTCAAGCGTCAATGCTCATTTTATGTATTATAAAATATTTTATTTTTATTTACATTTTCAATTCTTTTTGCTTATCATTTATTTATATAGTAAACTGTGATGCTGTTTTTAGTTAGTGTTTGGCTGTTATCTTACCACTACTTTAGGCTTTTCGCTTCAATAATCAACTGCTGCTCTTAATTGACTGTATTTTCAAATTTTATATATATTTTTATATATTTTTTTTATTTATTTTTATATACAATCAACATTTTTATAGCAGTAATTAAATTTTAAAAATAAACCACCCCCTCTATATGTGTTTGTTTACATGTTTTATTTTTTTCTACCATTGCTTTGATTAACATTACTTAATATTTATTTATTTTGCATGTATATTCCACTTTCTGTTACGTTAGTTTTTGATTGTTCTTTCCAATCCAATTCTGTAACTATGAAGCAAAAGAACACAAAATAATTATAAAAAACAATACAAAACAAATGCAAATATGTATATTTAATGTATGATAGAAAATGATCACCTATATTTTCTCTATTACTTGAAGACTTTTGCTTGCCCTAGTCGCAGATAAATCTCGCACTCGAAAAAATCTTTCGCTAAGTTAAACATTGACCGATCTTATTACGGCATTATTAAAATGGAGGGCACCCCTTGTCTGTTTTCTTGTTTCATGTATAAACAACAGCAGCTGGCGGTAACTATCCGAGGCCAGGTCTGATTGGTCGCGAGCCAACGCTCGCCTTGCACCCGGCAGAGCTTCTCGGTAGGCCTTACGCCGACATGGCTGCTCACCACGAGCAGCTACAGCGTCATCTCATGATGGAGCGTGACCGCTTTCCGCCCCACGCCTCTCTTGTTGCTCACCACGAGGAGTACATAAGGTTCGTGTAAAGCTCAACTACTCCCCTACCTCATGTACATGTTTACGTAGATGCAAGTGACAAAAATGAGAGGGAAGACCGGACGATGTGAAACGAGACTTTTATTGAATCTTATGAGTATTACGTAAGGCTTGACAATGGGGCTCTTTTCTTGTGTTTCATTCAAAGAGTCGGAAGACGTGTTTGCAATACTCGTTTGGCGATGGATATCGATAAGATTTTAATTAATACAATTGATTTAGGTAATTAAGATACTGTTGATGGCTTTTAATTAATTTTGACATTGATAATTCAGTTAAAGCTGTAATTATTAACTTTCATCTGGAAGAAAATGGAAATTTGTTATTAGTAAGCTTTACAATTTGCATAATTAGAAAGAATTTCCAACAATTACATACAATCATTTTTAAACATGCAAATGTGCTTCGCGGCCTTTAATGAGTACAAGTAGTAAATTGTAATAAAGTGAAGGCAACATATTTTTATAGTTGTGGTTTTACAACAAATATTGTTACAAAAATCACTAAAGAGAAATATTTTAGATGGATTTTAGAATTTTGAAAAAAATTTTAATAAATTTTGTAAATAACAAGTCATACTTTTAAAGACTTTTATATTTATTGAAAATTTAAAACTAATGTGTAAATTATTGTGCAAAACAAAAATGTGTATAAAAATAAGCGACAATTTAGATTGTTTCAGCGAATAAATAAATGATTGCAAGATTCATTATTATTGTTGAGGTTATTCTACAGCCTTTCCATAATGCTTATAATTGATCAAAAATCGACGCTCAAAAGGTCTTACCCAGCAATTTCTAATAAAATAACACTATCGAGTTTATGGAAGGTTATAATACACTCGCTCCAGAAACTCAAACTATTAATTAAATAAAAATTGGCCACCGGCCGCAATAACTAAACAATGCCCGTATTTTTTAGACAACAGCGCGAGCGCGAGCTCAAAGTTCGTGCAATGGAAGAAGCCACACGTGGATCACGCCCTTAAAGAAAAGAAAGCCGATAAGCGCTAAACTCAACCATCTCGTTGCTTTTGCATATTGCTGTCGAAGCGAAGACTAAATACATAGCGAAATCAGGATAAAGAAAACATGATTATATAAACGGCAAAGATTCGCTTTAGATTTTCATTTGTTTCATTCAGCGAGACACGCGAATCATTTGCGTTTTACGTATTACGTAGTAAAATTTAAGATATAAGTGGGAGAGAGAGGGAAAGAGAAAAAACCGTACGACCTTATCCGGAGATAAAAGTAAAGATTTAAAAAAATAGAGCAGATCAAACAAAGCGAGACGCCTTTTTTCTCTTTCTCTTTGGTGACTTGCAATTCGTCTTTCGATTTTTAACCAATTATTAATATTATTAATTTTATATAATTGCTATTTTGCGTTTTCTCAGTGTTGCATACGTATCGTACAACAGAAAAATTAAGTAAATAAAGTAAGATGACAAAGCGGTCACTGTCGTGTAACATGTTAATGTAAATACAAGAAACACGCAGCAATTGATATATATAAATATGAATATATTTACAAAGTAGCTAGCGCAGCCTAGCCTTTTAGAGTATAGCGGTCGATTGATATAGCAACACTAGGCGATATGTATATTGATTTTGAAGTTCGTGCGCGCGTGTATTTATCGCGCGTCAACTGGTGGCAATTCCTCCTGTGCTCAATTAATTTCTCTTTTGCATTTTTTTTAATTTTTTTTTTTATTATTATTATTTAAAAGCGGAAGGAAGGCGGAAGGATTTTAACTTAATTAAGCTCGATTCGCGAGTCGGGCATTTATACATATATAAATATATATACATAACTATATATATATACTAACACCAGTGTCTCTTTTTAATACGTTTGTACTTCATACAAGAAGTAGACTGTTTCGCGTAGAATGATTTTTTCTCTCGTAAGACTATTGTGGTATTGTCTATTTTTTATCTCTTCGGACGGTATTATACGTACAGATTTTTTATCCAACTTCCTTCTTTTACATCAATTCTTTATTTTTTTTAATTTGTTTATAATGAAATTTTATTACTTAGTCGTGTAAGCTAAGTTCTGAGTATTGATCTTGCATTTGCATAACAACCTACAATTGTATATTTAAAATGAAACAGAAAAAACGCTGATAAAACGAAAAATCATGATATGAATTCGATCGCGCGAGCGCACTATTTCGCGTTGGTAAAATATGGCGATACATGAATTTTTTGCTACGCGTGGCTGGTTGATTATATACTGTAAACATTTGCAACAAAATGACCAAAGTAAACGTTTGTAGAGAGAAACGTTAAAACATGTGACATTTTTTGCGCGCGCACGCGCCCGAATTTTAATGTGCGCACGCGCGCGCGCCAAGAGATATATAATGTTCTTCGAATGTAAATCACTTTTTAGAGGATATTTGTAAAAGTGCGATCAGTGTGCATCACAGAAACACTGGATGGGCTTAAACCTTTTTGATCACTGCGAGCGCGACGTCTTGTTTTCCACGAAAATGAAAACGCTGCGCTTTGTGTCTTTTTAATTCTCGTGACCATCTCGAAAAGGGGACATGTAAATTTTAAGCTGAGATAAATGAAGAATAAAATATGAAAGAAATAAAAATGATAAATGATCGATTATACCGATTGATTGAATTATAATGTAACTTATTCGCAACACAGTTCATAAATATTTCTTACGATTGTCAGGCAGCATTAAAAATGGACGCCGTTTTATCCACTCGATTTCCAGATTTTTTTTTCTTCCGATTCCCCAGACATGCCGATACTTAATCTATACAGTATTTGAAGAAATATTATTACACTGAAAGATATTATAGGCAGAGTGAATTACTTTGTATTTTAAAATAAACATTTTAAGAAGATTCTACCCGCTCTTATTTATTTACCTTTAAATGTGCGTTCATTTTTTCAAATAATCATTTCAAGTATAAATTGTATCTAATATGCGAATGATTTATTTATTTAAAGCAGCTGTATTATCAAGTGAGAAAAGAACGAAGAAAAACAAAACCTACAAGAGTTACAGCTGCAAAGTAGAAAAAAGGAAAGATTTAGGATTTTCTTTGTTTCTTGATGATACACACAACTCATTCATCTCCGCTTTGCTTTTAAAAGAACGAAAACAAACGGTATTTTGTCATCGCCACCCATTCACTAGTGCCTTCTTTTTTCTAAAGAAAACATTTAAGATTTAGGGGAGGCGGCTCGAACCCATCAGTCAACTTCCTCTCCGCCACGCATTCATACGAAGCGAGTGAAAAAGCAATTTACCTCAATTATTCAAGCCGATTTCTTCATCAAAATAAATCACTACATCACCGCCGCGTCGAAAATAACGAGCGATATCGGAAAAGGGATATTGAATAATTAATGCGCAACTCGCTATCGACTCGCGCTCCGCTCGGCACTTGTCAATATTTAATTAATATATGTAACGATGTTTTGATTCGGTGCGCGAATTAATGTACGCGCGGAACAGCCGACATTCCTCGGCATTGTGTCGATCGCGATAAGCGACAAGTCGCTCTAATTACTTTAGCGCGGAGAGCAGAGAGATGATCCCATCCGCGGCGCATTTTTATTGGGTGTAACGCGAAACGCCGCCGCTGCATCTGGCGTCATATGTGCGTTTACTCGCACAAAACCCGCTCTCTGGGAGTGCACGTGCATTGCACACATTGCCGCACGTGTGACAGAAGAGAGCGACTGCTTCTTCCCGGAAGTGCCTCGTTTTCTATATAGTCGACTGCCGGAAAACTCGTGATTTTCCGTTATTACGAGGCGAGCTGTGCTCTCCACGAAAACGTCGAACGTCGCTGCGCGAAAAGCGAACGCTTGAAATTCAAATTTACTTTTAGAAAATGAGAAGCAGCGATGCACGGAGAGGGACATAAATCGACGGTAGTTTAAACATTCGCTGCGTCGTTAATTTTGTTTCAAAGAATGCAAATAGCGTGTGGAGAAATGCGCGGCATTGGGAAATAAGTTTAAAGAAGAGTTGGGCTCCGAGCCAAGAGGGTAACGCATCAATACGCGTAATTAATGCCTATTAACTTAAATGATATCAAACCTCTTTTTAAGGCGGCTTTAATTGCGAGTCTGCGGGTCGCTTTGTTCTACTCTGTATTTTTAATCGCTTTTCGTTTGGCAGACAATTTTTGACTTGCGAAATTATTTCGTTCTTATAATTTTAAATAATAATTAAATTCAGCTTCTACATTAATGTAGGTTTTCAAATTTCTGGGAAAGAATTAAATTTTATTTCTAAATCTACTTCAAACTTTAATTTTAAAAATCCTAAAATAAATTCAAAATAAAAATTTCTAAAAAACAATAAGATTAGAATGCCTTATTACAAAAATTGGAATTTAAGATAGATCAACGTGTAATAACCGCAAGCTTTCTTTGCAAACAGGCAGCTTTAGAGACGCAAACATCGACGGCCGAGAGAGAGAGAGAGAGAGAGTGATCGGAGAAAAGGATATAAAGAATAGGAGGAAGTGCAATGAATTCGTGAAACAAGCCTCGCGCGCCTAAGAAAACATGAATCATTCAATAAAGTCGAACGCCAACGAGTAAATTAGACGATAACAAACTGCGGCTTCCGCTCCGCGTCCGGCCGAGATCCGCACAAAGCAATAATCTTATACCCCCCATCGAATTATACGCTCTCTACGCTTCCCGAAAAAGCAAAATAGGAGGAAGGGTGGAGGGGGGTTGAGAGCGCGTCGAGGGAGAGAGAGAGAGAGGAGGGATGGAAGCCCAGACGCGCGCCTAGCAGCCGGGGCCTACTGAGTCATTCATAAAGCGGATCTGCTTCCGCGAGCTTGTCGTGCGCCGCCGTCGCCGCCGCTGCGAAATTATATCGCGCGCGCAGCTGCTCGCCGAGAGAGGCTTTTGTGCCGCCGACATGGCCGCCAGGAGGAAAGGCGAGTCCGGAAAGCAGAGGTGCCAGGCTAACGCCAGGGAGAGGGACCGAACGCAGAGGTGAGTGTGCCTTCTTTTTTTTTTTGTCGTGGCTTTAGCCTGAAAATCGAGGCTTCGCGAGAGGAGGGGTTTGTTGTTTGTTTGGGAGGTGTATCGTTGGAAGATCTTTTAGCGCGTAACTTTGACGCGCTTCTCGTGGCGGGAAAATTTTTTGTCGTTTCGGAAGGGGTCCTCTTTCGAAAGCGTCGCTTCAGCTGTTCTTTTATGCGAGGTTTATATTGCGAGATAAAATCTTCACTCTTGAAAATTGCGGGTTAAATTAGTTCATTATGCATTTGGCTCCCACTGCCTAAAATTAAAATTTTTAATCATAGTAAAATTTAAACGAGGTTGTAAGTGGAAAGTAAAAGTAAATTGGTAGTTGCAGCGACCCAGTAATTTCGTGCATTCGCTTATCAGATAAAATTATCCGGGTTAATTCGTACATGTGATATTACTTTCCTATAATCGTTACCTCGTTCTTCGTTAAACTGATTAAAAATATTGTAAAGTACGAAATTGGGCTGCGAAATTAATCGTTCTTTACATACCTACGTTTGATATAATATCAATATTAAACGTTTTTGAACTAAATGAGTTTGAAAGATTGTGGAAACTCTGCTTACCATTTTTTATTAATTTTTGTTGATCAACTTCGACTATTTCTTTTTAAATAAAATGAAGGAATATAATGCTTGTATGATTAAAGTAAATGGATTTGCAAAGTTTAACTGTTAAAGAAACGAAAATAATCAATGCAAATCTTTACGAAGAATCAAAAAGTCAAAACGTATACAATCGCCGTATAAATGTTATTCAAAACGCAACGTTTAATGTTGATAAACATTGGCCCGCTAAAAGAGTACATTCGAAAAAGCCTCGGAAAAACTGCTTCAACACTGACCCATTTTCCGAACACGTTTCACCAAACTATAGCAATATCGAGAACAACAGCTGCGACAAACGTTCCTTTTTTAATTACTCGTGTTAACGCATAAACTCCGCAGCGGCCTCTCCAGTTTCTTTTATCAAAAAATCCAATTTCGCGTCGACGATTCAATTCGCGTTTGCGAAACGTAAAAAGAAACTTAAAAACAGTATCGCAAACTCAAAGCCCGCGAATCTTCGTCAAATCGGAAATCCAACGAAGCAAAATGCCCCCTCAGCAGACTAATATCCTACCTCCACTGATTAAAAAAAAAAAATTGCATCGAAATCGACTTTTGCGCAAAAGGACCGCACTGAATCAAGCGATGCTTCCTCCCGACAGCGTGAACACGGCGTTCAGCGCCCTGAGGACTCTGATCCCGACCGAGCCGGCCGACCGCAAGCTCTCCAAGATCGAGACCCTCAAGCTCGCCAGCAGCTACATCAATCACTTGCTGACGGTTCTCGGCGCCAATGACCCGCGCCGCTGCGGATCGCCGAGGGGAACTTTCCACAAGGACGAGTGGCGCAGGGAGGACGAGTGCGCCGGTACCTGCACCTTTTGCAACGCCGCCGAGCAGGAGTGCGTACGTATTGCGATTTTTCTCCTTTGAGTCGGCGGTTTTGGGTGAATCAGATTATTTTTTGTTTTTATTGTAATTTGATGGATTAAATGCTTGTTTCTCGGAGCAATTTTCGGGAGATTAGATTTATATAAGTCGGGGCTCTTGGCAGCTGCGTTCCTTAAATCGAACGTCGCCGTAATCGATATTTGGTTCACTGGAGACGGAACGCGGACGCAGCTAAATCCAGCGATTAAATTGGACGGGAGAAAAGCTCTTACAATTATCGGCCGATAATTCTGCCAGTTGGGTTATCTACTTGCGGGCACATATATATTAATTCATGCTCTAACTCTCTTATAGATCGATCCCTTTAAACTTTTGGATAGCTTTAGTTCGACGGTTTATTATTAGTAATTCGTAAATCGTTTTATTTTACATTTTATGATCTATTAAAGTATTTAAAACGATCGTATTCCGATAAGTAGTTAGTGCCTTTAGCATTTAAATAATTGTAACAATTAATTTAACGTACCTATTACAGTGTAGTTACGATCGATTTATCTTTAAAATGGCTTTAAAATATATCTGCGCGAGGGAATAACATTAAAATACAATGATTTATTTATTTATCATCGATTGCACTCGACTTGCCAACGATTACATCGGCGGCGATAAAAAAGAAAGTATACGAAATCATCGTTAAATGGTGAAATAATAGTCGGGGCGGCGTAGTTTACGGCTCGATGACTCATTAAAGTAAAATTCCTTCAGCCCTACGGAAAAAGTACACATCCGCAGGTCTCGAGAATGCGTATAAACACACGCAGCGCGCCGAGCGTCGACATTACTCATACGAAAAGGCCAGAATGGGAGTTTGATTGCTTTCCCCCCGACTCTGCCCGCTGTAAAGTTTAGTAATTTAGCTTCCGTTAATTTTAGAATACACTCGACTCTCCCAAACGTTCGGGAAAACTTATCAAACTGCGCCCCGATAAATCGGGGAGATCGAGCGGAAAATCGAGATTTAGATCTGAAGATCGATATCCGCGATTACGCTGGGATTATTAGGCTGCTCGCCAAGGTTGATAAATATATTTAAACGAGTTTATTTGTTTTCCAGACTCTGAACGTGGCCTCACATGTGTTACCGGACTTCGGCAGTGCGGATTCGAGCTACTCGCTGGTGCCACGAGACTTGTCGCAGTGCCTGTAGTGCGAAAAAATACCAAAGTAATTCTCATGAAAAATCCATTGTAAATACCAATCGTCATCTAGAGATTAATGTTCAAGAATTTTATACCACTGTTGAATAAATATTTTTATACGCGTTATATTATATATGACTTTAAGCTTTTCTAAATAAAGAGCATTCCTGATAATTCGAGGGTCTACACAATCCTTTTAAGGGGAAACGCCAATTCCAATAACTCCATTGACCTCTATTTTTAGATCCCGTCGGACGTAATCAGAATCTTAATTCGTGATGTACACAGTAGGCTGAAATCGATAGCGCAAAAAAGCCGCTCCAAAACTTCTCCCCGACGTGTTTACTTAGCAGGTCGACGAGTTCGACGAGTATAGAAAATTCCCGGCCTCCGTCGTACTTTCCAACTCTCCGCTCGCAGCGAAACATCTGAGCACGAGGCGAATAAGTGTTATACGCCCGCGGCGAGAGAGCGGTAGGCGACGAAACAGTTGCAGGGATTTTCGGGGTGTAAACAAAAGCGCTCGCGGGGGGGAAGGGGGACAAGTTCCGCGAAGCGCCGATCTCGCCGCGGCCTGCGGCCGCCGATAAACGGCGCTGAGGCGATCGGCGCTCTATTGTTGCTCGGCACGCCGGAGCGCGAGGATTAATCGACCAAAAAATCGCGGCGCGTCAAGGCGGGATCATGACGGAGCCGCTCGATTTTCTGCCTCTAGTTATTTGATTTTTTTGTTCGTTTTGTCGTTTTTTTTTTCGTTCGGTGTTTTCCGTTCTTTTGAGTTCGTTCGTTTTTTCTTTTTCGTTCCGTTCTGTGCTATGTGGACGTTGTCCTTGATCGCGCAACCGAGGATCCTTGTCAGCTGACGGTGTAGATGAGGAGGCGGGTGTAGCTGGTGGTCTGTTGGAGCGAGCTTCGGATGTTTCGCTGTGATTTAAGCGATCGACGCAGAGTTTCACGAATGTTGAGAATTCGTGGTTGATTAACTGCGAGAGGAGCTTTGAACTAATTCAAAAGGTAAGAAAAGAAACTGCGATAGGCAGTATTTATGCGTATTCGCTACGCTGTGCCAGGCTTTCTCATGTTTCAATTTTCACTTTGTTGTGTTTCGTTTTCGTAAGAATGTTCGGTAATTGTTTCATTTAAATTTGAATGTAAAATGAGATTTTGGACAGTGACAATACAAACGTGGAAGAACGTGGGAAAATGAACTTTTTAAATCGCTGCCGTTCCTTTCTTTAATTTTGAATGAAATTGTTTCTTGGTTCATTAGTCGATCATTCTTTGATACTCGTGTGTTTTTTGTTCACCATTTTGAATATTGAAATTACAAAAAATTTTTCAATTTTCAAATACTTATTTAAATTTCCCGAAGTGCATTATTTTATTTATTATAAAAGAATATTTTGTTTCACTCAAAGGAGAAAAAAAAGTGCATAATACTATTTCTTTGACGAAATGTAAAATTACAAAAATTTGTTTTTTTTTTTAATAATGAAGCTTTATTTTAAAATTAAATTAATTAAACATTTTAGCTTTAAAATAATACTGCCTGGCGTAAGTATCGAATATCGCGGTGCAGCAAACTAATGGTTTCCTATAAATCAATACAATGGCAGCAATATCGAAGCCTCACGTTTCTCCTATGAATTTTTAATTATTACATAATTTAAAAGTGAAATATAAAGCGGAACAATGTACAATTAACTTCTTAAAATCTAATTCGATTGGTTAGTTGTTTCACAAAAAATCCAAGAGAAATTTGTATCAACTTTTGTTAAACGTACTATTTTACGATTTAAAAAAGAATAGTTAATTATAACAATGAAGTCTCAGAAATTTTCTATTCAATTAAACGTGTGTTGCTGCTGCCAGCTTGTTTTACCCAAGAAAGCCTCTACTGTTAAAAAATTCATCGCTTTATTAAAAGCCCCGAAAGCCCAAGCACCTGACCGACTTTGTCTTCAGCAGTGTCTAAGCCAGCTCTTGTAGTCGGATTCAAAAGGTTGGCGCTCTTTTTCGCACAATCCTAGAAAAAGCCAAAGAGAGAACAAGAACAACCGAGATAGAGAGAGACAGAGTAGGCAGAGGGGGAAGGAGACAGGAGAGTGTCTAGTCGTTCTTCGGCTCTAGCTTGTCGTCTCCCTGTGTGCGCGCGGCCATGCTCGACGGCCATCTTGTAAAAGTGACTTTCCTCTCTCTCTAAGACTCATACAAGCAAAGGGTCGGCGCGTGCGCCATACGCCTGTTCGTGCATAGCGCCTGCACGAGACTCGTACTATGGCTGAGATCAGCGAGCGTGCGTGTGTGCGCATAGGTAGTTATTAGCACTCTCTCGTGTCCGCGCGTACCATATACAGGGAGAGCGAGAGAGAGAGAGAAAGAGGCAGGCTGCTGCTGGAAGTCCCTTGGCGAGGCCTTCGGTAGTCTCCCTGGTCCGCGCCAACCAGGTGACGACCGACGTCCACCTCTCCGCGCTTGGGACACCTGACCCTCAACGAGAGTCGAGCTTTTCTGGGCCGAGCGCCCCTCTGCCTCTGTGCGTACACCCAGAGCTGCGGTCAATGGATTCACCCGCGCGACCGACCCAGGCGAAGATGGTAAGTCGATGATGCCCACACCTCCTCCCCTCGGAGTGACAGCTTTATTCCGTCCGTTTTTCGATCTTTCGAGCTTCGTTTTTAATAGGCGAGGGACGGGACGTATGAGTTGATAGGTGGGTATGGGTAGGTAACGCGTGTGTCGCCGTTGTGTTTTGTTTTTTTTTCTCTCCGCAGAGTCGAAGCGCTCGCAAACTGTCTTCTACTTTTTCTTCTCCCACCTTCGCTCGTGTGCGAGTCGTTTTTATTTTTTTATTTTATTTTATTTTATTTTTTTTTTGAGAGCGATTTCTTTTCCTGAGCGACCATTGACAGGTAATCTGAAGATGTTGGAACTGACCCGTTGATGTTGCCTGGGCTGTCAATTCGATGAAGATCTTTAACTTGCGCTCGGAATGGCTCTTCTGTTGAACTCTGTATTTTAAACTTTTGAAAACGTAAACTCGGGTTCTTTTGGTTTTCAAAACACTGAGTGCTTGCTCTGACCTGAAGTTGGGACTATTTAAAACATTATATAGCAATTAATTCTGTTGTCAATTGTCTTTTTACTTCTTGAACTTAGTTGTTGCTCAAATGTCAGTTAAAATGATTTAGACAAAAGTTCACACCTTATTTGATATTAAAAAATTTTATTTAATTAGGTTGTTTGTTTGTAAATTTTTTTATGTTTTGATTTGAGATCTCAACAATTATGTCTTCCAAGTGTAGCTCCAATTAAATTTGGTTTTCAAAATAGTTACAGTTTTCTCGCTCAGGTAGATAGCTGAATCATTGTACATTACTGAATTCATTACATTGTAAATGACTTTCAAAATACAAAATATATCGTGTAATTACTTTATTACATCATTGAGAAAGGTAGAGTAAAAGGGTATTTCTTTTTTTTTTAATTATATAGGCATCATCAACAGGAGGCACAGAGGGCTCTAGTCCAGCCTCAAGTCCTGCTTCGGCAGCTAGTCTGGCTGCAATGGCAGCACCAAAATTTGGAACTTTAGTGCCCAATCGAATCTTTGTTGGTGGAATATCAGCAAGCACAAGTGAGGCAGAGCTGGCTCAGCTGTTTTCTGCTTATGGTAATGTCAAAGCTACAAAAATCATCGCTGATCGAGGAGGTGTTTCAAAAGGTTATGGATTTGTTACTTTTGAAACTGAAGAAGAAGCTAAGCGTCTTCAGCAAGAGGTTCATAGAATAATTTTACTTGAATCAACAAATTATTTAATTTTGACATGCAGCAATGTTTAGTTTGTATTTATATTTTAAAATGAATTTAACTGGTATTTAATTGAATTTTTAAAAACATATTTTTTTTTTTCGAGGAAGTCACTCCTGCAGGTTAGTATGACCCAGTGGGTGGTCCTCCATTGATTTCGTACCCCTATTTTCATTTCCCTCTCTTTGTACCTCACATTTGTACACAAAAAAATTGAAATATATTTATATTTTTTATATTTTTCCAAAAATACATTTTTTAATTTAAAAATTCAATATGTCAAATTTAAATGTTTTTTTCATTTACACCATATTATGCAAAGAAAGTTTGATATGATCTTTTTATTTTTTAGCCTGAGTGTATTGTACTTAGAGAACGAAAATTGAACATTGCTCCTGCAATAAAAAAGCAGCCATTTAATCGCTCATTTGATGGAGGAACTGGATCTCCTCCTGCGGTGCCTACCAGTACTTATTATTATACAAATGGTGTGTAAAGTAATTTTTATAAATTTAAATTTACTTAATTATATGTACTACATTATCTTAATTACTTACATTTACTTTTCTGTAAAATATAAATTTTTATTTACAAATGATTAAAAAAAAAATTTACAAGAATTTTAATTTAAAATTTTAATTTTAATAAGTAGGTCAATTCTTACATGATTTTATTTTCAGGTATGGGTCTTCCTTATCAGAATGGTATGACCTTCTATAATGCAGGAGCCCCAGCACCAGGTGCTGCTATAGCTTCACCAGCAGACCCAGCTACATTATATCAAGCTGCAGGTGTTTTTGGTATGTAAAATAATCATTGCTTGTTTTGTTCAAGAACGTGTTAAAGCATGATTTACGCACTCTGAATGGTTCTTTTTTTCTGAAATCTATCTGCAACTTGTCTGCAACGTGAATTCTCTCCTTTCCCAGGGCCTCAAGCTACCACCAGTCATCAGACTTTCGCACCCATGATGTATCCGGTCCCGGCGCCGTCTCTTTATATGCCACAACAATATCAGTATTCCCCGATGCCGGTAAGTTCATTTTGCTTTTGCAAGTATTTTTGTGTCCCTCTTTAGAGAGTCAGAGAATGGCAATTATGTCGTTTTATAAAAAAAAAAAAAACAAAAAAAAAAAAATTGGCGTGTTGGGTTTTTCTATTAAAAAAAGAGAATGGTTTCACTGTATTTTGAATTAAATGAGTTGTCGTTACGGTTGCGGTTTGACAGACAAACAGTCTAATGGGGGAAGCTATACCACCGGCGTTTCTGCCCAATCCTCAGCAAATGCCTACTTACGTTCTTCTCGACGCTATACAGTATTGAGGTCTAAAGGTACATGGTTAAATGCTAAACGTGTCAAGCATGCACGGATATACTTGCTGACTTAATTTTTTTTCTATCTAATTGCACTTATAGCATGACTCGATGTCGCATGTGACCCGTCGCCGTTATTTTGTTTTTTAATTTGAGGATTTATAACTTTATTTTATTAGCTTTTAAGCATCTAGAATCAGGTCAATATCAATTTCTCTGTGAATTTTAATTTCTTCGCAGTAGTAAATATCATTATTATTCAATTTATTTTACATAATATAAACATCATTCATCATATTATATACATACGAATCAATGTGAAATTAATCTTATCCAAATCATTTTTGTTTTGTAACTGAAATCTTACAATTTTACGATTATATAATGCTCCAAATTAGGACTTAGCAACAGTAGTACTTAAAATTTTAAGTTGCAATATATGTACATAAAAACAATATTTATTACAATCTCTATGTTTTACATAACTCAAAAATAGTTTCCTGGATCTTTATTTTTCATTGTATTTTGATAATTTCTTTTTAATTTTCTTTTATGCAAATATCTAATTATCGCATATCTGTAACATTAGCTTCAGTCTCTACAAATGACACCCATTAAAACATCTAAACGCTCTAGCATTACCGCAATTTCCATTTACACATCACACACGTAAATACACGAAACAATAACTCTCGCATCAATCGATGTTTAGATACTAGCTGCACCTTCTCAAAGAAGCCTCGATGATTTTTGTGTTTCATTCTGTTTAGTACGAGCCATACTTCCCGGGAACGACCGCAGCCGGTGCCCCGCAATTCCTCTATGCAACTAACGGAGCCCAGACTAGTGGTAGCGGCAATGGCTCAGGTAACAACAGTAGTGGCACGGCAGCGGCGTCAGCAGCCGCGGGAGCGAACGCGACGAGTCCGCCTTCGGCAGGTCCATCCGCGTTAGGCCCGTCGCCACCGCAATTTCAGACCCACTTCTATGGGCCCGCGGGCGCCGCTACCGCCACCCATCATCATCCCGGCGCTATGACCGGAGGGCCCCACGGACCGCCTCCGCCACCGCCACCGCATGTGGAGCACCTGTACTACTCGTATCCAGCGCCTCCGCACGCGGCAGCGCAGCCGCCTCCACACCACGGTGGCCCTCTGACACTCACCACCGATCAGCAGCTGCTTATCTACTCGACGGAGATCTCCGCGCAGCCCTCAGCTAATGAATCGCAAGTTAATCAGCAGGAGGTACGTTCATGTACTAAATTATATGAGATATAGATAAATGATGAAATGTGTAGTAATATATTGTAAACAGTCTATTAACAAAGAGAGCATCAGAGTTTTGTATTACAAATATTTTTAAATTTGGCATGATTTACAAACTACTCATTATGAATAATTTTAGTTGCCATTCAGAAAAATCAATGCAGGGCAGTTACGTGTTGAACGTTTAATTTTAATCAAATAACCAATCAATAACTAAAAAAATCAAACTCTAGATTGGTAATTCTAGTTCATACTTATAAATACACTGATACTTTTCTTGAACATGTTAAACGATGAAAAATAATTATTGAAATATTTTATATGAATTGTGATAAAAAAGCTAACAAGTGCACGTTAAGTATGAAAGTAGTTAAGTAGACTAGAGTTGCTCTTTTTAGTATATTTTCAAAAAGTAAGTTATAAACTTTCAGTATTGTCACAATCCGCATGTGTACATTTTTATCAAACATGCGGTTATTAACTTACCTTCTATTATTATTTTTGCAACAAAAATAATTATATACGTTTTTTTTTTATATTCGAATCAACCCCCAACCACAAAACATATGAATAATAACACTCACACATGAAAATATGTCTGTACACAAACAACATAGGACTCTCGTTCGCCATCGAGCCACTCGGAGCAGTTGCAGCAAGTCAGTGGTGCCGCGACATCGGATGGTGGCGGCGGCACAGGCGGCGGTCAGCCGTCGGACCCGTCCGCGTCGGTCGTGCTAATGCCCCTCAAATATCCCAGTCCCAATCGCTATCCCAATTACCATCCCATGACCGTACATCATTCCACTACCCTATCGCACCAAGATCCCGGCGGCTCCTCCGGCGGTGTACCCGACAACGGGGTAACTGCCGAGGAAGCAGCCGTGCACTTCCGTGGCGTGTCCATTTATCCTACGCCGACAACCTTGTACATTCCCCATGGCGCGCCGTATCATACGGGCACCGGTAACAGCCTACTGCCCACACCGCCGCAGCAGCCGTTCGACCTGAGTAGCGGCAAATTCCGCGATTACTCTAAGCCATTGAATAGACCTGCAGCCGGACCGCCTCTCTTGCATCATCCTCCGCCGTCCTATGTTAAACAGTATAATGGGCCTCCGCCCCTACAGGGAGCCTCACCTCAGCAAAAGTACCCGCGAGTGACGACTCCACCTGCGAGGATGCATCAGTACGGAAAGCGTGGCTCGGCCGGTCACCATCAGTCACTTGGTTCTCCGACAACCTATTATTTCTCGCACAAGTCTTGCCCACAGTACGGCGGTGCCGGAGCGAATCCGAGGCAGCAACAATTTGTCTACGCGGGAGGGCAGGCTCAGATACCGCCTTACGCGATGCCGAATATTCAAAAGGGTTATCTGGGCGGCGGCGCGGGTTACGAGTATGGTCGATCCGAGCATGAGGGTGGCGGCAGACAACGCAAGAATGCCATCGTCAATAGTTATCGAGGTTCAAACCTGACTATAAGCGCGAACACGAGTAATCTTAGCAATAGTAGCCACGTAGATGCGAATCATGCCAACAGCAGTAACAGTAGACCCGGGAGTACTAAGGCTCAGACAAGCGAAAACGTAAAGAATGCCGAACCGAGTAGCGAAGTTAGCAACGCGCCGATCGCGGCTACGACAACAACTACCACGACAAGTAGCAGTAGTAACGCGACAGCAACAAACGCGACGACGACGAAAGCAGGAACAGACACGGTGCCAGCCGCGAAGGATCCCGCGAACAGAAATAATAACAGTTCCTCGCGAGCTTCCTCCCACTCTCCTATGACACATCCTCTTCCAAATCTCTCACCGTCTCCCAACCCCAATCAGGTACAGTTCTTCGGGCCGAGCAGCGCTGGCGGCGGTGGAGGTGGTGGTGGTGGTAGCGGTAGTCAGCGCTATAATTCCTCATCTACGTCCGGTGGACTCCCGCATCATCAGCAACAGCAACGTAGCAGCAACAGCAGGTACTCGATGACCTCGTCCTCCTCGTCGACTCGAGGAGGCGGCAAATCTTCGAGTGTTCTGCGCCAGAGTAGCGGTGGCGGTGGAGCCGGGAAGTACAAGATGAACGGTATCGTGCAGTCTAGCGGAAAGCTGCCCGTGGACGAGGCTAGTCTTGGTGGAGCTGGAGATGCCCCACCCGTCGGTCGCATGCCTCTGACGCCGCCTACAACGCCACAGCAGACGACGACTTCGACTGGCGATCAGAATCAGCAGCTCAACGAGACGTGCCATCAAATGCAGGCTCTCAGCCTCTGAGAGGTAGATGAGAGAAAACGTGGGAGAGAAAGAGAATGGCTCTTTTATGCGTCTGCCTACTTTGCATGTATCTGTACGTATAAGTTTACGGGCGCTCAGAAAAAGAAAGGAAAAATTTTCTCTTGTCGACTGTTTCTTTATAGCTTCACCATACCGACGACTCTATATGTATTCACAAGCGTATATTCTACAGGTAAGCGAGCGGATTACTTGTGTTCGATGTTGTTGCTGTATCCATCGTCTTAGCGGCGAAGGAAAGCTCGCTGATTATATGCTAATATATGTATGATGTGATCTCAAAAAAAAAGTCCTGCAGCAAATGTTTGATTAACGATATACATAATAATGTACATGCGATAACGTTAGACAGCCTGGACACGATCTGCTGTCGCGTATTAACGTCATTGAAACGAAAAATTTTTCCGGTTTATTTAATCGTCGTTATAAAAAGTAAATTTTCGGTGACTTGTTAAATATTTGTAGTAAGATGATTTAAAAAAAAAGTGAGAGAGGTATCTATATATATAAATATAAATATATATATACAAAAGTTATAATAATAGATATGAGGCACGATGTATACAAAACATAGTATATATATATACATATATTCACTCTTACATATGTATTGCAAAGCTACATATATACATTATATAATATATCTATTATACATTTCAACTAAAATCCATCTTCTTAAATGGATAAAGCAAGAGTTGAATATTAACGATATAAAAATGATATATATATTATTGCTAAGTATATTGGTAAAAAACATAGCATCATCGTCATGCGTGCATGTAACGATGTAAAAAAATATAATCGAAACAATAGGCTCGACAAAAAAAGCCTAAAATCTCGCGAGCAAGGCTAGAGTAGGTAGATGGATCTGAGAACGGTAGAGGCAGAAACAAAATAATGTTATCGTACAAATATATGAGCGATCTGTCATGTGTTCAAAAGAAAAAAATCGGGGTCTTTTTGATAGAGGCAGTGAGGGTTGATTTATTGAAAGAAAGATACAGTTGCTCAAGGCACTGCCACATCCTTTTTATTTCTACGTAAAAGTGGTATCGTACTGAAGGAGTTTTCATTTTACTTTTATTTATTTTTTATTTAATAAACCAAAAATATCAGTCATTTACGATTTGTTTTCTTTTTTCTTCATGAGACAGAATGATACGCACCGTGTGAAATCATTATTTATTGATTTGTTCAATTATTTATTCTATTATTTTAATCGATTACTTATTGTTATGTTTCATTGTAATAATTTGCTCAACCACTGTGTAGTTTTTAGTGGAAATCGAGAGAGGCGATGAAAAAAGGAAGCCCCGTGCCCAAAAACGAATAAAGATAAAATATTAAAAAAAAATGGTGAATTAAAATGTGTTGGCTGTGAGCTTCCAAGCAAATAACAATAATTAAATTATTATAATATTGTAAAAGTTTAAATAATATTCTAATTGTTATAAATACGAATTTCATTTATCGACAAATGAGAACTTTGTTAGCTCAGTCTCGAGTATTGTAGCTTGTATTGTCTATTTAAAGAAAACATGAGTAAAGATTGAGAATTGACAGGCAAAGAAAGATTTAAAAGGTAAAAGAGAAGACGAAAGAACGCATAGAATTACGGCAAGTTTCCGTAGTCATAGTAACAAGCGTTAAACATGTCTAGAGGATGAAACTAAAGTCGGCGATTAATTCGATAAGGCCTAGAACAGAATTAGAAAACTTGTGAGTTGTTATAACGTTATAAAGATGCTAATTTATTGAAAAGAAGAGTGCCTTCTATTTGTTTTCGTGGTTGTATTGTTGAACGTTTATTGCGTTACGTTCCAAGAGCCTCTAATGTTGTTATAATAAAAAAGAAAAAGTTTGAAGAATGTTGTTCCTCTATTTATTTATTGATTTATGAGCCTGACAGCTGGCTCGGTATCATTCAGCGAATTTGGGAGTGTGAAAGTATACGTTGTTACGTTGGTATTGACGACAAATGCGAGAGAAAGACGAGCGAGAACAAAGAAAAAGAATATTGAGCAACAAAAAAATAAAAAAATAACGAATCTATGTAAGCAGCCAAATTGTACGATACTCGATGACGTTGATGTGGTGGAAAAAGTATTGTTGCACATCGAGCAGCTGCTCATTTCGGCATCTATTTCTATACATGTAATTCGCATTGACTGAGTTTCCACTGATTATAAGCTATTTACGAATCAAGTTACCCGACTTTACTATTGTTATTAAATATATATACATACATATATATATATATATTTTGATGCGTAGAACATTTAATCGCATAAAAATTCTTTAAAATACAATGCATTCTACGTAAGGAACTACTATTTAGTTCTTATAATTGCATACCACGGAGGTACTTAACGAAAATAATAAAGTGGGCGCGCTTTAGTCATCTGTGTTAACTCAGTCAATAATCTCAGCAATATTTAATTAGTAATATATGCCATTGGGATTTAGGGTATGAACGAATTTGCGTGTATGTATTGTGAAGAGACTTGATTATGTGAGCATCTACTTGAATGTGAAGAGAGGTGGCTGTGACTATATTGTGTGCAAGTGAAGAAAAATTAAATATTTACTTGTACGGTAAATCTTGAGATATAAATGTTTATCAGTGAAAAGTGAACATATAAAAATATATATAACTATTTAAAAAAAAGAAGCGAATTTCCATGTTAAATTTAGCATTTACTTGCAGTCATCAATCTTCAAAGATGTTGACGTTTGTTAATTGTTACATGTATGCAAATTAAATTGCAAAATTTGACATGGAATAGTACAATTGCGGTACATAAAATGATATATTAAAGTACTTCGTAAAAATTATCTATAAAGAAGCTAGATACATTATAGCGAAGCATAAACATAGGACATTAAATGTGTTATACACATTCGAAAACAAGTTGTTTTCATTTATGAAACGTTAAGTATGTTTAATTCAAACAAAGACAGAACATCAGAGATATTGAACTGACATTACGAAGAAAGGATAAAGTGGATACATGATGTTGATATAAATTTTCTTATGGAACTACAGAAATAATATGTAGCCGACTGTTAATAATGTCTTCAAACTTTAAAGTACTTATTGTTTTCTTTTTGTGTACATGTAGTTGTTCTTTTGTTCCTTAAAACCGAAAGCACAATGTATATACTATGTGACACAAAACGCTCACTTTAATTAAAAGCTGGTCGAAAAGCGAGCACATGTTACTGAAGGCACTAAAAAATTGTTAGAGTAGTACAAAGAGATATACTGACTATAAAACAATGCATTATCCACTTTATCCTACGTGTACATTATTATTAATATTATAGCTGATTATTATTATATATTTATCATGAAACCAAAAATATATTTATGACAGGAAAATCGACGCGTAAAAAGAAGTAAATTTTTGAGATTGTATCAATCAAACGTGTAATCTGCCTAAAAGTAACACTGATAAAAATGGAGTATAGAGTACATCAAATAGAATGTAGTAATCATACAATAAACTTTATGTAAATTTACGTTTTACTGTGCTATTAAGCAATCATTTAATGCAAGCATATAAAAAAAGGAGTAAGTGCACGAACGATGGTCTACTTCTCTTTTTTTTTTTAAATAAATCCATGAAAAACGATAACAAAGTGATTCCATAAGAAAGCAAGTCACGTTTTGCTTGTAGCCATATCCTTATTCCAATAAATGCCAAATTTCCTTTTTTTTTAATTTGTTAACCTTGCTAAATTTAAAAAAATAAAATAATAAAACCAAAGATAACGATTAACTCACGAAAATCTGAATGTATACTTCAAAAACTGATCTTGTTGTTTATAATTATTAGTAAAGCCTGAGCCTATATGCTAGTTATTAAAAATTGAAATTCAAATTTCTATGTAAATCCAAGGAAGCATCGTCTTGCTTATCAGTGAATGAACTTTTTATCTGTTGCAGCATTTAGCCACATTTTATTGAAGTACTGTTAAGTACATTTTAATTATTAAGAAATGTTTTATTTTATATTTTTTTTAATAAATATTCGTTAAAATATTTTTCAGACGAATATTTAAGTTCACGAAATTTTGAAAAGAAATATTAAAGACGCTTTTCTGATATACATTTTTTTCTAAGAGATGTTACAGATAATTTTATAAATTATTAAACAAATTTTCAAGTTATCTCTTTAAAGCAATTTACAAAATGTTACTTTTTACAAATTATCCTTTACATATCGAAAGACTAATTAAAATTATAAATTAATGTAATAAATATTAACATTTTTATAAACATAAAAAATAACAAAAAAATATGGATTTTACATCTCGATGTTATCAGCTCTTTACTGATTGTTCTAAGAATAACTTTTTTAAATCTATATTGAATTCTATGCACTCAAAGAAAAAAAAGGAAACGATATTAAATTATAAACAAAATTAAAAGTTGCAGATAAAAAATCGGACTTCAATCGGTTATTATTTTCTCCAAATGAAAAATAAAAATTTTAATTTCAATTTCTCAATGAAAAATGCATTGTAATATGCATCGCTCATGCACGAAGCTCCAAAAATAAATTGCGCATGTATGAATGTATAACTCAAATTCTACAAAAATACGTTGTGTAGATTTATAATACAAACGGCATAATTATAAAGTCTAAGTGATCTTCTACAGTAATAAAATATATATGATAAGAGATACATATATATTATATTAAAAGATGCATATATATTATTTAAGAGATAAATTAACCACAATGCATAATAAATTAAATGAATAAATAACTAAATAAAAAAAGCATAATGTAGGAGAGGATACTAAATGACAAGTCACAATCGACAGCTACGAATATAACTGTAAATCTATATGGAAAACTCTGGGAAAAGTAATAAATCTCATCATGAAATATAAAATATATATAAACGACGCAATGTAAAATTTTTGTTATTATTTTAACCTTAAATTTAGAATTTGAAAACTCTTTTCATTTGAATAATTTTTTATTAAGCATGTAACTTTCAAGTATTTATTGGTACAGTATATAGGTAATTATATCTAAAGACATCACAATTTTCCTACAAATAGTAAATTTTCCTAGAATACTAAATCATTTTTTTACGCACAACAATCTTCGACTCCATATTCGCAGTTCCTTCAACGTAATTATACGAATTAAATGCATTCTTTATAAAATACAATATCCGGTACTTAAAATGCATAATTCTAGTTTGATGCATTCGGCATGATTAGCGTAAATTTCTTGTTTGTAAATTAATTATACAAACATTGTTTTCGTTTTAACGCACATCTGCGTCTACATAATATTTATTAAATCATTCTCATAAATCATTTAACATATATATCAAAATCATTATATAATCTCTTATTTACAGTTTTAATATACAAAAAACCGACATTGAGTAAAGAACTAAATACATTAAAATTTTTCTTGCAATAAATTTTCTTATATATCAATAATCAGTAATGTATATTATTTTTATATTTTATTTATTTATTTTACGAAGTTTTATAAATGTATTTCAAACTTTAAAAATTCATCAAAAAATTTTTTAATATCAGTCTATAAAGTTTTATCGACAATATATATTGTAAAAAGATTCCAGAATTTAATGCATTATTCTATTTCTAAAAAAATTAAGTAAAAAGTTCGTAAGAATGCTATATCTTATTTCATTTGAGACCAATAAAATTTGGTAGCTTTAAAGCGGCGTTTATAATCATTTACAATTCAGTCGTCATGTGAGACGTTAAAGCCTGTACTCTAGAAGCATTGCAGCTTTTACACAAAACGTGATCGTCTAGAGGGTAACATCCACCCTCAGAATCCGAAGACAAAACTAGTCCACAATCTTCGCATTTGTAGCATTGAATATGGAAACTTCTATCCAGAGCAACCACGCGAACAGTTTCATCTTCTTCTGGTTCAGGCATAATTGGAAGTTTGCATACACAGCATCGCGGAGCAAATTTCCTAAAATTAGATTAATTTGTCATTTTTTTGTTTTTGTTTTTATAGCGTACATTTGTAAAATTGTAAAACTTACTTATGAAAGCACTGAATGCAGTGTATTTGATTTGTCGCGTCAACCGTAAACGGAATTCCATCTAAACTTTGCCCACAAACGACGCATGTGAAGCAAGATGGATGGTATGGCTTTCCAGTGGCACGTAAAATTCTATCCAAAATTGGAAGAGTACAGACACAACATTTTTCCAAAGTATTCAAATAATCATCTTTGCAGTAAGGCTTTCCCTCAAGAGAGTAAAATGGTTTGCCTTGTAAATTAATATTACATACAAAGCAGCAAAAGCATTTTATATGAAATACTTTATCCATAGCAGAACATCCAGTTCCTTCACCTTCAACCTTTTTACCGCAATGTGCACAAATGCCATAAATATCACTATCTTCCCCATTATCTTCCATTCCTTGTACTAAAAGGTCAGTCAAGGCATCAACCTGAAAACATTTAATTAAAATGTAGATAAAGACACTGAAAAGAAATTTTAAATAAATGTAAATTTCTTACTTCTTTTACTGGAGAAACTTTTCCCTGAGGTTGAGATGCAGAACCATATCCAGAATATACTGAATAATTGCAGGAGAGCTGTGATGGAGGCCTTGGATTTATAGGCTCATAAATCGATTCATAAGTTGAACTGGATTGTGAACTTGGTCCATAAATATCATTTGGGTATGATTCAGATGGAAAATCTGTTTGGTAAGTAGCTCGTCTTAATTCACTGTAGCTGGATGATACAGGACTTGGGGGAGGTGGAAGTTCTTCAGGAGGAGGAGGAAAGGAATTTCCTGCTATGCAAGATATGTATTCCGAAGGTTCTGGAGGTGGTGGTAAATCATCTAAAATAATAGGGATTAAAACGAAAATAAAATAAAAATTAAAATAAAGTAAATCAATATATACAAAAATCGAAAATATAAATAAAAAAGTTGTATAATTCACAAAATAAATTAATTTAATAAATAAAAAACATATAAAACATAATATAATATGAAAACTGACGATTTTGAGATTAATATGTTGTAGTTATTTGTTTTTGATCAATCATATAAGTAAACAACTTACCAGTGCTGTGACCTTGAGCAGGTATATTGCAGTATGTATTCTCAGGTTTGGCAAAATTCCATTGAATATTACTGTAAACAATATCCTTTTCTTTTGGAAGTGAATTTGTCTGAGGAACTGGTATAGGGATGGCTGGCTCAATATTGCTATAAACTGCATTTCTGGTTGATCTATTTAATCTGTCATTTGAAACTGGCACTTGTGGTGCAGGCATATTACCGATATTAGAATAAAAATTTTTGTCTTCATATCTATACATAGAATCAAACTTCTCAGGAAGTTGATTCGTATAAAAGTTTTCATTTTTCTGATAGAATTTTGAAGTATCAGCTCCACTTGTTGGAGCTGCATGAGGATATTCATTTTTATCCACATTTTGTGGTATATAAGAAGCTGTGGAATTCATATACAAATTTGTTGTTTTGTCATTAGATCCAACATTATTTAGCACTGTACTGTATGATGGAATGGATGCTGCCTTTACGGTGTAACTTTGCGGTACCTAAAAATAAATTATCAATTGAGTAAAATATAAATAAAATATATATTTTTTGATATAAATAAGCAGTAGAAAAAGTAAAATTTAGTAATAAACAATGAAATTGATTACTTATATATAATCAGTATGATCTCAACCTCCTTTAAAAAAATCTCATTATATACAAATTTAAATGGCTTTGTACAGTAATGAATCATATACTACTAATATGCTCTAGGATTTACCATTCATTGTTCCACATATGGAATGCATTTAAAAAGTTTAAGACAATTAATACAATAGAAAATGTAATACGAATATTTTTTAATTAATAAAAAATAAAAAATATTGACCTGCGGTTGTGATTTTTTTGGTTTAGGTGGAACCACAGGTCCAACTTTTTTGTCTGGTTTATTTGTCTTGCTGGGACTTCCATCAAGCCCAAGCTGCAAACTTGCAATCTGTTGTTCCAAATTCCCAACGTTGGACATTTTCAATGTCAGCAATTGATAATGTTGCGTAAAGTATCAGTCTTCCTACAATAATGAGAATATTATCAGCAATCTGACAAGTATTTGTACAAAAAAGTAGAACACACTCGTTTCACTATTTAAAAAATTACCGCTCATTCACACATATGGTAATGTATGTGGCAATCAAATTTATCAGTCACGCATAAGTTAATGTTACTTGTGATAAGAAGCAGCAAGACAGATGCCTCAGTCAAAATGATGGAATTAACACCCCTGTACTCGGAGGAGAAGTTACCTCGTAAGTATCTTTATATATTTTACGTATGGTTGATAGCAAGCTCACTCTCACTGCAGCATCAAATCACTGTATGAATCTTTTACGCCTTGTTTCCTCTTAATTACTTGTATGACAGCATGCTACCTGTGACTCATGCAGCTCTTATCATTCAAGTAACCATGACCATGACTCAACTGACGATTATAGAATATCCTCAATAAAGCCGCATAAATTAAGCAATTCGCATCGAGATAGGGGCGTAGCCAGTAAAAACTACCCGATTGTTAAGAAACAAAGATCGGAGACGAGAGGGTGAAAGGGAAAGTGGGAATTTCCGCGATGCGAATGAGTCGACAGCGCTCGATTTTCGGCGAGTATCTCAAATCACTTTTGATTAAATTATTAACTTGGAACTATTTAAACACTAATTACCTCGAGGATGAGCTGCGTTCGGTCGCTAGTCTCCGACACTTCTGGACGAAAGATCCTGTGTATTAAAGCGCTGACTCAATTGACAGCGACGGACCACCTCATTCGCCGCGACGGCGATTTTTCCCACCTTCCTGCAGTGTGGGACACATAATATGTAAAGTGGCCATCGCGATTTTATCGACCGAGTTCTCCTTCGTCTCTGCTTTATCAGTCGTGCCTCGTGTGTGGGCGCATTGTCTCGGCTCCTCGTCTGCTTCTCGTTTTTTTGTTGTACTTTTTTTTATGCTTTGGTTTTTTATACGAGGCTGCGTCTGGAAAGTCATTAACTTTGGAACAGCGATAACTCGTAGTGTCAAAGTCCTTTAGTGCGCCAATGAGCGAGAAGAGCGATGCTGTGAAAGGAAGGAGTAAATGCCGTTTGGGAGTAGTAGTTTTGTTGTCTAACATGCTCTTTTCTCCTTTTACTCACAGTCGCAACTCACACAGCTGATGATGAGTTGTGTCACACATCAGAACCTCGCGTGCGTCTGCTTTTTGTACTTTTACTAAAATTTTTGCGTGTCCTAAGTGGGGAGTAGGGGCCAAGAGGTTAGGAGTCTCTTCTCCTCTTTGTACAATTGTACAGTGAAAGTAATGTTTTGTTGTCATTTTAACACGTAGTTTTTTAAAGCTTTTACCTCGTATAGTATCGTTTTTAGGAATTTAGGGAATTATTAGAAGAATTATGAGGTTTTTTAATAGTCATATATAAGATTAACAAAGTGCCTTCATAGTGAATTGATCCAATTTATAAAAGGGTTTGTTGTATGTAAGTGATTCACAAAGCATAATCAACCAAAGTTTTGCTTGCTCATTTATCATTGTGTAACGTTTGGGAATAGGATAAAGATAACATGTTATTATGAGGATTAGTTGACAAATTCTAATCTTGGACAAGTTGATGGTTTTAAATTGCAGCAAAAAAGAATCAATTTATTTGTAAGTACTTTTTTAAATTTATTATCTTTTTATAGAAATTTATACGGTTTAGTAGAATAATTATGATGAGAAAAAGGTACTTAATGAACTGAAGAGAATGTCACTTATGTTGGACAATCTGCTACAGTATTCTGAGTCATTGAAAGATGTTTGATTATGATTTTAACCTTCTTGAATAGTGTTTATAAAGAATAATTAAAATAATCGTGTCCACTTGACAAAATCAATAAATTTTATAAAAATATTTGGTATTTATTCTTTTTAGCAATCAACAAAGGCTTTATTTATCAACAATTTTAATTAATAAAAAATTCTATTTACTGTTATTGTTAAATTTAGAAAACTTTAATTTAACAATGTCGGTACTAAATTAAATTTTTATAATAATTATTCTTTTAACATGCTATTTAAATTCCTAACATTAAGTACAGTGGAATATTTTATTAGAGTACTTAAATATTCTAGTATTTATATATATATATTGATTGCATAAAATAATTACAATTGATCAAAGATTCTTTGTTTGTCTGAATTAAGGTACTTGAATTTGCACAATCTAAATTTCATGTGACACTGCTATTATAAGTTCATGTTATTTCATTAAATATAAAATCTACAGATGAAATCTGCAGATTTTAAGATAATGTCAGGTGCACATTTATTTTTGTCAAATTTAATTTTAAAACTCTATCTAATTCCATGTAGTTATGAAATACAGTTTATAAATCTTTTTTTCAATTTTAACAGAATCATTTTCCATTATTTTTGTATTTTAATTGACTTTCTGAAGTTTTATTTTTATATTCTAATTTGTTTTAATAAGGGGAATCCCGACGTTAACGTAAAAATAATCAATTGAGTTTGTAAAAAAATACTTGTATAAAAAAAATTATGAAATGATCGCATTAGTACAGACATAACACGATAATTTATAAAAAAAAGAAGTAGGTTATTAGTTACGCTAATTTTAAAAGCCATTGAACTTGGTTATTACAGTGATTCGCAGTCGTTACATAAATAGATTTTCTCAAATAATCAATAGAGACTAATAATATAATTTTGCTGACTCGTTCCCGTTTATTTAATAATGCCGTTTATCGTAACTTTTAATTATTTTGACATTTTTTCTGAAACTCTTTTCCAATCCTTGCAGTAAAAAAAAAAATAAAGCTCCAGCTTGTATTTTCAATTTATTTTATCTCGAATTAGGTTTTTAAGAATGAATGTAGTTTCCCGCTTATACAGTTGTGTTACCATTTTTTCACGCCTCTTATCGTTCGAGCAAGAAGTACTGGGAAATTTTGGTGATTATAAGTATCATGAGGAAAAGCTACGGAAAAAAATTCGAGAATTCTTTCTCGAGAAACAACAAAACAGAGCCGCTATTTCTACTACATGTATATTCGTTGAAACATAATTTTCGATTAAACGACCCGCATAATTTTATTGACAAAAATGTTTGCTCGAAAACTGAAACGTAATAAATTTTTTTTTTATTTGCGCAATTTAATCATATACATAAATGATTATTTATGCGGAACATAATAAACTGAATTTTATACTTACAAAATTATTGTGCGCTTCGTTATTTCTCGCAACATTTCTCAATTAATCCGGTGCGAAAAAGTTATCGAAATTTTGATAAAATTTGTTTCCTGGTCACGCGAACAAAAGAGAACTATAATAATATAGAATTCCAAGAACCATCATCGCTGGGTTTTTCAAATTAGAGAATTAATTAAATATTCGAAAAAAAAGTCAGATATGCTGTTATTATTAAGAAGATACTTGCAACATTTCAGTTTTAAAAAGTCGACCTATGCAGACATAAGTATACACTTACCGGATGAAATGCTGATAAAAGCGGTTTAACGGTTTTATCTGATTGTGAGAGCAAACATGACACGGTTTTAATTCCGTCGTTAAACGTACAAAAAAAGTAGTCTTTCAATCACAATAAGCAGGATTTGTTTAGCAAATACGAGAGCGACGACTTAAAATTTTCAACGACTTATCCCCAGCGAGTTTCGTTCGAAAGGCTTTCCCTCCGGCTTCGCCGCGAATCAATTCAGCGCGATTTCATTATTCAACGAGAGCCGCGGAACACAAATAGACGCGCCGAGCGATAATAATGTCACGATACTTAACTTTGCAAAAAAAGAAAAAGAAAGCACTTCTGCAGAAGCTGATCTCTCTCACGTCTGGCGCAATCTAATCTCGCGTACAAATTGCGAGAACTAGATTATCGACGAACGTGTCGATTCTCACTGGTTAATTAGTGCGTTCGTAACCGCGGGAGCCGAGGCGGCCCTTATCGATCTGCATGATGATGCACATAAGGATAAGCCGATGATTTATCAACTTTCGAGGAACGCCAGATCTTTTTACATGAGTTTTGCAGGTTTCGCTCGATTTTTTTTTTTTTTTAAGGGAGCGAAGGGATTTTATATTGTTCACGAATGAAATTGTTTCTTCTTCTTTTTTTTTTATCTCTTCTTCTCTTTCTTCTTTTTTTTTTTATCAGTTGGTAAATTGAAGTCTGTCACGTTCTACATAAAACTTTGCACTTTCATCGGTAATTAATTTTTTTATGCTGGCTTTCGATGTTTTTCTTTCTAGAGGAAGGCTAATCGTAAAGTGTTCTTCTTTGAAAGGTCTCTCTTTTTTAATAGCTTTGTTGCCTATCGTTTCGTTACTTTCGTTTTCTTCTTCAGGGCTTTAATAAAGAGAAAATATTAATATTTCGTAGCGGCAAGTTTTTCCAGTCTTTTTAACTAAAAAAAGAAAATAATTTCTGTTCGGCAAATGATTTGCAATAAAAATGAATAATACCCTGGTAGAAACATTAAGTAGTTTTTAGTTAATTCTTAACTTGTTTTGTAGTTGAAAACGACAAATTGTTATTATCATTATCAAATATTTTTTCCAATAGTTTTTATTTAATTTACACATCAATTTCAGCTAAAAAGAGTTTCATTTAAAATACACATTAACCAACTCAACTGGTTAATTTTCTACCAGGGTAAAAGCCACCCTTTAAACTTTCAATGTAATTTTTATTTTTGTCTCCATCATTTAAATTTTCCACGAAGTCATCAATACTTCTCAAGTAACTCTACAAAAGTCTTCATTTCCTCCTACAATCGTCGCTCGGGAAAAAAAAACCCATCTCTCCGAGAAATCCGTCACGCGTCAACCCCTAAAACCGTCTTCTTCCCCGTCCAGCTATCTCTCTCTCTCTCTCTCCCCCCCTCCGTAAATCCGGAGGACGCGGCGTACACATAGAATATTTTTTCGTCCGACGGGAGAATCTCCGCAGATAATCTCTCGCCGGCGCTGCGAGCTAATTCATAATAAATCCGGTGCGTAACGCCGACGCGCAAACTATACGAGCTCGGGCTGCAGTGGCCACCGGACCGAGTCGCCGCGCCGCAGTCGCCGACGGACGTAGAGCCGAGCCAAGGAGAGCTGCTGTGTGTTATGTGAGTGGACCTGCAGCGGACGACCGATCGCGCGCACCTCTCGCGCGGATGCGAGCCTCTTTTTTTTTTTTTTTCGTCGCGGACAATAGACTCGTCGTTTCGGTGTTTATTATACTTGGTCGCGGCGGAGGTTGGGTGTTTCTTTTTTTTTTTTTTTTCTTTGTTTTTCTGGGTGGCATGGCTGGCGGAGGAGATTTTCTGCGGATGGGTTATTCAATTGCGCGGTGTAGCTCGTTTCCTCTTAATTATTAGAGAAAGACTTCGGCTTACATAAACGCGCGCGGAGAACTTGTTTTAATTTATAGTTTACATCGGTTATCGAGATAGCGGTTATCTAGGATTGTTTGTGAATAAAAAGACACGAGTATTTTTAGGAATCATTAATTACCTTCTCCTCGATCGTTGGTAATGTTTATTGTAAACAATTTTGTAATTCATTAGTAATAAAATAAATAGAGTTTAAGTTTTACGCGGAGACAAATATTCTAGTAAAAATTATTACACTTTTTAGTGATGCGAACTTTATCAATTTTTACTAAAATTTTATTAAATTTTAGTACATAATATAATAATAAGTTTTTAGGATAACGCAAGTTTGTTCCCACATTACTAAAAGGTATATAGTAATTTTTACTGAAAATTTTTTCATACTTTAACAATTTTTCATTCGCTACAAATCATATAACGCTTTAAAGTCACCCAAAGCAATCATATCATTTTCCAACTTCCCCCCCTCTAACTTTTTCACTTAAAAACCCGCAGCGCTTCGGCCAAAATCTTAATTTTTAAACGTTATGCAATTGCACGTTCCATTACCCCTATAACGCCAATTCAGCTCGCGATACGCCAAGAGGTCAATAACTAGATAAGTACGTGCAGTAAAATAATTCGCTTCCTCCCGTTCGCCTCTCGGACACACGTTTTCCCAAGCGCCGAGAGCGTCGCAAACAACCTGCACAATACGTAAAATCTCTCCCGCGTTCCGACAATACATAATCCCACCGACGCCCGGAAGCAGCGGCGGTCCGATATAAACCGTCCGTCAAACTTCGATTGTCCACCTCGTTCGTACGTAATTTTATCGCACACCTCGCCGCCGCCGCCGCGTCGGTGATTTTCCGCGAGTCACATCCAACCCACTCGACCGACCGACTCGCGCGACAGCCCGCCGGACACCCGCCGGCGATAACAACCCGCGCCTAATCCGCGTGCGTAAAAAAGAAACAATAATGCATCGCCGGCCAATTAGCCTCCTCTCCTCTCCTCTCGCTCCCGGGGTGCGGGGAGGGGGGGCGACTTATCTGCCTCGTTCGATTGTGTCCCAGTCGCGGTTCGGCGCGGGAACGGCGAGCATCGCGTGCCACGCACAGCTGATCGTGGGTGTAACACGGCGTCTGCTTTTCAGTCTGCATCCGCGGCATCATGGCCGAGAACAACGGGCCGGGATGGAAGGCCGGAGAGACGGGGGACGTCGTCACGACGACCAACAGCAGCGCCTACCCGGTGAAAGAGGAGGGCAAGAAGAGGCCCACGGAGAACACCTCGCTGGCGGGGAACGCCAATCAGACCTACTTCGCCGACGCGAGGATCAGGATACCGGAGGTGGACGATGTGAGTTTTGAGGGGAATATTTTTGGGGATGTGCGACGGAGGTGGTGACACGTCGGGAGAGAAAGAGTTTCGTCGTTATCGGACGCGGAGATAAAGAGGTTGTTATTGATAATGACGCTCGAGCGTTGAATTTGCAATCGTTCGGCGGAGT
The DNA here is from genome assembly GCA_035582975.1 of Ormyrus labotus. Classification (NCBI taxonomy): domain Eukaryota; kingdom Metazoa; phylum Arthropoda; class Insecta; order Hymenoptera; family Ormyridae; genus Ormyrus; species Ormyrus labotus. The sequence continues at coordinate 20,335,088 of JAWWEO010000009.1, read as the reverse complement.
ATTGAAAATTATTTCCGTTGACGTCGAGCCTAAAGAATCTTATAAAACCTGTTTTAGATTCGTCGTAATTTTTCACCAAAAAATCTTTACCAACCGTCACGAGAGACGCATCGGGAAATCGTCGCCGTCGAGTTCGACGGGTAGAGAGACGGTCGCGACGCTATTCTCGGAAATACGATCATTTGGCAGCGCCGCTTCCCAGCTGGGAAGTACCGATCGCGTGCGTGCGCGGTCCGCGGGAAAATCGTCGCCGTAAATCATCGCCGAGCGCGACGGCGGAGCTCGGGCATATTTTCCGAGAAAGACGCGCGCGCGGCGGAACGAGGAAAAGACTTTTTCCGATTAATGGACGAAAGTCACTGCTATATTTAGGGATCGATGATGATCGAGCTGCCGATTTCCGACGGAGGAAAAGCGCGGAGTCGAGTCGAGTCGGATTCACCTTCTGTTGGCTCATCCGTTTTTCGGGCTAACTGAGCAATAATTGTCGTTCGTTGGAGGAAACGAACGCATATATACTTTTATTTTCGGGACTGACGATGAATTTTTACACTTTCAGGGAGTGTTTAGTTTTAGGAAATTATGGGCCTTCACGGGGCCTGGATTTTTAATGTCCATAGCGTATTTGGATCCAGGAAACATAGAATCCGACCTGCAGTCTGGAGTAATAGCTAGATATAAGGTAAATATAGTACTTATTTTTTTTAACATTGCGTAATGCGTATATAAAAGCCTTGGACAGCTTAATCTTATTGTTCTGTACGAAATAGCACGTGTTTGTAAAAAAAAAACGAGAACAAATTTGAGAATGAAATTCGTTGGCTTCCTTTGTTTTTTATACAGTAATCTTATTATGTACCGAATACTGAGTACTTTAAATCAACATCCGTTGCAAAGAGATCTATTAAAATGATTATTATTTCTATTTAAATTCTCAATGCCCCCAATTAAATAGCACTTATCACAAATATACTATAGTCAAATAATAATTAAAGATTCTTTAATCACTCGTAGAGAACGCCAGTGCATTAAAATCCAAAACTTTTCCAATCCACATCCGCGCAAAGCTCGAAATTCGATTTCCCTCGATAACCTCGACCCTTTCTCCACAGTTACTATGGGTCCTGCTGAGCGCGACGGTCCTCGGCCTGGTGATGCAGAGGCTAAGCGCCCGGCTCGGCGTCGTCACGGGGCTTCACCTCGCGGAGATGTGCCACCGGCAGTACAAGAAGGTTCCTAGGCTGATACTCTGGATCATGATCGAGATCGCCATCATCGGCAGCGACATGCAGGAGGTCATCGGCACCGCCATCGCCCTCTACCTGCTCACGAACAAGAGGTGAGCGCGAAAGAGAGGACGGGGGTTTTGGAGTTGCTTTTGCGGTCTCTGGGTGCAGAGATGTAAATTGGGCGAAGGATGTGGGGTTCTTTGTTTTCAGATTTTGGAATGTGCGCTGAGAGAAGAAATTAATATAGTAAAAATTAGGATAGTGTCTAGTAAAGACACCGCAGACTGTCAAAATCCAAAAAATTGCTATACTTTGTAAGAAATTTTTGCAGTAAAATTCCCTATATATGTAAGAAATTTTACTATACTATTTGGTAAATTTTCCAATAAAGCATGGTAATTCTAGTTTGTTTTGACAGTCTGAGGTGGCCTTACTAGGCAGTATGGTAATTTTTACTTTTCTCTCAGTGTGCAAAAAAGGAGAACCACACGACTGAATAGTTTGAAATGCTGTCGAATCGTCGTATTTCCTTAATAGAGTTTAGTTGCCGATCAGTGACTGATAGAGCGATTGATTTGAGATTTATGACTGTTTAAGCCTTTGAGTTACGGACATTAGTCACTCGTTGATTCGAGTGTACACTTCGCAGCTTTTCCTTCTGGCTGAAATTACAACATTTACCCAATAGAGCCGAGTCAATTGTAATGAGAACTGTATCTAATCGCCGATTGAAATTCGAGATTCAGAGATACGCTTGTATCCAGTAATCTTTACTCTTATCCGGTCGAAATCGACAGTAGTTCAGACGTCAAATGTAGGCGCCTGCTTATTTTCGCTGGCACGATGTTAATTAACCGAAACATGTGTAATACTTCCAAGTTATGCTAAATAATAACAATATTTTTACCGTTCATTAATTATCTAAGATGACAAAGATACATTTTTTATAGGTGAATTAATTTAAAGTTTTATTTATCAACCTGTATAAACACTTTTTCTTATTGCTTACTTCGAACGTTATAAATTATGTGATAATTTTATATTCACATCGGCGAATCAATTTCATTCACTAATCAATCTAATTGCCTTTCCAGACTTCCAATTTACGGCGGGGTCCTTCTCACGGTCGTGGACACGTTCACCTTTTTATTTTTGGACAAATACGGTCTGAGAAAACTGGAGCTCTTCTTCGGTTTCCTCATCACCGTGATGGCCGTAACGTTCGGTTACGAGGTAACGAGTTGCTTTATTATGCTTCAATGGTACTCTTTGAGAAATGAAATTTAACGATATTTGTGTACTTTGCAGTATATAGTCTCGGCGCCGCCGCAGCTCGAGGTCATTAAAGGCATGTTTATTCCCTGGTGCGAAAACTGCGATACGCAGGTCTTGCTTCAAGCTGTCGGAGTTATCGGAGCTGTTATTATGCCGCATAATTTGTACCTGCACAGTGCACTTGTTAAGGTAAAGTATTATATTTGTATAAAATATTTGTGGGATTAATATTAAACGATTCTTATTTGCCGTTCAGTCCCGCGATATTGATAGGAGACAGCCACACAAAGTTCGCGAGGCGAATTTGTACTATTTTATCGAAGCTGCGATCGCTCTTCTCGTATCGTTCTTCATTAACGTATTCGTCGTGGCCGTTTTCGCTCATGGACTTTATGGCAAGACCAACGCGGATGTTGTAAGTATTTGTAAAATTCATTGATTTCGTTCGTTAAATCAATGTTTTGAAATAATTTTTATACTTTGTTTTTAGTACGACCTTTGCGAACGTAATAACTTCACTCAAGGAACTGAGATGTTTGTGGTATGTATTTTTCAGAATTCATCACTAATTCATCTCTTCTTACGAAATTCAGTGATTTTTTATTAGCGTCAGCATCTTTGTGCGAGTAAGATATGCGTAATGCATATGCGTATGCTCTTTTGCATATTAAGAAAAGTGACTAAAAAATAATTTTTCATTGTCATGCAACTGTAAATTTTGTTTTAAAAATGACGTTTATGCTTGACTTTTGAAGTAAAAAATGTATTTATTCTAAACTCAACAGTAAAAGTCAACAGTTTTTATAAAATTTTTTTGTTAAAAAACTGAAACTTAACTTAAAAAAAATATCTTGAACAAACTGTTTTATTATTTATTTAAACGCAAATATTTGCCTTGCAGAACAACACGGATCCATTCGAAGCCGACCTCTACAAAGGAGGTATCTTCTTGGGTTGTCAGTTCGGCTTCATCGCTATGATAATCTGGGCCTTGGGTATCCTGGCCGCCGGTCAATCTTCCACGATGACGGGTACATACGCCGGTCAATTCGCTATGGAAGGCTTCTTGAATTTGCAGTGGGCGAGATGGAAGCGAGTGCTCTTCACCCGTACCATTGCGATTGTGCCAACCTTCTTCGTTGCTTTCTACGCGGACATCAATGATCTTACCGGCATGAACGATATTCTCAATGCTGTCATGAGCCTTCAGTTACCGTTCGCTGCCTTACCCACTATTGCTTTTACGAGTAGTGTCCAGATTATGGGAGAGTTTAAGAATGGAGTGTTAGTATTGCTCGTATAAATTAAGAAATTTTGAGAATACAGTTATTTTTTTTTCCTTTAATAATTAAAATTTGTAGAAAATTAACAATAATGTCAGAGTATCCAGTGTATTCTCGAATTTTGTTGATAACAATTGGATGGATTCATTTTTTTCAATTGGATAATTCATTTTATTATTTTGTTTCAGGTTTAATAAAATTGTTGCTACGATATTATCATTGTTGGTAATATCTATCAATATTTACTTCGTGTCTGAAACTGTGTCCTCAGTTGTCGCGAATGACCCAACATACAGACATGAGATAATAGGATCAATTGCTGTTTTCGCTGTTTTATATTTATTGTTTTGTCTTTACCTTGTTATTCACATGGCAATAAGTATGGGAGCAACTTCTCTTAATAAATTCCCGGTTTGTATAAAAATAGGCATAAATAGTTACACAGTAATATCTTTACGTACAAAACATTAATCTTGATTTTTTATTTCAGCTGATTGCTAAGTATGTCGGCGGACCTGTAGATACTAGCTTTGGATTAACGAATCCTGTGGTTTACTCGAGGTAAGATCCAATGGATGACAATAATCATGACTTTTATCAAAATACTCAGTATCCAAAGTGCAAAAAGGGAGATTTTGAAATGTTTTATTTGCACAATTTTACTTTTATACAATAACACAAGCAACTCCTGTCGCTAAATATCAATATTTCGGCGGTATGGGAGCGTAAGCCAAAATAAGTGTGCTTGTAACAGAAGAAAAACAAAAGTTTTCTGACTTGTTTGCTTTGAGCGTGGTTAAATATGACCTTTGATCATTCGCTTTCGCTTTTTACATCCATGGTGGAGGTTGCAGTGCAATATTTTTTTAGATGCGTGAGTAGTAGAGCGCACATACATTTTAAAGTAAATGTAATGTGTAATGTAAATTATTAAATTTATGTCAAGGAGCGCGGGAGCGCTCCGAAGTTTATACACGTTGATTTTTAGAGAATCTATTTAATCTCAGGAACTAGCGATGACAAAATATTCATATTTATATTATTTATATTTCTATATACAAGTATATAAAATATTTTTAATAAGGTTTATTATGTAAAAAACAATTTAGCTCAGGGAATTTTCATCAAATTAAGTTAGATCACTCTGGTTGATTAAAGAGCGTAGACAAATTTTATAGATAAAGCAAAAAAATTATAAAAAATTGGTGTATCTATATTTTAGCGTTTATAACAATTGAATGAGATTGATGAATTGTATGAAAGATTTTTTTAAATATCTCAAAACATACTTTGTGTGAATCATGTAAGACTAAAAGTTCATTGTAAATAACAAAAGTACGTGAAATTTCTACCAATAAATTAACGAAAACAATAATAGACATTCATGTTGCGAATATAATTGTTAACAAATTTATTCTACTAAATGGACGTAACCTTCTATTTTTAATTTATAAAATCTATAATCAAATATACATTCATCGAAATAAAGATTTATTTAAATCATGTAACTACATCTTATAAAACGTGCAATATACTGCAATATACGAAGAAGCTGATTTTATTTGTTGAACAGTTACATCATTTACAATGTGTCTAACCCAATCAATTATGATTATGTCTTCTATCAAGAATAATTCAATTTGCGCGCATCAATGAAGATTGGGGAAACGGAACTAAACGATATTATTTATAAGCATTACTTCATTTTTCATTATTAAAACTAAGCAAAAAAAACTAAATAAATTAAAACAAAAATAAAACATTCCCGTTATCCTAATAATTTTTCCTTTTAAATGATTTCTATAACTGTGCGACTGTAACTCTGATACCTATAAAAAGTTTGCCGTATGCAATTATTCTTTTGCAATAATAAATGAAAGGTCGTATCACACTAATTATGCATTTCCAATAATCTATCTTTTCTGCAAAAAAATTCAGTAAACTGAGCATTTACGCTTATAAACGTTTGATAGGAAAATAGTAAATGTGGCGCAGTCGAGTCTGCAAAGTTCGCAAAATATTCGAATTTCTGCATTCGTTGAAATCTTTATCGACTGTTTTTAACCCAGAAGGTATTGGTATCACTAATTAATATACTAAAGCCAATTACATAATCACATCTATCTGCTTTTGGTAAATGAAATTTTAACGATGCGCAAATTAGAGGAGAATATTTAAGGACCTTATTCGAGTATTAATTGAGGTAATTAAAACTACAAAAGGCTAATGGTTACAAAAGCATGTAAATAATTTAGTAGAAGGTAATAAATAAAAGATTCATACTGTAATTAAACATACAAAAAACATTACAAAAGCAACGTTTAAAAAGCCTTACTAAGACGACGAAATAATTGAGTTGTTATTAAAAAAAAAAAAATTCCAAACAATGCTGCCGCGCAATTACGATGTGCCATTACATTCATACTTCTCTCTAAATTTTTATCGCCTTAATAAGGAAAAACGCGTGTCTGCATAAACCAATTACGAACAGCGCTTAAATAAATGTATCCGCAGACGTTTTGTAAAGAATAAAAACGTTTGTGTGCATTAAATTAATGCAAACAGAGCTTAAATAAATGTATCTGCGGACGCTTCGCAAAGAACTGATAAAGCCAAAAAAAGAAGGTGTGAATTTGAAACAGGGGAAAAATATTTATTATACGTATTTTCATACTCACGAATTCTGTCCGCCTAATAATAATGCTTTAAAATTATTTGTCCACATGAACAGTTTCCACAACACCTCGGAAACGTCTTTGGAGGCCTAACCGAGGGCTCGAAAGCAATCTAAGATCTGTATGCTCTCTCATTATTAAGAATATGAATGCAATCATGATAGGATTCAGAAATTCATTGTCACCCAGTTGTCACGTTGGCTTCATAGTGCCCTTGGTACGTAAGTCTGCATTGTTCAAAGTGTGCTCTTAAATTAATTATGCTATTAGTATCAAAATTTTGTAGCTAAGTAGATTGATTCGCCGTTTTGTTTTAACGTATTAAAGTTTGTTTTCAATGCTAATAGTAGTTTTTGCGTAATCCGATCAGTAACAGAGTTTTAAATTCTTGTATTGTTTTGACTTGTAGTGTCGTTGTGCTAATTTTTGTAATTTTTAAGAATATTTTCAACAAACGAGTACATGGGCACAAGCTTTGCAGCAAAAAATGTTGTTGCTCTGTCCAAACACTTGTGTGCGTATCGTTTTACTGTTTATTGTATGTCTCTTGAACTCTTTTTTCCATGAAAATCTCATTAAAGTTTTTTCCTTGTATCAATTGCGTAATAAAAATTATTTTTTGATCAATTATAGGTTTACCAAATAATTGAACAGAAAACTATTTGTGTTCGTGTTTCGAAATATTTTTCCTACAATTTTTCGACTTGAATGAGATTTTTGTATCAGTATTTTTAACTTATCTCTTATCTTTTACTACTATTATAATAATTAACTAACAAACTATTTCTTTTCTCTCTGCACATTTCTATTTATTCACATAAGTATGAGCAAACGTAGCTGAGGATAATTTTCTACACTGAAGGTGAGATTTTAGTGATTATTAAGAATTGTAGATCTTCTTATTAATACATATAATTTGTTTAAAGGAATGTCAGAACTTTTATCAACACGTATAAAAAAAATAAATAAATTTTATTTTATAGTACTCCTACATTTATTACTTTTCATAATTGTTCTGTTTTGACATTCTTTTTTTCGATTAAAAAGGTATAAAAAAGTATAATTAGTACTGTATTTTATTTGAATTGATTTTGAATTTAGTTTTATAATTAAAAATAAAAATATTTCTTACGTTTCATATTTCGGAGGTTTAAACAAGTAAAACATATTATTAGAGGTTGCAAGAAATAAAATTATTTGAAAAAAGTTACTGATAGTATTGTCTAAAAATAATGAAATATTTTTTACAAAAATATGAGTATTTTACTTATAATAATTATTGTATTTTTTTCTCTTACAACTATTGTACTCAAGTCTGCAGGTAAAATTTATGGTTCATAAATAAAAATTGCTTGTATACATTATCAAAAACCTCTGTACCATTTTCAGATAAGAAATATTTTTAAGAAGATAATTTTGTATTGCTAACTAAAAAAGAAAATGTTTTACAGAACGAATCCAGCATTCTGCGATGACAATAACGTGGACGGAAGTTATAAACCGCGTACCAACGTTTTTGCATTAACGTGACTTAAGAGCATAGGATTTTTACTTTTTTAATATACGTAAATTGTTAACTTTGTTGTAATTAATGTAATTTCTTAAAAAAAAGAGGTGATATTTTTATTGCAAAACATTTTATATACACATATACATATATTGTAATGTAAATAAAGATTAAAGATACGAGTTTGAGATTTTAAACACATGTTTCAGTCTATTGTAAATAATTACCTACTGAATCAACATTTTCATCCTTCATTGTTAAAAGGTATATAAATGCTATGGAAAAATATTAAAACTTTCCTCTTAGTATTCTTCAACTAACAATTTCTTTCTACATACTTTCTTTCTTATTTGCATGAATATTCTAAAAAGATTGTAAAAGATTGTAAATAGATCTCCATAACATTTACAATATAAAGATGTCAAAAATACTATTTAAGGGATTTAATATAATAAATATTGAGCGTTTATGTTCATAAAAATATATTGTTATTATCAAGTTACAATACTTCATTTCATACAAATTGAAATTTCTTTTACAGACGTTGAAAGCAAACTGCATTTACTTGTAGCGCCATTTTTAAATTCTTAAAAATATAACATTTGAATATTTTAACAATGCACTTGAAACAAAATATACTATTTCTATGCTTCTATTAAATACTTTATCACAGTCGAAACAATAAAATGTTTCGATATAAATTAATTTAAAGCCAATAATACGCTTATTAAAGTAAAAGTATTTAATTCTGCAGTAAATCGAAAATTTGCGTATACAATCGAATTGTCACGGTTCATTTTCGTCATAATTTTCTTTAAAATTTACAATTCTAGGAACAACATGACATATCTCATTTTTTAAAATGCCAAATATATTTTAAAGATTGAACGTGGCATAATATTTCAAACTTATAGAAAATATATCGCATTTAAAAAAAATTACAAATGGTGATTGAGGTATGAAACAGTTGTATCAGTCTTTTGATGGCACTTCAAACTTGTGATTTTGGTTTTACCGCAATTTCATCGTTTAAGTAACATTGTGTGCATAAAATCTTTGTACTTATACAAAATAGTCCACTAAATTTTACTCTGATTTGTCAAATTTTAAAAGCTTTCATAAAATGCAGAAACAATTTTTCAATAAATGTACAAATAGTTTTTCGTCTTATCACATAAAAGATGCTCGTTTAAGGAATAGGTAATAATATTGTTTGGTAGAGGTCAGTCGTTGCGTGAATAATATTGTACCATATTATCACGTGAAGGTCCACTTTTGCAATGACATGAATAATAAATGCATATTTTTCGATACTATCACAAATTAAAAGAGAATCAAACAGCTAAAATTTAATATTAATTTTAAAATTTGTTTAAAAAAATAAGAAATTTTTTTATAAAAGGAGTTTAGTTAAAATCATTTGTAAATAAATGCTGTACACTTATTATGCATCCATTGATAAGCGCGTGTAATACTGCTGGCGTCCTTTTTTATAATGCCAGGAAAAGTATGCAATGACTAGAATTAGCAACATCATTATCACTAATAATGAAGACGATAAAATTGCTGCGAAAAAAAAATTTAATATTCAATATTTCTATTTAAATATATGTAAATAATTTTTAAATAAATAACATTAGTGCATGCATATATTGTTAACAAAGAAACAAATGATACTTTGTTATGAATAGAAATTAATAAGTTTACCGATATAAGCATTGGTATTAGAAGTATACTGGTATTTTTCAAAGCCCATTAAACATTCACGTTCCCAGTTATCAGGAACAACAGGTTTCGTTAAATATATAAATTGACCTAATGGGCAAGCGGCTTTGCACCCTGGAAGTGTCAGTAAAATAGGTTCCTCTGTCGAATTCTTGTAAAATATCTGAAAATAATTTTATATACTATTAGTATCTTGTTTACGATCAAAATATTGTCAAATAAAATGTAAAATGTACACTTACAGTAACAAAGTGCTCGTTTTGTGCATTAACTCTTAATTCTAAAAGTACTGTCGCGGCGTACGGTGGACAATGAGGTTCAAATACATCTAAGGTATTCAAAAAATTAGCTACAGTTTCATCATGAGCACTGTAAATCCATAATTTTCTATCAGGTTCTAAGCTATTCTTAGCTTTCTTTTGCATATTGTGAATCATGTTTTTTAAGAGAGGGCCTATTTAAACAAAAAAGATATATTAATTTTTAACAAATATTCCAATATCTTATCAAAGTTACATTGAGTGACAGAATGAATGATTTCTTTAAATTAAAATATATTATTTTCTTTATATTTACCTGATTTGAATCTTTTAAGTATTGTATTGTAAGTGTCAAGTGTAAAACTTTGAGCAGCTAATGGTTTTAGCTTTTCCGGATAGACAGCTTTTGTCCATTCAGGCAATGTTTTGTTATATAATTCCTGAAATAAAAACTTACTGTAATTTTTTTCAATAACGAATCAGTTAAATAAACAAATTTCGCATTCTTTTTTGCATCAAAAATGTATACCTCAATAAATAACGTATTGTAAATGAATTCTAGTTCTGATAAATCATCAACTTTTTTTCCTGACTTTTCACTTAAATAGCTGTACAGTGGAGCATACTTTGCATTTAATGCTTTCATTTCTGGAGAATTCATTACTTGCATCATTTCATAATTATACTTCTCACAAAACTTTGCACCAGCTAAAACACTATCTTCTTTCTTTGGTATAGTATGTACCGGTATTGGCATCCAGGTCTTAATATCCCATAGTTCATTGCCAACAGGAGGATAAAGACCAGCTAAATTGGCTTCTGCTGACATTAATGTTCTATCTACATCTGTACTTAATACATATATATCATAATAGGAATAAGTTTGAGGAAGTAAATTTGCATAGCGATTTCTAAGCCAACGACCTAACAATAAATGTTGATGTTTCCCAGTCTGTTAAAAGAAAATAAATTTACTTAAAATATCATTCCTTAAAAGAGATAAAATGGATATTTACATTTGTAAGATGTCCAAACGGTACAGGCCAGAGAGATTCATTTTTGTACGGATCATTGGGATAGGGATCAACAGGAGTTCGGTCTCCATGTCTAAACAGCTAAAAAACAAAGTAAAAAGTTCATTATTTCAAAGCTTTTAGTGCAGAACGCATTTGGCTTAAAGCTGCGCAATTCCAAGTGAGTAAACATTTTTAAAATTAACACATCTCATTGACACACTTTCACCGTCGAAATCGAAAGTGAAAGCCGAGAAGCGGGATCAGGTTTCAAGGGCGTCCAGTGTGTACCTTTGTATATTTGCATACAAGCGGCTCGTGACATCAGAGCGATAAGCAGCCGCTCATCGCTCTTCAGCGCGTTCGCTCGTTCAAATGCACTGACGCTACTGTGCGAATGTCAAGGCCGTCGCGAGCAACAAAGAGTCGGCGACAAAAGCCGCGCGCCTGCATTATGTAAAAGCTACGATGCGGGCGCTTTTTTAACCTAAAACCCAGAGGCACTCACCACGTTGGCGAAAATAACCTGGCCGAGTTCGTCGATGGAGCAGCAGAGGCCGGCCAGGCTCAGCAGCAGGATGGTCCTCCAAATTGCGTTCCTCATTTTATTGTTCTGCTGTTACGTTATCCGTTTAGACGAGCAAGATTGTGGAGGGATTACGCGCTCAGCAGGGGCTGATACGCATCGTAAAGCGTTCCCTCTGTTTCCTGGCACGCTGCACTGACGGGCTCTTATTAGCGTCTGCTACTTACTACTGCACGTTTACGTTTCTCTCTCTCTCTCCCTTCCAGAGAACGTCGCGCGTCTGCGCGTGGGAGTACTTCTGGAGTGGAGGAGCGCGTCGCGGCATCGGTGTGCTGGCAGATGTTTGGGTTTTCGATGAAAAATGTCGGGAATTGATCGCGGGCTTTGTTTGGAGAAAATGGAAATTTAATATTTGATAAAATGCGATACGAGGTGTATACTCTAATATGTACTGTCGGGGCGTCTGCTGGCGATGTGTAATTTGACACTTTCATTCACCGAATTATCTTGTTGTCTCAATTAAAATGAGTCAAATAAATATATAAGCGATAAAAAGGAAGCAAACAATGGTTCTTATTGCAGAAATAGTTGTATTTTATTTAAAACAGCGTAACGCGATTTTCTTGCGGAATTGTAAAATTCAAGGTTGAGTTTTACGACTTTTACTGTTACGGCGACTTATTTGTTCGATGATATTGCTGGTAGTTGAAGTATACGTCACACATTTTGTTAATAGGTTTTTTTCGTTATTACCGTTAGTATGCTTTTGCATAATCTGTAACGCTCCAATAAAATTCTGTTTTCCGCATACTTACTTACGGAACTGAATGCCTAATAACTGATATTAGATATCTTTCATGCAATTGTTATTAATAAAAAATTTTAACATTTTAAGATCATAGATTTGTTAATCTAAATGTGTCCTTTTAATTAACAAAAACAATTTAAAAAATTAAATAGAAGTATTTTAATCTATCAAAAATTTTTTACCTTTATCTAAATTATTTTCAAAGTACGTTTCGATCCAATTAAGATATCGCAACATATTTTTTAACAAATTAGTATTGTTTTAACTGCCAGACTAATCTTTTACTTGATATCCGAGGCAAGTTCAAAGACTTTTAATCGACGAGATACGAAAGTGCGAATTGGCCAGTAACAGATACATTGGTACGCAACATTTTTGTTTTTATTTTCGTAATGTTATTTCTCAAACGTAAGCTCGAAAAGCAAAATATTTGATAAAAGAGATTAAACAAGTTCGTACGGTCGGTTACACTAAATAGAATCATTTTAAACATTATTTAACGAAAGCTTTGTGTGTTCTTACGAATTAAATAAATATAAAATAATTTTTAATTTATATTCATAATAGTCGTACTTCTTTTTGAAGAACAAAATGTAGTGAATTACTTTTTATTCAAATGTTTCAAGTCGCTTTTCAATTGATGATATAATGCGTTGGTACTTATTACATCACAATTTTAAAATGATAACAAGAGTAAACGCACGTGTCTACGTTTAACTATTTCAATTTCAAGACTTCTAGAAGAAAAGCCACAATTTTGTTTCAAATGAAAAAAAAAAGAGTTTAGCATGCAGGAATATTGAAATTCTTTAGATTGAGAAGCTTTACTAAGGAAGAAGCGCTAAAAAGTCTGAAATAATCATTCATTGCAATTATTATTCAGTTGAAAAATGAAAATAGATTATTGTTTTATGTAAAAATTTAATTTTTATTCAGTACAACGATTAATTAGAATTTTTCCATTGGCGAACTATACGATACTTCTGCTATTAGATCTAAAATTGCTGACGATATACTGTCTTTTGAAATGCGCACTTATATCAGTGCCGAAGTGGACGTTGCAGCTTTTATGGCAGGCCATTTTTTTTTCATGCAGAATTGCAAATTTTTGTAAAACACTAATAAGTATAATGTTTAAATTTAAATTTTATGTCGCAAATTTCTTAAGTGCTTACTCTGGCTAGATCTTTAGTTATACAGATTATTAAAGATGTGTAATGCAATTGCTAAGCATTCGCTAACCAGATATTATTTTTCGGAATCTCTTGATATGTGCTCATTTTAATGTACTTATCTTAACTGTGAAGATAATAAAAGATTACATTTTTCCGGGTACAATCTTCCATTTTCTATTCAAACACAGATTCGCTTTCTAAAGTAAATATTTTTCCTTCAAGAGTCTTTTAATAGCACTGTTAGGTATTATTTCGAGAGATAATTATAATTGCTTGACATACTATTTAATCTGATTTTGCGTGGTATTGCTATTTTTTATTACGAATAGAGTTACAGTAGATTATCGTAGAAAATTAGTAAGTAAAAATTGCTTTACTTTTAGATACTATCACCTGTTAATGCGCAATTACGAAAACTTATGATTATTTATGAAATAAAAGACGAGCTTATTCACAGCAGTATATACAATTTATTAGCCGGTAAGAATTGAGGAAAATACATATGAAATTCAGTCGTTTAAAAATTTATTTAGCTATAATATATGTCATACATTTGGTAGCGATTTTTAACATTTCTTTCCTTTTATCAGAGTTTTAATCAAGGCACCTCTTAAAATTAAAAGTCAATTTTGTCATCACTCGTAAACTTTGCAAGTTTTATAAAGTAATCTTATGTTATGTTTATGTTATTAAAAATCATTTTATAATATGTTTAGATATTTCTTTAATAATACAGTAACTGACTTTGTACAGAATACAAGTTTTAGTTGTAACTTCGAGACTCAAGAGTGACTTTTCATTGAAGTTATTAATAGTGATTTAGAACATAAAATATTTTATGCTTCTTCTTGCTTTACGTGAATCAGTATTCAACATATTTTTTCTAAAATCTATGACGCAACATCTTATGCTAGTTGAATTAAAAAAATTCTTAAAAAGTTCTTACACCTACAGCTAATTGAACTGACAAAATTCTTTTTTACCATTTATAAAGTCAAATTTCTAAATAGTATAAGTATATTTTTTTTAACGGTCATTCTTATATTTACGTAATCTATAATATAAACTATAAATATAAAAAATTTCCTGGCATAATGAGAACTCCGCAATTTCAGAGAAAAGTTATTCCCACTTGCCTCTCAAGTTCTTCATTGTTTCATGTTCAAGACTAAATCGCAAGATGTACGTCTCATTCACAAAGTCCCCGATAATCTTCTCGTCGGGTGAAGCAATTCCTCGATTGCCGGAGAATGAGAAGTATAAATTAATCAAATAATTGCGTGGGACCCTTTTGACCGTTGAAAAAGTACAGCGGCAATCCGACTATTGCTGTTCACTGCTATTACCGGCTGTAGCGGCGTTGTTGGACGATCGAATAGCCGAAAGTCTTGTTTTTAAAACTCAATTGACCTGTATGTAGTCGTAACGTCGGCGTCCAGTTGTGTGATTGTAATCGCGGTAAGAGTAAAGGTATGCGATGATGATAAACAGCAGCATCATTACCACTAATATTGCAGACGACCAAATACCTGCAAAAAAAAATATGTTTAACGTTTAATAAATAAATAAATAACATTAGTGAAGGCATGTATTGTTAATTAAAAGACAAAGTGTTTACCGATAGAAACTTCGAACTTGGCATCGACACTGGACTGATGCTTCTCGACTCCCATCAAACATTCGTGTTCCCAGTTAACGGGGACAACGTTTTTCGTCAAATTTATAAATTTATTCAGCGGACAAGCTGCCTTGCAGCCCGGAATCGTCAGCAAAATAGGCTCCTTCGTCGAATTCTTGTAAAACATCTGAAAATAATTTTATACTTTTAGTATTCTCGCTTACCGTCAAAATATATATTGTCAAGTAAAACGTGAAATTTCGTGTCACTTACAGTAACGACGTGCTCGTTTTGCGCGTTGACTCTCAATTCTAAAAGCACCACCGCGGCGTACGGCGGACAGTGAGGCTCGAATACGTCTAAGGTCATCAGCAAATTGGCTATGGTTCTGTCGTGGCCACTGTAAATCCACAATTTTCGGTCGGGCACCAAGCCGCGCTTGGCTTTCTTTTGCATGTGGTCGATCATGTCTTTTAAGAGAGGACCTGGTTGGGCAAAGAATTTACATTGTTTTTTTTTTCAAAAACTAGTTCTGTTGGGAAATTTACGTTAAATTGTTTTTAGAAATCTCATCGTCGCTTTCTGAGAATTTCCTATAATTAGAGTATACGATATTTTCTTTAAATTTACCTGATTTGAGCCTTTTAAGTACTGTATTGTAAGCGTCGATCGTAAAACTTTCAATAGCCAACGGTCTCAGTTTATCCGGATAGACAGTTTTTGTCCATTCGGGCAATGTTTTATTGTTTAATTCCTGAAATAAAAAAAAAACGTTATTTTTTCAATATAACTTATTTTCAATCTTTATACAAAATGCAATTTTACGCGCTCTGAATTAAAAATTTTAACAAAAACTGTACTATTTATTTATATAACAAAAAAAAAACTCACCTCTACAAACAAAGTACCGTGGATAAATTCAGCTTCCAGCAAAGTAGAAACCTCCCTTCCCGTCATTTCGGTCAAATATTTGTACAGCGGAGCATATTTCCTGTTCAATGCCTTCATCTCCGGAGAATTGAGCAGTCGGTTGAGCTCGAAATTATACTTCGGACACAACTTTTTCCCACTTAAAATCCTATCCTCCGTCTCTGGGGTAGTGTGCACCGGTATCGGCATCCACTTTTTGATATCCCAAACTTCATTGAAAACAGGAGGATAGAGACCAGCTAAATTTGACTCCGCCGACATCAATGCTCGGTCTACGTCCGTGCTTAATACGTACACGTCGTACGGGGAATACGTTTGAGGAAGTAAATCTGCATAACGGTTTCTGAGCCAGCGACCCAACATTAGGTGCTGATGTTTTCCAGTCTGTTGAGAGAAAGTTGATTTACTTAGAACGGACTTTATCGCTGCTTAAAAGAGTTTTCTTGATGCCGTGGTGGAAAGTACGTAGTTTCGCTATTGTTTTCGATGGCGAAAGAAAGACATTTAACCATTACTTTTGAGTTGATAACTAGGCAACTTCAGATTTTATTAATAGATTGTTTTAGAAGTTTTATCAACGTCATTAAC
>JAWWEO010000009.1:20193394-20311248 GCA_035582975.1 Ormyrus labotus | reverse complement strand
ATGTATATGCTCTAGACCAATCACAATGCTCGATGATGAGCTTCAACTTACATCTCATGGATTTTTTAAGGAAGGAAAGAGCGCGCTTAACGTCGCTTTAACTGCCCGAGTGGCAAAAAAGCTCGACCGGATTTACAAAAGTAAATAGCCGAAGGAACGACCCAATTTTCGCGGGCGTGTATCTAAGTTTGACCCGATTCGGAACGGAAAACCGGGATTGAGAGAGGCGGTGAATATAAGTTCGAGTGAATTCAAGTTTATAGAAAATAAATCTCGCCGATGCGATTGAGACAAACTTTCCGTCGATTTACTGCCATAAAACTGGAAGATGCATCGCGGCGAATGACCCATTTTACAGAGAGCAAGCCGCGCGCGCGAATCGTAACGCCGGAAAATTCGAGCCATGTCCGTACAGAAAAAAAAAAAAAAAAAAATGATGCGTCAAAAGGTACGCGAGAGATTTAACGGATCGCCGCTGAGCGAGAATAATAAGGTCGGCGGAGCGAATGACAAATCGCCGCGGAATCATTCAAACTGCAGGAGGCGCAGCTAATACGAGAGAAAAGTGCGAATATCTCGTTTTGCAAAGAGAGCTCTGGATATTTCAACAATTTTTCCTAATAATAGAGAAGTTTACGCTGACGAATCGTTTGTTTAAAATTCCGGAAATAGTTCTCCGAACGCTCTCGAGAATTAAGCCGCCTCCTCGGGCGGAGCGGAACAATAAATGAAAATTCAACCATTATATATTCTCTCTTCGCGCAGAAAATTCGGCGCTCGCGAACGAATCGACAAAGCGAGCCTTCCGATATATATAACGACTGGAAATACTTTTCCCAATATTGAATCGTTTAAAACCCTGCAGCCCGGTTAATCTTTCATTAAAAGTAAAGCACACGCTTTCGAATTATATATACGAGCACGCGAGGGATTCCAGCAGCGCCGAGCGCATAAATATTCAAACGCGCGTTATTCGAATATCTCGCCTCGATTTTCATTCGTTATTTACCAACATTGCGCAACGGCTTTTAATGGCTCTTAAAATCATTTCTATCCCGCGGAGCTTCCCTTTTTCTCGGCTCCCCGCATCCGCGCGACGAGCTAAAACACCGCCGTCCAATTCGACTAATTCGAATTCGCATAATTTCATTCGGATATATATTCTATTTAAAGTGCTTCTAATTTAAGCGGAGCACGTGCCCGAGGCTAACGAGACCCGGCGCATTAGAAATTCGGGACGGAAAGGAGAGAGTCCTCTCTCGCTCCGGGTCCGCTTAAATCCTACCGCTCCGAAATCAGAGCTCCGAGCCCGCAAAACAAAAAAGCGCCAACTATTATAAACGTGCCGCGCGCGACGACGGCGCTTCGGGCTAAATGGGTTAATGGAGTGGCGGGCCGAAAAGGAGGTTGCTTTCGCATGCGGGTGTCTGCGTAATACACGGCGGCGTATCGCGGAGGCGTTGTCGCGCGCGCGCTTAATTAGCACGGGGGAGATGCGCGCGTCTGTCTCGATCTCTCTTCGAAAACTCGGCGGAGTACGATTCTAAAGAGAAATTTACGCCGTTTATCGGTTATTGGTCTTCTTTATTTGTTGGTCTTGTACGTTGGAGGTATATATACGGCACTGCCGGGTCGAGGAGACTTGTTGTTGCGATAGAACGTCTTTCCTGTTTATCCGTAATGCACGTGTTTATGTTTAGGCTTTCTCGTAGGTTTGTAAGCTCGTGCTGTTTCTTTTAAATTTATCTTGGCGGCTCTTTTAAGTGCCGCTGGTTTATTACAGATACATCACGAAGATAATTATCGAAGATTAATATCGCTATAAAAGCTTCCAAAGCTCGTAATCGTTGCCCGAATCGACGAGAAAAAAAAATTGAAATAGCCACAGGCCCAAAAACGAGAGCGCGCCATCAATAATAACCCCGAGCCCCGAGCGGAGGCCAAAGAATTCGAAAGCAAAACACAGCGGCTCGATAAAAAAAGAAAGAAAGAAAGAAAGAAAAAAAAAGAGCAGGGGAGGGTAATGCACGCAGCGGGGCAGGCAAAGAGGCTCCGCATGCGGGTGGCAGGGCAGTCGCGGCGCTGTGGCGGCGGCGACGACGACAACTGCGGCGGCGGCGGCGGCGGCGAAAATCGGAATGCGCGGCGCCAGTCGGGCCAGTCGCGCGCTCGTGTCCCGCCAGCCGCTTGTTACAGGCTTGTTATATAGCGAGGAGGCGAGAGAGAGAGAGCGCGCGGGGGTGTTAAGTGTACGTTGCTCTCGGCGCGCACACACGCAGCGGGGGTGGAAGGGGGAGGGGGAGGGGGACGAGCTCTGCTGGGGCGCGGAACGGCCGCCTGCCGCCTGGGGGGAGGGTTGCTTGGCCTCAGTTGGGCGACGAGTCCCGAGTGGCGAGCACATCCGATGGACGACTACTGACTTCCTTTGGACGGGTGAGAGAGAGAGAGAGAGCGTGTGCACCGAGGGCCTCTGGTAACTTTCACCTTTGCTCTACTTGTTGTGCGAGGAGAGGCTTCCGAAATATATGGGTAATGGTGTACTGCTGGCTATACCTTTGTTGTTTTGACGGAGAGGCGACTGGCTGCGGTTTAGAGATACACAGTCTTTTTTATACACGTTTTGCACGTCGCCGCGGTCGGCTGAGATTATTGTAAACAACACGAGTGTCTTATATAGCCTTGGAGGCTCGACAATTTATATATCGAGGGCGGGATTCGTTTCGAGGCAGTGCGCTAATTACAAGTTCGCGCGTATATTAATAGAGCGGCGCGCGCGAACTCGTCGCTCCGCAAGTGCAATTAGTCGACGCGTCAAGCCGCCGATGCGCTTTAACCGCACGCCTGTTTCCCAACACACACCTGCAGGCGGGCTTATAGCAGCGCGTCTTATCCGCAAGCACAGGAGTTTCTCGGCCCCGCGTTCCGCTTCCAGGAAGGAAAGACTCCTTCGGCTATAAATAGAGCCGCGCAAAGTGCCCGCGCGAGTACACGTGGCTTAACTCGCTTAACCGGGCTCTTGCAATAATGTAGAAAAGATCTGCTTAATGGTCTACTTGTCGCGCGGAGATACGGCTCTATATCGGCCCGGTTTAATGAGCTTCCGTTCGCGCGACTTTTCCCGATAACAGAGCTGCGAAACGGCTTTCTCGAGAAAAGGGTTATATTATAGTCTTATCCGCGAGCGCCGAGCTTTCGAAACAGTCGTTGACCTAGAATTTCCCTTAAGCGCGTTAAGCTCCTTTTCCTATCTCGCTCCGTCTGAAGGAGCCGTCTGCTCTCTACGAGGAAGCGCAGAGCGACAGAGACGAGAAAGATTCGCGGCTGCTATCGACGTTTCGCGTCTCTCCGCGGACAATATCTGAACAACAACACAGCAGCTCAGCTCGGACGCATCGGCGATTATAGTTTCGTCGGCTGTACCGAGAGGCAAGGCCCGGCGCGCTCGATGCTAATGGAGACTCCGGAGCGACGCGTACGTGATTCTGCTAAATTGACAGCACAGCGGCAAGGGCTTAAACGACGACGAGATTCGACCTCGTTGCGCCGAGGCGAACGCAAATTACGCGCGCAGCTTCTTCCCGGAAAGTTTTTATTAATCAGCGCAGGTGACCGAGGCAGTGATCTATAAATAATCCGAGTCTAAGAATACCGATCTAAATCCCAAGTCTGATTAATTATAGAATAATTAACGGAGTATTTTCAAACTGCGCGTCACGGATACGCCCTCTGCTTCTATAAAAAAAAGAGACCTTCCACCTGCACTTGATCGTCCCGGGAGTACGATACTCACCTGAATTGATTTTTCGGCTTTGGACTGCGCAGTTTTTTCTCCCCGAAGCGAAAAACAACCCCGCTCGCGAGGCGCTTTTCAGCGCCTGCAGTCGTAAAAACAGGCAAAGACATAAAAAGAGCGCGTTTCGCGCGCGGCGCAGTGCATAAAGAACCTCGTGCATCCTCGAACTCCTCGGGGCGCGAGTAGGAAAACGGCTCGTTCAGAAAAAAAAAAAAGGGAACAACAAATTTATGGAGCTTTCCAGCGGCTCTTATCTCCGAAGCTTATATTACCGGGAGAGAATTACGAGCGGAAAGTCTCCGCGCTCGGAGAGAGAGCAGCGCGCTAATAACACGTACATACACGATTTTTCGTTGTTCCTCGGCGTCGCGCGGCGGGAATGATCAATGGACTTCGTCGCCCCTCGGCTCGATCAATTAAGCGGCCCTTCTCGTACGTTTCCTCCAACTAAATTCCCGAGAACGGTGTAACTGGCTACTTTGACAAACGCACGCAAACGGAGCTCCTTTACGACTCTCCTCCTGCCCGCGCAAACGGCTCGGTTTAACGAGTCGATAAAATATCGTGAAAGTGAATTACAAGCGACAATTAAAACCAGAGCCCCGGCCGCACCGTCGAAAAGCCCATCGGTTAATCGAACGTCCGGCGAGCGCGTCGTTCGCTGCAGCGGCCCCAAGTAGTAGCGGTCGGATGGCGTCAGACGCCGCCTTTCGCAAAGGCGGCCGCTGCAGCGCGGGGAAGAGAGAGCCGAGAGAGAGAGAGAGAATTTTATTAGTCGCGCGGAGAGAAAGAGACAGAGATAGCAGGTAAACTCGGTAACGAGCCCGCTAAGAACCCTCGAGCCCGACGGAAATAGCCCGCATCGGGCTATATATAGTCCTCCCGCTGTCTTCGCCGATGTTGACTTTTTTCCTTCTTTTTTTTTTTACCTGCGAAAACGCGCGGCGGCACGTGACTCTCGTACTCTCGCTGTTTCGGCGCTCTTTGGCTCTTCGGCCTCTCGCAGAGGGGCTTTCTCGCCGCGCGGAAACTCCGCTGATTGGGCCGGAAGATGGAAACTAAGTCTGCCGGCGGTAAACGTATTTGACGTGGATGTGCCCTCTGATTTCTCGGATTCTGCCCACGCAGGAATACACGTAGGTACGGGGAAAGCGAACGGATGAAATATTACCAAGAGGCAGGAAATGTCATTTTCCCGTGTGTGATTGTATTTTATTTTCATTTGTCCGACGATCGATATATTTATATACAGAAAAAAAAAAAATACTCCCGTTTCGTCCGTTGGCGCAATGTATATTTTGCTTCCAAGTAAAGGGAACTCGAACCTTCCACATTGTACAGGGCGCCGCGTTAAAAAATGCAAGTGAAAAAAAAAACAAACAATTTACATGTGAATACTCTCGCGCAATTATCCCCGCGCATTAATTTTTCACAATGCGGTCTTCCATGCGTACCGGTGCTCATTATTGATCGAGAAACCGTGCCCGGGAAATCTTGCCAAGAAATTTTGATCAGCGTTCGGGCACGATTCGCCGAAGAAGTGCGCGCGGCCGTGTATCCCGCTGTGCGTGAGCCGGTTCTCAGGTCAATAAATGGCCCGACGCGCCGCGTTACCCGTCGAATATATATAGGGGCCGACTCGCCTTCGTTTTAACGGCTTAGGCGCAACAGTTCCGCCGCGCGGCCGCTTTAATTACGCTTCGTACAAATAAATCATTTTCGATAAAGCGGAGAGAGAGAGAGAGAGGAAGGACCGTATACGCGCATTCGTTCGCTCGCGAAACACGTGTGTGTTTGTGTGGGGGGACTTGTTTTTTTGCGGCAGCCTCTGTATCGGAAATGAGACGTCGCGGAAATAAACGAAGCCCGGAGGAAAATACTCTCGGCCCGAATCCGATCGCAGACATCCGCTTAACTTCGGACTTTGTTAAAAAATGTTCTCGAGCGCGAAATTCAGTAACTTACAGGGGGGCAAATATTTTTTCTTCCCCCTCCTGCGCAAACGTTTGCTCGAGTTAGGATTACATTCGCCTAATTCGAAAAAGTGTCGTCGTCCGCCGCGTCGAGTAAATACATAAGCCGACGTTGCGGGTCTCTCGCATTATTTATTCAGGTCACGGCGGGAAAATATTTGCGCGCGATTTAGTTATACGCTCGGTGTTTTTCGAGCTCGAAAACTTTTATTATATTAATGAATTACCGCGGCGCGCGAAACGAAGACGATCCGACGCAACGCGCGGGGTAAGAAAAAGTTTTCGTATCTCGTGGTGTACTATAGCGTGTGCCGTATCCGAATTCCAGACGCTTCTTTACTGCCCGAGTTGAGTCATCGGTTCCTTTTTTCTCTCTCTCTCTCTCCTGCCGACGAAGCGGACACGTCGGGGAAACGGGAAGCGAATCGAGTTGCGCTAAATTACGACGGGGCAATAAAACGGCCCGATAGCCGGCAGTTAAAAAAAAAAAAATCCGTTTCCTGAATTTGAAAAACGGGAAGAAAGAAGGTCACAGGCTCGATAATACGGGAAAGGCGACGCGACGACTTTTAACGAGTCGCCGACCGAAATTCACCGGGTAAATCCGCGCGCCTGATTAGAGCACGCACGCACAAACACACAGAGACTGTCGCGTCAATCTCCGACGAAGGAAAACAGCGTTTGCGTGCCGCGGCCGAGTAATTCATCTGGCTCGCGTACATAACGGTATAACCGCTTTCTTTTCCACGGCCGGGGGGGCTTATCTCGCTCTCTCGGCATATTTACGAGGTGACGCAAACGCACACCGCCGGTGGAAATCGTTAAAATACAAGCGCGCCGTTAATTAAGAATCCGGGGGAATATAATTTTGCCCCGCGCGGCGGCGCCGAGCGCGGATTACTCCTCGTTAATTAGCGACTTTTTAAATGGGATTTACGCGGCCGTGATTCGAGAGCGCTCTTAAAACGCGGCGGCGGGGGAATATCGCTGTCGCTTTGTTTTCCGAAAACTTAATTAGGGATTAACCGCCCTTCGACGGGCTGTTAATGCCGGGGATGGGTTTTTGTTTGCTTTCGACGCAACGTTTGCGGTTCAGCGCCGCGGATACGAGTGCTTTCCGGAGGGCCGCGGAAACGTGGTGTACAGAGTGCTAAGTTACCCCTTGTACGGGACGCAAATTGAAAAAAGAAAAAAAGGTGTTCCTTCGTCTTTTTCAGGTATAATATATTTTTTGCAGAGCGTTAAGCGTCGACGTTTGAATTAAACGCGAATATAGGCGGCCGAAATCGGAACGAAATTAATTAATCGATCGATTCCCGCGGCCACGCAATTGCATAATCAAGCGTATAATTGAGGATCCCAGTTATCCGTTCATTAGCATCGGCCGACAAAACCTGATTTACCTCGCGGCGCGCGAGAAATTGTAATTTCCGTCCCTCCGCGAGGGGAATCCGAGTAATTTTTTCAGCCGACGCCTTTCATATTTTGAAAAGACCTTTCACGAGTATTTCAATTGGACGGGGCATTAAAGTTAAAAGAGCAAAGGAGAAGTCCTTGCATAAATGTTTGAGCAAAAACCCGTAACTTGCTCCTTCTTCCCCCCTCCCCCTTCCCGCTCCGCAAAGAAATAGAATTTTTAAGAAGCCAGCAGCGAAATGAAAGCCGCGGCGGATGAAAGCCCGTCCGTAGCCTCTCCGGCGCGTGAATAAAAAGCAGGTTTCGAGGCTGCACTCAGGGGTGGTGGCCGAGGTACATATAAGAATTTTCCCGAAGCGATTAATTTCGGAAGCCTCTCTCGGAGAAAAGTATACATATAGCGAAGCGCCATAAAAAGCGACGTCTCCCACAGTAGTAGAGAGAGAGAGCGAGAGCAAGTGTCGCGGGAGCTCTGCGCGTGTGATGCTGTGCCTGGACATGAAGCTGGTCTCTCGGCTGCGGGGCCTGTCGGGGGGCGGCGCATCCACCTCGAACGGGCAGCTGTCACCGCCCCCGTGCCCCGCGAGACGACGGGGCAGCAGCGGGGCCGTCAGTCCCCTGACGCCCGCCGCCGACGACAACTGCAGCGACGACGAGTCGATACCGAGCATAAGAATAGTCCGCGATCGTTCCAGATCGGTCTGCATGCCGGTACTCACCTCCTCACAGCTGAGACATCTCCACAGACGCGCCAGCCACCACGTGTACGTATATTTGTATGTGTGTGCGAAGGTGGGACGTATAAAGAATCGAGCGCCTTTAAGGTAAGCCGCGCCCGACCTCATTAACCCAGATATTTGCGCCGAGGTGTGTGCCGATGCTACCACCCCCTCCCCCCGCCCAATTTTTACAAGAGCCGCGGACGCACTCGTTGGTATTAGTAGGTCAATTGTACATCGACGAGATATCGTCACCCCGCGCGCGCGGGTGCTTCTCTCTGGATTAGCATCTTCGTCTGACCGCACGCGGCCGCTTTCTACTTGGACGAGGAATCGGTTGGAGGAAGTGCGCGCGTGGGGGACATATTTCTGGCCGCCGAGTTAAACGTTCATAACTAATTCTGAATACGTGCCGGCACGCGAGCCGAGAGTCGAGGCGGTGTCTAATTTCCTTTTTTTTCCCCTGGGAAAGAAAAATAATGCGCCTCTTGTTTATACAGTTGCTTATTACGGATAAACGTCTGGAGCTGTTGAAGTCCTTAGGCTGCTGCTTACTTTATCATTCGAGCGTGCAATTTTGTTTCTTATCGGGCTTCGGTGAAATTGATAACTTTTTCAATGAGCTCGTATATAAAGCCTTGCGCTTCGAAAAAATTTCTTTCATTAGCCCATTGAAAGTCGTAAAGCATACTAGGAAGTTCTTAAAACTTTCTCGGGGAAATTCAATACCCCGGCAATATATGATCTACCTCGAGTTTTCTTTCGAAAGGCGCACAAATAAAATCCCCACTTCCACACCGTCGTTGCATAATCCAAGGAACACCGCCTCCCCCTTCTAAACGCACATCATCCCCCTGCGTCACATCGAATCAACTTTTAAACGTTCTTTCCTCCCCCCGCCATGAAAAAAAAAACCATGAGAAGAAAGATCGACGCGGAGTCAAAGTGAATTCGGCGAGGCATTAATTTCAATGGAAAACAATGAGGCCCTCCATTTATCTCGTCCCTTATCGCGACGTTGCGATCTCGTTTTTCAGCTTCGGGGGGCAGGGGGGGGGGGGGAGGGAAGAAGAGAGAGAGAGGATCGATTCGGCGTCAGATTAAAATCTCGCTAAAAATAAAGGCACCCAGCCATTCGGAAATAATTCGCGTCCGATCGTATCGGCCCGGCGCATCTCGGCCGATCTCCGCATCATTGACCTCTGTACAGCAACAAAAGCACGAGAGAGACAGAGAGAGAGTCGCTCCAATTCTGGAAACAGGGTCGAAGGCACGGATTCGCCCAAATCCCTGGCAAGTTCCTCTACCCCCCCGCCCTCCCCCTCCGAATTCCACTCCCCCACCATTAACGCCCCCTCCCCCCCTCGTTCCGCATTCCGACGAAGAGAGAGCTTTTCGGCGCGGGAAAATCGCGTGTGCGTCGAACGCAGCTCGCGGATCCGCGAGATTTATCGGCGCGGCGCGGGACGAGGGAAGGAGAAAAATCGAGGTCGACGCGGAATTCGAGGATTTATCGCTCGCCGAGAGCTCTCTCTCTCCTTTTCAATGGCTCGCCCCTCTGAATTATGTAAGCCCCGAGTTATTGTTTACGTCGCGCGGGTACACGCCGTGATTTGCGATTATCGCGCGGGCGAACGATGTGTTTTTGAGGTCGACGGCGGGATCGTGGGAACGGACGAAATCGGAGCGCGCGCCGATCGCGGCTACGGATAAGAGACCTCCCTCGTTAGAGCCCCTTTTTTTTATCGTCGTCCCCCACTAACGATCCGCTTTTAGCGCGAAATTCCGCCGCGCGGCGTCAATTAAATCTGGCCAGCAACGCGTACGCGCCGATTAAGGGGAGGAGAATCATCGGCCCGTTGTCAGTCGCGGCGGCGCCGGAACAAAGGCGCGGAAGGGAAGAGCGCGGAGCCCCGCGCGCGCAATTAATATCGAAAGGACGTATATGTACGCGCGGACGCTATACACTCGTCCGCGGAATATATAAAAGTCTGCATTCGCATCGAGGGCTCTCGGATCGATAATGGGACACGAAGCTCCGCGGGGAGAGAGGGCTGAGAGAGCTGAAAGTCGCGCTTTCTGTTGCAGGTCGTCGACGGACACCGTCGGCCGCCGCGGCGTCCTGTCGAGAAGATGCTACGGCAGCGTCGAGATGGTGAATATGTTTCGTCCTGCTCTCACACTCGCTTGTTTGCACGCACATATATAAATATGTAATATATAATCGCGGAGAAGCGCACGGAGAAAAAAGTCCCATTATTCATTCTCTCATTATGATTTATCGATAACCTTGACAAAGTTGAAATTTGATGCTCCACAGCTGCCGCAGATCGAGCAGGACGGACTGGACGGCCGTCGGTTCCGCGTGGAGAATGGAGACTCGCCGGGGGAGAAGGAGGAGGTCGGTATCATGTACCTATACGTATTATACGCACACACCGAAGCTGAGCGGATTACGAGCGGATTCTTTTTTATCAGTAATATATATATATATCGGCCGCTTTCATCAGGCGGATTAAACTTTCTTTCTCCGCTCCGGACGCCGGAGCAGAGCTGCCCACGTGCTTTATGAAGTATAACGTTTACCTCCCTCGCGCTGCTCTTCCACTCTGATCCGCTTGGCTCGGCTTTAAACGAGAAGGCTCGACTCGCTCGCGGATCGGCCGAAATAGTTCGATTATGAGTTTTGCCCTGAGACGCGACGCGAGCGAGGCCGAGCGGTCGATTGTGCGTCGCTCCATAGACGAGATGTATATGCTAAATGAGATCTCTTATGTGCTATGCGGCCAAGATGTTCGGATCACCGAGCACGCCGGTATTGGAGAATCCGGAGTACCAGACGCGGTGGTACTTCAAGTATTTCCTTGGAAAATGTGAGTATGCGCCTGTCGGCGGGAGCAGGTTGTATTTGTTTTTGTCCTGCGGTGCCAGCTGAGCCTTGGATTTTGATCAAGCTTCGGTAAATGCATAACTTTTGTGGAAGACTAAACATTTTTTAATAAATATTTATTACATGTATGTAAAATTTATAACAAAAAAAAAATTGCTTTTCGTTACTCTTAAATAATACCTTTGAATTCTAATTTGCAGTAAATCTTTCAAAATGCTTTTTTTTTTAATTTTATCACCGGATACAGTACCATCTTGCTATTCTTATCCGAGCAATTACTGTCAATTTTCTAATAAAAGGAAAAAGGTGTAGGCATGTGCACATAATAAGATATAATAAAATATATTAAAACATTTTTTTTGATATTTAAACTTTTTTCACAATACATTAATTTACATTAGGCTCGGATAGATAAACGAAAGCTATATTTAAATATAATTTTATTAAGCGCATGTAAAGCCCCCAACGCTTTCCGCCATGCCTCATAAACCCATCTGGCACGATAGATTACACTTGCACAAAACGGGAACAATCGCCATAAATTAAATACCAACCTGACTATGATAATTCGCCCCGCGATAAAAGCCGTGCTTTATATCTCCGCTGTGCTGTTTACCGGTTCTCTATGCCCACCGATATAATATATTTTTGCAATGACAAAAAAAACAAGCTCTCCCTGAGAAAGAATCGCGAGACGGCTGATCAGAATCTAACGGCCTTAACGGCAGTACACGTCTAATTCACTGAAATTGCAAAATCGAGCAAGCCTCTGACTATACAGTGTCATTCTTTCGCCCAGTGCATCAGAACTACGTCGCATCGGACCACGAGAGAAACCCTTTGTTCCTGTCGGTGGTTATCAGCGAGGGCGGTGATCAATGCGTGCCTCATTACCGGGTGATACTCTGGCGGCGAACGGTGAGTCTCTCTCTCTCTCCTCTTTCACGTATATGTAGAACTCGTTCCCGAGCGTCTCTCCCTTTTTCGCCGGAACAATGCTATATACCTCCTCCCCGAGCCCGCGAAATCGATATTACCTAGGCAGTGCTCTCGTATCTTTGTCTGCAGGGCGCGCAGAAGATATCCCTGCCGTACTCCACCAACAGGTCGATGACCGTCAGACAGATACTCAGGTTAGTAGTCTCTCGCTGTTTCGCAGCACAATGGGGGATATTGGAATAACGCTGGTATAGCGGAGTGCCGAGGCGAACACGTATTAGTGGGGGCTTTGTGCGACGAGAGAGTTTGAGTTTCGTTCAGTTTTGAGTAAACGAGTTTTTTTTTCGTAATAATTTATATCGAGCGAAGCGGATCGCGTAATGGTTTTTTATCTGTTCGCAGTAATTACTTTGGCATTGAGAAACTTGATAAAGCCCCCAGGGAAGTTATTTCGCCGGAAATTCAAAAGGTGCGTCCCTTCCACCCTGTTTTCGGTTTTTTTGGCACCTATAATAACGACAACGTCTACTTTCAGGATTTGTTATTATTAGAGGAGCAGGAAGGATCTGTCAATTTCAAATTCGGAGTGATTTACGCGAAACAGGGCCAGACGACGGACGACGAGATGCTATCAAACGGTATATACACTCAAATAATTTTCCGCGATACAGCCGAATCGCTTTTTAATCCGCACTGACTTTGATATTCAATTTCGCTCTGTTGACAATCAACAATACCAGAGACGGGAAGCCCCGAGTTCGAAAAGTTCCTAGAAGTGCTGGGACAAAAGATACGGCTGAGAGGCTGGGATAAGTACCGAGGCGGCCTGGACATAAAGGGTAAGTGTTTCTGGGAAAAAGGGATTCATTCTAATTCGGCCTCATTATATCAAGACCCGGAGGGTCCTCGTAAAACGTGATTCTTTTTTTTTTCTTCTTCTTTTCCGCCTGAATATCACGATCCTTGCCGTAGGAAACGCGCTGAAAAGGAGGTTCTTGCTGCTTTTCGGCCGTCACGCGCTCGAAGGAGTATATGCATGCAAATTCAAGCAATAAAGCGAGATATTGCATAATACACAAAAGAGCCGGAAAATTGAGCTTTTGAAACGTGCGCTTTTATGCATCTGCTGCATCCTCTCTCCTTGCCATTCATTATTAATATAACGTCGGAAAAACTCTGCCGCTCTCGCCGACGGCTCTCTGATTCGCGTAAAGAGGATGTTAAAAAGTGCTCGAGTTGTTTCTCCCTAAAAAACGTAATATCTTTACAGCCCCTCGCGCCTTTTAAGCAACTTCTTTTTTTCGCCGTACTTCTTTCGTACCAGAATTTTCCAACCCAATTAGATCGCTTTCGGACGCGCAATTAATTTTAAAAATAATTACTTTTCTCAATACTTAAAAAAAAAAATAAGAACCCAGCTCCGTAATCGGACACGTTTCCGTCTCCAGGCGACATGACGGGCAAGGAGAGCATCTACACGGTGTACGCGGGCCACGAGGTGATGTACCACGTCTCGACGATGCTGCCCCACTCGAAGGACAATCCCCAGCAGCTGGAGCGCAAGCGGCACATCGGCAACGACATCGTCAACATCATCTACACGGACGACCCGATCCTCCTCGAGACCTTCAACCCCAACTGCATCAAGAGCCAGTTCACCCGTAAGTCCGACGCCCTCGGCGATTCGTGAATAAATCAGCACCGACGGCCCGCACTGCTTTCTTCCAGACGTGTTCGCGGTGGTGACCGCCGACGGGGACGGCTGGCGCATCGCCATCTACTGCGACGAGAACGTGCCGCTCTTCGGGCCCAGCCTGCCCTGCCCGCCGGTCTTCGAGGACGCCAACAACTTTCGCGAGTTCCTGCTCGTCAAGCTGATCAACGGGGAGAAGGCCACCTTCGACACGCCGACCTTCTCACGGAAACGCGAGCGCACCCTCGACACCCTGCTCAGGGACATGTACCAGGAACACACGCAGGACGGCAAGAGCAACGTGAGCCCCGTCTTCCTTCTTTTACTTATTTCGTTGAGAAGCCTGTCCAACAATATTTCTCATATTACAAGTCCCCCGTCTCTTCGATAGTCCATTTTTGCCCGCGACACTAACCAGAATCGAAATATCTGACGACCCTTAGAGCATGCTGAACCGGCGCGCGCTCTCCGACGTAGTGGAGACCCCGGGCCGTCGGCGCGAGGAGACCCGCGTCGTCGAGATGGTCCGCGTCGGCCAGGCCCTGAAGCTCGAGGCGATCGTCCACGGACTAGCGCCCACCTCCCTCGCCACCGTCGGCCCCCTCAAGCCCAGGCCCTGGGAGCCGCGCTGCATCTACCCCGACTTCCCGCACGAGGTCGTATGCGGCGACGTCTGGTCCGACGGCAGGCTCATCCTCGCCACCGAGGCCGGCGCCTACCTCGTCGAGGACAACCTCTCCCACCGACTGCTCTTCGACAAGAGCGTCCAGATGAAGCAGGTCGACGTGATCGAGCAGCACGCCATCCTCCTGTTCCGCGCGGGCGACAAGGGCAAGGACTGCAACGTCTACGTCTTCCGGCTCAGCGAGCTCGACAGCGACGACAGCGGTAGCAACTCCTCGCCGAGCCTCGACGGCCAGGACGGCCTCGAGGACGACGAGGACGAGGAGGAGGAGCAGCAGGAGGGACCGGCCGCCCTCAGGCGCAGGCCCAGCGCCAAGTGCAGAGCCCACTGCAAGCAGAGGAAGCTCGAGCGCACCAAGGGATGCCACCTCTACAGCACCACCAAGCCCGGAGGCTCGCACCTCAGGATGGTAAGTCTAGAAAGATTCGCCGCCCAACACAGCTCTTTACACGGAAAAAAAATGCGTCAGTGCGTAGCGGTGGGCAGGCGCATCAGCGTCCTCCAGTGGAGGCACAACGCCGCCTGGACCAAGTTCTGCGCGGGCGCGGACTCGGACACGGTGGACGGCTTCCTCCTCGTGCGGGAGCTGCAGGCGAGCGAGCCGCCGGCCCTGATGACGATGATGGAGAGCCAGGAGCCCGGCCGCGAGTGGATCGTCTGCTGCGGCCACCGCCACCACTACGAGCTCCTGTTCGCCGACGGCACCTCCAAGAGCCTCCACCTCGAGGCCAGCGCCAAGCCGCACGTCGTCGCCGCCCTCGATCTCTGCGCCGAGGACGAGCCCGAGCTGCTGCTCTGCTACAATAGTACGTAGTAATTGACAAAGCTATTATATATTTTTTTTTTCACCCCCTTCTTCTCTCTCAAAGATACCTGCCACTTCCAAAAACTGTCGGACGAGAGCGCGGCGCCCACGGAGTTCGACTTCAACTGGAACTCGGTGCCGATCGCCGTCGCCTGCGCCTTCCCCTACGTGATCGCCTTCACCGCCGACACCATGGAGATCCGGCTGATAATCAACGGCAACCTCGTCCACACGATCGCCATGCCGAACCTGAGCCTCGTCACCTCCAAGCAGGACGTCTTCTTCGCCTCGACCGCGCCCGAGTTCTTCGCCGTGAAGCTCGAGCGGGAGGACCGCAGCCAGAGTCCGCCGTCGGGCGAGGCAGCGGCCACGCGGCCCCGGCGCATCTACCGCATCCCCCTGCAGACGATGGCCCGGGCCAGCACCACCGGCAACTGCTCGGGCGGCCAGCGCCGCTGCCCGAGCCCCGTCGAGCCGCCCGAGACGGCCCCGCCCACCTGCACCAGCAACAACTTCCTCAGCGCCGAGTCGCACCAGCATCGGGCCCTCAGTCGCTCCTGCAGCAGCAGCCCGACGCCGAGCCTCGGCGCCTCCATCTCCAGCTCGTCCAGCAAGTGAAAAACTCGATCTCTCTCTCGCAGCAGCAGCTGATTATACGCTTACGTACCTTAACTTCTTCACTTCACGGACTCGTTCGTTATAATATCGTTTCGCGAGTGGCTTTCGCAAGCGGTCCCAGACGGCAAAACTATCCCAAATGAATTCTTTTTAAGCAATTTCTGCTTAAAAAGAATTCATTTGGAAAAGTTTTGCCGTCTGGGGGTGCTATATATATATATATATATATATACCTACCGAATGCTCTTCGTCCGCGGGGCTTGATGGATCCTAATAAAGAAGCGTGCCGGGAAACGGGGAGAGAGGCGGCGGGACAGAGGACGGAGGAGCGGAGTTTTCAGTGAAAGTTTTTACTATTTATTGATTAGCTACGTTTTATATGCTTAAGGTTAGTTTTGTAAAATCTGAAAAAGGGCTTATTTGCACGCCGTTCGAGACGGGGAGACATTTGTTTATTGGAAAGCCATGTCGGTTTGTGAAAATATGAGTGCGGCCAACTAAATTGGAATTGGGTTCTCGAGTAACGTTTGTTATAGTTTCCCCGAGTCACTTCGAGGCTTCGTTCAGACTTTTCTGTGAACTTTAATACGGATAATAGGCAATACTGTGTAACTATCCTATTACTCTTGTATAGTTTACGTACAAAATCAAGTATCTATAATATCGTAGGAAGTCTAAGGAATCATTGTTTGTTTTGGATTCGCCAACTTTCTGTGTAGAGGGAACCCGAATCATCCCGAGTAAATGCGTTAATCACTCGATCATTTAAAAGGAATCTCTTTGCTGTGTGACCGTTTTGTTATAAAAATACTTATTATGATAAGCTATTGATTTCTCTCGAGTCGTTCGTTTGTTTATGCGATATGTTACCAAATTGCTACTGTCAATCATAATGTGCCAAAAGTCATTTTCTTTTCTCAACGTAAACAAAATTACGTAATTTTTAGCAACTAGTCGACCTAGATACATAATCATAATAATTACAATCTATTTTTGCTGTTTTTAATCTATTTTTGTCAGGCTAAAATTATGTTACCCTTGTTGCGTTATCTAAAAAAAGAAGTTACTATTCTTGTTCGCCTTGAATTACAAATGTAACAATGTAGTCGAGAAAATTAATCAAACGATTGCAATAATTTTCATCATTTACAAATTTTAGAAAGTCATTTCCTAGTAAGAATATTGCATAAACATACAAACAAAAACTATAAGTTACTGAGTAATTTAAAACACTTACATGAGAAAGCTAAAATGACGAAACGCTGCTAGTGTTAAGTTGTTTTGTTATTTTCTGAAAGTCGTATGCACAAAATATGCATTTACCGCACAAAGTTTATATACGTTATTTAATTTAGCATATATATATATATACAAGGTTTCCTCGCGATTCGTCACTTTAGCATCTCCTTTTTTTCTTCTGGTGTTCTTAGACTGCCCTTTGCAGGATTTAAGGAATTTATTTAACAACAAAAATACTAAGTCGATGTTATTCGAAGAAGAAAAGGAGCAGAGAAAATCAATTATTCAAGTTTCAATGACAGAGAAATATATAAATATAAATATATATTATTATAAAAAGTGATGTATAAAAGATTATAATAGAAAAGGACAGAGATTGCTGTTTTTTCTGAAATTTCACTGAATGGTATTTTGATGGTGTTAAATATTTTTCCAAAGGAAGACGTGTTCCAAAAAAAGTTCCATAAATGCTTGTGAATAGAGATGATGGAATAATAAAAAAATATAAACAAGTCTGATTTCGATTTAATTTCAATTGTTTTTTTTTCCTTTCCTTAAAAATATTTATCCATAATTTTACTTATATAAATTAACGCATCTCAACAGCTCGTAAAATTACTTAACAATTATAATTAATCTCAAACGCAGTAATTTTCTACTTTCCGTGCACTTGTTTACAGCATTAATTACAAGCTTAAAATTCTATCTTTTTTTATATTTGTGTAAAATCGTTTTTTTTTCTGTTACATTACAAGGACAAAGTTCGAGAGTACACGAGATCACAAAGTATACATGATTATGAAATGGAGCACATCGATTTGCGATTACTTGACTTGCGTTTCGAGCCGTAATGTCGAAATGGGAGGAGGGATGAAGTTTTTGCCGGCATACTGTTGTACTTGTGGTTGCACTTGTTCATACCTGTTCGCAATGAACAAATGTTTTAATAAAAAATAAACAAAATTTTAAAAATAACTTTTTAAAAAAAAAATCATAACTTTAAATAAATTTATCGTACGATATTACAAAAGAGTACGAGGTCCTTTAAATAATCAAATAATAACTAAAACTATATTTAAAAACATGCACTGCTCAACTCTAAAATACTCCTAAACTCGTATTAATTAATTTCAGAATTAATACTTACTTAAGCGTGGAATTCTAAAAAGCACTGGGATGCCAAACGCAATTTGCCGAGTATAAGTATATTATTTCAGCTGGTTGTTATAAATTTTGATTTCTTTTTTTCATTTACCTTGCTTTTTTAATAAATTCAATTCAAAAGGGTAAATAAAGCAGGCCAGCAGAATAGATGTCAAGAGTGCACAAAAATCCAATAGTATACAATATAACTGTACCAAACCAAAAATAGCAAAAGACACGCTGCGCAAAAACTTTAAATACAAGGTTAAAGAAGAAAATCATCACTCAAGTTTTTTTGTGTTGACTAATCATAAACTTTATTAAAATAATAACAATTAATTGGTTTTCTTAATAACAGTCCACTAAAAACTGCAGGATCTTTTACAAAAAGACATAGGAAATGAGGAAAAACGTAAAAAAATACCCGACTCAGCCATCGAAGTATATTCTTTATAATTACACTCGTTCGGAATGCTTCTCGGTCATGTAAGAGTAGTGCCCGCACCTACGACATTAGTAATATCATTCAAATCGGGATTAGCTCTCCTTGCCTCTAGGAATCAGATTATGTATAGAAAGCAGTGTACGGTACAACATTCACAGTTTTAAAATCATTTATAAAATTGTCAAATAACAATCTACATTATTAATAAATGTACAAATTTTTAAGGCATCGTTTCAAATAATTTTCATTAAATTTTTTTTTAAACAAGTGTTTCACAAGTTTTTACTTGCGTTAAAGATTTGAATAAAGCTCTAAGTGATATTTTTATTTGACATGCGTAAGCGAATAACGGCAAATTCTTACATAAACGTAGTTATTTACAACCAACGATAAATTTGAACTTTGCCTATCTAATAAAATTCGCATAGAAGCATTGTATTAATTAAGTGCATAATCTATTTTTCATATATATTAAATTATCTAAGTTGTTATAATCGCTATGTAATTTTATAATGCTGCTGTCAATATCAATTTTAAAATATTATAACTAATCTTCTTCATTTTTATATAATAAGTAAGCGTTCGGTAGCAATTTTGTAAGATTAAATAGATATTGCGAACTTTCAAAGGCAAGTGATTAATGATTGAAGAGTAATGAAAATGAAAACTTTGTATACCTTTAACAACATTCAGCCATAAAGACCTTTTCTTAACCAATCCTACTTTCTAAATAAATTTATGAATGGTACCGTATTTAAAATTTAATTTCATATAAATTTATCTCAATTATAAATATCAATAATATAAATATATACAAGTAAGTTACACATATAAAATAATTTTGATTATTAAAATTTTCAATTTTGTACAAGACCCTGCACGCATAATGATTACTTTCTTTTAAAATATTTTAAAATACTATACATAATCATTCCCTGAGCAATCAAAACGGGAGAAGAGTTAATAAGATTAAAAAGTAACATAACAATACCAGAAAAATTAATGATAAAAAAAATAAAAATCTAAAAACAATTAACATGATTCTTTCGTCAAGACTTTTTCAGATGTGACACAAGCTCAATTCAATGGGCACATTGTACAGATAGCATAATAATAATAAATACTTGGTTGAGATTCATCAATTTTTCTCGGCCCCTTAATTTTCTCTATGGCACAATAACAATTGCTAACAGCAGCACGAGGAAGAAGACAAGCAGGAGGCAAAATTGCGCTGTTATGTGATTAGTAATGTAACAAATGTATTTTGCGGTTAGTCGAGACATATCATGTGAGGCATTGCACACCATACTAACACGTTCGCAAGACCTTATCTCACCTTCCCAATGACTGTTGTCGACACTAGTAAGGCTCGTACGCCGATTAACTACGGCATTATTGGGTGTGCTCTCCTTCCAGTCGCCGCTCTTCTTGGCCAGCTGTGCATTTTTGAAGAATACGTTACCGTCATCTACTTTATCCTTCTTTTCCTCTTCCTCCTCCTCCTCCTCCTTCTCCTCCTCTTTTTGTTCTTCCTTATCTGTCGCTAATGTAGGTTCGACACCTTTGATATCTTCGTCACTCCCAATAACCAAATCACAAATTTCTTTGGTAATTTCTTTGAAACTTTTTTCTTCCACAACGTCTTTTTTCACTTTTTCTTCTTCTGAACAGGAACTAAGGCTACAACTGGAATCTTCCCTGAGACTCTTAAGATTATCTAAAATTGTAGAGATTTCGCGTTTCAAAGGCGATTCTTGCTCATCTTCCTCCTGTTTTATTACTTTAAATTGATCATCACTTTCGAAAATATCCTTGAAACTAGAATTATCTTCGCTTTCATTTAAACAGCTGGCTATAATTCTCTTAGTTTTAGGAGTAAGAGGTTCCTCTCTTAAAATTACAACTGTTTGTACCGAAGGACCAGATGATTCATTCTTTGCAGGTACAGAATCAACGCTTTTTGTAAGTTGAACAAGATTTTCGAGATCTTGACAGAGTTTTTTATAAACAGATATTTCCTGTTCACTAATAGGTTCAACGTTTCGAATCGGCAAAGGCGGTGGGGTGCTACTATTAGACGAAAGATAACTGCTGCCCTTATCACTGCTCCCCTTGTATCCCCTGAAATAAATAAAATACAATTATGAAGAAATATTAATTTTCCAAAAGTTTAACTTTTAAACGCCGGGAATGGTCGATATCAGTCCAGACCATCAGTCAGGTTGGGAACTCCACGTAAGAAATTCATTAACATATTTTACATTGGACTTTACTTTGTCGACGGGACTGGTCGATATATCGACCCGCAATCAGGTTGAGGATTCCACACAAAAAATTCATATCACGTTATATATGAGATCGATTTCATCTCAAATTTCCCCGTCGTTAAAAGGTTAATAACTAATTCTCTCTAATTTTACTAAAAATTAATTTTGAGACCTTTTCAACTAAATTTTAAAATATATTTATAAGCATTAATTATAATGTCATTATGTCCTTAAAGTAACGCAAAAATTAGAATTAAAGTGAATAGTCCTAAAAATTGTAAAAATAAGAAACTGAAAAACGTACATTTCTAGATCTGCAAGAATCGACCTGTGCCGCGATGAAAGTCTCTCGTCTGATGACTCGTCATAGGATGCGTTACTAAGATCTAGTTCAGACG
This sequence comes from Ormyrus labotus, assembly GCA_035582975.1. Taxonomy (NCBI): domain Eukaryota; kingdom Metazoa; phylum Arthropoda; class Insecta; order Hymenoptera; family Ormyridae; genus Ormyrus; species Ormyrus labotus. The sequence goes on along the minus strand of JAWWEO010000009.1, from coordinate 20,290,225 downwards.
AGTTCTCTCGAGGTAACTGCCGCCGCTGCAGTCCTTGTCCCTCCGTTTCTTTATCTCGATTCTTATTAATATCCAAACTATCCCACGTGTTCTTCTGCCAATTAGCGGTCATTAGTTCAGGGTCGCTGGTCCTACGACCGAGGCGTTTGACCGGTACGTCGTCGAAGAAATCGTCGAAAGTTGAATTAGTATTCACGCTAATAAGGTCTTCACTGTCGAGTTGAGTCGGCGAGGTCGCCGAGTCAGGCTTGTTTATAAGACCGTAAAGGTTAGCCGACAGCGACCTTACAGCTCGCTTTTTCTTGAACCCGAAGGAAAGCGGAGACGTGGTACCCACGCTAAGGAAGGACGGACTGGGTTGACGGCTGCTACTGGAGAATTGGGCGTCCTTGCGCAGGTTTCTGAAGGCTAGATCGTCGGTTACGAGATCCGGCTCGCAATTCGGTATGTACGGAGAGCGTGCTCGCTCTGGCTTCGTTCGACAAGTGTGCAGATAATCCGAATCCGTGGCTGTCGTTATCGGCCCGAGAGGTATTCCGAAAGGCGGTTGAGGTTCTACAACCTGCTTTTAAATATTAAAATAATTATCATGATTAAATAATTTTTTATATCATTTATCTTGTTATTATTTTGCATTACCTTGAGCGTATGATTAGCGTACTGCATACTACGAAAGACGACGTCGTCCAGCGTAACATCTGGTTCTTTTCTACGAGATTTTCTCTTGGGATCGACATAAAGCATTTCACGTCGAGACGGGATAGGCGATGTCATTAAATAACTAATACTATTTAAGGACAATTGTCCATCTACAGACGAAGGCCTTTCTTTAGGGTGCATTCTTCGATAGGCCATGTCGTCCTTCAGTCTATCTGGCTCCTCCTTGTAATTGCTCTACAAAAATTTAGCAGGTTTAAATAAATAATATTTACATTTAACTTTTATAAAAAAATCTGTTTATATTATATATGCATCAGTATATCTAATAATAGTAAATAAACAGTGAATAATGGTTATACTTGTTCGATTTAATCTGACTGGAACGGTATTCTGATAATATTTTTAGCGAAATACGACTCTACACAGTGACTAATAAGATCAATCTTTACGTTATACTTTTTCCAATAAAAAATATTGTATCTATTTGCAAAAAATAACAAATTTAATCAATGATTTTTATTTAAGTGCTATTAATAACTTTTTTCCTTTGTTTGCATTTCTACAGATAAATTAACGTAAATAAAGAGATTCAGATTTACCAAAGATGTATCATCCCACGTTTTTCTTCTTGAGGATGAATTTTCATTGTCAAAACCATCCGGGCTGGCTGTAAATCCTTTGTAATGAAACTCTTCCATTGTTCTTTTTTCCGCTCTCTCCAACAATTCCTCGTCTCCCAGTTGCAAACTATTGTATATAGCTTCCAATTCACACAATGCTTCTTCCAGATTTTTTGAACTCCGCCTTTCGTTTGACTTTTCAAGTTCGCATTTTTTAAACGGTACGTAATTTGAGTTTTCGTAATCATCTCTTTGTAAATTTGTCGAAAAGCGCGGCGTTTGGTCTACAAGTTTTGTCTTTTTTACATCTAACGGGGATTGATTCCTTTCAAAACTGCCATTTTCTTCAATTATATTCTGTAACATTTCAATAAATTTATTAATTTTCCCAACAAACAATATTAAACTGCACGTAACTTTATTGATCGTAATATCTATATTTAGAGTCACTGATAAAGTTTTAAAAAAATATTTTTTAGTCTAAAAACGGTAATGTTTCCCTATTACGTACTTATTGATTTTAAGAATCTGTTCTTTACGCAATTTTATTTGAAACGTGTTGCTAAGAGGTTTAAAATTGAAATGTGTAAGAAAGTAAATGAATGTAATTACCGTATTAAGCGTCTTTCTTAAGGGGCTTGTAGGAGAATTAAGAGGTAGATGATATTTGTGCATCGTTGAATTGGGCGAAAGTTCATTCCCGTATTGGTCGTAAGCGTCGTTTAATTCGTTCCTTGTGCAGCCATTCACTTTCTGAAAGCACTGATTTCTAATGAAGTTTACGTCCGGCTGTTTCTGCATATCCTTGAGCATCTGCTGGTATTTGTCCAAAGTCATGCCATTGACAAGGATCCGAGAACGATGATCTCTTGAGGGCGGTTTCGGTGGTATCTGACTGGGCTGCTGCTGTTGCAGCCTGTTGATCTCCTCGGCCTGTGTCGATTTGCGTCGGTGACAGGGCTTGCGTGCCTTTTGCTGCTCCGCCAGCGCCATGCTCCGGTCGAACTCTGAGAAGAACTGCAAGGTCTGTTGAACAAGCGGATTGACACCGGCATCTCCATGCTGCAGCGGGTCGGTGCGGGGCACGCGCTCAATGGGCCGGAACTCGTTGGCGGCGCGGCCCTCGTCGGCAGTCTTGGAGCCGTTACACATCCGCTTTAAGTACCTCTCGGTCCTGGAGGCACGCGACCGCCTTTTGCAGTCAACCGCCGGTTTAGCCGTTCTCGCAACTTCTTGCTCCACTGGACTGCTCTCATCCATGCTGCTGTCTCCCTGCACGCACAGTCTGTCTCGACGCTTCGCTTCCGCCCTCGCCCTGCAGCGCGGCCGCCTCCCAGTCTCCTGTGAGCCGTCGCTGCTTCGCGAGTGCGAGTGCACGCTAAGCCGAGCCTCCAGCAGCTGGTCCATACTTACTGACTCGGAACCCTCTGGACTTTCCAGGCCATAACCCTTGGATTTACCTGCAAAATGAATAATCAATGTTTTTAAAGCTGTCTTTAAGCTCCATTTTAAAGTAAAGTTTTTCTTACAAACCTTTAGGTTTTCTTCTGTGATGCCTCTCTTGCAGATCCTCTAGGGAGGATGAGGAACTTTGAGCTTCTAAAATAGAAGAAACCTTTCTGAAGATACCATCTAAGGACCACTTTTTGGACTTAGGCTTGTCCACCGATGCAGAAGGATAGTTAGCAGCTCTACGGGTTGGTGGAAGTAGACTGTCTTCCGTAAGAGTTACTACCTTTACTTTATTCCTCCACTTGTCCATCTAATGGATTCGAGGCAATGTGGAGCAAAAAGTGAAAAGATCTAATCTCACCGAGTAAACCTGAACACATAAAATGTTTAATGGTTAAATGAAACACTTAAATATTTAGAAATAATTAAAGTAATATAATACAACAGGATTTAAAGCGATCTTCAATTGTTGCAAAGTTGAGAATACCTCATAAATCAATCCAGACCTGAATATACTAATAAAACTTTCAACAACTCATTAGTGCGAAACTTGCTTTGCGGATATAGGGCAAACAAAAGAGCAAAAGCTCATTATTTCAAATGGATCTCCAATAAAAGGAAGGAAGCCTCCATTTCCCAGAGAAACAAGCCGTTTAGTTTAACAAATGAAATCGCACCTAGACTATTCAGAAAGCTATCTACGAAAAAATACAACTCTAACGCAATGTTTACTGTCACACATCCGACACTCGACTCCTCGCGCGACTCTGAAAGCAAAGCTCTCGGGTACGCTCGCCACGCAGCAGCAGCCTCGGGAATGCAGCCGTTAAGGAATCCGCTATCAGGTTCTGTGTCTCGGCTGCGCGCACGCACACTCGGGTTTCATCCTCCTTGGGCGCGTATGATTGCTTTCACCGCTCGCGCGACGTAATTGCGACGAGGCAAAAAGCTGGATTTCGGCGGGAGTGAAAGTGCACTTGCGCGCTGCGTCGCAGGTATGTAACGCGAAACTGGGCCCCGCGTGTTTGCCTTGATATCCGAATGTGTCAAAGCTCCGATTTCTTTCTCTTTTTCGCGAGCTGCAAAGGCCGCCGCTGGGGAGCAGACGACGTGCTGGCGCCGCTCTCGAATCCGTTGCACTCTCTCACGTGCGTGCCGCTGACGTGCACTCGCCTTTTCCTTCCTTCCTTCAAACTCCAGATGTCTGGAGCTTGTCTTTTTATGTAACGGATTATTCGTCGGCGAATGCAACGTTATTTACCCGTTGATAGTCGACTATCCGTACCGTATAATTTTCTTCTAATAGATATTCTCGGCCACACTCGACCTGCTTCATTCTCGTTTTAAAAAATCAATTCACGTCCAATTCGAGTCCGATATCATTCCGATGCACTTGCACGAAAGCAGGTAAGTGAACCGACGAAAAGCACTGGTAAACACGTCGAGGAGTTGATAGGCGAGGAGAGCGCACAGAGTTCAGAAGCTTGTATTTAGATTTACCTGGAACTCCGCGACATTACACTTGACACTGTTAGACAAAGTGCGAGCTCCCGTCGACAACGACGGCCGCCCAAGACGACGACGGTCGCGACGACGACGCATCCATTGTTGAACTTGGACGGTGACTACACTGCCAAGATGGCCTCGGCTCTCGCTCGTTCGCGCGCGCGCGCGCCGTCTCGCTCTTTTGGAGCCGAGTGGAGGTTACGAGTGGGAGAGAGAGGGAGAGCGAGAGAGGGGAGCGAGCGGTTGCTTGCTCGGGAGGATTAGGTATCTGTAGCGGGTAGCGGCTGATTCATTTTTTGATGCTGGCGTTTAAGCAATTAAGAACCGAGCTTGCCGGTCTAATTTACACTGATATATACCCTCGAGTTATCGTACAATTGTTTTATATTTATCGGTTGTGCTTTAGATAAGCAAAGTTTAAAAAATTTTAAAAAGCAATCAATTATTAAATAATTAGGATCGAGGTTTCGTTAGAATACAAATTTTTATTTCTTAAACTTATTGAGAATTAATGTAAAACAAGACATTATTCTTCTTATCTTAAATAAAATTCCTTGAATCGAACATAGTGCCTGTACATGATTCGATAAAATTTAAGCTTTCTTGAAGAATTCGTGACGAAAAGACCTCGCATTTAATATCCCAGAAAAGCATTTTTCATCAAGGCTCGTACACGACAGCGAGCCTCCACATGACATCACGCTCGAAAAAAGCTCGAGCACAGCTCGCCTTATCGCCGACCCATCAATAATCTCCAATTACCCAAGGTATACACCTTTAAAAACCTTGCGTGACTCACGCCCAATAGTTTTGCATCGAGCGGCTGGAACCGTCCAAAAAAGTAAACGACCACTCGTCTTGCCCCTCTCGCGTGGTCGCCTCCGCGCGCTTTATACACACTGACGTAAACAATTTTAAAGTGCACACGTGCGACGGTGCGAGTGCCCTTCGCACTCTCGTCCGTGTATCGCGCACATATATATATATATATATATATATATATATATATATAAGCATCGGCGATGTGTTGAACGAGGAGACGAAACGGAATTTCGCTGGACAATCTCTTTCTGATTTGCGCAACGAGGCTTGATTCGTAATTCGCGCGAAGGATGCTTCGAGATTTTCCTAATTTTTTTTTTTATCTCTCAAAGTTTACTTTGGCTTTTTAAGAGCTGTGTGTTTTAGAAGTTGGCAGATTCAAGTGGAGACGCTGATTTATAGTTTCATTGATTCGAAGGAGAAGATCGAAGAAAAACAAGCGGAGAGTCAATCCTGGACAAGGCTGCCTCTTCTGACGTTCTCTTAATTGTTGAATAAATTTATCGCGTCGTATATAGTAAAAAAAAAAAAAAAAAAATGCTCTCCGGTCGAGTAACACTAATCGTCGCGGACAATCTCATTAAAAGCCCCGCTGTTTTCGTTTCTCCTGCTCCTCCGCGGCTGTCGACGATTGTTACTCTTTTTCCAGGGGACTTTTTATCTATTTATATTTCCCTTTCTTCGCTCGCGAAGTTATATTTCTGGCGGCGACTTTTTTTTTCCCCTTCCCTCTCTGCACTCTAATAAGCCACAGTCTCTCGAGCTATCTATAATATAACGTGGTTAACGTTCAGATGGCAGATGGACAATAAAAGAAAGACGTCCGTTCATCCTCGCTCTGCGGAGAGTCTCTCGCTCTCTGGCGAGCGGAAACTGATAATAATCTTATGGTAAAAATTGTCATTTTTATAGTTTTGATGAATAGTTAAAGTTACGGAATGAGCGAGCAGATTATGAATAGCGTTTTACTGCCGTTCTTCTGCGGAATTAAGCGCCGTAAAATAACGAGGCGACGTATCTCTCCTTACTGCATTCCGTTCTTACAAATTATCATGCATTAACTGAAAAGGCACTCGGTTATAAAGTCCGCGAAAACGTTTCATTCGATCTTATCCGTCGCTACACATTTTCCGACAAATAATTATTAAACGCTCGTCGCCGGGGCTTTATATATATTTAGCCGTCGAAGGTTGCATGAATCAGCGATGGATCTTTATATTCGCGAGAATATATACGAACGAAAGAAAATTAAAGCGAACTACACAAGAGAGAGAGAAGCAATGCAGGCGACCAGGCGGAACCAGCCGCCTCGCGTCCCCAAAGAGACGCATACAAATAAATCGATCTAAATCTAACTCGGTGCGCGGCGTCGCTCTGCAGCTCTCCTCTCCAGACGTCTCACATCGCCGCTCTCGTCGCGTAAAAAGACGCGCGTCGCGCGCGAATATCTCGCCGGGCGTCGACGTTTTTATAAGGATACCGGCGCGCGGGGGTATTATATCTTTAGCGGAGACGAGCTCCCGGAGGAAAGACCTTTGGGGATACATATATCCCCCTTTTCTCCGCGCGCGCGTTTTCGAAAATAGTTCAAGTTCATGCCTCTCCGCGACCATTTCGCTCTCCGTTCACTTTTTAGCGCGGAGCGGTAATTCGGGTTTCGAAATATATATATATATATGCGGCACCGGGCGATTTGTTACAGAAAATACGAGGGAGTGAAAACAAACGGGAGCCGCGAGCGAATAAATGTGTACGGTGGGGGCTAAAAATAGCGAAAGAATTTGGAAAACTTCCTACGTCGGGATTAGCGTAAACAAAAATAATTTCGCGTAAATCATAAAATTTTACAGTGCCTCGCAGGAAGAAGAAGCTAGCAAGAAGACGTATATACTTTTTTTTTCATTACTTACACATTTTCAGACGGAAGAATAGACAATTGAAGGCGGCTAATTACGCGAGACTAATGAAGCGGCCGGTACAGAGAGGCCCAGGGACAATGCTCGAAACGCATCCGTGCTTGTCGAGCACAATTCGCGCACTAACTGGCTGCGGTGCTCTCTCGTGAAAGCGAAGGCGGCACAGTGTATATACGGCAGCCCGCGCGGTACTTACGTGTGAGATCGCCGGCGAATTCGCAGCTTCGGAGGGCATATAACTTTAACTTCTCATCGACTTTCTTCCAACAATACACCCAGTAACAATGACGACGAGGAAAGTCACGTGGGAAAATTGAAGGCTTCTTCCACCTCCGAACCTACCGACGGATCTTCATTCAAAAGCCACCACCGCGCGCACACTTTTTTTTCTTATTTTTTCGGGAAAAAAAGCGAACGAGCGAGAGCGCCGAGCGCTAGCGTCCGCGAGCACTGAGAGATTCAAGGAAAAATTAACGTCAGCGCCCTAATTGCAGAAGAACGCCGCTCGTTGTGCGCGCGCGGTGACTTCTCTTCTCTTTCTTCTCGTCCACCGAGGAGTTATCTTATCGGCCGGAGACAACGAGCGACAATAACAAACGCGCTCTTTTCGCGGACGATGACGCGAGAGCCGCGTGGGCGCGGACTTTTCCGCGGTCGAAAAATAGAAACGATGCCAGGGTTTCGCGAGCGATTTTCGTTTCCCTTGGCTTTTGGCTCTTCGACGCTGGATGTCTGTTTGCTTTTTTTTTTGTTTTTTTTTGTTGAGTATTACTGATTTTTTTTAAAGTAGACAGTTTTTACTTCCGTTTTTACTTGAATTTGTTGAATTGAAATGCCAGAATTGGTTGTTTGCAAATCAGTTTTTTATTTTCATAAAACAATAAGATATGTATTTATACAGTTTAAGAGAAATAACGGAACTTAAGTAATTTAATCTTTTAATAATTCAACATATTTTTCCAATTGGCTCCTTGCAATTGTTCTTGCAAGTATTAGAACACCACATGATAGCTATTGTCGTAAATAAATTTAAAAAAAAAATGTTTAATTGCATGGTAATTCATAAAATTTATTTTTTACGAAAAATTAAGAAATTTGTTTATTTTTTATAGTTCTAATATTATTATTTAATTTAGCACTAAAATATTTTTCGTTAAGAGTTACAAAATTTACACTATTGAAATTTTAGTTTTCTAAATGATTTTTCTAATCTTTATACTTACTATCACGTGGTATTGCTTTTTGAATAAGATTTCTGGCCGAATTAAGGAGATAGGAACTTGATAGCAAATATAAAGCTTAATGATTACAAGCATATACTAAATTTATAGTACATTAACAATATATAAAAAATAATTTTAGAATATTTGTAAAAATTTCTATCTAATGAAGATTGAATTTTCGATCCTAAAACAATGGTTTCGTACAAAAGACAAAACTGCTTAAAAGTAACAATTTTTATATTCAATAATGGAATACAAATAAATCAATTTCTTTAAACAAGAGGTATATGCAAACAAAAGCTCGAATAATAATGTAATCATGACGATCAAAACAATCTCATACTAAATTTGGATTTATTTTTTAAACCCAGTGTATTTTTTTAATATAATGTCGACAAAATGCTTATACGCAAGAGCTTTTGTTTCTAAACTTAAAGTTACGTTATTAAAATACTTTATCTTGCGGTAGTCACTTTTACAATATTTTTCTTACAAGTAAATATGTAAAATAAATCGTACATCATTATCTGATGCCACCGTGAATCACGCACTTACACATCTATACATTTGCATTACTAAGGTGTTTCAAAGGTTATGGGACTTAAAAGTCCTACATCTACAGTACAAATATTTGCAAATTTATCATTTCATCATCACACGTACAGTCATATTCAAATAGAGCGAAAAAGTGCATTTTCTTGTGAAATAAAGAAAGAATTTATCGTAGAAGAAATCGTCGACCATTATTGCTATTTTTGCATTAAAAAATAAATATTCTAACGAACTGAATGATAAGACTAAAGGAAACGTTCAAAAATGAACAATTTAAAAATTACACAGAATGAAACATAATTCTACTCGGCAAACACACCTGTTACGTTTTAAATCGCGATTCATTCATCACTGAATTCCTCTGTACATTACTGCCGACAGCTTTTACTGTTTTACCATAAAACAAAAATCAACTTTTTTCTTCAGAACTTCCTTTATCACCCTTATTTTATGTCCTATTCATTGACCATTTTCCTCGATGTAAGTCTTAATAGCGTCTTGACATTCGGCTGAACACCAGTGTTTAACAAGCAGCAAACTTTCAGATTCCAGTCTTGCATCTAATTTTTCACAAAGACTTTCTCGCAATAAAGCTTTCGTTGCTTGCATTGACTACAATAAATTACATTAAATTATATTAATTTTATTAATATGCTTAAAGAGTTTAAAGATTTATATAATATTATATAGTTATATTACCTGTGTAGATTGTTCGCTCATGGCTTTTAACAATGGCAACAACTCTCCCTGAAACCTGTCAGGCCATAAAACTCTTGTTACTAGTCCTGCTCTTAAAGCTTCACTGGCAGTTAAAATTCGACCACCTAGGAGTAGCTCATTTGTCTGCGAAATTACAATAAAGTTAAAGATTAAAAATATTGATATACAAAAAATTTTTTTTAAATCTTTGCAAATTTAATTTACCACTGCGCTTCCAACACTATGTGACAACGTTAAAACTGCAGTCCCTTCAGCAATCTGTCCAAGTTTGCCATATGGCGTACTAAACGTTGCCTTATCACTGGCTATCACAAGATCAAACAAAGGTAGCATGGTTACACCTAAACCAATTGCTGCCCCTTGCACGCCTGCTACAATAGGTTTATTAAATGTCGCTAAGCTTTTAATAAATTCTCTGAAATCATAAATACATTTTAATTAATAATTATCGTACTTAAAATATTAAATAAATTTTTATTCAAAGTATTTATAAAGTTTTATTCAGAACGTACTTCACTGTAAGTGACATTTCCTCAGCTAGTTTCTTGCGTTCCTCTTTATTAGAATGTAAAAGGGATGAAAGTTCTAAGCCTTCGCAAAAACTCGTTCCCGTTGAAGTGAATAAAACTACTCGACAATCATCATCATTTTTTAAAATTGACAATGCTTCTCGAAGTTCATTCATAACCTGAAACATTTTTTCTGTTAGATTTCATAAAATTTTCTTTCGTAATAATTTTCACTACGTCTGTTTTTTACCTGAGTTGTCATAGCATTTCGAATTCCTGACACTGGCGCTGACGGTGTCATTATTAATTGTACAAGATGTCCGTGATACCTTACATTAATTTCCTTATTGCTAAATAATTTTTTTACGTCTACTTTTTCACCATCAGTTGCTTTTGAATTATTTGTACTTGCTGCAATCATATAATAAATTAATTTTACTTTAGTTGTTCCTTGCGACAAAAACTCATATATAAAAATAAGAAATTAATATTTAAATATACTTTTTCATATCCAATGTTTTGCGGGAAAAAAGTAATTGGCAGATTCATTGAGAGAAAATTCAATTACCTTTTTTGCGACTATTAGTCGCATTACTTGATCGTGACGAACCACTGATACTAGAAAGAGCTGAAGCTGCTTCAGCTAGACAAGCTGATAACTCATCTTGTCCTTTTGACGACGACTTACCATCACTTGACGAGGAATCTAACGATGTTCTACTTTTTGGCACTTTCTTATTTTTCGAAACTGTTTTTGTCGACGATGTTGCTGCCCCTGTAGGTGTAACGTTTGATCTCGTTGTGACCTTTTTGACCTGCTCCTTCTTCACTGGCGTCTTTTCGTCAACTTCTTTTGCTTCCTAGACACATAAATTGTAAAAAGATTATTAAACTATTCCTGTTCACTTTATAAAAGTAATTTCCAAATTTTAAGACAACTAACCTTCTTTTTGCCTTTCTTCACCTCAACTTTGTCGTTAGAATCCTGAGATAATTTTCTCTTAGGTTTAGGTTGAGGTGTAGGTTGAGGTTCGGATTCGTCTTCAAACTTAAGCGATTCTGGAGGCATATCTACGCTAACGCGCGGACTTGCGGAAGCACTGGAGAACGAACTCGACGAGTGCCTGCGAATGATTCTTGATGCTTCTGCTGCATTCCGGATTTTTGCAGGAATTATGAATTCTGTTGGTACAGGCATTGGAGGTGCTTTACCTGATTTTGTCGGATCAATCGCTTTCTTTTCATTTTGTGGCGATGGCTGATCTGAACTCTAGATAAAAAAATGGCAGTACGATTTACAATTTAACTTTTCTAACTAAAAATTCAATAATTTTGTAAGTTTATAAAAATAGCTTACGTTTACATTTCTTCGTGACCTTGGAGAAGTTTTGTCACTGGCTGTATTTGCGTTCCTAAGTCTCATAACAGCATTCTTAACCATTTTTTTTCTTAACTTAAATTCCTTTTGAGCCTTCTCCACATCCATGACCTTTTTCTGAGTTTTGGTAATTGGAACCAATCTCTTTCGAGAATCCGGTTGCTCAACATCATACAGCAAATTAACAACGCCTTCATCTTGTAACAACCTATCAATTTCACTGACTTTCTTAACTTTATTTCCCGGTGGCGTGGAAGTCGTTTTCTCCGTAATAGAAGATTTATTAGATGGTTCCTCTGTCTAAATAACACAAATAGGTAAATAATAAGATAAGAAATTAATTTACATATTAGAAATATATTTAATTCAGAATTAACTTTAAGATTAATGATATTATATCTTACCTGAGCTTTTGCTTTTCGACCAACTTTCTGCCTCAACATATTCTTTACCATAAGTTTCCTCTTGCCGATTGGTGCGTCTTTCTTTATTATTCCGAGCTTAGACTTTTTTACTGCAGCCAATTTTCCCTTTAAACCACTTGATTTCACTTCTGAATCTTTATTCGATTCAGTTTTTAATTGGCTTGTACGCGTTTCGGGTTTGGACGATTTAATTTCTACTTTATCTTGACTTGATTTTGGCGTGTTTGACTCCTTAACTACGACCTCAGATTCCACTTTAATAGGTGTTGAAGAAATGTCTTCAGACTTTTGCTTACTGCTTTCTTCAAATTCCTGAGGTTTCTTTTCGGAGGCAGTTTTACCTTTGATCACCTAATGTAAATAAAATTAAGCAATCATAATCAAACGTGTATATTAAATATTTTGTATGCAGTCATCAAAATTTCCATTTATTATGTATAAAAATTTTCTCATACAATTTTTCACTAACCTTTTGCCGTTTAACAGCTAGTTCATGCTCGCGAGCCTTTTCAGTAAGTTTTCGTTTTCTACCGGATCTCGATTCTTCAACATTTATTTCCATAGCAGTAGTTGCTGCATTACTTCTTGAATTTTGATTGTTATTTTCTTTCGAAGCTTTTGGAGGTCTACCTTTTCTTGGCGATTCCTCTTCCGCTGAAGAATCAACATTTATAACTTCGACCTTGGAATTTTTCTCACCACCTTCTGTTGACTTTGATTCTACCTGACTAGGCGAAGGTTTATCTGAGGTTGACTTACCCGTTTTCTTGACTTTCTTTTGTACACCAGGACTGCTTTTCTTGGAAGTTATGTTAGGAAGCTCGAGAAGTTGCTTTAAAGCCAATTCGCGTTCTGTAATAGGATCCAATTTTGAACCTAAAGAATTGGTAGATAAAATTTAGTTATCATCTATGTCTTTAAATTGTTTGCATTAGTTTCACAAAAATTTACCTGCACTATGAGACTCTGGACTAGGTACTTTATTACCTTCGTCTGAAGTGCTTTTTAGATTGGACCAGTCTGGATCTACATCACCTTCTAAAATCGCTAATAATTCTTTATTATCATTTGTTGACGAACTTTTATTCGTCTCTGTTAGTACTTCTTCAGTGGACTTGTTTTTTTCATTTTCATGATCCGTCGGTAGCGTTGATGGTATCGGTATAAGAGGAGGCATAGATGAAGCCGCTGACAGCTGACTAGATAATCGCTGTGTTATTTTTTTTACAAAGACGATATCAGCCGTTTTTGGAGATTGAAAGTCTTTCTGCTTTTCACGTAACCGTTCTTTCAAGACTTCATTTACTTCGGCTGTTGATGCGATTTGACTGGTTAAATGCAATCCAGGAACTTTAACTCCTGGTCGGGGAGACTGAAATTTCTGTTTGAAATCAGATTGGTCCTGAATTGAATTCTTTGGCGATTGGCTAACCGATCGATCTGCAATTGCAGTGAAAAAATTAATTGACTACTCAAATGCAATAGAATTATAAATGTAATAAAATTAATTTCTTTTAATATTTACCTTTGGCAAGAGTATGATTCGGTACTGCTTTTGCAGATTTGTTGTTCGAATCCTTTGAATCTGTATCATTTCTAGTTACAGGAGATGAAACTTTGTCAGATGCTGTAATTTTCGATTTTCCAAATGTATTTTCGGCAGTTTTATCAGCATTTTTATCACTTTCTTTACTACTAATAGTTTGTTCACTTGTACTTGTACTCGAAATGGTCTGCTCCTGCTGTACATCATCATTCAGTAAATTTTGCAATTCCATTTCCACAGAGTCTTGATTATCTTTAAATACACTTGTTGATTCATTTACTTCTTCTTCTCCATTCTCATCTTGCCAATCATCAAATATGTCCTGAATAACTTTACGATGACTTTCTGTCGATTGAGCAGAAAGATGAAGATCTAATTCATCCTCTTCTTCCTCATTTTCTAATTCATATATTGACACATCATTGCTTTTATTTTCCTCTTTCTTTTTATCAGCAGAAAAACATTTTTCTGTTGATTCTAAAACATTTTTTTCTTCTTCTGTTTTTTCTTTAGCTTCATTTATTCCTGTGTTTTCATTAGAATCAGCTTCAAGAACTTTTTCTTCCCTAACTTCATCTTCTTGCATATTATATTCTACAGAATTATATTCTGTTAGGACTGTTACATCATGAGAATTTGATAAGATTTTTACATTTTCCCCATCTGCTGGAACTGATGAAAAGTCTGAAACATCTGTGGAACTATGAATATTGGATTCAATTTTCAAATTACTATTGCTAGAAGAAATCTCTTTTTCCTGATTTATATTTGAACTTTGATTTTCACACTTTACTTCTGTTTTTTCAATTATATTACTACAGCTTGTATTTTCATTCTCTTGATTATCATTAGAATTCTTTTCTGTTTTAATAGATTCAGTATTTTCCAACTGAATATTAGTAATATAAGTGTCTGTATCATTCTCATCATTTAAAAGTTCATTTTCTAATTTTTCATCGATTTCATCTAAATTTTTATCATCAAGTTCACTTGAATTTTCAACAACATTATCTTTACTATTTAATAAGTTGGAATCATCAATCTCCTGGTTAAGCGATAAAACAGAATTAGATTCATTTGCATTAGAATCAGTTACTGTTTCACTTGTTTTCACGATTACTTCTTTATCATCAGTTTCTAAACTCGCCATAGTAACAACAACAGAACTGCTCACTTCAAACTTTTCTTCTTCAAATGAATCATTATGCAGAATGAAGTCTTCTGCACCTTCCTCCAACTAAAAATAAAAAAAAATTAAATTTTTTTTTTTTTTTTTTTTTTTTTAATAATACTAAAGAAATTAAGTAAATAAATACCTCTTTTGAGCCAATATTGCTAATAGTTATATTTTCTTCAATGTTATTCAACTCAGGAATGTTTTGATCCTTATTGGAATTTTCCTGCAAAATCACATTTTCTATTTGCTTTTGGTTTTCAATAGCATCCGTGCTACATGAAAGCATGTTATTACACTGCTCTTGTAAAGTGCAATCATTTGACATTATAATTTCCATGTTTGAAATTTCACAGCTAAGAGTAGAGCTTTGATTGTTATCATTCTGAACAACAATTTCTTCTACCAGTTGCTGTGATATAAAATCAGCACCTTGACTAACAGTATTTACTTCAAGGATTTGTTCATAAACTCCTTGGTGCTCTTCCATTTTGTAGTTTATCCAATCACCTTTCTAGAATCATAGATGTAATAGATTAAATTTACAATATTCAGCAAACTTGTAGGAGTACACAAATCAGCCTCTTAATAGCAAATTAAATGTTTCTAAATGATGCCATAAATACTTCATCATTTTGCTATCTGCACTGTAGATGGAAAGTAGAGATTTTAAAATCCGAAAGTTTTCATTAAAAGGTTAAAATCTGAAGACAAGCACAAGTAACCCCATTTTTCATGGAATTCGCGTAAATATTTACAAATAAGCTGCGAAATCGCAATCGGTGATCGCGTGAAACCTTGAAAGTCGACAAACACTCGCTCGCATAAAAATCGTAAAACACGGTTCCCGAATACGAAAGACTTTTAACTCACCAGGTTCTCTAAATCGAGTTGAAAACAACCTCCTCTGGTAGAGGTGAATCTTTCTCACATCTCCGCTTTGCAAAAAAGTTACGAGGATGAACAGCAGCAGCGCTGCAAAGAGGCCGTCGTCCCGATAACGTGCCGCTGCTTCGACATTCAACTAGTTATTCTTCGGGCTTGTCGAACGTACGCGAAGAATTATTTTTCTCAGAAAAGTAGCAACGAGCGACTTAACCTGGAAAATCCTCGACTAGCTCAACTTAGACACATCCACACAACGAGCCAGTCAAAGAGGAAGAGCGCCGCTTTACAAGAGAGAGAGCCACCGCGTGTTAACACGTCTCCGCGCCGTTGCTCCCCACTGCTTGTATGCCTGGCAGCGTGTATGTCTTTTCCAACGTAGGTCCGAAGTACTACTATTCACTCATGCAACGCCTCCATGTCCGGAAAAGTCGCCAGGAGGAAGAGGCGGAAGAAAAAAAAAATGTTGCTGCACTCGCGACGAGTACCCTGATAGATGCACACACGCCTGGCGAGACTGCGACAGAACTGCTACGATCAACAGACTCACACAATTGCAGCAAGCTTCATTTGTGAATGCTGAATTTCCATTGCAGCGAAGTCAGCTTCGGATAAAGCTGATTGGCTAAAGTTGCAGTGCCGCACACGTGACATTAGCCGGACTAACCTTAACTGCAGCCCACAAGCCGACGCACGTACACAATACACGATCCACTTATACCAGGAATTTTGTTGTTTTTTCGAACATTTTACGCTATCGAAAGTATAATGTAAGCAATCGGATTAAATTACCGAAATAATCATAATATTTCAGGTCAGACATTCTTCTTAGAAAATTTTTTTTAATCTCTGTTGATGAATGAAATCCATGAAAATCATTGCAGGTAAATAAAAATATGTATTCAACAAGTTGACGTCATGAGTGTCGTATTTGAATCTGATGATGGCTGGATTATTTCGCATCTTCGTTATTTAAATAATATTTACAAGCATGTGGCAGTCAACCAAGAAACAAAAATATTTGAGTTTAACAAAATTCTTTTTAATATCAATTCACCATACTTACGTGAAAATCAAATAAAAATCTCTGATAATTCAGAAGATAAGGCAAGTTCTTTAAAAAAAAGAAAAAGAAGAAGATCTGAAAAACTTCCTGATGATGCTTTAAAGCAGGTATTATATTCATTGAAATTGAAAAATGATTTTTTTTTAACTTAAAAGTTTTATTTTGTTACTTTTTAGAATGATTTTGTAAAAAGCATTGCTACAAAAATGTTTAACGATGGAAAAGATTTGAATTTATTTAATAGTGTTAAAATAGATCATAATGAAGAATCTAGATTAGAAGCAAATAAATTTTATTCGAATAAATTACAGTTGAATTGTAATTATTTTGGAAAAAATGAGAAGGAAATAGCTTGTATTGAAAAGATTCAGGATGAAGATTATATTTTTCCAAAAAATAGTAAATTTTACTGTTATGATGTTCAAAAAATAAATGAAAAATTGGATAAAACTAATAGTTTTGATTTAATACTGTTAGATCCTCCATGGTGGAATAAATCCATAAGAAGAAAAAAAATTAAGCTTAAAGAAAGCAGGTAATTTAAAAAATTTATTTATTTTAATAAAATTGTTCGTTTTTCATTATTAAAAATAATAACTTGCAGTTATAAAATGATGAGTAATGAAGAAATTGCAAATATTTCAATTAAACATTTTTTAAACTCTAAAGGAATTGTTGCTGTTTGGTGTACAAATTCTACTAGTCAAAGTAAATATATTTTAGAACAAATGTTTCCACGTTGGGGTGTTACATTTAAGGCAAAATGGTATTGGTTGAAGGTATAAAATGAATTTAAAAACATTTTAATATTAAAATATAAATATTAACCAATACTTAAACAAATTTTCAGATTACACAAAGTGGAGTGCCAATTTGTGATTTTAATGAGCAACATGGTAAACAGCCCTATGAACTTTTAGTTTTTGGAACAGTTCCTACAAATGTTGACTGTAATATACCTAATAATAAAATTATAATTAGTGTTCCAAGTGCTATCCATTCTCATAAACCTCCTCTCACAGGTAAATCTCAAAATAAACTTTTTTACGCGCAACAAATATTGAGATTTAATTTTTTCCAGAAGTTTTAAAACCATATTTACCTGAAAATCCTAAGTGTATGGAAATTTTTGCTCGCTATTTACTACCAGAATGGACAAGTTGGGGTTTAGAAGTTTTAAAACTTCAACATTTGTCATTATACACAGAAGTACAAAAGTCAGAGATTGAAGATCACATCTAATCATTATGTATGTAAATAAAACTTATTTATTTAAAAATAGTAAGTATTGTATAATAATTGGATTAAATTAAAGAACACTTTAATTAAAGGTTTCTTTTGGTATCATACTGACACAAGAAAATTGATGAGGTATGTTCATTTGTAAACTAAAGAGAATTTCCATTTTTATAAGGTGTTCGATAACCACTTGGATTCTTAGTTTGCCACCTCCAAAAATCTCGACCTAAAAACAAAAAATTCCTTCATCAGTTATCCTACATTAAGAAATAAAATTTTATCGTTGTCTCAAAATCTTACACATCACTTCAATATTATATTTAGCCTTCCAGCCCAATTCCTTCTCAGCCAAACTAGTGTTCGCAAACATAGAGACAATGTCACCTTCTCTCCTGTCCTTAATAACGTAAGGTACACAAGTTCCTGTCACTTTTTCAAAAGTTTTGACCAACTCCAGAACAGAAACACCGCTTCCAGTACCGAGATTGTATATTTTCAGCCTAGAATGCTGCTTATGTAGCGCATTTAATGCAGCTACGTGTCCAGAAGCCAAATCCATTACGTGTATATAATCTCGAATACCTATAAAAGAGAATAAAACAAATATCGTAACGAAGATTCCGCACAATCTTAAAGAATTGAATTTACCGGTTCCGTCTCTCGTGGGATAATCTCCTCCGAATATCGTGAGTTCGGATTTTTGCCCGAGCGCGACCTGCGCTATAAACGGCATTAGATTCGTAAATTGCTTCGTGGGATCTTCACCGATCAAGCCACTGGGATGAGCGCCAACGGGATTGAAATACCTTAGGGAAATAATATTCCAACTCTATAAAAGAGAAACAGCGTGATTTTTCGCAAGCGGACGAGAGCTTTTGAAAATAGAAATTATTAAATCACCTTTTCAGCTCTCGATATGTCTTTCAGCATTTCCTCTATGAAGTACTTCGTTCTGCCGTAAACGTTCGTTATGTTACCGGTGGAATGGGTTTCTGTAATTGGAAGACTCTGCGGTTCTCCATAAACTGTACAGGAACTACTAAACACTAGCTGGAAGCATCCGGCAGCTTTCATTACCTGAAATAATGAGCTTTATTACGTGTACCAAATCCATAATTATCTGGATGCCACTGGTTTACCTCCAATAAATTAATAGCACCAATGATATTATTCCGGTAGTAATGAAGAGGGATTTGCATGGATTCTCCCACGGCCTTGATCGCAGCAAAATGAATAACGCAGTCTATTTTATGCTAAAAAAAAACAACAAACAAAAAAAATATATCAAAAAAACAATGCCCTCCAACACAACAATCTCCCCCGCTTATACCTTGTTAAAAACTTCCTCCAGCTTGTCTCTGTCAAGCAGATCGCAATTGTAAAACTTGATGGACTTGCCGGTGATTTTCTCGACTCGTTTCAGAGCCGCCGAATCTCCCTTGCCCTCCGTGACGCTGTTGGTGAAGTTGTCGATGGCCACGACATCGTACCCGGACTCCAAAAGTTCAACGATGCAGTGACTCCCGATGTATCCGGCGCCTCCGGTGACGAAAATCGTTCTCCAGTTATTAATCGGCGGCATTTTCTGCAATTGAAAATTGTAATTGGAAAAACAAAGCCTATAACTACCGCAGGGAAGCACGTCGAAGGCGCATCACGCTCTCGGCTCTCCCTCCGCTCCGGCTGATGAACGCGGACGTTCACCTTGCCGAGGAAAGTGAGTTCAAGGTCGCTCTCCTACGGAATTGCATCACGGCAGACGTTATAGGAGCCGCAGTTTCGAGGTCAAAACAACGTTGATCTCCGCCGCTGGATCTTCGGTCCTTGTAACGGATAAATGCACGCGCCACCGAAAGATAAATTAGTCACGAGCTGCCTGTCAGTTTCAAAAACTCTTTTTCTTTTTCATTAATTCTTTTGATTTTTTTTTTAAATATTCCATGCGTCATATTTCGAAGCTTTAAAAAGTCAAAAGTCTGGAAATACTCGATTTGAATGGTGATTTCGAAAGTTTTTAAATTGCGTATTTTAATGAATTTTAGAAGGTACGACGGTGTATCTCGGAATGATGGGAATTAGAAAACTTTCAATTTAAAGCCCGTAAAAACCCGTCCTTGATTCATAATTTACGATCGATCAATGAAAACTTTTTAAAATTCTTTACCCACATTTATCCGCTCGCAAAACCGACGTATACACAAACGTTTTGTCGCGCTGCAGAAATAATCAAACCTGCACGCACAACAATATATCGAGTGAGAGTCGTATGCAAATGCGAATAACGGGAATCGAATCGTATAATATTCCGCTCGTCGGCGAGAGCTTAGAATCTGCCGCATTGTTAACAGAGTGAATATGGAACGACTACCCACCTGCTGCGTAGGTGTTTTGCTTTGGTTCACGCCGAGAGAGAGAGATCAAGTTCGCCAGGTAGCAGGTAGGGAGGATGATGTATCCACTGGCCGCGAAGGGACGAAGCAGACTAAGCGCGCGGAGGTGAACGTGAGAGGAGAAACGTAGCGGTGCGCAGCGGCATTATAAACTTGCCTTCCCCCTGCTTCGGTGCTACTCGTCTTCGGCTCTTCTCTTCTAGCTCCCACTCTCTTTTTCGACGACTTCGGGCCTCGTCTTTTTGCTTATTTTGTACGAGGAAGGAATTAAGGAGCCGGTTGATTTTAAATGATGACGTACGAAAGTTAATTGTTCTGATGAACTTTTAGTAAAAAGTAAATAAGGTGCAATCATTTTGACGAATGTCAAACGTAAAAAGTACAAATAAAGTAGAATAATTTTACGAAGAAAATAATTGCAGCATTGTAATATTTATTTTTGATGTATTATGTACATTATATACTTGAATGTACGTCATGCCACTTTTAAAATTAAAAAAGTACAACTTTATTTGGCCTTCCAGATATTATTGTGTTAATTTGTCGTTCTTTACGCGCATTAAAAATATACCTTCGTCCGCATTTTCTCAACTTTTTCTGCTTCTGCCGGTGTCTTATTTTTGAATACTTGGCTGTAAAAAATTACGGTTTATTGCGGCAAAGACACCTATTCAATGCATTTGTAAAGACTGAAATATTCATAATAGATCGTAAGAAGTTTTTTATAACATCTTGATTAATCCGCGGATATTCATCAAATGTAAGTAACGAATGTAGATTTATTTCTTATTTTTCGCATCTATTATTATTTTATTTTTTACCTATTATTCACTACCTTCGCTATCATAAAAATTAATATTAATATAATTATAAATAAATTTAAAGCTAGTATTAGTATTCGAAATTAAATTAAATCTTTTATTAAAATTAAATCTTTGATTTTTAATAAAATAATCGAAGATGGAAAACATAAGAAAAACGAAATATGCAGCTATTGTTTTTCGATGATTCACGTCAGTGAAAAAAGGCATGAAGTATGTAATGTAAAAAAAAAAGAAAATTTTCAGTTTTATATTATTTTATCCCTTGCAACAATGGTTTTTGCTTTATTAAAAATGTAATGTAAAATAAAACACGTAATTTTTAATTACTAGCGCGCATAACTGTGCTGCCCTCTAAATTTGCCCGCGTATTTTCCGAGTCGGCAAATCGCACTCATCGCGGCGCCATAATGGTATATTATTATTATTATGTCGTGACCGGTATATTGCGTTGCGCTATAAACTAGTCGAGACAAGTTGGCGGGAATAATAGCGGCAACTGAACCTCTACGAAGTATCAAAGTGCAACTTCAGACTTGCAAAGGGATAAAAGCACAACGCTGGTCGATTGTATTTGCTTACTGCGAGATTTGTCGTACTTATAAACAAATAGATATCTTGTTTCTTTGACATTTGCAAAATATAATCAGCCAAAAAAAATGCAGCCACTTTCGGAAGGTGCCTTAGACGTGAGTTCTTTGTCTTTTTTTCGGATGCAAATTATTAGGTATTAGCTCGATTAATTACATTATTTATGAAATTTATAGAAAATAATGAATGGAGAGACAGTGGAAGAGCCTGTCTTACAAATTTTGGTAAGTTGCAATATATTTGTTAATAGCCCATGGAATATTTAAACATTTTGATTATTTAATACTAGGGTCATAAAAAACTTGCTAGTTCTTCAAGTGGAGACAGATACAGATTACTTGTATCAGATGGAATCAAGTCTAACTCCTTTACTATGTTAGCAACGCAATTAAATCACTTAGTTACAGACAATATCTTGTCAGAACATTCCATTGTAAAGATTAAACGAAAGGCGCTCAGTATGGTGAACAACGGTGGTACTCAAAGGTTTATAAAATATTATTTTGTTTGCTACTTAAAATAGTAAGTACAAACTGTCAATAAAGAATTGTTTTCTTAGGCCTGTAATGGTGATCCTCGACATAGAAGTTCTTGTACCTGGTCATGAAGTAGGACAAGTTTTGGGAAGCGTCAGTGGAGATAATGCAAAGCCAGAAGAACAAACAGTTTCTGCAGCTCCTAAAACAACAATGAATAAACCAACGCAACCTAAACCTGCACCTAGACCAAGTACTTAAATAACAATTTAAAATCATGTTTTTTAAAATATTAATGTTTAGTAAAATGTTAATCTTATTTTTCATAATTTTTTTAGATACCAATTCTAATCAATTTAATGAAACGCTGTCAAATGTTGGTGGTATCAATACAACTCCTATTGCTGCATTGAGTCCTTATCAAAACAGGTAAGATTTTTTATTTATAGTTCTGATCATTTAAGCTAATTTTATATATTAAAATATTATTCAAGGTGGGTTATTAAAGCTCGTGTTACTAACAAGTCAGCAATAAGAACTTGGTCTAACTCCCGTGGAGAAGGAAAACTCTTTAGTATGGATTTACTTGATGAAAGTGGTGAAATTAGATGTACAGCCTTCAGAGATCAATGTGACAAATTTTATGATATGATAGAGGTATAAACTATTAGAATAAATTTTAATATTATTTAACCTTTTCTTACTGATTCAATACATATTTTAGATTGGAAAAGTTTATTATATTTCAAGGTGCCAATTAAAACCTGCAAATAAACAATTTAATAACTTGAAAAATGATTATGAAATGACATTGACAAATGACTCTGAAATAGCTGTTTGTAATGAAGAGACTGAAGAAATACCTACTCTGCAGTTCAATTTTGTCCCTATAAGTTCAATTGAAAGTACACCAAAGGATGAGTTAATTGGTAAAAATATATTTTCTAATTTGTTTGTTAAATATTTTGTGCAATTACATGCATTATTTATATTTTCGAACTTCATTTTGCAGATGTCTTGGGAATCGTTAAAACTTGTGGCGAAGTACAAACGTTAACAGCAAGAACTACTGGTCGGGAATTGAAAAAGAGAGACGTTGGTATTGTTGATGAAGGAAATGATTTGGTGTGTATAAAATTTTCATTTTGAAAACATGAATGTATAAATTAACAATTATAAATATATATTGTAGGTGACACTTACATTGTGGGGTAATCAAGCAGTTGATTTTGATGGATCTACAAATCCTGTTCTTGCAATTAAAGGAGCCAAAATTGGCGAGTTTAGTGGTGGCAAAAGTCTTTCTATAGTCGCTTCATCTATGTTACAACTTGATCCAGATATTCCTCAAGCTCATAAGTAAGAGATACAAAGTTATATTTTAAATAGTTATTTCATATTTTGATGTTCGTTAATTTTTAGATTACGAGGTTGGTTCAAAACTGTTGGAGCAACAGAAGAATCCCGTTCCTTGTCTAGAACCATTGGGGGAGGTGGAAATATGAATGGTCCATGGTCAACATTCAAGGAAGCTGAAGAGCAAAGATTTGGACATCAAGATATGCCAAATGTATTTATTGCTAAAGCTACGGTTAATCTTATTAGAGCTGAAAATGCTCTTTATAAAGCCTGTCCATCAGAAGGTTGCAAAAAGAAAGTTATTGATCAGAGTAACGGAATGTACAAGTGTGAAAAATGTCAAAGAGATTATCCAAATTTCATTTATCGTTTATTGGCAAGTGTAAGTAAATAGAAAAATAAAAACAAAATAAAATTAACGCCAGATTATGCAAATCTAATAATTTTTTAGACAAATTTGGTGGACTGGAGTGGCAATCAGTGGGCCACAGCTTTTAATGAAGAAGCAGAAATTTTAGTTAATGCTTCTGCACAAGAGCTTGGAGAACTAAAAGAAAAAGATAATGATGCATACATGGAAAAAATTGGAGCCACCGCCTTCAAATCTTATATTTTCAAATTAAGACTTAGGCTTGAAACCTTTAATGTATGTATACAGTAATTGTTATTAATATAAAATTATTTAAAAGCGATTTTAAAAAAAAATTTCTCTTGCAGGATGAGAGCAGATTAAAAGCTACTGTGCTGTCAGTGCAACCAATTAATCATAAAGTTTATAATGATCATTTATTAAGTAAAATTAAAGAATTGGCCGAAATTAAAGGTTAAATTCCTAGGTTTTTTGTATTACAAATATTTTATTAAATTTAAGAATAATTCACTAGTTTGTACAGATAATCTGAAATTCATAAAATAGTTTCATTTTACAGAAACATTATACGTAAATGATACAGTTAAATAGATTATGAAAGCATTGACTATTTATTTTTCGTATTATAGAAGATAGTTATATACTAAGGCCAAAATTACAAAGCTGTAAAAACGTCTATTAATCATAGTTTTCATAAATTGTATTTGTTATTTTTAAATTAATGTTAATTATTTTTGTCAGGTATGAAATAAACATAATTGATTTACATATTTATATATAAATATTGCGTTTGTCTTTCTACCCGTTATAATAAAATATTTATAAATTATTAATTTTAAATAATATAACATATCTTTTTATATTTGAATCTCATTATTTTTTCAATCGGTATTTCACATGTACACGAGAATAAAGTAAATAGTGTTGTGTTTTGATCAATACACTTGCAAAACTACCTAGATCATCAGTGTCAAATAATATCGACAATGCGGTACTTATTTAAATTAAAATAGAAAAATTGAATAAATTTATAATTAAATCAAGAAAAATGTCTTTGCAAAATCAAAATAGTCATAAAAATGCAGATGGAAACGATTTTCTTTCAAGATATCATACGATATCCAATAAACTCAAAAAGTGAGGTTATATTTATATTCTGTAAAAATGTTTTGTAGGTGAAAAATAAATATTTTTGTTACTTTTGCAGACGGTTTTTGCGAAAACCTAATGTTTCAGAAGCTTCAGATCAGTTTGGTAATGAATAGTTAAATAAGTTACATATTTAAATTGACAAAATTTATTTAATGTACACTATTAGCAACTTAAAGCATCTTTCTATATTTATAGAGGCATTAGCGATTAACTGTGAGCAAAAAGAGCATCATCAATACGCTGGTTGGTGTTGGCTAGCAGCAGCAAGATGTCAAGGGACACTTGGGAATTCTATTTTTGAGATAAATCTGTTGACAAAAGCTGGTCGCCAGTTTCTAATTTCTAACAAGAAAAATAATGATTTTGGTTATCTTTTGGTGAGTCAAGAAGACTTGCAAGCTGCAACAAATGCTTTTAATCATGCACTCACTAGATGCGAGAATCAAGATGGATTTGCTGTGATGTCTGCAAGCTTAGCCATTGAACTGGCTAAAGCTCTTGGTTCAAATTCAGAAGGGATAGAATATTTGTGCAAGGCAATTCATACGCATCCAACAATACAAGCAATAAATGTGCTTGTCACTTATTATATCAAGCAAGGTATTTTTAACTACTCATTATAAATGTATTAAATATACTCAATATTTTATTGTCTTTTTAACAGGTGACTATGTGTCTGCATTGCAAGTGCTTACTGAACTAGTAGAAATGATTGAAAACCATGTTGGTTCTAGAATAATAGGAAATTACAGAAATGTATTGCACAGATGTGAAATTAGTAGAGTATTACTACTTCTGATTCTTCGACCTACCCCACAAAGGCTTGCAGCATCGCTTGCTCAAGTTCTGGAAAAGTATGCCTGGGCTGAGGATACTCCTATTGCTGGTAATTTTTTCATAGCTTATATTTTACAATATATAGTAAAAAAATTCCTTATAAAATCCTGTATATTTACAGTACCAAATATGACAGAAGATGAAATGTTGTTACTTCAATCTTTAGTGCTTGCATGTCAGTCAAGAGACTATGAAGCTTTATTGGAGCTTGAAAGTGAATTATGGCCATTTTTTGATACAGAGCAAAAAGAACTTCTTCGTAAGCTAATACAAACATTTAGTAAAGAGTAATGACAATTTTTTTTATGTAAAATACTGTTTTTAATTTATTCCAAATGACAGATTTTATTATTGATAAAATGAATATTTTTATAAATAATTTAAGCAATTAATAGTAGAATTGTAAATAAAATAAAATCTTTGATTTTGACGTAAAAATGTTGAATAAAAAATATAGAATATCAAAAAGTACTGAATTATATGTATTATTGTAATTACCCAAAGAAAAGACTTTCTTCTTGACCGATAAAAGGCGGGAAATTCAAAGCCCGTCAGAGTCCGCGGGATGGCTCTGAGGTTCTGAAAAAGGAGAAGCAGCCCGCATGCGAGCGAGAGAGAGCAGGGAGAGAAGCAGCGGTGGCGGCGGCGGCGGCGGCGGCGGCGGTTTTTTTTATTTTGAAAAGCCGAGAGCGAGCGAGTTATCTAATGATGCTGCGTCTCAGTCCTTCGCGCGGCTCCCTAGAAAACACACCGCCGCCGCCGCGGACGCAAAGCACCGCCGATCTGCGTGAGTAGTTATTACGATTTACTATCCGCTGTCTTCTTGCTCCTTTTGATAAACATAAGCAGTCGGGGATGTGGAAAGACGAGTTGGCAGAGGCGCCGAGCACCGAGCGAGTTTCCGACCTGTTCTTTCCGCGAGATTCCCTTATTTCAAGACCGCGCGCGAGTTTTACTTGTTCGGGAAAGTAGCGAAAATTCGTGGAAACTTTTCTCGATTGTTGATAAACAAATTGTAGCTCTGCAGAAGCAAAAGTAAAACTTTGACTTAAACGATTACTAAATAACGAGATACTCCGTTATCTCGCTTAGTATAGTATTAATCACTTTCTTCTTCCCACTAAAGTGAATCACTGCACTAGTTGTATCAATTTCAAGTGTGCAAAGAGATTAATTCGCGCCTGGAGCCGTTAAGATTTCGGTCTCTTCACCCACGGCTCGCGAGAAAGAACCTCGCGTCCCTTTCTGCCGATGCCGAAAACAGATGTCGAGGGCAGCTGGTTTCGGATTTTTTTGCCCGTCGCGGCTCTCACAATATTAGAATATATCGCGCGTCATCTGGATTTTATTGCCTGAGCGCGCGGCTCACAATCGGCCCCTTTGTCCGGATGGGAAATCCGCTAAAAACTCACCTCCGATGTATATAATACGCATTCGGGCAGGCCGTTGCACCGCGGCGCGCGGCGTGTGCCTCTCGTCCGCGCATTGCCTTTTAAGTATAACAATTGCGCTCGTTTGATTTCGCCCCGCTCGCGAGCGTACAACACAAGCCGGACAATTACCCGCGCTCCTCGGCGTTGGAAATAGAAAAGCAAGGCCGAGAGAGAGAGAGAGAGCGGGGGGTATAAATCAATTTACGAGTAAATAGGGAGGCCGCGCGCTTCCTTCATTTCCCTGATCTATCGAGGATGAGCGGGAATGCACGCGAAGCGTAATTACACCGCGGCTATCCGCGCGCGCGGCTTTCGTCTCTCGTATCCTTTTCATCTCTCGCGATTATTATAATCGCAGGCTGTTAACTTTTACGACGGCTTTTCCGAGAGCATTAGCTGCATAAATAATTCCGCGACGATTAGGAGAGAGGTGCGAACGCGCCTTCGACGAAGAAATAATATAATCGCTACGCGGAATCGGAGGGTGTCTGGAAGAAGGACGAGGTCTGTGTGTGCCTCCTTAATAGCTCGGGGAAACATATATATATATATCTGCTCGTCGATATAATAAACGAGCGGCACCTGATATGTTTCGTTTCGAGCGGGCCGGTGGTCATTGACTCGGTGGTAAAAGCTCCTCTCGCCGGCGGAGAGAGCTTTATCGGTCGATTCGCTCGCCGATCCATCGATCATCATCATATATATACCTTTCGAGCGCGAATGGTTAAAATTCGATTCGGCAGCTATACATTATCCCTCGAAGGCCCCGGATAGCGGCGCACTTTGAATGGAGCACATGGCCCGCAGGCAGCAAGTAGCTTTTAATATACATCTGCAGTTCTATATATAGCCAATAGGCCATGCCTGTATTTACCTTACCATCCCGCGCGTCTTCATGATCCCCGTCAGTACGACGCATTATTATCGTTCGGATCTACGCGGAAGCTCCGGCTTCGCCTCTCCGCCTTATTTATTCATTAACGATTCAATGAATTTTTCAATTCCGAGCGCCGCGTCCCCCTCCCCTCTCTCTCTCGCTGCGTGTACGCTAGGCGAATAATAGCGATAATTCGCTCACGCAGGGGTCATCGTCGACGGCGACCCCCGTTTATCTCAAAGTCGCTCATTGAATTCCAGCAATAATAAAATAAAATCGACGGACGACGGAGTTTCCGAGCTGCGAGAAGCGATGATGATCGAGCGCGCACAAAGTATCATCCGCGAGGCATTATAACACACAGAGTGTCTGTGCGCTCTCTCTCTCTTTCGGCTCTCCACGACCGTACGCGGCTTCAACGGCGAGCTGTATATGCTGGAGAAGCGAGAGGAACTCTATGTACAGATTAGATAGAACAACATTGTCAGCGACTGGGGAAGCTTTATATTCGCTGACGTTCGCCGAGAGTTTGAGCGAGTGAGGATTTCTGGTTTATTTGCTTTCTTTGCAGAGGATTTGAGCTGAATCATGGAGCTGAAGGTTTCGGGTGTCGCTGTGATCTTGATCGCGCTCGCGGTATGCAGCAGGGAGTCCGAGTCTAGAGAGATCACGTAAGTTTTCTTTTTAATGACATGACGAGCGAATAATGTGCGTCTAAATCAGCAAGAGATTCGAATACGCGACACTCCAACTTTTAAACGTATTCATATAATATTTCGTTTTTTTTTTTTAAATCTATTATAAGATTTTTTTTCTAAGCATCATCGGAGAAGTAAAGTTTTTTAGCTTTTCGGGAAGTAATTGGGAATATCCCGCATGTAAAATAAACAAAGGGGCACGCAACTATCAACAAGACTATTTTGATAAGCCGACTTTGATAATATAAGCATTTGGAGAACCA
The DNA here is from genome assembly GCA_035582975.1 of Ormyrus labotus. NCBI lineage: Eukaryota > Metazoa > Arthropoda > Insecta > Hymenoptera > Ormyridae > Ormyrus > Ormyrus labotus. The sequence goes on along the minus strand of JAWWEO010000009.1, from coordinate 20,261,265 downwards.
ATTAAGCTTATACATTTAAATCTTGTTTGTATAAGTTGAAAACACAACAATTTCTAAAACTTGGTTCTTTATTAATCCACAATAAAGAACTTAACAAGATTTTTCCACGCTAAACAGATGACTGACACATCCTACCAAGCAATAAAAAGAAACCCGACCAAAACGACCGTCATAATTTCCCCCATGACCCGACACAAAAAAACCGGCCGAACAAAAAGCCCCCCGTAACCGCGCTCGTTAATCACCCCCCTGAAACCCCGATGCAGGCACGAAGACATAAAGGACGCGATGCTGAGCCTGGTGCACATGATGCGGGACAACACCGAGAAGCTGGAGCGCCACGAGGCGCGCGACCGTCAGACGGCGGAGCAGCTGAAGAAGGCCCTCTCCCTGCTCACCAAGCGCATGTCCAGCATCGACGGTTTCAAGGCCTACCTGGTCAAGCTCGACGAGCGGATGACCGGCCTCGAGCAGATGATCAACCAGAAGGACGAGCGCGAGCGCATCCAGATCCAGAAGACGGCGGACACGATCGAGGACCTGGAGAGCCGCCTCGAGGGCTGGGCCAACGAGATCGAGTCCAAGGTCGTCGAGGGCATCGGTCGAGCGGTGCCCGCGAGTCCCGGCCAGACGGACCCGTCGACGGAGGTCGCGTCCAAGATACAGATCGTCGGGGAGATGATCGGCAGCGGCCTTGGCCAGCTGCAGGAGACCCTCGAGGCTAAGATCGACTCTGTCAGGGACAACGTCCTCGCCGAGGTTGGAAGGCTGCCAAATTTTGTATACCGGCTTTGAAGTAGAGTTCGCGCGCGCACTGGAGATTTTAATTGTTGTTTCGATTTTATTTTTTAGTACGTTTCTTTGTTTTGATCGAGTCGATTAGTGATCTGCAGTTTCTGATAATTTTTGTAAACGAAGCATTTCTGCCGGATAATCTATATATTTATAAAAAAAAAAACTCTAAATTCGCAGGTAAAAGATATCGGCAAGAAAATCAAGGACGCGTCAGATCTCCTGAACAAGCTCGACAGCGTCGGTTCGACCGCCTCGACTCCGGAGAGCAGCGCGGCTTTGGAGGAGCAATCTCGAGCCATCGGCCACGTCCAGGAGCTCCTCCGCAGCACCTTAGACGAAATTCAGTCACTGCCAAGGTAGTATATATTCACTTCCCTCTCTTTCCCCGTCGAGAATTTGTTTCGCGCTTTTTGCATAACCGCCGCTCCTCTCATTGCCGTTATCGCGACAGCACGGCGGAGCTTCAAACGCTGCACAACGAGACCCAGATGACGTTGCAGGAAACGAGGCACGCTTTGAGGGACGCTATCGCGCAGGGAAACGGAGCCATCGAGACCAGGATGACGGAGAGCAGGGAGGAAGCGAAGGACGCCATGGCTTCCTTGAGGTAAGAGCCGACGTTTGCCCGCCGTTTTAAAAAAAGAACGCGTCGAAACTGTGCTCACTGCGATTGCAGGTCGCAGCTCGCGAGCAACGAGGAGTGGCTGAAGAAGGAGATGCACGACCTCGGACAGGGACAGTCCGTCATGGTGGAGATGGCCGATCACGTGCTGGACACGAAGAAGAGGCTCGAGCACGCCTACAAGATACTGAGGGAGGTCGGCGAGCTGGTGATGGCTCAAGGATCGAACATCAACAGTACCCTCAACACGAGATTCGACGGCATTTCTAACGACATAATGGACAATCAGAACGGCGCCCTCGCCAATTTGACCGTCAAGATGGAGCAGGAGATGAACCAGGTAAGGACGAATTTAAACGTTGCGCGCGGAATAAGCCTCATTGCGGATCGACGTTTGCAGGTCTGGCGGCAAATCAACGTCATGTACCAGCAGATGATGGCGAGCGCCACAGCTCTGGACAAGCTCCACAAGCAGAACGAAGCCTACGTCAACGGCACGACCTCCACGATGGACGGCATGGAGAGCAAGGTAAGGAGAGTCATTGAAAAGCTAAGATTTTACGTAAACATAAAAACGAACTACCCGCCAGGTCGGCGAGATAACGAAACGCATGGGCGAGGTCGACACGAACCTGAACTACCTCCTCGGCCGACTGTCGCTGGTCACTCAGGAATTCAACCAGATCAAGGAGGGCCTCGGCGCCGCCCTCGACAACATCAAGGCGTCCTTCAAGGCGGTCCAGGAAAAGGCCAACGATCTCAGCGGCAATCCGGGACCACATCCCGTGCCGAAGGGCTACACCGAGTTCGACGGCAACGCCGAGCCCAGCGATAACAATTCAGACGCGGTCGTCAATTTACCCGCGAACTGATCGAGGGGAGAGCTAACTTTTTAAAGGAAATCGCACTTTCAGATACTCTTCCTTCATAAGTATCTATATATATAGGCACAATTCATTCGATCGAATGTTTTTTCTTCCAAAATTTTTATACGAATATCCATTTTTATCATTAGACTTAAGGCTTCTCGATAAGTAAAGATAAGTGTAAGAAATGTTCTTTGACTATTATTTAAAGAAATTTGACAATATTGAAACATGACAATAATAAATAAATAGCTATTAGATTTCTATCTTCAATAAGAGATAATATCACCAAAGCTGTAATTTTATTACGATATATTCTTAAAACTTTTTAATAAAGGCAATTAAAGTAGCTTTCGAAAAGTACTTTTTTACTCGATTAAAACTCGTAGCAAAAGAGAGGAGATAAATAATATCAAAGAGTTTAGAGTCAACTTGGTTTAATAAGTCCCCCCTAGTATTATATAATAATACAATTATGATAATAGTATGATACAAGTAATAGTACACAATAATTTTTAATGATTATGTACCCAAGCATCATGAGAAGCACTTGGACGATGTTTGTCACATCCTAGTTACAATATTTGTTTTTATTTTTTCGACTTTCCGCTTGCTTTATCGCATCTTCGTCGTTATTATTTTTTTTATTTCCTTTCACCCTTTCACCTCAATAATTTTATTTATTTATTTTTCTTGGCAAAACAAAATGCTCGATGAAAATTTAAAAACTTCAATTATCCACGCAATCATTTTTTTTATCATATATTATAGCAATAATGTTTCTTTTTACAATGTTCCTCCTGGAAAAAATCGCATCACGCTCAATGTGCACGTAAGTGGCTTTATTTATTTTTTTTTTTTTTTATTAATGAATGTCTGCGGAATTCGGGCAAGAAAAAAGAAGAAGGGACTCGAGTTCGCATCGATTCCGCGGAATCTCAGTCCCCTTTTTCCTTTTTCGCTACATTGTTTCTTGCGCTTTATAAATTTGATACATATACTTTCATTATCGCGATGAAAATGGACATTCGCTTCAGAATTATACTCCCAAGCGCGACGAAAAGAAAATTCCCAAAGCGCATGAACACAAACTCATTTATTTTATACATACCTGCGACGATAGAACAGACATACGATTAATATTTTCCCCTTGATTAGTTAGTTTTTCTATTATCCTTCGCACTCGCTTGTTTGAGAGAAGTAAACGCGCGGTATACAATTATTCGCAGACACATTCGAAAGGCGTGTAAATTGCGATTGAAGAAACAATTTTCGTTGAATCTTTTTATCATTATATTATATGCGCAAGGTCTAAAGATTGGAATGCAAATTTCTTTTGTTTACTAATTTTGAAAATCTTTCAAGAGCCGACGTTTAACGAAAAAATCACTGGCCGCGGGATATCAAGTGCTCGTTCAGTTTTTATTTTTTTTTTTTAAATATTTTCTCGCTATATGTATAGATTACAAATATTTATAAACTTATCATATCACGATTGAAAATTTTTCATGTTTCGTACTTTTGTGCAATGTTTTTTTTTTTTTTTTTATTTTTTACTTAGAATCATGTGTGTGATATGCGAATCCTAGCAAAATTTTACACACTTTTTTTTTAGATTATGAAGCGAAAATTCTCTGAAGATTACTTATACAAAATTTGTAGAAAATTTGCAAATTACACAGATCGTATTGAAATCTTTTCGTTAGAAATATTATATTAGAGAAATTTAAGTATTATCTAAATATATTGTGTATATTTATATACGTGTAAATCAAAATTCAAGTATCGTTTAGACAAATTTTACCTATACGAAGCAATACATTGTACGAGAACAAATAGACTTGTTCGTTATATATACAAATTATCCGTTAAAGTTAATGCTGATTTATATATCTGCTGGGCTCTTCTAACGCCGCTGAAGCGGTTCGCGATCGATCGCGGCCTTTCTTCGTCCCGTCGCGATGTAACGAAACAAAGTATTTTTTGAAATTTTGAAAAAGCTCAAGGCGCAATGATTGTTTGCGCGGATTCGATCCTACTAATGTGCGTACCGTCGCGCTCTCGTACACAAAAAGGCAATCGATATCGCGCGGCCAATAAAAGATTCTTTCGCTCGGCTCTCGAGAAGCTCCGATTCAAGTGGCTCTCGTCGGACCCTTTTCCAGGAGTGTCGCTCGCAAGGTTACAGCTTTATTTTTGCGATTCGCAGCCGCCTGGACCCCCTTTAGTTTTAAATGTATACGATAATAGTGTGAGAGAGAAAGAGATAGCGCGCGCACGCGCACGCAGCTGCTTCCTTAAAAAGTGATCGAGCGAATTTGCAGCGAAAAATTAGAATTATTACCCCACCCGCCCTCCCAGCTGCTTTATTGTTTTTGCGCATTTTTTTTTCACTTTTTTCTCTGCTCGATCGAGTTATAGTTTTCTTCTTTTTTTCCAAGTATTCGTCGCTTTTTATCTTACTTTTTTCTTCGCTAATTATATTTTAAATATCAAATCTTTTGATCCGCGTCGCAACTCGAAAAACGCGTGATACCGATATTTTTACGCATTCATTTTCTTTTTCCAGCGTCGTAGTAGCTCGACTCTCCAGTTCTGATTTCTGGACTTGATTATACTTAATTAAGTGGCTTGAATCAAAAAACGTGTATATAATAACTCTGTTTTCAGTTTGTGCTGGGGCAAGAAACAGTTGTTTTTGCACTTACAGACTAGAAATTAAAAACTAGAAAATAATTTTATTACAGTATTTATTTTTATCGCCTTTATGAAGAAACAATAAAGATCGATAACAATTCATTTGGTACAGCATTGATTTTCGACACAATAGATTTGCTAAGGAGAGTCGAGATATCCTGTGCCTTTTCAAGTGGCTTCTGCATCACATATTACTAACCGCAAGCGCTTGTAAGAGAAGCCACCTGAAAAAAGCAGAATCCTACAATTAGAAAATAAGTTAAAACGGAGAAAAAATAGCAACAAAGATTCTGAAATGATCGTTTCATCGTGAGATAATCATCGCCTTTGTATAATGTATTTCGTCGTTTACTTTATATTTTTATACACATGTATAGTATAATGCAATGAACGCGAAGAAAAATCGGCGAAAAAGCGCTACGCGATCGCGCGATTTTCGACTTGCGCATCGTATTTTTTAAACGCTTTACACAGATCGTTTGGAACACAGTGCAGGTACGAACATGAATTTAGAAAAATTCATGTGAGAAAAACGAACACAATTTAATGGATAGAAAAACCTTATGTACGCAAGGTACCCTTCGTGTGACAAAGAAGCCTCAAAAACGGGCAGAAGCGGTAAAAATGTTATCTTTGCGCCTCTTTTCGACGATCATCCCTCGTTATTAATTTACTATGTCTACAAATTTGCCCTTTTATGTCCGTTAATCCAAGATTTTGGGACGTGATTCGTGGATAGAAAATTATATCAGGTTACGTGAAATTGTGTATTTGTAAAATTAATGCTAAGTATGATAATAATTCAGAATTTATCATTATTAATTTTATGCGAAAAATATTGAATAAAGTTCTTACAAGTATTTCATACTTGGCTGTATTACGTATTTCTCGCACAGTGTTTATTGCTCAAGTATTTTTACCCGTACAATAAAAAGCACATTTTTGTGTTTTTTGACAAAAAAATTTTTTGCGACATATTAACATTAATTTTACAAGTACGTGTTAATAGAATTGCAAGTATAAACGCGTATCATTCTTAATAAAATTCGATATACAAAAAATAATCTACTGTCAGAGAAGAATCAAAAAGAAAAAATGATTACAACATACTTAATCAAAAATGTTTCTGCCTCCTCTTTTCTACATTACAATTACAAGCTCAGTTTGACCCTTAACTTTTCAAATTAAACTATCACACCTTAACCTCGTAAAAAAAAGAACTATACACACTAAGAATAATCCAGCAAAATCATTCCTATAAAAATAAAGTTAAAAAAGCTCTACGCATAGAACATAGAATCGCGCAATTTCTCGAGAATTCTTGAAAGATTCTCCGTGCATTTATTCCCAAGAATTTCCGACGCGTGTTGTTTTTTTTCCCTTCAATCTTCTCTTTTTACCTTGCACTAAAAGTCAACGCACCATACGACACATTTGTATACAAGCGACCGATCTCTCGACCAGATCATTAATATTCTTATACACACTCGCAAATCGATTTCTTATTGTTATAATATATACGCGCGTGGACATTATCGCGAAAAAGAAAAAAAAGTTTTGAGCAGGAATGGCTATGGCGTATCCTTATTTGTTTTCTTAATACAACTCGTCACTTTGTGCTGCTGAACTTTTTTTTCTTCTTGGCCAGTTCCAGAGTTTCAGAGACGCCCACTAAACATACTTTACAGATATTGTGTGATTAATTTTACAATATGACCGATATAGCTACTCCGTATTATTTATATAATAATTCTTCTTACATCATTTGTATTTTCTTTTATATTTAATTATAAATTATAATAATTATTAATAATTAAATAACAACGCTTTCTTTTTCCTATTATTTATTTATAGTGGCTCATGCCTGATTCGTTTTCGCGCCTTCATCTCCTGCTCCTATATATCCGTGGTGCGTGCGCGGACGAGCAAATTACTTATTTACTTGTAATGCGTCTTACATCGTTACAGTACAACAGGATCGCCCACAATTAAATGCATATGATTTTCTTATTTCCATACACTTTTTTCTATCATGCTTCGTCACTTATATTTTTCATTTTTTCTTCACGCTTTTACTCGAAATCAATGGAGTACATGTTGCATTTATTGTAAACTTGTTCGTCGTGATAAAAAAATAGCAAAGTAGTAATGAATCTTTGAAATAATGTTTGAGTGTCGCGTGTGTATATGTATGTGAGTGTTTTTGTGTTTACGTGTAACACAATTATTTTTCTTTATTTCGTATCTCGCGATGCTTGATTTTCTATTTTTGTTTGTAGTCATTTTGTATTAAGAAGAATCGAACTTTGAGAAAGATTTAAAACCAGCTTTAATAAGCTGGGAGAAAGTAATCGTTTCAAATATAAATTGTTTAGTGACTTGATGTAATTTGTTAATAAAGTAAAAATTGGTCGCTACATCGTTGACAAGCTGGATCTAGTGATTCTCAAAGTGCGATTCATTTTACACATTTTTGCCACTCTCGACTGTGTCTCTACTGCGTTTGAGCAACAAGTATTACTTTGACCTCTTACACAATGACGCATCGTTATTAAAAAAGGACTTGTTCATCGCTTCGTCGAAATAAAACTATTTGTTTATTTTTTTGTTTGCTTAAATTGAAAAAGTATTCGGACGCTTCATGTATTCAGAATGCAATATAGATTAGTTTTAGCCAAGAGTATACGTGGAAATAGTACTGGATACTAGTATTATAAATCTTTGCGGTTTTATTATTTTGCTAGAGTCTCTCTCTGAGTTTTATAATAAATATACATATAAATATATGTACACGAATATATCTATATTTATATTTATGCAGACGAAGCGTAAATAAGTCTGCTCTGGCAGCTTTTACGAATTTACGGAACGACTACCGATGTCTTTCCTCATCATCAATTTTATTGAGGAAAATCAAAGGCTTTCCGGACACATTTATATATGCAATTCTCTCTCTTTATTCTCTTCCACTCTCTCGTTAGACTATAACATTTCGCGTGTCGACGCTGTTGAGTTTACCTCCTCTGCTTAGATTTGACGCGTTGGATGCGAGAAGGCCGTAAACAGGCTTGCACGACCTTATTCCTTAAGTTATTCATTTTACTGATTTTATTTTTCCTTTAAAAAAATAAGACTCCACAATTTGGTAACTATCGTTTATAGCAACAGTATACTTTGTTATTAAGATATCGATTAGTGTTTTTCTGCGATAAGAGTGTTATTATCGAATTTCTAATTGCAACATTGTGTTGAAATTTTTTTTATAAACAATGTTTCTTGTACGTAATGCCATTATTAATATTGCTGTGTACATTTAATATTTTTCAATAGTTTTTTCACAATTTTTTAAAAAAACACGAATATATACATCATACGTAATGATTTACGTAAAAAGTTTAAAGTTTATCTAAGTTGAATGATTAAAAAACTAAGTAGCATTTAATATAAATATCTAATATAAATGCTATTTAAAAAATTAAATAGCATTCTGTAAGTTTAAGTTAATTTATTTTACAGTAGACATCGCGAAATTAAAAGTTCTAGATTATAGATTATTTAGCTTTATGGAATAAGGGCATCAAGCCGAATTTTCATCCAATACTCGTTTCTCGTTAAAATAATCTAATGATAGACGGTACAAGTTTTAGCTTGAAATTGAAATCGTTTCTAGTGACTGACAATACCCGCTCAAACTTTTGTGCTGATTTGAATAATAGCTTGAATGTTAAGTATTGATTAATGTAAAGTAAATAGAAAATCTTTAAATACATTCGCTCTTATTCAAATAGTCATTTAAATATGCGTGTTTTCAAGTGGTTCCTTTTTTAAGTTAACAAAAAAGTTTCTGTGCATTTGTACAAGGACTCGGTGAAAGAAAACTGGGCGAAAATGCCACGCTTACGGGGGACGTCGGATACCGACTAAATTTCCAGTTTCACCAGCGTTTATGCAAATATTTTTAACGTCACGACGAAGTTTGTCCAGGATGCTTTAGTTGCAGATCGCACTTAATAACGCATGATAATCAGTCAGAACGAGGCAGCACATTACAGAACCGAAGGAATGAAAGAAAGAAAGACACTGAGTGAAATGTAAAACAGAGTGGAGAAGTGGGGCTTTGACGTTCCGACAGCCAACGCGTGTTTGGACGAGCTCCTTTGATGTTCAGCCAAGATTCGTTATCCAGTCAGTGTTCTTGGGACGCTACTCTTGGAATTGGGCTAAAGGCAGGCGGCTGCTAGCTCGTGTTGCTAGAGGTAGATTTGCGCAGCGTGCGTTTGCCGCGCCTACGCGGATGCGAGTGGTCCTAGCTGCTCGTCGAAGCAATCGGGCTGACAGGGCTCAAGGGGCTGCGCGCCGAGTCCCTCAGGCAGCCGGTCAGCGTCAGCACGAGCTTGCGACTGCCCGCGTGGTCACGGTGCTCGCACAGCCAGACACCCTGCCACGTTCCCAGCGCCAACTTGCCGTCCGTTATGGGGATGCTCAGCGACGAGCCCAGGAAGCATGCTTTCACGTGCGCCGGCTACAATGTTTTACAAAATTAATCCTTAGTTCTTCTTAAACTAAAACCTAGTAAACAAACTCAATTACCATATCATCAGGCCCTTCACAGCTATGTCTGTAGGGCAATCCTTCAGGAACTATTTTGTTAAGCATCATTTCCATATCATCCCGCACATCAGGATCCCAACTTTCATTCAGCGCCAGGCTAGCTGACGTGTGAAGAACTGAAACATTAACATTCATCATATCGCTGCTTGCTTCAAAAAAATCATTTAAACTGAAAACAAGAATATTTTAAAAACAGAGGTATAAAACTCTTATCTCAAAATTTATTTTTGATAAGTCATGCTCCCTCGACCTTTCCTATACAAGATAACTGTTGCTTCACTTGTACAAAATCAATTAAGCATGCAAATATTTAAATTTAAAATTTAAATATTTAAATTTCTTTGATTTCATAACACTCTTTCAACTCAAAAAGTACTTGGTCACCAAAAATAATAATACCCAAGTGCATAAGATATTAACATAAAAATTTGCAAAGCTTGTTATTAAAACCTAATCTAATATTCATGGACAACAGTTGAGTTTTGACTGAAATCACTTTGACTAAACACTTTCTCGAACAGGAACTAAAGCATCATATAACCCCAATAGTTGTACCCACTTTGTATGTGACAGAGGCCAACGGAGAACTGGCAGAGCTCTGGAATCTGCCTAAGTATCTCCTCGGTGACAAGGTGGACCCCCCTGTGCTGGGGCCTGAGGTTGATCTTCTTCTGGAACCAGGCGTTCCCGATTTGTATGCCCTTCTGCGAGGATGCCATAACTCGGTCGCCGTCGCCCCTGACTCGTGTTCGCGACGACGAGGAGGAGCCTCCCCTGCTCTCGCTTCCCTCGCGGGCAGCCAGCACTGCGGCTTCGCACTAGGCACTGTCGAAAAAAACAACGCTGCACGCTGGCGCGCTGCTGCCTCCCGCTGCCCACTACACCGTCGTCGTCCCGCTGCGTCGCTCTCTCTCGCTCTCCCTGCAGCTCTGACCCCAAAGGCTCTCTCTCTCGCTCTCTGGCGGCTCTTTCGCGGCACTCGCGCTGCGGCGATCCACTCTCTCTCTTTCTCGGGGTAGCTGTCTAGGTGGTCGCGAGCGGCGGCCCCATATCAGACGTCGGACGGACTGGCGGGAGAGGACTGGCTCAAGAGCTACCGCCGACGCATCGTGCGTATCAATGCGCCACCCCCGAGCTTCGCTTACAGCCGTCTGCTCCGATCCGCGCTATCTCGGCTTTTCGAGCTGAGCTTGCGCTGGCTTGCTTCCTGACGGGGACACCTCGAGGCCGCGCACACCAGCGGAACGTGTCTTCTCCCGTTGGCTGTCTGGCGCGCGCGGAGACACCGCGCGAAAAGGTTAGGAGAGATAACGATTGACTTGACGTGCACCACTCCTCTCCTCGCTGCTGCTGCTCGCTCTCTCTCTCTCTCTCTCCCTCCGTCGTACTCGTTCCGTCTCTGTCTGGTCAAGAGAGAGCTGCGAATGAATCTGCCGTCCTCGTTGGCTGGTAGGGAGAGCGCGCGCGGAGGTGTAGATATCGCGTTCAGGCGTTTTTCGCGTGTTTCACGCTCTCGCTAATTCCTCGCCTCTTTTTTTCTTTCACTCCGCGAGCTCTAACCTATACGTGCGGCGCTCCTCTGGGCTTCCCCGTGTGTGCGCCCCATTCGAGGCTCGAGCTGAGCAGCAGGAGGACGTGGGTGTGTGCGTTAGTGCACGCTCTCGCACTCACTCTCTTCCGTCCTCGTCGCGAGCATCTTATCTACGATCGTGGCCTCCTTGTCTTTTGCTCTCTCTCCCTCTCTCTCCCGCCCCAGAAAAGTGTGTGCGAACGCGGCTCTATTGTAAAACAGACTTGTGGCTGGTATAGGTAGGGTCCTTATGCGTGTCTTCTGCTTACCTCGCGCTCTCCTTTATTATTGTCTAGCCTCCTCTCTGTCTTTATAAGGCCGCTAGGTCGTAGGGCTTAGAAAATTTCACTACAATCGTTCTTTTCAAAGGAACGACCTTTGCGCATTGGACAATAGCGTTTTAATAGAGGAGTTTTTCAAGGCTCGCAGCTTTGTATTCTTTGCGCGGGTCTCAAACTTCAAGTTGAAAATTAAAATTAAAAACAATGCATTTTTAGAAGAAAAATATCGACTTATCTACTTGAAATCTTCAATAAAATTTTTTTATTGAAACATTATTTATAGATAAGAACGATAAAAGCATTTAAAAATTTTATATTTTACTCTCTCTCTAAAAAAGATCTGCACTTATTCTTCTATGAAAAGTGCCTTTTGCGGATATAATTTCAAGAAATTCGTATGGGCGGTACAGAATGCTGGTACCGGAGACCGATGATCGAGTGCAGCTGCACTCGCGTGAAAGGAAAGGGCCATACAAAAATTTAAGAAATTTGCGTTGCTCCACATTATAATATGAGTGCCGTGACTTCAAGGCAGATTTGCACTGTGATTATTCAAAAGTCAGAGTGTTGTAAAGATTTATTATTATATTAGATTGGTTCAAATTTGTCTCTCTCATTCTTCTCAAGGTGTGTTATGTATGTGTGTGTGTGTGCTGTACTGAACTCTCGCGCTACCGAAATTCTAATGTTTACAGCAGTTGCTTCCGAGCTGTGTTGGCAATCGGTCTACTCGTTATAAGACAAGAGTGCACATTATAGCTCGATACTGTTATTATTATAATAAATATTATCTACAAATAAAACAATTATTTTTCACTTCCTTTGCGACTACCTCCAATAAATCTTAACAATTATAAGTTTCACCACGATTTATTTATAAAAAAAAAGCAAAATTTTCAATATACCTGCGATTTATAAGTCTATTCCCAAAAAAAATATTTTATTCATTATTATTGATAATTTTTTACTTATACAAAATAGGTCGATTTAAAATTAATAAATTAATTTTAATGTAAAAATCTGATTTTGTGAGATAAATGCAATAAGTAAAAATAGCACATACCGATAAGTTGTAATTTACAAGGCTACAATGAAGTTTATAAGTTTTTTTTAGCTTTTATCGATCACAATAAAAAGCGTTATGGACTAGTTAAAATTAATATGAAAATAATAGTTTAAAAAATGTGTTTAATTGTTAAATAATAAACAAACAAAAAATTGTTGTGATTATTCAAAACTATTTTTATTTTATTTTTCAGTGTTCCCAAAAATGAAAACCACATTTACCTCAGTAATAACTAATAATTGTAACATAAATTTTTAAAAGAGATGTTTTAAATAATTAATCCGGTAAAAGTCGTTGTCACGTGGCACGACTTCCTCCCACGACATGGGGGCCTAAAGCTCGCATCCAAGAATGACTTCCTGCAGAATCTCAGTGCGTGTGCACCCACCACCTCAATTCAGCAAATCCGTGGCCGAGCGAAGCACCATTCTCAGCGTATGAGTGTTGTGCGGCTATCATCGGCAGAGCAAAGCGCGGCGGCGAGCGCAGTTGACTCAGCTCGGCGGCGGTGGCGGCGGAGTTGACTGCATCGTAGAGCTCTTTGTACATCACGCGTGGCCCGTTCGTGTGTGTGCGTGTGCGTGCAGTGGCCTGCCAAAGTGGGAAAGATTAGAAATCGCAAGCAGTGCTCACGACGAGGGCCGGTCTTAAATGGTTGCGTCAACCAGCAGATAATACATCGCCGATCAATCGTGCGTTTCAGCTCGCGTGTGTGCGGGTCCTCACAGCCTCCAGGTTTAACCTCAGCAGGCAGTTTTCAGTGCCGAGTTAGAGCGAGGGAGGGCCTCCCGACTTTCCCTTAAATAATGATTCTGCTCGAGATAAACAACAGGATAATCGAGGAAACGCTCAACAACAAAATCAAGAATGCCTTGGCAGGGTGAGTCAAACGGCCTGATTTATCTTTTTCGCTTACGCATCCAAGAGTATACACCTTTCGCCGAGTTGGCCGCTCTCCCAAGAGTTGGAATTCTCGCTGCTTTTATCTGCTTTTGATTATTTGTCGGAAAGTGAGGTTTTGGAACCGAGAAAGATATTCCGGCTGGGGCGGTGTCTCACCTCCTCTTCAGAATTTCGAGCTTCCTTGGAACTCCCAACATCAGAAGTAGACTCTACTTCTGATTGTTCTTGAAATCTCACCTTTTTTCATCTCTCAAGTATTTATGATGAATATAATTATATAGAAAATAGGTTTTTAAACTTCCTTGTTTGCTCACAAATTTTTGGTTAGGCAGAAGCTCTTCGGAGAAAACTGCTGCAAGCTGTTTGGATTCAAACTGTTCAGATTGTTAAATTTGAAGCAATTATTGTTTAAATAATATTCTGAAAATAAAGTATTACTAAACAGTTTTTCAAAATTTCTATCCTCTAATAATATTATAAAAAAATTCACTTCTAATAAATCTTTTCTAAAATTATTAACATTTATGTTTCTAAATTTAACATAAAAATTTGTCACGCTTTTTCAATTACATATGTTTCTAAAAATAAAATATACCTTTGATGTTTTCACTAAAAGATTAAATTTTTATTTAATTTTGCATTAGATAATTATTATTAAATAATATTTCAGGGGTAAATTGGAATCAACGGATGTTATGGTAGCAGACTTTGATGGAGTTTTGTTTCATATTTCTAACTTGAGCGGAGATAAGTCAAAAATTAGAGTAAGCATATAACCTTCTTTACCACTTCACAGGTGCATGAAATGTCGGAATGTTCATGTTGTTACTGTTTACAGATAAGTGCGCTTCTCAAGTTCTACAAACAATTACAAGAACATGGAGCTGATGAGTTACTCAAAAGAGAATATGGTAGTTATTTAGTAGAGCCAGAAACAGGTAATAAATTGGATTCGTAAATTAATAAATTAAATAATATGTATATCAATATAAATAATAAATGCTAATGATGTTTATCTACTTAAAGGTTATAGTGTAACAGTAATGATTGATCTCGAAAACTTACCAAATGATTGGGAAGAGTTGGTGAAGAAAATTGGATTACTTAAAAGGCACTGTTTTGCAAGTATTTTTGAAAAATACTTTGATTTCCAAGAAAAAATAAGCGAATCTCCAGATGACGTTAGCAAACTTCAAAAAAAAGCCATTATACAGTATAGAGATCAAGAAATTATGTATGTATTATTCGATGTATTGTAAAACATTTTGATATTTGCAATAAAATAACTTTTTCTTTCATTTTGTTTTAGATATGTTGAAGCAAAAAGTGATAGAGTAACGGTAGTGTTTAGTACGATTTTCAAAGATATGGATGATATGGTTATTGGTAAAATGTTTTTACAAGAATTAAAAGAAGGAAGGAGAGCAAGTCACACTGCCCCACAGGTACTGTTTAGCCATCGTGAACCTCCTTTAGAATTGCAAGATGCTGGTACAACAATTAGTGATTGTATTGGATACATAACTTTTGGTAATTCATTTTTTTTATCTAAATTTTTATAACAATTTTTACTGAATGTTTCAATCATACAATGAATCGTAATTAGTTCAACTTAATATATATGTAAATGTTTATGAAAATGTAACTTATTAAATTTATTTTACAGTACTGTTTCCTCGACACACGAACAAAGATGCGCGAAGCAATACGATTGATTTAATACATATGTTTAGACATTATCTACACTATCACATAAAGTGTAGTAAAGTTTACATTCATTCGCGGATGCGTACCAAAACTTCTGATTTTCTTAAAGTATTAAACAGAGCTCGTTCTCAACCTAAAAATACAGAGAAGAAAACGATCACGTAAGTTTCTTCTTTGTTTTTACTTTGTTTTCAATTATCTTTGAAAGATTTGAAATTGAAATTTCGTATTTTTATTTCAGAGGTCGAACATTCATCCGAAAAGAATGAACACCAAAAGTCAATCATTGATAATGTTAATACCTACTAAAAAAAGAAAAAAACGAAGATGAACGAAGTATTATCTTGGGTCACACTTGCTAGGCAAATTTCCAGCCAAGTACCATACTTTAATCGAAAGGTGGTTTTGGCTACATAGGTTTAGGAATTCGGAAAGCCTGCGATGCTTTCGAACAGCTGGATACAAAATCCATAAGTTTTTAGAGCGATACAGGTTAAACTTAAAAAAATGAAATTTTACAGTCACATATACCGGTTCTTCAAAAACTGGTTTATTGCGTATATTAAATATAATATTTAGCGAATCGAACGAGAATCGATTTACTCGCGGGGGCTACGAGACAATAGATTGTTAAGTAGAATCTTAAAAGAATGACACGACGTACAATCACGAGATTTGCAATTCCGTGAGTCCTCGATTACTGTTGTGAGAGGATGGAAAAAAGTCTTTTTAAATTGTTGAACTGCATTGTTTCTTCTGATTAGCGATTACAGCCTAGTTTATCCTCAACCATGCATATTGTATGTTTTATAAGTTTGTTACATAATATTTTTTGTACTGCAAACGTTGCATCCGACTAATAACAAGAGACACTCGCGTAGTGTAGAATTGTTTACCCAAAGAGTGAAAAAGTGCACAAAGCGAGTCATTTTGTAGAGTCAGGGTGAGTTTATTAAGCTTAATAAGAAATAATAGTGGTTTTTGCCGTGCTGTCGATTCAACCAAATCATGTCTTACTGTAATCATGTCTAGCCTGTATCGCATCGAATGTCATGAAGTGTTGGGATAATGACTCGATCTATTTGTAATAAACGGAGGTGACACATTTAATGAACTAATAACACAAGAAGCGGGAAGAAGTTTAAATTCTGAAATGGATAATTGTTGAGACACGATTTAGTGTCGTAAGCACGTAACATAGTACATTGTTTTTGTAACAAATGATTATTTTTATTTCTAATCTTTACGTATTATTACATAATATTAATTAATAAGATAATAAAAAATATTGCCAATTCTTTAGTTGCTTGGAAAGTTTATTTGCATTTCCATAAGCCTATTGATTTAACTAAGTAAAGTGTCTTTCTGTGTATGGGGTGAAAAAGGGTGTGCCCCACGAAGATGATTAACTGCCACACCCCCAACAACCTAGAAGTCTGATTTACTTTTAGTTTTTCCTGAACTGTCGTACGATGCGCTTCTCTTAGGTCTACTTGACAATATTATAAATTAATTTAACTTCATTATTTTATGAATTATAAAAAGAATATCGCAGTAAGTATGTGAAAATAAATAATCTAGCTTGTTAATTAATTAAAAATTACTTAATTAAAAATAGTAAATTATAATAAAATATTAACATTTCGTTTAAATTAAGATGTCCGAAAAAATGACAACCACTGCAAGTATTTTAACAACTTTAACTTCATCTATAACATTGCCACCTTGCCCAAATGGAAACACAAACATTACAGAGTGTATTGAACAGCAAAGAGAACCTGAATGGTTAGAAAACGAAGTAGCTGGGATTCGAATATGGCAATTGGTTGGAATCGTGTTATCCATTATTTTAGCCATAACAATAATGGTTTGTTGCTGCGTCAGATTTAGAATTCCAAGGACCAAACAAGAGATTGAGGCTGACTACATTAGGAAAAAACTTACTCGGAGCTTTAGGAAGGAATTATCTAAAATTAACGACAAAGAAATGGATGAAATGGACTTGAGGAGAGGTGACTATTCAATTTGAGTATCAAAAATACTTTTTAAGCTTTTAAATAGAAAAATCAAGTATAATATATAAAAAATATATAATATAAATTAAAGATTTATTTTTAACTTAATACGTAGTGTAAAAATAAAAAAGGAAGATTGAATTAGACCATTTTGTATACGTTTACATTATAATCAAAATTTATTTATTAATTACAACAATACAATAATGATACACATGTTTTACTACGAAAATATATAGAAGATGTACGATTTCGTAAATCAAAAATTAAATTATAAAAGAGTCAAAGGGAATAAAAATGATTAGATTGCTATTAAACTTTTTCTATATTTTTACACATAATTGCATAATATTTGATACCCAGCTCTTGATAATTTCATATTATTCAACAGCTTTGGATCGCGTTCGTGATCTGTTTGACGTTATAGAAACTGACGAAACACAAATGCAAGAAAAGAAGATAATTTATGAGAAATCAAAAGGAGGAATAGGAACTAAATTCAACGCAATGTTTCACGGTATACGTGTTCGATTCAATAAAGAAGCACCTACCGAATTTAATACCATGATTTAACACAGTTAAAAAATGTTATTCAGCTATTATTTCTCACCAGTTCACCAGCTATTTTTCTTTTGATAATTCTTAACTTGTTTTGTATTTAGTAATCTTTATTATTTTTTTTGCAATTTTTTTCTACTTTTTTTTTTGTAAAATCTTAAAAGTATGACCTCATTGTGCTTGACTCACTTGTTCAAGTTTTTATATAAATTTCTCTTAGTTATATTTGGATAGTTGAGAATCAGGATAATTTAATGCTACTTTTAAAACCTTGTAGATTTGCGTAAACAATTATCAAGTTCAAAGAAACTTTTTAACGATTCTATTTTCTATTTTTCTAATTGTACGTTTGAACAAAAAAGATCCAAATATCGTTGCACAAGGAAATTTTAAATTTAATTTTTCTCTCATTAATACAGTTAGTAGCTGTTTGTGCTGCTCCATTATTTAATTGAAATTTTGATGATGCATTTTACAGTTATATTCGTGCGCAATATTTTTACATTATTGATAGATTCTTCTTTAAATTGATAGAAGTGTAATATTATCATCTGTTATCAACACTTTATAAGACTGTGCATTGTATTCTATTGGTTAAAAAAGTAATTGTTCAAATGTACGTGGAATAAATATATATATATGTATGTTATATATTCATAATTTTCTTATTTTATAGATATCATACATAAATAAGACAGACTTTCATGCAACAGTAAAATCTACATCAACAGTTATATTTTGTACGATGCAGTCAATTACCTATATAGACTCTTTTATGATATTCTGAATTAAATCGTATCTGACTACTCTCGCGAATTGTTTTACTTACACCAACATGTTTTTAAAATAATTGAATCTTGCTCTTAACTTAATGTTCGCAGAGCTGGACAGTGCCATAAAATATGAATTAGTGTATGATACATACTTATCATTATTATTATTAGGTTTTCTCTTATTGTACAACATCTGTTAAAAATTCTCTTGTTGCTTAAGTTGTAATCTTTTTACTTACGCAGTAAAGTTCATTACAGCCCAGCTGCTGTATCACAAGTATTTGTTAGATTTTATTTTCCTATGACAAGACTAACATTTTGTACTTTTGAAAATGTCGGTTCTCATTTGCACGTTTTTCAAACTGACAATTAACCGATTGAAAACATTTAGCAATAATAATACTTTGTATCATTAATGTTATAAATGCTGCAAAAATTATTATAACTAATAAGCTATTAAGGTTTCAGTAGACTGACAGAAGTGCTATATAAATTAAGACGGCTATATGTGATTAATTTCTTAAGTAAAAAATGAGTATTTTTATACATAAAAATATCACTACAAGATAATAATTTGTTTCTTTAAATTAGTTAATTAATTGAATTGGAAAGTGTTATATTTTCTATCAGTGTACTAAAAACAGTGATCTGTTTCATCTTGTAAGGTACGTTAATTTTACAAAATTTTTCATTCGTTATTCTTCAAAAAGTATACTTCTGCCCAGCCCTGTTCGCGTAAAAGCACAAATTTTCTTACAAGTAATAATATATATGTACATATAATTATATATGTAAATCTATACGTCTGTTTTAGAAGATTTTTACTTAACCACCGCTTTTTGACATGAAAAGGCGCATAAACCTTGTAACATTATCATTCTTATATAGCACCATTCAATACAAGTATTTACGAATGCTAAATAATTTTCGCAGGTATTACTTCTTAAACAATTATCATCTGCAATTGGTCATTGTGTTTGCCTGATTTATGTAAAAAGATTAAAAGAAGAAATAATGTAAATGTTCAAAGATGTAAAATAAAAGAATGGAAATGATCTTTTGAAAGTATTTTATTGTCCAAAAAATAAAAAAATAAACATTTTCAAAACAAATTTGGCGAAGAAAACAAAGATGAATAATTGAATTAAAGAAATGATTCATTGGTCTGATTTGATTTATTTCTCTCCCTCTTCGCCTGGTTGATTGTTTGTATATTGCAGGTAGGTAAAAATTTTTAGTAAACAATGGTTTGTAGAGAAACATTTTAAATCTACAATCGAAGACTGTAATTCTTGTTTTTGGCTCGTCGCTTTCTGAAATTGATCGCTTTGTCGACTAGTATATCGTTACACATTCAGTCGAATTACACATTTAATAATTCAATAATTCTTCCTTGATAATAATAACAATGCCATCCTGCGCTAACAGAGCAGAAAATATTTTATTTTGTTTCAGATGAAGCGTATTAAAAATTGTTAACAGTTTAACATTTGCCAATTAAAAACGATAATCAAATTTTAAAATATTTTATTTAATATCATGGAAAATAATTTTTATTATCAAGGAAGATTTTTAACAACTCGTCGCTTCATGTAGCAAAAAAATAAATTGCATTTTACGGAATTTTAAATTGAATAATACATTTTTAAAAGTACAATTTTAGAATAAAAGTAAGGAATTTGAACATGTGCATAAAAATTTATTTTTGCATTTTAGTACAAGTTATTTTCTAACTTTCAAAACTTGGATTTCAGTTTATATGCGGGGTTACACATTGAGCGTATTAAACTCTTTGATTAAAGCTTACCTCGTTTTACTATTAGGTGTTTAGATATTACATATAGATCAGAGGTATTTTCAGTTCTGTAGAATGCTCGACAAACTACTTTTAGTTTTTTCACAATAGGTAGATCTGATTATGACATCTCTTATTCTTTATAGAGCAGTCGACTTCTTTTTTATTCAAAAGAAAGCTTATTTCTTTTTGAGCGAATCATCGATTAACGGAATATAATCGAAAATTCGAATATCGTTGGGCTCGTCTCTCAGCTAAGTATCTTTATATATATGTATATAGAAAAAGGTGTCTGCTGATTCGTATGGTGTGCTTATATCTTGCTGTTTACTTATATTTTTTTATTAATGCTTTTTTAATTCGTAAAAACACCATACAGTAATCGACGTTTTATCATTGTAGGAACTACAAAACAGTATTTTCTACCGTTGCATGCAAAAAAGTAAGACGGCCACAAGGTCACATTTACGGTGTAATTAATAATAGATGGATACAGACAAACTACGACGACGGTGATACGACGTAGACACATTTTTCTCTAATAATTCATCTCTACAATCGACGTAATACAATATATTGGACTTTTCACATTTGACGACGATCGGAGCTACATTAACGTAACATTTCAGCTTGACTTTAATATATTTGTTCTCGAAACAGTCGTTTCTTTGTAATTGCTTAACATGCAATTGGAGCATTGTTGAAAGAAATGCAAAAGAAATGACGACGGATGAAGCTCTCTAAAAATTCTTTTCTCTCTCGCTCGTTCACTTGCTCACAGAGTAAGAGTGGACTCGAAAAGAAAAAGGGGAACAAATCATCATCCGCTCTCGTGGAATAACTGAACAAAATACAGCCTTCACAGCCGTACCTCTGGAGGAAAGGAAGCCACCCCGGCGAGGTAGTCTTCGACTTTGGGCCCTTTAGGTGTGCTTTCACGATATCTTGTTCCTCCACCAGGAGAATTTCATCTTGGGGCTGGGATACTGGAAGCTTATCACCGTGTGCGGAATGAGCGATAGGATCGGTAAGAAGCTGCTACAGCTGCTTTTGGCTTTGGCCTGCTGCTGTTTCTCCTCCTCCTGCCGGTGCTGTCCGTTCTTTCCGTCCTGCTCTTCATCGGCGCTGTTCTTGCTGTGCTCGTGACAGGGCGTCGAGTACGGATAGGGGTTCGAGAGAGGATTACAGACGAGGTGGTTCTCCTTGTTGTCCTCGTCTCTCGAACCGAAGAGCCTCTTTTCGCTGTTCTTACGAGAAGAGACCTTGATGATGCGCGACTGGGACGGCGATACGGCGGGACAACTACTGAGGGATTTAACCGAGGCTCTCCGGTAGACCTTGGAGCGTGACTTGCCTGTGAGAAGCTGAGGCGAGGAGGTGGAGCGGGAGTTGGAGTTAGCAAGGTCGCTTTCAGTGGCAACGGATTCCGACTGGGTTTTCGTCTCGCACTTGAGGGAGCGTCGGCGGCTGCTGTCAAAATTAAGCGAGTTGGAGGATTGCAGCTGTTGAGCGACGACGGCGTTCTTGCAGGCGTCGTTGCTGAGCAGGTGCGGACAGGTTTGGAGGTAATGGAACGGCGGGAGGGAGGAGGACTGGGGGATCAGGGGGATGGTCGCCTCGCCGGTAGCGAGGCCGTTGCTGCTGCTGCAGCAAGCGGCCGCCGCCGACGAGGCGTCCATGAACCCTCAGCTCGGGAATTTGGAGTAAAAGGCGCATGTCAGGTCGTAATTTTTGAAGCGACAGTACTGCACGTCGTTCCGCACAAAGTCGCCCTCGAACGTGAAGCTGTCGGTTTGTTCGAGATCTCGCGGAGTATCCGCGGCCACGGATTCCTTGTTCGCGAAGATGGTCACGACGAACTTGCCGGGCTTGAAGGTCTTCAGGACGCGCTCGATTACCTCTTCGTACGAGGCCTCCGGGATGTTGCTCTCGAACGAGACGTAGGAGAACTCGGGCTCTGGCGTGATGTGGATGGTCATGTAGCTGCCCTGTAAACGATAATACGTTTACTTTAGAAAAGTGAGCAAAGACGCGGACAAATAAAGACGTGCGAAGGACACTTACGCTCTTGGAGACTCCGTTCATGGAATAGCCGCACGGCTCGAATAGAAAGTCGTCGATGAGCATGTTGGGGATGAGCTTGTCAATGCCGGATTTGTGGGTGGCCTCAGCCGCGGAGGAGCAGACGTCTCTGGTAAAGATGGCCATGACCTCCGGGTCAAGGTGGGTCATCAGGATCTCGAGGGTCTGGTCGGGCTCGCGTTCGCCGTTCTGCAGTTGGCTCTGCTTCTCTCGGTTCAGCGTATACAGGTACCAGCAGTCGTTCTCCTCCGAGCCCAAGCAGTATGCTTCGCCGTCTGTTTAACATTATTCGTTTTTTACAGTGGCCAAGTTGATAAGAACGGGAAAACTCGACGAGGCCGATGTAATTGACCGAGTGCTTAGGAGTGGTTAGGCCGAATCGGCTTGTTCTTTTTTTTTTGTTACGTATTTGTAAATTTTACTCACCGGGGAAGAAGGTATCCAGGAGTGAAACCTCCTCCTCGAAGGCTCGGTGGGGCGAGATTTGCAGCTCCGGTCGCTTGTAGTTCTTGCGGGAGTAGAATAGATCCTGAGGAAAGAAAAAAAAGCAGCGGTAATCTCAACGAAGGAAAAAAACTGCCGCGACAGCTTAACGTCTACATCGACTCTGGTAAATAATCTACGAGTGCAAAGAGAGAGAGAAAAAAAAGCGGCGAGGAAAACAAAGCATAAAGAATAGCATTATCGTGATTACTCGGGCGTGCCGTGCAAGGGCAATTAGGTGCAGGCGAAGCGAGAGCGCGTTAAAAGCAGCAAAGCGCGCACGTATGCATTAAAGCCCCAGTTAGCGAATTTGGCGCCTCGGCTCGAGAGGGAGAGAAGCCTCCGTGCCCGAGAGAAGTTTTGCTAAAAGAACCACGCGGGCAGGATTCTAGAGTCTTCCCCGCTGAATTATTAGCGAGGAGAGAGGAGGCGTTCGCATCCGTGTAGTCTCGTAAATAAAGGAGCAGAGAGCGGTATATAGAAACTACCGCTCTCGCGAGAGGGAGGAGGAGAGCCATGGTTATAACGAGGATCAATAAACCAAGAGAGCGGAGGAGAGAGAGAGACACGTTGCGTTGAATATTCGCGGCAGGGCTTTCCCGCATATATAGTTAGATCACTTATCCATGCACTAGGTCAAGTTATATAGCTAAGCTTTTCTCTCTCTCTCGTCCTCCTCTGAAGGCGGGGGGGGGGTCAAAAGAAACGCGAATTTCCCTGCAACTACGCAACAACGCCAAAGAAGGCGGCATCCTATCAACCGTTGGGTGTATAGCTGTATATATATGTATATATCAACCGCGGGGAAGCCGACCGTTTCCTTTTCGAAAGCAGCGAGAGCTGTTATCCGCTTCCGAGCGGTGAATAGACGACGTTGACTGTTCCTCATTGGTCCGCTGGAAAATACGCAGATACCTGGGACGTCTCCTGGGGGGGTGTTTTCATCGCGCACCGGAACGGAGCGGCGGCTTTATTGCGCCGGGTTGTTTCGGGGCGGGGTGTAAAAATAGCTCCTCTAATGGCTTTTCGCGCTGATGGAAAGCTTTTTTTAGCTGCCCGGACCGTTTTGATGAATAGGCGAGATGATATCGATTCTCCTGACTACGTAACGCAGCTGCCTCGAGACACGTACCGGACTTTAAGCAGCCAATTGGGATGGCGTTATAGTTCAAAGGTCAATTTCGCTGCTTTCTCGCGGGTTCTCTCAATTTTTTCTCTTCGCGCGAAAAGTTTTCCTTCTAAAAAAAAAGACGTCCTGCTGTGAAAAGGCATGCTCGAAAGTGTTCTACAATAAAATAGTCGAGGGATTTTAGCGTGCGAACCAGAATTTCTGATTTATATCGCCAAAATCGTCGAAATTTCAGCGTAATAAGGTGCAATCTAAGTCCAAGTACGCAAAAACGACACGCAATAAAAGCTGCTTTCGTGTTTCAGGCTGCAGCTGTGGACTTGCAACACAAAAGCACTGTACAAGAACCAGAAATAAACAGGTAATTAGAATTGAAGGCTTCAAGCGCTACTCTTCGAACAAAACCAACTAGTAAAGCCGAAAATAAAAGACAGGCGACAAAGGAATAAGAAAAAAAGGTGTGCTCCGCTCATTTTCGTGCGACGCGACTCAAAAAGCGCCAGTCGCACGAGTGAGAGAGATTTTTAAGCGGAGCCCAGTATTAAGATAAAGAAATAAAAAAAAAAAAAAAATAAAAAACAGTTCGGACGCGGAACGCTTTCGTTCGAGCCGTTTCCTCCGTCAATCGCTTATCTGTATTTGTTTGTTGTGTACCTCCACTTTGTCAAAACCGGTGTAACTTTCGACAAGATCTAAGAGGGGCTCCAAGCACTGCAGTGGTGTGGTCGTGCCGCACGTCTTCAAGATGAGTCTGCGCTTCGACACAAACATACTGCTCTCGCTGCAATTATACACACATTCCAAAAGTTATAATGAAGTCTGAAGAGTCCTCCTTCGCTTGATTAAAAACAACAATTTTTTCATTAATTATTCAAAGTACATTATTGTGCCGAGTGCGGGGCTTATAATCTTATCTAGTTACGGCATGTGCGAGCCTTATCTCGCAGTACCATCTCGTACTTGCGGGCATTCTGTTTTACGTTTTTATTAAAAAAAAAAGAAGTCAAAAAAACATCGAAATGCTTCGTTATTTAAAAGCTGAGGAAGGAAAAAGCGAACGCTGCCGTTGCGAAAACCCCCGGCGCTCCGTCGCTCTCTCTCTCTCTCTCCCAATTTTCCGAGCCGCGCGCGTCCGTATCGACGGACTTTTGTGCGAATCTAATCTCTCTCCGCGAGCGCGAGTATATTTTCTCAGAAAGCAGCCTCGGTGTCGCAACCGTTCCGGGTCATCTGCGCGGATAAGAGTAATTGATGATTAATAAAAAATTCCGGATCTCGCTGGGAACAATGAAAAATACGGAGCTCACGAGGCGGCCGAGAAACTTGTAACAGATTAGAAAAAAAAGAAAGCATCGATAAGCTCGCTCGCCGATGCGCTTTAATTGTGCTGCGCGAAAGCTCGAGGCGTCAATTAAAAAAAAGAGAGAGGAGAGCTTTTTATCAGCGACGATTGACTGGTCTTTGATCTCTCCCTCTCTCACTCTCTGGGCTGATAACCGGCGGAAGCCACGTGCTGCTGCCATGCACGCCGCGTATACATTATGTAATCCGCGCGGTACGAAGAGAAATTAGCTCTCGGATCTCCTTGCAGATCAGCTGACGGCGGCGGGGGGGAGTTCCGAGTCCTGCTCTATTATATCCCCTCGATCGGCGTTGCGTCAGAGAACCCTGCAGAGAGGCCAGAAGCAACAGAGAGAGCGCTCTGCCGGCGCATACACTGTTCCCGGTATATTATTCCGCTGCTGTCCGCTCCTTTTTCCGTCGTTTTCGGAGGGTCGACGGACGGCTTTCCTGGAAGGACTACGTTTGCGCAATGCTCGGCTTTTATCTAGAAATAAATGCCGGCGACGGTTCTTCGAGGTCTATTGTCGTCGCTTCGAGCGATAAGTGCGCGCGACTTTTTGAGAAGCGGTTAAAATTCACTGTTTTACAGTAGCGGCCGACGCCGCGCTACGAATTGCTGGTTTTTTGTTTTTTGTTTTCCGTTCGCTTCCATAGGCTTGCACCCCGATCGAATTGCCGGGTATTAATCTGGACCGAGCGCGCGGAGAAAAAGGCTTTTTGTGCCCGAGTGAGAAAGAGAAAGAGGGAGAAGAGAGAAAGAAAGAGAGAGACGTTGCCACCTGTAATTTTCCACTGGCGACTCTCTACTTTTGCTCTCGCTCTTGACTCGCCTCTTCTCCTCCTCCTCTCTCTTTCTCTCTCTTTCTTGCCGGGCGTGTAAATCAGCTGAGCGAGGCCGCGGTCAATTATTTACTCCTGGCTTGCAGCGCGCTTACCTATTCACCGAACCGACCCGGCCAAGTCATGTGTAAAAGCCGAGCTCGCATTCCTCTCCCGCCAGTCCGGACGACCCTCCGACGAAGAGACCCGCGGCTGGAGGAATCGGCCGAAAATTGGGTCACCGGCCGGTATTCCCGAAAGTTCTCGATACTCCTCCGAAATGTAACCGGGAGAAAGAGAGAGAGAGGGAGAGAGAAAGAGGGAGAGTGCGGCCGGCGTCGTCGTCGTCGCGTGGTGGCCTATGATGATCGTTGAGAATATTCGAGAAGCCGGCCGGCTGCCGAGCGGGCGCCGCACACCAAAGCGCCGCCGGGGGCTTTTATACGAGGCGGGCGCACGCATATGTACGCGTAGTCCGTGTATAATACGCACGGAGCGCGCGCGCGGCGAGCCCTGCCGCAGCCCGTATACGCTCTGCTAACTTTTTCCCCGCAAGAGAGCGACGCTCTCTCGCAAAATGAATCCCCGCCTCTCTCGCGTGCAGACCCCACCGTTACGCAACGACGGGCCGAGCTTTCGGCGTTGGTAACTGTTTTTTTTTTTTCGGCGGGGGAACGCGGCTGATCGGGGGAAGGATCTGCTTGGTTATCGGTGATTTTTGAGTGACCGAGCGAATTTGACGGAATGAGCATTTGAATCGTAATCTGAAAGATTGACAGTCGCGTCTGGTAAGGAAAGGTGTTTTTTCTCGGTGATTGAGTGGATTTTCACTGATGATAAAAACTCGATCGACTTAACTGCATCGTGTTGCTAAATGTGCGCAATCGATTTAATAGAAATCTGTAATTGTTTCAATAAACAATTTTAAAAATAAATTTTGAGTTAAATCAACAAAAATCTTGTCAAATGAACCAAAAGATTGATGAATGAATCAAATTCTTTTCTCAGCGATGTTGTTGCAAGTGTCATTTGCCCACAATTCATTAGGTAATTCCAGTATTTTTAAATATGCATGCCTTCCCTATCTGGCAGATTAAGGGCGCTATAAACAAATTAATCTCCGATCGCATGTGAAACTGGAACTTTTTGTCCACGTGACTGGAATATCAATTTTCTCTTATCTCGGATACGCAGCATTCCGAGGAGTCCGAAAAACAAAAGGATATCGATCTGCGAAAGGTGATAATCGGTCTCAAACTCGAGACTATTGATACTGGCGACGATGAAAGACGTAGATAGTTGGCTCGCGGGACAAATTAATTCCCGCCTTTTTTTTTTATTTATAGTAGTAATCTGGAGTCGACGCTTATCGCACTTAAAAATTGGATCATTTACGCTTCGCTCGGGCTTCGAGCGATATTTTCGTCGAGATGATATTGAATTATCGCAGATCTCTGTTTAGAGGAGAGCACGAATCTTACATAAAAAGTGGCAAGAATTTTTCTGAATTGAAGTAATTACTTGATAATTGCTATCAGATAAATGGCTTCGTATTGTCAATCAAATGATTTCGCATTGGAAGATTAATTCGATCTAAATTTGACTTTAATTAAAGATAAAGATCTCGGAAATTACTGGATTAATTTTGAATTAATTTCTGGATTCTTTTGTAAACATTTATTTTTTTAAATTAACGTAGAGTTTTTTTTTTAAATGTGTGAATATTAAAATGAAATAAATTTTATATAACCAGGTATTGACGTAAATGCGATCGATAAAAATAGTTTTATTTTGAATTTTGATTGCGCAAGTTATTGGGTACAATTATTGAAAGATAATTGATGAATCGAGTAATTTGTATGAAATCACTCTTGATTGCACCAAGTTTTATTTTGGAACTTATTTTTGTTTACTCTTAAATTAGACCTTAATAAATTGTCCATTTTTCTAGAAATACTTGCTTCTCGTCGAAGTGGCGCGCTTTTGGCAAATGAAAATACTTCTTTCTCAATGAATATAAAAATAGACAAGTTTTGAAAAATATTCTAATTTATAAGTTAACTTATTTTAACACAATGTCGTTCAAGCGAAAAAGCCTATATTTATAGTAATCATGTTTGGTTTGAACCAATGATTAAGAAGTAATACGGTTCATTAAAAAATAAAATGCACTTTTAAATTAAGTATTGCACAATTTTACGTTTCCGGATATACGTTTTTAAATAAATACTTTTTTATCTGCTCGATGATGCAGCTGTTTTTTTTTCGTACAAATCATCCACGAAAACAAAACACAATAAATAAAGCATTTTTAACGGTACGAAAAAATGTCACTCACTCGAGAGAGACAAAAAAAACACAAATAAAACGCGACTTCCATTCATCGAAAACTTAAAAGGCAGCGAAGAATGAATAAAACATCGAGGAATCAACCGAAAAACCCGTTTCGAAGAGACAACGTATACACAAAAGAGAAAGCAGACTCGTCGCGAGAGAGCAAAAAGGACAAACGCATTCAACGTAAACAATGCACCTGCCAAATTTCGCATCCTCCTCTCTCCTCCCCCGACTCGGCAAAGCGCGATGCCAGCTAAATAACGACGCCCTTCCCCGCGCTGAGGTTTATCGTGTCGACGGTCTTAGCCGGGCAATCGATACGGCGGACAGTCAAAGCCGCATTACGCGGCGGACACGTGAACGCGGAATCTCTCGAGCTGAAGTTCAAGTGCGCGTACCCTTGAGAGCTGTCTCTCTCTCTCTCGAGTGAAAGAGCCGATCGCCGACTCGTCGACTATGCAAATGCGGTTACGCGCGAATTGCATCATAAACGACGACCGACCCGACAGAGAGAGAAGATCCGCCGGGCGGCCCGATTTTATTCCGGTTTTATTGCCCGCCCGATGCGATTTCGCGGCAGAAGCCGCTCCGCCGGAGCGACGGAAATTTTTCCGCTGCCCTGCAAATTGATCGAGTTACGCTTTCCCGTGACGCAACCGACTGGTCGCGTGTAATAAAACCGGGTAACTGGCCGGTTACCGTGCCGTGTTGATACAAACGTTGCACAAATTGTAAGCAACAAAAAAAAAAAAAAAAAAAAACCGCCGAGGTATAAGTGAATCATCGCTTCGGCTTCACCCCGACGAGCGAATCTCGACGGTCGGGTTATAAGCGAGGCCGAATTAAAGGCGGATCATCGACCTTGACGAGCGAGATTGCCGCTGCTTTATGATATAGCGGTCCGAGAGCAGGAGAGGAGCTTTCTGCAAATGGCACAAAACTGCTAGATTAGAGCCAAAGCGCCGTTGGATGATTCATCTAAAGCTCTCTGCAGCTGCGGAGAATATAAACTTTAACATCCGAGACGTTACACAATTTTGCAAAGCTAACCGTACGCCGGAGAGTCGAAACGAGTCAATGTTTTGCAGACGTTGGAGAGGATTGTTTTTTTATAATATTTTCAAGTTATACTTCGCGGAAGCTATATATATTTATCGCGACAATCGCGCGCGATTGTGTATTTTGAGAATTTTCAGCGGCAATAACGAGAATCGAGCCGAGCGTTATAGTGGCAACGATTGGTTCGTAAAGCAAGTTATATATAAAACTCGAATAGAACGAGCGAATCGACGATCGATCGAACGAATTGCCCCGTGGCAAAAAAAAACAGTCCGATTCCAAAGAAGCCAAACAGGCCGACGTCGATTGTTTCTCTCGGCCGTGAATCGGCGATTCATACCGCCTGATAAACGCGATCTGCAGCCGGATTTACGCGCCGCTATCGAGGAGAAGCAGCCACGAGAGCAGCCACTCTCGCGCATAGGAATGTTTTCTTTATCATCTCATTAACCACGATATTCGCTCGTCAAACAGCGCCGCGATCAGAGTTGAAAGAATTGCCAGAATTAATCCGATTACGGCGACGAATTTTCCGAGATCCGCGTCGAAGCGACGAAAAGCGCGTAAATTATTGTTATCCTCGCCTTTATCCACAACTATACATCGCTGCGCCGGCCGTTTCTCGCTCGAACGACTTTGTTTTAAGATGCTCGCGCGGAGTGAGAAAACTTGGCATTGTTTCGCTCCGCGGAGGCAGTCGTCAATGTTTCGCATTGTGCGCGACGACGACGACGACTCTTGGGTTTTCTCTCGCGTCGACACGTGTCGGTCTTTCAGCGCGATGATTCATCGGATAATTAAGCGATAAGTTGTTTACTAAAAAAGGCGCTTTCTTTTCGCAGAGATGCGATTGCTGCAGTTTATTTCTCTGCTTTCTATTATCCGCGCGCGTTGGACAAAAAAATTTTATCCGGCACTTAAATCGTAATGCACAGATCGAAGACCGGCGATTCCGCAGCTTTTGCCAATATCGCCGCCGGTGAAACTTCGCCGAACAAAAGAGTTCGGGGCGAAAGAAACGGCACTTTATACCGATTTTATAACGCTCGTTAATAAGTTTCGCGAGTCTCGTTAATAATAGATTCCGAGAAACTGAAAGCGTCGCGTCGCGCCAGGCGATGAAAGCCCGTGTCGAAATAACGGCGGTACATAGAGAGAACGGCGTCGCGTCCGAGGCGAGCGTAATATCTGCAATAATGAAGCTTTAAATGGATGCATGCCCCGTCAAAAGTCCAATACTTTTGAGAGGAACGGTTTATTAATAGGCTTTATCGACAGTAATCGCAGCAGCGACAAAGAGAGCCTCTGTGTCTCTCCTTCGCTCGAAAGTTTATACGTTGCATTGTGGGAACGGCGGCTGGAAGCTCTTGTTATTTTAGCTTTAAAATTAGAACAATAAGAGTACTGTGCTGCCTCCACATTCTACTCGCGTTAGTTTCTAATCAGTCGCGCGGAATCAAGCACCTGCTTCTCGAG
The DNA here is from genome assembly GCA_035582975.1 of Ormyrus labotus. Taxonomy (NCBI): domain Eukaryota; kingdom Metazoa; phylum Arthropoda; class Insecta; order Hymenoptera; family Ormyridae; genus Ormyrus; species Ormyrus labotus. The sequence goes on along the minus strand of JAWWEO010000009.1, from coordinate 20,230,277 downwards.
TGTGGGTTAATAAAGATTATGATTTCGCGCTCTCATCGATAGATTATATAGAAATCCAGTCGGCCTCTTGATTGCTGCAAGTTGTTCGCACCGACGCTATATCAATCTCGCGTGGAATTTTATTCTTTTTTGAGAAAGTGATTAAACGGAAAGATTATTACCTTAGGACGTAGGCGTCGACCGCATCATTGCGGCAGAAGCTGATGATCTCGCATCGCACGATTTTTAGAAGCGATTCCCATTTTTGCCTGAAATCAGAAAAAGAAAGCTTTCGTTTATATAGAATTTCAGACGCGTTCCAACGTCAGTACTCGGCGCAACCGTCCGAATATTCGCTTAGTCGACGTTTATCGGAAAACCGATCTCCGTACAAACACTTGAAATTCGCGCAGGAATGTCCCGAGAGATCGACCGCCGCGATTGTCTAATATCAGACGCTGCGACGACCGATCCATCAAACTATCGCTCGAGAACCGCTCCACTCGAAAGAGTCGCGAGATCAGGTAAAAATCACGTGCAACAGGCTCGAAATTCGATAATCGAGAGGAATCCCGAGGTTCGGATTCGGCAGCAGACAGCGGGAGAGGAAGGACGGAGACACAGGGCTCGGGTGCGCGGGAATTTATTGATTACAGAAGTGGCTGGCAGGCGACGTGGCTCAGAGAATCGGGGGGTACATTACAACGATAAACGAACTGCTCGCATTGCTGTACCGATGCTGAGGCGTTTTTTTTTTTCTCTCTCTCTCGTTTCTTTGGAGCTGTTATTGATTGGCTTTGGGGGACGGATAGTCGTGGTAATCGTAGAGGCTCGGCTTTTGCTGTATCTGAAAAGCGAGTTTTTGCACTTTCGAAGGATTTGCATAATTTTTTTTTAACTTCGAAGATTAATGCCTCGATCGAGGTGATAAATCAAAAGCGTATAATATTGTTTTTAAAACATTCCGAGATCGAGGTGAGATAAGTATTAATGTCTTATGCTTGGAATGCCTTTTGTTAATCCCTAGGCTTAACAAAATTATATTATTATATTATTTTAGATTACGAGTGACGTTAGAGATACCGAGAGGGAAATAATTGGTATCTCGTCGGCAAATATTTTTTACTTCAAATTATCGATCTCCCTGTATTTTAAGTACGTAAAAGAACTCGGAAAATCCAGTTTAGATCGAACTGAGCTCGCGCATTGCGCTTTTTTCTTATGACTTTTGACTCCCGGCGAAGGAAAAATATGCAGCAAATCTGTATTCGCGGAATGATTAATGGTCAGCGATCCAGAAATACATATCAATTGAAAAAACTAAAAATTTAATTAAACGCTTTTGCAAATACTTCTCGTCACGCAATTCAATTGAAATGCGAGGGAATTACCCTAGTTGTTGCGCGGTTGGCACTGCACTTCACGACATTATCACGTTTCGATTACAACATCAATAATTTCGCTTAATATGTAACATAATTCCATAGATTAAGATTGTAAAATACAGGATCACATTACGGGAATATATAGTTTTATTCTTTTAACGGTCAAGTAGTTGAGTATTTTATTTAAAAAGTTTGTTTATAATTTAACAAAAATAGACTATTATACTCGTAGTAATACTCTCGTTATTCAATATTTTAATATACAATATATATGTAGAATTTTAATAAATAATTAAATGATATTTTAATCTTACACTGACAATAAATTATAAAGCTTTCTTTAAATAACTTTATGTACAGCACTTCCAAGTTCATCAAGTTTTGTTTTAATTAAAAGTTCATTATGCACTGTAATTATTGTTTATTAACCTCCAGCGTGAAATTGCTTACTTTGATGAATTGCCCAAGTGCAACATGTTAATTGATATTCTTGTCGAAACTACCACTTTATCAATAATGGACGTAGAATTTTTTACTGGATTACATCTAATTTTCAAATACTAAATTTCACAAAAGCATAGGCTATTATGGAACCGTATTTTCAAGTCAACTGATTTGTAACGCCATTAAATAAAATATTTACTTTTCTTTTCCAGTTTTTTAACCGTTAGAATTCAAAGAAGAATAAAATACGAATGCCACTCTCCAGTCGGAATTTGTCTCCTAAGGAAAAGGACAGGACTGACAAGGTAAAATAACACGAAATACCAAGAATCTGCCTACAATTCGTTTGAAATGTCATATTATTCGGCATGGTCAGCGAACGGGGAAGCATCATCCCGTCTACGTCACTCGGATCTATTTGGGGCGCGCGCGAGCGCAACCGATCGGCTCGGTCTTAGAAATACCGCGAACATACGGAGGAGAGCCAGAGAAAGAGTCGTAGTGTGCGAAAAAGCGGCGACGAAAAAGCTCGAAAAGCTCCGCGGCGGCGGCGGCGGCGTCGATATATGACGCAAAACACTCGCTCTCTCTCGTCCCGGCAGGGTAAATATTGACCAACCGTCCAAAGGGGGAGGGGGGCCGGGGCATATCCTAAGCTCGCGCACTTTCCTGAAAATGGGCGCCGAGACCTTGAAAACGAAAGACGCCAGGCCTCAGCACGTGCCTCGCTGCGAGGGGAGACTTGATTTAGGGGAGGCTGTTTGCCCTTTATCGATGTAGCCATTAAGGCGCGGGGAATCAACAAATCGCCTGCGGAATCGCAGTTATTTATTTTTGTTGCGTTTTGCTTTACGTACGGTTCTTACGAAACGCAAAAAACTCCGGAGGGTAAGTATGTAAGGTAGCCATTAGTTCGGAAAATTCTTGCACGTAGCGTGGAAAGTTTTCCGAAGCAGGATCGTCATTCGTGCGCAGTTTGACTACGTAAACATTGGGAGGGAAAAATGTTTCCTTCCGAGTAGAGGAGCAGACGACAGCGGTTGCAATAGTCGGAGGAAAGGAACACGCGGGTATATAGATCGAGAAATAAATAAACACCGAAAGAAGGCGAAGCCCGGTGACGGCAGGAGAAAGAGTCATCAACCCTCGGAGGGAAAAATGCAAGAAAGTGCTACGAGGGGCTCGCGATCGATGCCTCGGCGAGGCGCGGCCACTGTCCGTCGTTTCTCCTTTGGAGGCTTAGCCAAGGTCAGGAGGCAAAGTACTCACCGGGGTATCTGTCTGAGATCGCGCTGCTTATCCTTGCCGTCGGAGCTGGTGAACCAGATCTCCAGGAGCTTCTCCACACCCTCGAAGAACTGGACGCTGTCGTCCTTGGCAGTGGCCGCCTCGCTGCCGCCCGTCGTCGACATTGTCTCCGTCTCCGCCATCGAGTGCCGGGAGCTCAAGGGGTTGACTCTTTCTCTCTCTCTTTCCTAACGCACGTGAGGAGCAATTCTCTCTCTTACTCCTTTCCCTCGCTCTTCACACAGCGCACACTGCCTGCCGACTGACTTGTCTCTCGTGCAAAGGGGAAAAAACGAAGCGGCCGAAATTCGTGCACGCGCGCTCTCTCAACCTCCGTGTGCGATGCAACCTCCACGGCGGTTTCGATTTCACTGAGCGAACAGCCGAGAGCCAAGGATATATCTGCACGAAAGAGACGGACTCTAAGTGCGCGCGCGCTACCAGGAGGATGCGCGCGCCGGTTAACCCCGCCGCCGGCCAATCGCCGGACTCGCGCGACTTTTTGCCACGGCGTTTGAATGCCGCCCGGTCGTGAAACGTGCGAGAGATAACAACCTCATGATAGGCCAAGGTATTTTTAGATTCGCCCGGCCAGACGCTACTTAGGGATGATATGATAGGCGCCGAGTCGTTTTGTCTTTAACCCCTTTGATTATTTTTCTAGTTATTTCAGGTTTCGGGGTGACTCGAGACATCATACTGTTTCTTTACCGTTGCAAATGTGCTCAAGACTTTGATGCCTGCTCTGAGGACTTTTTAAAGTTGCATAAAAACATACAAGAGCTCTCTTGTTGCTGGGTATTTTTTTTTATATTTTTTTAAAACCGGATTTATCACTCGTTCTTCAAATGACTAATTGGTTTTCTTACGACCTCTTAGAGGCAGCTGTACACGAGTTTTCTCTGATTTTTACATAACCTCATAGAAGAGATAAAACTGGTTTTTTCTTTGAAACGTATATTTGCTACTTATAAAACTGAAGCGTAGTAAAGCCCCACTTCGTGTAGTTTTTAAGAAATTACATGATTGATAATTCCAAGAAATCCAAGTTCAGAATTTTGAATACGTCGATATTTTGATAATTACAAAAGCGCAACTTGGCATATTTTTAAACGAAAGATAGCGTAAGAAAAAACAAGCGGTTTATCTTAACTTGTACAATTTTGTAATGTCCATTTCCGACGTTAGATATACTAGAAGCTGAAAAAGTTATGTTTAATTATTTTATAATAATTAATCATAACTTTCACATCATTTTCGCTTTATCATTACTTCCAAACGCTTATGAAAAGTAAGAAAAATAAAATTATAAACATATCATATTATATTAATAAAATTATTATTAATACAGAAAAATATATACATTCATGATAACATATGAACAATATAATATACAACAAATCGTTTGAAAAAAGTAAAAAAATTTCGCACGCTAAGTGTACTAAATCGTAACATTTCATTCAGTCAGACTTTTAATTTTTTCCCTTTTTTTTCATTTTCTTTACCATTATGTATCTCTATTCTTTTCCTCTGTTTCGTTTTCTTAATATTAACAAGGTCATCTTCACTCATGGGTTTGATAATTGTACCCATTTTTGTCTTAACAGGAGGCTCTATCAGTGTCTGGTAGACAGTTTCAGGTACGAATTCTCGGCTCAATGGCGCTCTGAGACTCGCTTCGAAATCGCTAACGGTCTTGAATGGAAAAGGTACGCTCTTTACTTGGTGATTTCTAATCGCCGCATTCTTTTGTTCAAAAATCACGACGTTTCCTTCATTTTCAGGCCTTCTTGGTACTTTCTTGGGAACGTTCTTTACGAAGCTCCGCGATTTGCGTTTCGACGGAGTGATGCCAGCACCAGTCCAACTACCCCAGCCTGGAAGTCGATCATCAACCTCTTTAGGTTGAGATTTTTGAATCTAAAAAAATTTATTTACGTTTTTATAACTTGTTAGTTACATTTTTAGCATGTTATATAAACTTATCTTACCTCTTCTTCTTTTTCTTTTTGGAATTCTTCTACTACGTCGTCATCAGCAAAAGCTTCGCTTATTATTTGATGTTGATCTTCTGCAATTTCATTGTCATCTAACGCTACATCTTCTCCACCAACATCGTCGGGCAATGACGTTTTTATATGCTTTACCTTCATGCTCATAAAGGTATTAGGGTTTATTTCAGGTTTTGATTTCACTAGATTGAGAGATCTTTGTTCCTTTAAGGCAAGTTTCTCCAAGTCATTTTCTGAATAATCTACCTCTTTTTCCGTCGTTTGTGCAGCTTTCTTTTTTTTTCTTTTATCTTCTCTTTTTTCTTCTTTTTCAAGCATGCATCTGACTTTTGCGAGTTTTTGATTTATTTTTTCTTGTATGTTTTCTTCAACAGAATCAAACATATCATCAATATCAATATCATCTTCACTTGTAGAATTGTTTGTTGAAGAATTTACTGGAGAAACTGACCAATTAGATGTTCCAGCTTTTATTGTAGGTTCCTGAACTTTACGTTTTTCAGCTTTTACTGTAGGTTCCTCAACTTCAAGTACTTTATTTTTTGTTTTTTTGCTAGTTAACTGATTTTTCTTACTGTTACTAACATCATTTTTTTTGGGTAAACATTCTTCTATTACTTGCACTTTTGTATTTTTTATTTGAGCCTCTTTTTCGCTTTGGTTTTCGTTTTGATTTTCTTTATTTTTTTCTTCCCAGAATTTCCGATAACCACTAATAAATTCATCAATTTCAGTGTCAGTTTTTGTTGCCTTCAGCCAAGGATTTTCCTTATCACTAGCAGACAAATTTACATTTGTTGGCTCTTCAACATCTTCATCATCTTCGTCGCTTTCATTTTTTTTCAATTTTTGTGTTAGTTCTCTACTAATCGCTAATTGTTCTGCTAATACTTGTCGACTCTGTTAGGAAAAAGGAATAAAAAATAAAAAATAAATAATTACACAAATATATTATATTTCTATTAAAACTATTCAAATCTTTTAATACCTCTTTATCATATTTAGCTCTAATTAATTTATTTTGTGCCCACTGCCCAGTGCTTTTGTGCCTCAATGTCATTCTTTCTTCCGCTCTTGTTTTATCTAGTTCTTCTAATTTTTCTAAAGCTGCCTGAGGATCTGTTTTTTGCAATTCCTCAAATTCTTTTAATGTTTTTCTAATTTTATCTTTCTTTTGAATGCGATGGAACTTTTTACTTTTAATTTTATTTTGTCGATGTGCTTTTGCTATTTTGTAACTCTGCAATAAGAAAATTAATAAAAATATAAATAAACTTTTAGTACAATTAATTTAATTTAATAGTTTATTTATTAAACCTGTTGAGCTCTAAATTTGGCAGTTTCTTTTCTTCGTTCCAGAATCTCATCTGCTGTTAATGGAAACTCTTCTTTTTCTTCTTCTGGTTCAGGTAGAGATTCCAATTCTGCTAATTTTTTCTCTAAATCTGTCATTAGTTTGGGATGCCTTCGAAAGTCAAGCCATGGAGTATAAGATGTTTTCTTTTTTTCTTCAACTGTTTCTAATGGAAAACTAACAGATCTTGCTGTTCTATTCCGGGCTATTGCGCCAGCCCATTTTCCAAGATCTTTTCTTAAGTTATCATATGCAACTGTACGTTGAATCTGCAAATGAATAACAGTTTTATAGAACCAATATAATATTTACCAATTTCTCTGGAAATCCAGCGGTATACGCGAAACCACGCAGACTTTTTTTTACAAATCGGTAAAATCTGTGGTGTATTTCGTTCTGTCGTGTATTTGTCAGTTATATTTCAGACAAGGCAATTAAAAGTGCTTATTCATACCCTTTCTGCAGCTGTTTTCTCCAATGGCTTAGGTAAAACTTTAGTTTTGGATTTTGATGAAGAAACATCGTTTTCCACAAGATCGTAATCGGAGACACCACTTTTGACTTGACCAAAGTCAGAAACTTGTAATGTTGGTTCATTTCGTTCGAGACGTTTATTTCTACTGTAATTGAGAAAACATAAAATTATCGTCTAAATTGATTGTAAAAATTATATTAAATGACATGAAACATAAACATTATCAATTTTCAAGTGAGTCTTTAAAAAATATGCCATAACCTAGCAAACTTTTAGATACCTGTGGCCCCTGTCAAGTTGTCTTACTGAATCGATGAGGCTGGAATGATTTTCAGAAACCTCTTGATCACTGTCACCGTCAAATTCCGAATCACTCATTTTTATAAAATTTATAAATTAACTCAATAACATCAATTTGTACAATTTGTACAATACATAACAGACAGCACGTGGATAAACTGTGCGTCCAGTGTTGGGAATCGAGAATACCAAAAGCGTGACTGTGGCCCGGCGCTAGCGTCAAGCAAACAAGCAAGCGCCTCGAAAATACAACTTGACACTTTGCGAGAATGAGTACAGCTAAGTTCATATCATAACTTTTGTTCAGTCCGCGCCCGTATTTTCTCACTTTTTAAAAAAACTTCATTATCATAAATAAAATTATTGTAGCGATTATCATTCTAGTTGCATAAAATTTAATTTTTCAATTTTTTTTTAATTTAATACAACAAATACATGTAATTTCGACAAAAAAATAATTGCAAAATGTAAAAGAAAGCTGCTGCAACAGCATTGCAATCTCATCATTCCAAAAATTGAATAATTAATTACCTAATATTACATCAGGCTTATGTGTTGCAAAATGAAAAATAATTACTTGCCAAAATTATTATGCATAATGCTGCTATTGAATACTTAGGTATGCTTTTTATTTGTGCACATCAGAATCGTAAATTCGTAAGTTATTTAAAGTGTATAGTGTATACACTTCAAAATTGTGCACACTGAACATTGTTACTTTTGACGATCATTGTGATTCGTGATTCGCGCTCCGTAGGTAAAACGTTCAGTAAACATTGGTGCCCTAACCATTATGCACCTGTTTTGTGCTTTTAATTAAAATTAATTATAATACAATGTCTTATTTACTTTTATTATCAACAATTTGCTGTACAGCAGAAATATTTGCTTCAATGATTATAACATTTGTATGTGCATATAATTGTTAATACTACTTATATTGTAAAAAGTTTAAGAAAATAATTTGTATTTACTTTTCATTTAGATAATATCCAGGTGTTTCTCAGAATCCAGTGAAGATAAAGCAGTCCGCAATGAAATAGTTACATTAAAAAAAGAAATGAGTAATATATCTATGGTAGATGAATTTTCAAAATATGCAAAACTTCAAAGAAAGTATAATACTTTGAAGAGTGAAGCTAAAGATAGTTGTATGTAGTTATTATTAACTAAAATCTAACTTACCATGCTTTTATCAATTATTTTAAAAATATTATTTCTTTCATTTTAGTAAATGCTAGATTAGCATCAAAAGCAAAGTTAAGGTTAACCCTAATATATGGATTTCAAGTTGTAAATGTAAGTGTATTATCATTACTATCTACTTAAAATTGTCAATTATTTAATCAAATTTATATTTTTCCATAATTAAAACAGAAAATTTTCACTGCAATTTTTGTGTATTGGAATCTCAAAGAACCTGTTATTTATTTCCCAAATGGTTCTCTTTGGCCAATAGGCTCATATTTAAGCTGGCCAACTAATCAACCAAATTGCATCTCTTTAAGTGTGTGGATTATTTTAATGAAATTAAGTGTATCAGCTTGTCAGAGACTAATAAGTGTATAATAACTGAAATCACTTTGTACATATATTTGAAGATACTTTTAAGTAATCAAATTGTATTTAAGATTTTTTTACACTTTATTTTTTAAGAATTGTTAAAAGGTTAAAGTCACAAAGTCTAATAGCAAAAAGATGGTGTATTTCATAAAAGCATCAGTAAAATACATAATATGTGAATGGAAACATTTCCGTACATTTTAGATTAACAATAACGTTTGTCTTACATTGATGATGTGAACATAAATTCAGCATAGACTGCTTTATACGTTTCTGTGCTATTTCACATAAAAATACAGTAATGAAGCAACGTTCATATCGCAAAATTCATCAATACTTTGTTAGAGAAGAAATGACGCTGTTCGATTAAAACACGTATGTCAAATCTTTGTTACATTTCATAAACAATCATTTTGGATGTAAAACTGTATTGGAAGAATGTTTAATTTGTTTTTCTTCATATATTCATGTAGACCACTCTTAGCATTATTAGTATTGTAAAAAAAAAAGGTTTTTTTAGGTTTCACAAGTACATGACTGAGTAAAGGATAATTCTTTAAAATCTCAATAATGCAATTGTTATTAACAAAGGTAAGTATAAAAAAATTGATGATTTACATGAGTTCTATAAAAATGTTAAGTTTTAATATTAATTTGATTGCTTTTTAGGTTTTTTTTAACTATTACCTAAAAATAGATTTTAAAGGCTCTACATTCTTTGTTTTACAATATATTTTTAATCATGATGGTAATTACATCTTTATTAATAACAATAGCATAGTCTTAACATTTAAAAACGTTCTAAATATGCAATAATCTATTGCTGCACATGTACAGTAATACAACCTTAAATTTTTACGTTAAATTTTTAGGCAGATATACATGATACTTTTTCTCAAATAATTTTAAAAATAATCATATATTATAAGCACCACCATTTTCTTTTAAATAAATTTGAGACAATTTTTTTACGATTTTCATGATGCAAATTTTCAATTTTTTTTTTTTATAAACAATGAAAATTATTTTTTTAGCTTATGAGAAGTGCACACATTTACTTACAGCTTATATATATAGTCATTAACATCACTTTCTTGTAAATCTGTTGAAGTTTATGAAAGAATTATTATTATATTAATTTGAGAAAACAAAGTATTTAACACGAAACATTTCATGACTTTTACAGAGAACTTGTTATCAAAGTAATCCATTCATTATAATAGCAGACATGTTAATCATATTGTACATGTAATTATGAAAGTTTTACATCAAAGTCTTTGGAGCAAAGTTTTTATCAAATTTTAAATAGCCACAATTACATTCGGCTTGACAGTGAACACATTACTCTTTATTAACAGTTGACATTCACACATGTGGACGTACACATTGATGAATTTATTAAGTTTGACTAAAGTCTCGTTGATGCTTTCCTTTTTTCATTACAGGAATTATAGCATCATTCATCTTTGTGCAGAAACTGCTATGCAAAAGAAACTTAGACCTTTCAATGCTTGCTAACTTTAATAAAAATGCTAAGAGGAAAAAAATTTAAAGGAGCCTTATAATCTTGATAATCTTAAATTTTTACTACTTTTACATAGCCAATATTTACATTACATAGTCATATGCTAAATTTATAAGAGCTGATTGCCTTTAAACGTAGGCCTGTTGGTATAATATTATCAGAGCTTTTTATAAACAAGCATTGATTAATAATTACTAAAGTTAAAAGGTTGCTCTTAAAACCTTGAAATATTAGATTCTTTTTAAGACTTAAAATTCAAAACAGTTAGGAATTTTCAAAACTTCTATATTCCATATTTAAATTAAATCACTTTAGATAAAAAAAAACTTTAAATAAAAAAACTTTAGATAAAAAGTAAATCTTAATTTACTTCAAGATATTAAGATGATACCTTTTTAGCTCATTTTTTTGTAAAACTTTCGTACAAATACTTTCTCTACTCACTTTGAAGATCATTATTTTTATGAAACATGTTGACCATTATTACTTAGATAGTTTTATTCATTAAATTATTAGTAAAGAAATCAATTAATAATATTGATTTGATAAAATTAAGCATTGAATGTCAGGATGTCATTTTACAATCCTAAATGAAAAATTAGATTTAATATGAAAACAAAAGAAAGAATTTTCTTCGATGTACATCTGAATATTTTATGCAAAAAAACTTTCACTTTGGACTGATTAACAAGGCCACTATATCGAGTTTTACCATTCACTTAACTTTAACATTACATGGAAGGCATAAGCAACATAGTGATATAAATTTTTTTTAAATATATTTAGAACGCGGGATCACAAGTTTAGTAAAGCCCAAGTGCATTGTATACCAGTCAGTATGTGTTATGCAATTTTTACACTAAACGTCTATTGATGACAGATATTTTCAAATAATTGAACAAAAATTTGTTGTAATGTCATACTGAATTGTTAAATTGCTATTCACCTGAGTTACAATTTTTGTTTTATTATTTGAATTATTATGTATATCACGAATAATGCTTTAATTAAAAACAATAAATTGGGCTTTTAAAATGTAAAAGAATGAAAGTATTCTTCACATTAAGAATTGAAATTTCCCTGATATTTTATAAGGTTACAAAATGTTACTGTAAATGTTATGCTGAGTTAACAGCTTTCTTTTTTTAAATTTTTCATTTTGCTGGCACCGCGCGGCGCTTTATCTTAATTTTTATTTTCATGGTATTACCAAAAGAAATAATATATCACCTAGTAGAATGTTTATAAAACCCTTATTAAACCCGTTTACATGCTATTATAAGTAGTAGAATGACAGAGGAAAAACACAACACCTTTTTCCACTGCATTGACAATTATATTCCGAAAGTAAAATTTTATTTCTCATGAAAAAACGACTTTTCGAGCGAGCGATAATTTTTTACTCTTACAAATACTGTTTTACATCGCATTGTTCTATAGAATGCCGTAAGCAGCTTGATACAAGATAAAAGAATACAGAGCGTTGTACAAGGTACTTGCGATAGTAGTTAACTTTGATCAGTTTTATTGATTAAACATTAAACATTAAAAAATTATTAAAATATTAAATAAAAGTGCAATTTGTCATCTAGAGAAATAATGAGCTTTAAAATTTATATGTCTCAATGAGAATTAATACCAATAAAAGTTTATTTCATTGAGAAATATTTTTTAAAAATATTTAGTGAAAGAAGATGAGACAAATTTGATATTATATAAAAAGAAGCAAGTACCTTGTAACTGTGGTTTGTACATGTAAATATGATGAATATTTTGGCAAAATAGTTACTTATAACCAATTTATGTTTTTGCAATGTCCATAGGACACGCACCAGAAGTATTAGCTTGTGTACTAGCTAATGGCGGACCACCCGGACTAACTATAGTCGGTGGAATTGCTGGTTTGATAAATCTGTCAGATGGTCGTCTACTAGATGGTGGTAAAATGTGACCCTAAAATTATTTTCAAAATTAGACAAAAGTAATGTACTCGCATGTGAAAGAAAATCATTTTATTTTTCCTTACTCCTGATGGCGGAGAAGAGCTAGCAAATGGAAGATTATTTAACGGCTGTCCACAAGCATAGCAACGATTAGCATTCAAGTTTTCTCGCGATGTGGAACCTAAAACAGACGGTACATATAGTATTTTTGAGTAATTAGTCAAATTTAATTAAATTTTTTTTTAATTCTTTTGTACCAGGACTGAGTGGTCTGGAACAACTCGGTGAAGGATTATAAGGTACTGGACTTGAAACAGTTCTTCCTCTAATACCAACACCAGACATCACCGTTTCATTGTAATGTCGTTCTTCCTCCATCTCCAAACTGAATTAAAAAATTAAAAATTTTATTTATTTCCGTTAATTTCAATTTATCATTTTATGAATTTTATTAATATGACTGAATGAAAAATTTATTATTTTTGCCTAGCGGGTCGAAAGTAATACATTCTCGCCCGGCGCCGGATCAAGAACTTTGTATTTTCGGTTTCGCTAGACAAAAAAATAGTACACTCCTCGGGAGATAAAATGGCAAACCTATAGCTCGTGTTTGACACCTTCGCTTTCGGCTCGGCGAGCCGAAGGCGAGAATTTACGCAAGCTATGAGCTTGCCAATTCTTTTTCTCCCTTAGCAATTAAACTTACGGAAAACATATAGGGTCCGATCATTACGTGAACGCGCAATTATTGTAACTTATGATACTTAATCAAACATATTCTTTTCAAATCAAAATCATGAATGTTGTTTATTTAAGACTCTCTCACGTCCAACCGCATCCAGTCTTGCGAGAGAAGCAGCGAATGAGGAAAAGTAAGTTAACAAGACCACGTTATAAATATATTCTTAATCATCAATAAGTAACGATCTCGAAGGAGGAATTGCACTAGATTCATACAAAGTTTTGACAACGGTTCATCACCAAGTCAAGACATTCTAATATATCTATATTACTAACGTATATAAATAAATGGTAGCTTTTCGATTGTTGATTAACATAAAATTAACGTTCGAATGTTGAACTTTCAAAAATGTTAATGTTTGTAGTGACTTGCTAATATATATTTAGCTATTTCATAATGTTATGCTTTACATATTTACCTAGATTCTGACTCTGATAAGTGTCTACAAAGTGCTTCGCGTCTTTCAACTTCTAATTGCAGCTTCCTTTGAAGCCTGAGATTTTCTTCACGAATATGTTTTTCTTCATTAACATATCGTTGCATTTTTTCAGTATCTACAAAAAAAATAATTAATATTGTTTAATTAATACGGTGCAACATTATTTTAGATATTCTTAAAAATCATACTAAAGAGAAAAAAGTAATAACATTTTCTATTTTTCATCTAAAGATAGTTATTTAAAAATAGAACATTTTTGCTTGAAGAAATATGTTTTAAATTTTAAACTTACAAATATGATAAAAAAATTATTTATTGACACGCGGGTGCGCAGAATTCGATTTTACGCATTTTGGAATGTTTTAAAATCGTTTTTACGCCCCTTGCATCGAAAGATGTTGTTCGACATAGGTGAAAAATATGATTCTCGGGTGAAGGTGATTATCACCCTTGCTTCGCTCGAGCGCTAAACTCACCCTCTTCCGAGAATCAACTTTATCTCCCTTGTGTCGAAAAGTACTATAACTGATTCATTTTTATCAAAATATTATCTGCCTGTGATATCAATAATAAAATGAGTACGTACGTTCTTGTTGCGATATTAATAAAGTATGCCTTAATCGTGCAACCTCACTTCTTAGATTTTGAATATGTGTACTAAGATTGGCAGCAGTATCTCCATTATTGATTTCTCTAGGTGAGGTAGGGTCTGACACAGGTTGATCAAGTTTGATTTGAAGAGATCTTTTCTCTGCTTCCAGTTTATCCATTCTCTTCCATAATTTGTTAACCAAAGCTTCTTGTTCTTGTTCAAGTGTATTTTCTAATTCTACTTTCTCTCTTCGCAGTTGCTCTAAATTACTTTGTTTAGCTAAAGTTTCAGCTTCCAGTTTCTCAATTTTCCTCATAAGTTTATTCACAAGACATTCTTGTTCCTGTTCCAAAGTTTGCTCTAAACGGCATTTTTCTTGACGTAACTGATTTAATTTTTTAGACAGATCATTTGTTAAACATTCTTCTTCTTGCTCATAGTGATGAGCTAAGGTTTCTTTTTCTTTTTTGAGAGCTTGAATTTTTTTGAGCAGTGTGTTGCTAATAAATTCTTCTTCCTGTTCAGCTTTTGCTTGCTGAAAAAAAAAATAAATAAAAATAATTTGTATATTTGTTCAATTGATTTATTTTATAAAATACAAATTAGTGCATTTTATAATTGCAAGTTAAATTAATTTATAATTTGGTAACTGTTTCATTATAGAAAACATAAATTAACTTTACTATTTAAAATCAATCTATTCAAAATAGTGTTACTAAAATATTAATTGTTGTAAAATTTTATAAAGTTAAATTTCAAAATAATTGTTAATGTAATAAAATAACAATATTTAATAAATAAAGATATTTAAAATTGCAAGTTGTATATAGATCCATGTACAAAATTGCTCTTTGTACTAAATTTATAAGACGTCATATTAGTGATAAAAAGAATTAAGATAGATAGAATTGATGGTAAAGAAATGTTCAAAAGTAAAATTTTATCTAATTTAAATTAATATTCAATCTACACAAATACAAAATTATTTATAAAGTATACAGAGAAACATATAAGGATTAATATTTTGTACTTTATTACTGATTTTTTAAAGTATTAATAAAATTGTCTATCTTTTGGTTCATTATTCTCAAATTTTTTTGAATCTACCTATTATTAAACAATAAAATGTATAATTTTATATAGGATCAGTAATAGAAGACTTGCTATGATCAATGGAACATTTATATGTATGGCAATATCAAAGAAAAAATATGTCTTTGAAAAAACATATTTGACGAAGATGAGTTTTCGTACAAGTTAATCATCCCTGAAATTAAGTTCATTGTAATCACTGTTTTAATCATTCAGCCAAGTAATTATAAAACTAATCAAAATGTCCACTTCTGCTAAAGCAGTAAAATAGCAGAAAGGCATTGGGTTGGGAAATGTCCATCATAGTTCATGCAGCCGCCTAGCAACTGCGCGCTTGCTCGCGTTCGCGAAAAAAGAAACATCGTATCTCGCAAAGGTTGAGATAAGCGCTCATGTTACAGCATAAGCGCGAGAGAGAAGAGATGCGAGAAGAGTTTTGAAACTCACGATGATGACGGAGGCTTGGCGGAGGCTGCGATTCTCCTCTTGAAGCGCCTTGACCCTCAGCTTATAAGTCTCGAGCTCGACCTTGAGGACTCGGTTATGCTGCTGCAGAGACTCGATCCTCTTCTGCAGCTGTTCACGGGTCACCGGTGACGGAGGCATCATTATCGGGCCGCCGTCAATCGAGCTCGAGTCGCTCTCGGATGCGCTGTCGCGGTCAGCCATTTTTCCTCCTTATATATCGTCCCCTAGTTCTCCTATATTTTCTCCGTTAAAATCCCCCGTGGTAGAGAACGAGAAAGAGAGAGAGAGAGAGAGGAAATTACCGAGCTAGCCTTCTCTCCCCTCGAACTCCCGATTAACCGTGTATGCCCGAAAAGCTTACGGTCGACGTTTTCTGTAAATCCTCGCGATGCACACAATCTCGACAGTTTTTCAAAAGTTTCTAGCGCAGAGCAGAGCAAGAGAGAGGGAGAGAGGGGCCGCGCCGGGTGTGCACAAAACGATGGCGCGCGCGTGTAGGTTGGGACTATTGCCGGCTTCTCATAGCGTAATTAGCGTTTACAGGCGACTCTCTGCACCCTCGAATGAGATTCTCGTGAACGAGCACTTATAGCAGTCGGCGGTGATGAAGAGGTTGCTCAAGCGATGGCCGTTTCTGGACATGTGTGGCTCGGCACTGCTGCGGAGCTCCGTCTTCTAGGCTAGAGAGATCAGCTGTTCGGTTCTTGCTGGCTGCCTTCAGCCTGCTTTAGCCACTGAATATTCACCGCAAGCAGACAAGCAGCTCAATCGCTCCGCTGCCACTGCTAAAGTGCTATAACTGCCGATTTGCGAGACTTTTCATTGGCGCGGAACTGTACGATAGCTTGATAGCAGATTTGCTTATTGGACGTGGCGCGAATATCCTAAATTTTAGTAGTTTTAAAAAATATTTCCTACCTATATCATTTATATTTTTTTATATTTCTATATACTGTCAATAATTTTGTTTTATTTGTAGTGTAAATTTTTACAATAACAAAACAATTTTCAAAAAATTCCAATCTATTTCGATTAGAATTTAAACTAAAAGCATTGAAAAGGAATGTAAGTAAAAAGTTTAATTGCTTCAATGATGAAGGATTGCATTAAACTGCGTAAGAATATCCTGTAAACTTAATCAAAAAGATTTTTTCAGAAAATTATTAAAAAATAGAGTATTTAAAATCTATCGCACGAATGCCATTGTATTTTATTCCGAAAACGAGTACAGCGGACACATGTGCGGTATTCGTATTAGGTATACAAAACATCGGTGATGACGTCACTTAACGGTACTGCCGGTACTGGCTTCATTGCAAGCTGCGCTATGCGAGCTCCGGCGCCAGTGTGAGTTTGATTTGGAATCGTGTGTAGAGAATGATCTTGACAAGCACGAGGATTCGCGAATCGTCCGCCAATTTCGGCGTTTCCTCGCTGTGATATCAACGAGGAATTGTCAGCCAAAGACTCCAAGATGTATCGCCTGCTCAAGGTGCGCGGCATGGTGCTCCAAGGGGCAAATGTCCAATACTCTGCAAGGACGTGCCTTTTCTGCAACTTTTGCCATCGCCGCGATGAGCCAAAATGTTAGTATATAAATCATGTTTTTTGCTCGTTGCCATCGGTGACATAACAAAGCTATTATACGAAGCTGTCGGGATGTAAAATAGAGAACTTTAGGTAGAGATTATTTTTGCGATCGTTTTGTTCTACCGGCTTATTTTTAACGAAATAGTTCTGTTTACAGGTTAGGTTACTTATGTATGTACAGTATTTCGGCGGAAGTAAATGCAAGTTTTATCGTTATTGCTTTGTTTGATTTTTATTAGTTTTTTTGCTATTTATTTGTAGTTTTGGGCCACTTTCAACTTCGACATCAGTCTTCAACCACAAACACTGTCATGCTGACTTCTGCAGGGAAAAGAAAAATAAAAAGGAAGACCAAAAAATATGCAGAGCTTTTAGAAGGTACAAAATAAAAAGTTATTTAAGAGTATTTTTATAAATCTATAAAATTGTATTACTTAAACTGTAAAAAAAAATTATTTTATTTAGTCACTGACTCAACTACTGCTAATAAGAAGGCTGCAGTTCAAAATTTGAATGCAGCGCAACTTTCAATTCTAGTCGATCAACCAGATATAACATTAGATAAATTACATAAAATTAAAGACAAGCATTTGGTTAAGAAAATAAGAAATGAAAAAATAAGCCAATCCAGTACTACCAGTACATCCAATTCATCAATGGACTCTGCCTTTTCAGTATGTTACGCATTTAAAAAAAGATTCATCATTTATTAAATTAAAATTACCAATAATTGAAACATTTTTTATAATTTTCAGACAACCAATCTATCAGAGCTCACTAGTTCTATTGAAACTGATACTATCAAACAATCAACAAAGAGTAATGAATTGTATTATACAGATGAAAAAGATGACCGAGAGTTACTTGTTGAGGAGTTAGAGGCCTCTGGTATTGTAGATGAAACAGTTTTGATTAAAAGTTCAACCCTTGCTGATTCTATGTGTGAAACTAATCCACAAGAAATTTCAAAAGAGGGAGAAGCAAGATTAGAAAAGAGGTAAAGAAAAAATCTCTAAAAAAAATATACAATTTTAAAGAAAAATTATATAAAAATTTATTTCAAATTTGTTATTTAAATTTATAGTCAAGAAACTGATGTTTTAGAAGATTCTGAGGAAAAAATTATTGATAAAGAAAGAAAAGCCAGAGAAGCGATAATTCATAAAGAAAAATTAAAACAATTTAATCGAGTAATTTTAGGGTACCTAAGTGTATGTGTAAATAGTAATGCTTGGAGAAGTGGACGAAACATTCTAGATTTGTACAGAAAGAATCGAAAGTTAAAAACTTCTGATTACATGTATATAAATGATATAAATGTTTTCAACATTCAAATTGAAAGATTAGCTTTTAATTCTGATTTAAAAAGTATTTTAGAACTTTTACAGAATTTGAGGTATAACAATATAAATTTCAATCCTCAAACATATACTTATATTTTTGATTGTATTGGAAGAATGAAAACTGAAAATGATGAAAAATTAGGTGGTTATTATTTTTAATTTTGTAGTTTTGTTTCATTAAAGTATAAGTATTGAATATTTATAACTATAAAAACATTCTTTGCAGTCTTATTGAAACAAATAGAAGCAGAAATGAATCAAGATGAAATATCTTTAAATGATGTGGTGACAAAATCGGTATTTGTACGTGATCAAAGAGCTAATGTTGAAAATATGGTAAAATTATTAGATAACGAGTTTATAGCAGTTTATGAAGAACCAGATACATCATACGACTGTAGATTATTAGAAACA
The DNA here is from genome assembly GCA_035582975.1 of Ormyrus labotus. Taxonomy (NCBI): domain Eukaryota; kingdom Metazoa; phylum Arthropoda; class Insecta; order Hymenoptera; family Ormyridae; genus Ormyrus; species Ormyrus labotus. The sequence continues at coordinate 20,211,330 of JAWWEO010000009.1, read as the reverse complement.
CTGAATGAAAATACCATTACACCATCAAGTACTGTTGATGGTATGTTGCAGTTAAGTGATTTTGAAGAACGTTTAAAAAAGCAAATAGAGATAGAAGTAGATGGACAAGTAACCGTTAAAAATATTTCTAAACAAAATTCATCCACAGAAAATGTTAATCATTGGGTAAGTTCACAAGTTTGAAAAGTTTTTAAACTTGATTAATGTTATAAAATGGATAATATTTTCTGATACTAGTTTCGTGTGAATCATTTTAGAGAAATAAAGTGTCAAATTTAGAAAAAACCTGGGAAAGAGTAGGGTTGCAGGCCTTCAAAAGAAATGTCACAAGTTTAAAGACTCATGAATCGTTTAACAGAAGTAGAATGCGTTTGCATCCATATTTTGAAATTTTAAAACCAGAAGATTATGTTTGTATTATAATGCGAGAAGTACGAAGATTGGCCATGGGCTCAGAGATGTATAGTTTACCATGTAATGCATTATATCGTCAAGTTGGAATACAAGTGTACAAGATGTATGAGGTACAAGTTATTTTCTATTACATTATATTGTTATTACTGATTATTAATTAAAATAATTTAAAATATTAGGCGAAAATTAAGCAAAATAATGGAGTAAATGAAAAAATATCCGAAGTTTATATGAAATATTGTGATTGGTTTATCAATAGAAGTGATAATTTAAATAGTCGTAAGAAGTGGACATTGTTAGAGCATGAAGCAAATAAAGATGGTGTTACTTTAGGTGCTGATGTTCCATCATGGCAAAGTAATGTTCATGTAAATATAGGCAAATTCTTGTATAATATCATAGTGAATGACCTGAAATTTGAAGTGAATCATTCAAAAAAGAAAAATGGTCGTTCACATTTTTATCCAGCATTTTTTAAAATATTTAGACACAGTGGCGTTATGTTAAAAGAAGAGGTATTTTTTATTTTAAAATATTTATTATATCACGAAATTTTATTTATTATTATTATTATTATTATTATTATTATTATTATTATTATTATTTTAGGTAAAACCACATCCACTTTTGGCTAAACTATATAGAGATTCTCAACCAGAAACTTTAACTTTTGATGCTACTCTAGTACCGTCCTTGTGTCCACCGCGTCCATGGGTTTCTGTTAATAATGGAGGATATATTGTTACAAAAACTGACATTGTTAGAGTAACTAATATAGGAGTAAGTATTACAAAATATAGTTCTTAAAGACTGAAAAATATAAAAAAATTTGTAATTAATACTACGATTTTATTTTATTCTTTAATTTTGAGAAAACCCATATTGATAATATATTTTCTCAAATTTAGAACCAACAATGGGATAGATTAGTAAATGCACCACCAAAAAAGTTATATCCAGCTTTAGATAGTTTGAATCAATTAGGTTCCATTCCATGGACCGTTAATTCATCTGTCCTTGATGTAGCTATTCAGGTAAGCACGATTTTTTTATTTCCCGAATTCCTCATTAATTTATAAATTTATTAGAAATTTTTTTCGTATTCTTTTCTACAATAAAAAGGTTTTTCAAAACAACGGTTCTGTGGAACTAAACATGCCTCAGCCGCCAACTGTACTTCAACCAATTCCTCCTGCGCCTAAAGATATTAGTGTAGAAGAAAAGAGAAAAATTGATAAAGCAAGAATTGAATTAAAAAGAAAGAAAAATGAAATGTATTCGCTTTGGTGCGATGCTTTGTATAGGTTGTCTTTAGCTAATCATGTAAGTTATTTTTTATACAATTGTTACAAAATTGATGATTAATTAAATGAATATTTTAATTTTTTTAAACTTTTAGTTCCGAGACCAAATATTTTGGCTGCCACACAATATGGATTTTCGTGGACGAGTGTACCCTGTACCTCCTCACCTAAATCATTTAGGTTCAGATTTAGCAAGATCAATGCTTGTCTTTGCTTTGAAAAAGCCTTTGGGACCTAATGGTCTTAATTGGCTCAAGCTGCACACTATAAATTTAACCGGTTTTAAGAAAAGAGATTCTTTAAGCGATCGATTGAAATATGCTGACGAAATTATGGATAAAATTCTTGACAGTGCAGAAAAGCCATTAACTGTAAGCGCGTTCCTTGTACTTTATACAAATAATTTTTCTTTACTTTTATTTTAATTCAAAATGCTTGTTCAGGGTCAAATGTGGTGGGCTACATCAGATGAACCATGGCAAACTCTTTCTGCATGCATGGAAATAGCTGCAGCATTGAAATCACCAAATCCTGAAAAGTTTGAATCAGGATTCCCAATTCATCAAGATGGTAGTTGTAATGGACTTCAACATTATGCCGCCCTTGGTAGAGATCAAATTGGTGCTGAAAGCGTCAACTTATGTCCCAGTTTAGTTCCACAGGATGTATACAATAGTGTTGCAATATTGGTAATTACATAATTGTAAAATTTTAAAATCTAATTTATTTTATTTAATAAATTCATACTTCCGTATGTCGGTTTCAAGACGAACCAATTTTTTGAACCTCGGAAAATGCATAATTTATTTTATTTTAGGTTGACGAAAGGCGTAAAGAGGATGCTGAAAATGGCAATCACATAGCACAAATTTTAGAAGGATTTATAAAAAGAAAAGTAATTAAGCAAACAGTGATGACAACTGTTTACGGCGTTACTTGGTTTGGTGCAAAATTACAAATAGCTCGTCAGTTAAAAGGTACTAAATAAATAAAATTGGTTATTATTTTATTTGTAAGCTTTATTATAGTATTTATTGAATAATAAATTTTTGTTCAAACAGATATAGATGATTTTCCCCAAGAGCACCTGTGGCCTGCCTCGACTTATTTGGTGAATAAAACGTTCCAAACTCTTAGAAGTATGTTCAAAAGTGCTAGAGAAATCCAAGACTGGTTTACAGAATGTGCTCGCCTGATTTGTATATCGCGGGAACAAAATATGGAATGGATTACACCTTTAGGTTTGCCTGTTGTTCAGCCGTATAGTAAAGTACCAAGACATTCTAGTAAGAAGATAGGGTCGGTTTCTGGATTTTTCACACCTGACATTTTAAGGTGCGTAATCAAAATATGCACAACACTTATTATACTTACAGAATAGAACTTTAGAAGTAAATTTTTACATTACATTAAAACACTTTTGTAGGAAGCCTCACGTAATGAAGCAGAAAAATGCTTTTGCCCCAAATTTTGTTCACTCCTTGGACTCTAGTCATATGATGCTTACTAGTATACATAGTGAAAATGCAGGTATTACATTCGTATCTGTACATGACTGTTATTGGACGCATGCCTGTACTGTTGAAATTATGAACAAGGTGAGCATCTGTTAAATATTCATTAGTTGTTTTTACTTAAATTATAATAATTAATACTATAACTATAATTTGAATTTTATGTATATGTATTTTATAGGTATGTCGAGAACAGTTCGTCGCTTTACACTCGGAACCCATTTTAGGAGATCTGTCTAAATTTTTGGTAGAAAAATTTGCTTTTAATGACTTGTAAGTAAATTATTTGAACAACTTTTTAACATAATAAAAGAAATATATTTGTATGTTATTATAAAATTTTAGAGAAGTAAATAAGGAGAAAATGGATAAAAAATCTATGAAATATCCACTACAGGAGAAATTGAATTCAACTTTAACAAAGGTGCCTAAACAGGGGGATTTTGACTTGAAAAAAGTTTTATCCTCAACATATTTTTTCAGTTAAGGCATTGTAAAAATTATTGTTATTTAATGACAAATAAGGTAAGATATTAAATTACTGCAAGAAAGATTCTCAAGTACTATAGAAATTATAATACATTTAAATATTGACTTTATCTAGGTTTTTATTCAAGAGCAGATTGTTGAAGATTCGTGATAATAACTTTATTGGTAAATCGTTTTTTAAAAATATTTTTATTATATAAAGTTTCCAAAATGTTTATTGTAAAGAGTAGCTAAGTTTTTATAGAATAATAAAATACTTTTTCAAAGCACTTAAATGTGTTTATTTATTTCAATAAAATTATAAATGACCTAATTTAATGAATAACATAGATACAATAAAGCGTCATACCTAATTTCTAAATTAAAGAAATCTAAATGCAATCTTCCATACAAGTCTTCCCGCGCTACTCTCGAAAACGCACAACTCGAAAGGCGCATGCAAGAGGAAAAGAGACGGAGAATGCCCGCAAAATTGCTCTAATAAAAACGCGAGGAAAATAAACATCGATATCCGCATTCGCGAGCATAGTTGCGGCCCTCCACACCAGAGCTCGGCAGCGCATCGCGATTCGCGAGACGTAATAATAATTATTATTCCCCATAAGAAGATGGCCCTCGTCTGAAATCGTCGCCAGTGTAGCAACGATCGGTGCAGCGCATCCGCAGTTCTTGCTATAAACAAAACAAGACCGGCCACCACGGCTGATGAATGGCAACGCAGTTTAGTGCAACTTAGTGCAAACTAGTAGAAGAGGAGGCTGAAGAGAGGGTCCGGCTTTTATTCCCGCGAAAAACATGGCCGACTGAAGACTTCAGAGGAAAGAGCGGCAATTTGCTTACGATTGGGAAAAGAATTTCTGCACTTGATCCTTATTGCAGGAGGTGAGGGAGTGAGGAGCTGGTTAGGGCTTTGTAACGAGTTGTACAAAGTTTTTAGCACAATGCCGAGGGTTAAAGCGTCGCCTAAGAAGTTTATCAAGTCTGGTTCTGCCGCCAACGCGAATACATGGGTTTTTCTCATGAAAGGTGAGTTGATTTTTTTGTTTCCTTCCTTTGTTCATATAACGCTGTTACTGTCTAAGAAAAGTATAAATTTTATTTAATTTCTCTTGTTTTTAGAAGCGAATGTAAATTTAGGATTCTCTTGTTTTTATTATTAACTTTTATTTTTAAAATGCAAGTAGCAGCTGGTTTATTTTGATATCTTTTGTTTGAGTTGAAAAAAATAAAAGTAATCATCAGATTACAAATAAAATTTGTTGGATTAAACTAAGAGAAAAGTTCTGTTTCTTATTTGATATAATTTTGATAATTGCAGGAGAAAGTTTAGAAAGTACAGAAGGTGTACATCCTGATATGATAAAATTACGGCATCCAGCTACAAATCAAGCTGCTATGTTTGTATTCAGTTCTGGAGATGCAACAATACAGGAAGTCATGACATTTGATGAAAACAAAAGATCATGGTTTATAGATGATAATGTGAGATCAGATGGAAAAATGCACCTTTCAACACCCATTGATCCAATTTTCTTGGTTCTCCCTTACTTAAGAAAAGTATGTATAATCTGCTTTAAGAATTTTATTATTAGCTGTTTGTACAAATATTACTTACATATTATGTCTTTTCAGTCCCAGCAAGTAATGCCATTAGACCAATGTCTACGTGATGATGATTATCCTGAAACTACTCGTCTTGTAAAGTGTCAGAATTTAAAATTGTCTCAGGTTGCTGATCGTAAAGGAGATGAATCTTTACAAGCATTTAAATACAATGAAGAAAAGACTTTAAGCTGGCTAAGGAAAAAAGTGGAAAGAGTTGCAGAGATAGTAAGGCAAAAAGGAATACATGTTTCCCAAGGTGCGATCAGTGCTAATTATGTAAAAAGTAGCAAATATGAAGGTGGAACTGAAGCAGGTATAAATTAAATAAAATTATTACAATTTTTAAAATAAATTTCTAGAAGTTGATAATGATTTTTTTTCAGAATACATGAAATATGCTCATGGTATAGTTTCTGAATACCTTGCAGAAGACTTGTCTAAAAAATTGTTGCAGTATCTTAACTTACCAGATGAATCTGAGCAGAAAAAACGTAAACTTACAAGTCCAAAAGATGTTCCTGATGAAAAAAGAACTAAAAAAGATGTACAAGAAGAATCTCCAAGAAATGGAGCACTTGATTTAACTAAACCAGAAAAGGTTTGTTTTAAATTTAAACAATATTTTTTGTTTTATTAATTTTTGTAATTGCATAAATAAAATAAGATAATTCTTTACAGCCTACTAAAACGCCTACGGTTTCAAAAAAAGAGCTGGCTAGGCAAAAGGCTGCTTCTGGGTCGAAAAGTATAACCAGTTTTTTTAAGAAAAAATGAGAATTTTAAGCATTTTATTAATAAGACGTAGTGACTTGCCGCTTAAAAAAAAAACAGGTTCGTCACAATAAGGCGATTTTGGAGTCTCTATGTTCCTATGAATGTTGTTACGTAAACGTCAATATAGAAAGACTTAAACTTAAGAAAATTCTTGCATAACAATCAATTGTGTAGCGTCAAACAAATATTAATTACATAGCAAGTAGAACCTTCACTAATCTTAAAAACAGGCATTACATTGTATTTAAATGACAGAGGTTCATACATTGTTTTGTATTAGCAAACAATTCATCAATTGCGCACAAAGTGTCAGAGTTATTTTTACAATTTGTTTATAATTAAATCTTTTACATAAGACTGTTAGATTATACAGGTACGCAATGTTAATTTTGTTCTACGATTCTGTAAAACAGAGTTGTGGCTACTTTGAGATGACATTCATCATTTCTGTGTAAATAGTACAACATTTTTTTATAACAAATAATAGAATATGTCTGTACTTAATATAAAAAAATTTTTAAGTATTTGCTGTTTAAGCAATATTTACAGCAACGAAATAAGTTCTTTATTAGCATTGTTAATTCATCTTTTACTATTAATATAAATTTATTCAATAAAATTAGCGATAAATGTATTACAATTTTAATTTATTAGTTTTGTACATAAAATTTCTTTTAAAAATTATAAGTGTGTTTTTTATGCTTTATGGATTACAGAAGTAAAGCTAAAATTAGTTTATTGTAAGAAATATATTTAATTATTTCAACTTAAAGTGATTTTAACATTTTAACATAAATGATCACAGAATAACTGACAAATAATTTTTTATTTTCACGAATTATTTATGATATAAATTATTTTCAACATTTCTGATAGTTTTGGCAGAAAAAGACTATTAGAATTATTAAAGAAATAATTTCATCATATACTTTGAAACCAGAAATTTTAATTTCTTTGTGTACGCCAACAAATTTTTCTTTATCTTCTCGCTTACGCTAACTTTTCTTCGCGTACATTTGTATCGGCTGCCAAGACTAGTCTCTTGAATTTTTATTCCTTACAGAAGGTTTCGACTTTACCAACAAGCATTACTATTATATATATTATTTATATAAAATTTATTTTAAACAAAATATTAAAAGTATTATATTTTATTGAAATTTCTTAATTCCGTGTATAAATTTTCCTAAAATTTATTTGAAATTTTGAAATTTTGAAAAAATATATATAATTATTGAATAGATTCGTTTATAAATTTTGCTAAATTTTTCTTGAAATTTTGAAAAGAAATATAATTATTGAATAGATATCGATATATATCGAATCGACAAAGGCGGCTCAACTGCGAGCAACCTCTGCCTCACAAACTCACAATCATGTATTTGCGCGGGAAAAGTCGTAGAAATAGCTAACACTTCCAGTGAGCTCAAAAACTGAAGCAGCATCGGGCAGAATTTAGAACTATTTTTTTCATTTAAATATTGCTTTATTTATTTGTTTTCAATTTGCATTAATCTAGAAAACTATAATCATGCCGCCGAAACTTTCTAGGGATTACGAGAAAGATAAAGGTAAGAAAATTCATTAAAATAATAACAATATTTCATTAAAATAATACGATATTTCATTAATATATTTCATTCATTAATGATACAATATTTCATTAATATATTTCATTAGTAATACAATATATTATTCAATAAAATAAATCAATAATTCATTAAAATTATTTGTTGTAAAAGATAGATTAACCTGAGTTGAATGTTTTTAATATTTTAGATCAATTTAAATTGTTTTTCAATGAATATGCAAAAATGGATGACAAGACAGGCAATAAGTGTTTTAAGTATCGAGAACAATTAACAAGAATAGCTCATCGAGAGCAAGTTGCTTTAATCATTGACATGGATGACCTAAAGGATTTTGATGATGAACTTGCTGAAAATGTTTCCCTTAATGCAAGACGTTATATAAATTTACTTCTGAATGTAAGCATAAAATTTGAATTTCTTTGAAAAGTGAATATAAAGTAGCGGGAAAGTAAAGTTGATTATTTTTTTCAGCTTGTCCAAGAAATTTTACCTGATTTTAAAGAAAGATCAGTATCTGCTAAAGATGCCTTGGATGTTTACATTGAACATCGCTTGATGATGGAGGCTCGCAATCAGCATCCAGGAGAGCAGAGAGATCCTAGAAATAGATACGCTCCTGAATTAATGAGGCGTTTGTTAGTATTCTTTAATAGAAGTTAATTTTTTCGTATTCAAAAAAAGTGATTGTTAAAAAAATGTTTTCTATTTTTAGTGAAGTGTATTTTAAGAATTTTGATGATGCAAAGACTTTATCAGTAAGAGACATTAAAGCAGACAATATTGGGCAATTGGTGAGTGTTAGAGGTATCGTCACTAGATGTACAGAAGTAAAACCATTAATGGTTGTTGCTACTTATACGTGTGATCAATGTGGTGCTGAGACTTATCAAACTGTTCAATCTATGAGTTTTATGCCTCTACAAACTTGTCCTAGTGATGATTGCCGTGTTAATAAATCTGGTGGTAGATTATATCAGCAAACTAAAGGCTCCAAGTTTGTTAAATTTCAAGAAGTTAAAATACAAGAGCATGTAAGATTAAAAATTTCTATTATTTTCTATTGACCTTTATATACCTATTTATTTATTAAGTCAATTTATTAAAATAATCATTAAAATGTTTATAGAGTGATCAAGTACCTGTAGGACACATTCCAAGATCATTAACAGTATACTGTAGAGGAGAATTGACAAGGCAGTGTCAACCAGGTGATCACATTCAACTCACTGGTATATTCCTGCCTCTTATGAAAAGTGGTTTTAATGTTAGAGAAGCTCTATTAAGTGAAACCTACTTAGATGCACATGTAAGCTTTTTAAACATTAACATTGAATATGTTTTTTAATCATGGTAATTTATGTTTGGTTTTTTATTTTTTAGTACATAGATAATTTAAGCAACGTCCAAGATGAACACGGTTCTAATGAATTGACTGAAGAAGAATTAGCTGAACTGACACAGGAAGATTTTTACTCTAGATTAGCTAGTTCTATAGCTCCTGAAATTTACGGTTTAGACGACGTCAAAAAAGCTCTTCTGCTACTACTTGTTGGTGGAACAGATAAGAAGAAGGGTGATATCAAAATTAGAGGTAAATATAAGTTTATAGTACATCAAAATATAAATTTTATTTTGAAACTGGTTAAAAATAATTGTTTTTTTTTTTTTTATCTACCAGGGAACATTAATATTTGTCTTATGGGTGATCCTGGAGTGGCGAAATCTCAGCTTTTATCGTTCATCACAAGATTGTCGCCGCGCTCACAATATACCACAGGTCGAGGCTCTTCTGGTGTCGGTTTAACAGCTGCTGTATTGAAGGATCCGTTGACCAATCAGATGACCTTAGAAGGTGGTGCTTTGGTTCTTGCTGATCAGGGCATTTGTTGCATTGACGAGTTCGATAAAATGGCCGAAAATGACCGTACAGCCATTCACGAGGTCATGGAACAGCAAACGATCTCTATTGCTAAAGCCGGCATCATGGCACGGCTCAATGCTCGAGTATCTATTCTGGCCGCTGCTAATCCTGCTTATGGCCGATACAATCCCAAAAGGACAATCGAACAGAACATCCAACTGCCAGCTGCTTTATTGTCTAGGTTTGACTTGCTTTGGCTTATTCAGGATAGAGCAGACAGAGATAATGATCTTCAGTAAGTTTTCCATAATTTTTTAATAGATAAATGGAAAATTATTAATGAATTAAATAATTAACTAAACTACTTGTTTTTAGATTGGCTAAACATATAACGTACGTTCATCAACATGGTCATCAGCCTAATAATAATACAGCTAATGCTATGGATATGAGTCTTATAAGGAAATATATTCAAATGTGCAAATCTAAGGAACCTTTCGTTCCAGAAGAAATAAGCGAATACATTGTTGGTGAGTATTTGTTATTTTGTAAATTTTTGTGTTTTTAACAACAATTTAAATTTCTACATAATTAAGTTACTATTAGATTTAGAACTTAAATCAACAAAACACATAGTATTTTAAATCTAGTCCAAATAAAGGGTATCGTATCCATAAATACATAATTAATCCTCGATTTATTCAATTTGCAGATACTTATGTGGAAATGAGGAAAGAAGCTCGCAACAGCCATGACAAAACATTCACATCGGCTCGTAATTTACTCGGCGTTCTACGCTTAGCCACAGCTCTCGCTCGTCTTCGGCTATCCAACCGGGTCGAGAAGGACGACGTCAAGGAAGCTAACCGATTAATTAAGATGTCGAAGTACTCCATCAATAACTCTGAGATAAAACCAACCAACGCCGTGAACGAAAGTAAAAGTAGAATCTGCGCACTTATCCGAGAGCTGGCTGGTGATAACAAGAAGGTGAAGGTATCCGATATACTGGAACGTTGCACTAGTAAAGGTTTTAAACGTGATCAGATCGATGACCTGATTGAAGAGTATGAAGAGCTCAATGTCTGGCAAATCAATGCCTCGAGAACTGTTCTCACGCTTATGTAAAGTGTTATCACTAAGTTTAATTTTTTTGCAATTTGTGACGATAAAATTTTATCGAATTAAGATTATAGTATTTATCTATTTTTGTAAGTAATTAAAAAAAAACGTACATTTGAAATGATTTTTATACTACTACGAATGCCTTTTTCAATGTAAACATTAATCATGTATAATAAATTTATTAATTCTTTTGATATTATAACTATTTCTTTTTTAACTATATTGATAATGCATACTTTATAAATATTCTTAATTTAAAGTATATTAATTAATAGTTTAAGTTACATTTTTGTTAATTCATTTTTTTCGCTTAAAAATATCAATATTTGTAAAATATTCTTCACTATTAACCTTTTATGACAAGCAAACATAAACATTAGCATATTCAAATGTCTACATTTCACAAACACGTTGCGTCTACCTTTTATATTCTTTTTATTTTCTTTATATTTTTTCTATCGTATTATACTTATATATTTTGCACGCAGTCAGCTTACATAACAAAACGAAGGAAGAAGCGTTTGAAAAAATTCAACAACTTCAATTAAACATGAATGAGGTCTTTCTATGCTAGTTAACGAAGCTACAGTTTATGGGAGAGCTACATTCATTCGCAAAACGAATTATTATGTAAGTAATTACATAAATAATTATACCCTTTGCAAAGAATACGAACTGCATAGTATGAATTAAAATTAATGGAAAATTGGAAAAAAAACTGGAATTTCATTTACTTTATTTTAAGTTATAATGTTTAACCGATTCAAATACACACTTCTATATATTATATATATATTTGAATATAATTAATATATATAAAAATATGATGCTACCTTTAGATGATAATAGAGGCTTCAATATTACCTTCTGATTGTAACTTTGAAAAAATTCTTTTTATTCATACATAATATATAATAATATTATTGCAAAAACTATATACTTAGTAAATCATTTAAACAATTTTTGATTCGATATAAACAATAATTAAGTTTCATAATATAATCAATATATACATGTACTATATTTATTATTTATTGCCGATTAATTAAGCGTAATAAGAGAAAAAATGTTAATTTGATCAAAATTCCATTTTCAGCTGCAGGAAAGCATTAAAATTTCAAGCCGAAACGAAAAGCAGCAATAAAATTTCGATCTTGGCATAAAAATAAATTTGTCAGCTAACTTTTGTAAAAGGCTCGCTTCCAAAAACGGCAAAACTCCGAAAAGGGCCATCAATCAGCAATCAGCGCTCAGCGGCTCTGCTTGAATTCCAGCTGGCCATTGCTGGGCACGGAACCGCGGCTCGAAAAGCCGGGCGAAAAAGTCGCGTGCACGCGTGTCCTCGGCGAAAGAAGCATCAAATTCCGCGGCCGGCAATTAAAAGCCCGCCGGGGCAGTCCGGAATGCGCTCGCGCTCCGAGCAAAAAAGAAGCCCGACTCGAAAAACTACATGTCGCGGCCCTGTGTGGCCCTGGACGAGAGAGCTACCAGCTCGAAACAGGGAGAGGAAAGCAAGGAGAGCGCGTATAAGCTGTGTGCGTGCTTTATCGGTAGCCCGGTTTAGATTTTACGGCCATTTGGGCTGCATGCGCCCTGCTTAGCGATAATAATTATTGCTCCGATTAAATGACGAATGTGAAAGCACGTATAGGCTTTCGCCAAATTTGCGGCTCGGCTTATTGGGTGGAGTAGCTTTTAATGGATGCGTAGGTTCTGTAGATGAGGGGAATTAATAGAGATTTTTATTTTGAATGCGTAAATTAGCATGATGGAAATAGTATATAATTGAGTTTCATTAAGAGGATTTGATAAAAGTGAGGAAAAGAAGGCGGATGCAAAAAATTAATTGAGGAAATTTACTTGATGATAAAGTATCGAAAAAAAAGTTTAGATTCCAATTTAAAGCTTAAAATTTAGATTCATTTCAATTTTCCGAGTGTAAATTAAATATTAAATAAATAACGTGTCGGTTAGTAAAATTGAATTTATATAATGTAGAATGTACCGAAAATTACAATTCTTCTTCATTTCTTCAATTAGGAAAGAATTAAACTTCATTTTGCTTCAAAATTCTTTAATTCTTTTTTTAAGTGCATAAATTATGGCATATAATAACCATAAGAAATATTTTTTCTATAAGGAAGTATTTAAAATAGAAATTATATGAAAAATTGTACAATAAAATGCAATAAGGTAAAAGTCCAAATATTATTTACCTATAATTGGTTATAATTATTCATAAATTCTAAGTTAATTGTATGCTTAAATGTTATTGCCGAATAGCTATTTTATAAGCTTCAAAATTTATTTAATCAAAAATAAAACTATAAAAATTCCGCAAATCCTTGAAATAGAAAGTTGTGAAACTCAGCTGACACAATATAATGCTATTATACAGTTTCCTCAGCAAAAGCATTTTATTTATGCACGAGATTATTTAGTATTTGTACGATCAGATTCACAAGACATTTATGAAAAAGTTTCAAATTTACGAAATCAATGAAATTCGAAGGCTGCACGAAAACACGCAAACTTTACTTTCCTGAACAAAAAAAATTTATTTACGTTTGCTAGAATATTGAAAAAGCGATTCTAGAAAAAAATCCTTTTTATTTATGTACAATTTGAATGTGGAAACGAGGTTTGTACAAGGCATTCAGTCGAATTTTTTTACTTTATTCACAGAAACGAAAATAAGAAGAAAAAATATAACAAGTATGAAGTCGGGTAAACGAACCAGTGACAAATATAACTGCAAGAAAATAAAAGAAGGAACGCGAAAAAACTAAACAAAATCAACCAAACAAAGAGAAAGAAGTAGAGTGTAAAAAATGGGCATAATGAAAAAGAGAAAAGCGCAATTTGAAAATTCGAACCAGAGATACACGTTTTCGTGTATTAATAGTGTTATTAACTTTTTAGCAAAAGTGATCACAAAATATCTAAAAAAAAATACTATTTTTTTCAGTATTTTATGCGAATTATTTTTATTATAAAATTAGCCATATTCACACTTTTAAATAAAATGTAGGGTAAAATGAAAAATACAAAATTAAAATTTTAAACTTTTTAGATATTTTTCGTTTTGAAAAGTAATTAGCACTATTATTATTTATTATAAGACTATATATTCGCCAACTAGCGGCAACTATATGGTAGCGAATTTTCGTCAGTCCTGCAGTCGCATTATGATTCAATTTTCAATGACACTAACTCTCGTTCCAACGTCTGAGTAAATATTAAGTAAATATCGCCGAAGGACTGCTTGGGCGGGCGATCGTCCAAGAGAAACCGCAGCGTTTGTTATACGTTAGGAAAAAAGGAACACGTGCTGGAGGGAGGGATGACAATTGCCACCGTCGACAAGGCCCTCGAATCTCAAGAGCCGTCCGGGAGCCTAAACAGACCTGGAGAAAGCTGCCGAACGACTTCTGATCCCTGATTAGTCGAGAGCGTTTGTACAAGTGGGCAATCGGCTTTTTCCCGATCTTTTTCCAGCTAATTAAATGCCGCGGAGCTCTTTGGAAGCCAAAGGTTCGATGGATTTTTAGTCAAATTTTCTATATTTGCACGCAAAGTCTTGTTTTTTTTTTTATGTTCGTTTGGTTCTACACTGCTTTTTAATTAAGCTATCAAGAAGGAGTAAACAGATTTTACTTGAAATAAATATGTTAAAATAAATACGATAACGACCTGCTGGACACATATGAAATATGAAACATGGCTACGAGATAAAAAAATATCTGTATTTTGAAAATAAATTGAAAAAGTTGACGAATAAAGATATTGAGAAGAATTAAATGTAGGAAGAAACACGAACGAAACACGTATTAATTTAAAATAAAAAATGCAGATAATCTATATAAAAAGTGTGAGATAAGTTCTTGAATACCGGTGCCTATGTAAATAAAAAAAGAAACAAGCATAAAAGATGCTTTAATAAAAAACTGCACAAAGAAAATAAAAACTATGAATTAGGTAACCTAGGCGAAAGAAAAGAAAATAATAGAATCGCATTAAAATTTAAAATCGTAAAATGAAAGTAAAAGAGAATTCGTAATAAATACAAAGTGGATTTAAATTCATTTGTATAAATACTTTTAACAGATATAAATGTATATTCAAACACAGTTTTTAGGTATGAAAATATAAAAAAGAAATATGGAGGAGATTGATAAAAAACGAAGCAGGAACTCTTCTCTTTTTATGACACGAGATCAAGCAAAATGAAGAACAAAACAACAATCCGCTATAAAGAAAGAAAATGAAAACATTCGAACGCAGAAATAAAATTGAAAATATGCAGAAACTTAAAACGTAAAAGTTGTAAACTATATGAGAAAAATAAATATGATTTATTAGAAGAAAAATTGATGAGTTTCTAAATAATTGCAAGGTTATTACAAGCCAATAAATTAGTGCTTATTCTTTAAAATAAATAAGAAAAGTTGAGCTTAAATGTTAAGTTAATTCAATCACTTTTCTAAAAGCATAAAAATGTGAAAAAAATTGATTTAAATAAATTTACGAGGGAAATGGTTTTATAAATGAAGTGTATCTCGAAAATAAATTATTTATCGATAAATATTCATTAATGCCTTTTAGGCAAAACTACATTTCCGCTTTTTATGAATTAAGATAGTCCCAGCTACTGAACTACTCAAAATAGCCACTTTCAAAAATTGCACTTTTTTTAGAAGAGTTCGTGCGTTCTTTTTATAAAGAAATTGCGCAACTTCTCAATTTGGATCGAATTCAAAATTTTAAATTTGGATTCTTTCTAGAAACGAAACCCCAATATTTATTTAAAAAGCGCAATAAAATACATAGCATCGAAATATTCCAAAGATTCGCTCGAGGAACCAGAAATCGCAAAACCATCCAGCGTATTCCAACTCTCGCCGTTCCGAAATTCGAAATAAGCCTCGGGTACGTCATCGCATTCCAAAACTCCCCCAAAGCCCCGAAGAATCCCCAAAAAAAAGACACGACCTCCCCTCAAGAAGACACCTCTAAAAACAGGTAGACCGCTTCGCAGACAGCCCCGCAGACAGCCTCGCTCGGCAACGGCCCGCGCGCACACACTCGCATCCCGCTCCTCGCGCGCGAGGAGAGCTCGGTAGAGGGGAGTCAGTCTCGGCAGCGGCAGCAAGCAGCAGCAGCAGCAGCAGCAGCAGCCAGCCAGCCAGCAGCTCTCCGTCCGAGCCGCGCTCAGTAGCATCGAGCCGTTCGCGGGAGCCGCGTCTCGCCGCCGAAGCCGAAGTCGCCCCGCGGAATATCTGTATTCTCCCTAACCTATCGGTCGACCCGAGCCGCCCCGGACGAAACTCGACTGTAGGTTCTCGCGGTGATATCGTTGGTGATAAAAAAAAATATAAATAAATAAAGAAAAATAAATAAATAGTGCGCGCGCGCGTTTCGAAAGCAGCAGCAGCGGCAGCAGCAGCGAAAGCAAACGGGGAGTCTTTGAGCAGCAGCAGCGGACGTCGACCCCGTCGGTGTGTGCGAGAGCGAAGGTCGAGGTCGGAGATGAGGATCGGGGCCAGGATGACGACGGGCACGCTGCTGCTGGCGGCCGGCTCGCTCGCCGTCTGCTGCTTCTTCCTGCAGGCGCAGGCGTTCAGCGGCGGCCGGAGCCGGCGCTCGCACGGCTCCCAGGAGCCCAGCTGCGACGTGCTGCAGCGCTTCCTCGAGAACAGGAACGTCAGCCAGGAGCTCGTCGCCAAGCTCGGGGCCCGCGACGCCCCGGTGCACAACAGTGAGTTATTATATTATCCCTCGTCTTGTATCTGGCTCCCTTTGCCGGCTCTCTCTGCGTGTTTACGAATATCGTGCACGTGCGAATTTTCAAGGTTGGCCGTTTGACTTTTCGCAGCTTTCCGCCGGTAACCTTGAAACGCGTCGTTTGCGAGTGCAGCGTCGATTTCGGGAAACCGTTTGGATTTCGAATTCGCGAGGAGCGTTCCGTGCGATGCCTTCCGTAACAACGTCGGTCGCCGAGCGGCTCGGAGAAACGAAGACGCTCGCGAATTATAGTATGTTGCTCCAAAAAGTTTAGAAGCCGCCGCGTTATTATTATCTGGCCGCGCGGTTTTATTTTCGTTGGTACGCATGCACTCGTGGCGAACTCGTAAAGCGACGACACGGTCTAGCTTTTATTGTGCGGGTTAATAATCTTGTTAAAAAGCCTTTTGTTTTAATTGAGTGTAGAATATGAGGAAGGTGCGAACCTTCGGTTCGAACGTTTTTATTTTGTCTCTGCAATGCTGTTGTTGTAAAGCGTTGTTATTTCGTAATATACGTTAGAACTTTGATGCTTTATTGCGGGGCAAGTAACTCGCGCGGTAGTCAGCTGTTCTATCTTCTCAGCTGATGTGTCCTCTCTGAAACGTTTGAGAAATTCCTTTTTTTTTTTAAAGATCGATCTGAAAAATCTCCTTGTTTTTCCGATTTCAAAAGTGATCGTAACACGAGTCGTTACAGTTTTTTTTTTTTTTGCAAATTTTTTTACCCTGAAAATTCTACTTAATCCCACGTTTTCAAAACTGCAACTCATTACCCGAACAAAAAATTGAATTATCGCGGATAATTTTCATAACGCAACGTAACCTCTTCGAAAATCGTTCGATTAAGTTAAAAACAATGTTAACAGGTGTAAGGGGGGGTCTCCCTAACCCAAAATTAGCTCCTCGAGCGTCTCTCGTCGCGCGGCGCTCCCAAGGAACATAATTATTTGAGAAGATCCGCGGCCGCTTCGACATTCTCGGGCGCGCGAAACTAGACCGCGCCGCGAGAGTCGAGAGAAAAATCGCCGCCGCTATCGGGCGACGATATGGAAACTGCTCCACATTTCCCTATCGAAAAAGCGTATTTATAGGCGGGCTCCTGCAGCAGCAGCTACTGCTGCACAGCGTCAATCGAACCGAGCGCAAATTGAAATCAATCAATTTTGCCCTCGCCGAGAGTTCTTTTCCAAAATTAACTCGGCACCGTTACGTAAGATCGGGGCAGCAGCCTTCCTCTCCTCTCCCTCCTGGGTTTTGCGCTCGTTCCGCGCGAAATTTACTCTCCGCTCGAGAGACATGTTTGCCGGCGCGCGCGCTCTCGTATAGTCCAGTCAAATTAGACTTTTTTCGTGCAAAAATTAATAGTAGAATTCGGAGAGCACAGTCGTATAGAACACGGTAATACAAGTCTACTGTCGAAAATGCTCTCGTTTCTGATGGGCGAATTGTTTATAATCATGGATCAAAGGTGC
>JAWWEO010000009.1:20136512-20193294 GCA_035582975.1 Ormyrus labotus | reverse complement strand
ATTTTAATGTTTATAAAATCATTAAACGAAAAAAAAATACATGTACGCGCGCGAAGCGCGCACAGACATCACTAGTATATGTAAATAATCCACGCTCGGCCGATTGAGCCTGCGTTTAATAATGAAATCAGACTCGCGGCTCGGCCAGTGAAAGCGCGAAAGTAAAAAAGCGCGAAAGCATATCGAGCCGGCGTGGAATCTAAATGTTTGTGCTTTCCTCTCTCTCATTCCGTCTCGTTTATACGGGACTGCGGCAATTTATCGCCTCGACGAGAGCAGCACGCGCACACACACACGCGATGTACACAGGTCGTTTGTTCGCTCGACCACATTTAAGGTGTGTGCACGCCGACTTGATCGCCAGATGAGCGGGGATCGAGTGTCCGGCTGATTTATTTCGTTCGCGATGCGAGGCTGTCGAATAAAGAGCTCGACTCGAATCTCCAATCGGAGCTGTCCGAGAGAGAGAGAGGCGGGTACA
The DNA here is from genome assembly GCA_035582975.1 of Ormyrus labotus. Classification (NCBI taxonomy): domain Eukaryota; kingdom Metazoa; phylum Arthropoda; class Insecta; order Hymenoptera; family Ormyridae; genus Ormyrus; species Ormyrus labotus. The sequence goes on along the minus strand of JAWWEO010000009.1, from coordinate 20,192,813 downwards.
TCCTCGTCTCCGGGCTTTTCGTAATTATCGATCTCTCCCCGCTTATATCCGCGGCGGAGGCGCGCGCGCGACCACGAAATAATCGCGTGCACGCGTGCTGGGTTCTATTTACGGGCTCTCGTCGGCTCCTCGGAAGCGAGGAACGTTGTTCGGCGCGATTTTCCACGAGTGGTAAGGCTTCGGCCGCGCTGGCCGCGCGCAAACATCAGCTGGAACGTCTCTCTTATCGCGAGGGGAGAGAGAGAGAGAACGCTATATTTCTTCTTTGCGGGGATGGAATTTTTTGCTTCTGCAGCGCGTGCCTGCGAGAGGCTCTTTGAAAATCGTTAATGTTCTTTTGGCCTTTCGAGCTCGGAGAGTTTCCGTGGCGACGAACGTTGTAGAAAAAGCGCGGTGTGCCACTTTCGAAAATTTATCATGCGAACTTTGAACGGAAGATCTTGGGCAAAAACCATAACGAAACGAAGTGCGTACAATCGGCGATGAACCAAAAAACTTTGACGTTCACAGCTGGCGCTCGCTAATTAGAAAGCACACTGATCTCAAGGATATAATATATATATATTCCCCCTTGTAAAGTTCGAGTCTCGGAGTTGGAAGTGGGCTCGTCGGCGGTTAAAGTTTTGGAAAAGAATCGCGGATAATTTGGCGCTCGAAGATCTCGCCAGCCTTTACGAGGATCCTCCTGAATATTCAATCACGTGGGCGTACAAGCACACTGGTACAACGCCGAGTGCCGCACGTAGGTGTCAACTTGTCGAGTGAACTTTTAATTGCGAGCGACCGGCAGAGAGAGAGAGAGAGAGAGATGGAAAACTGAGAGCCAGCTTTTGATTTCGGTGCTGCATACCTTTTTCCGTGAAAGGCTGCGGATTTTCGGAGAAAAATTAACGGTTATTCGTTTTTTTTTTTTTTTTGTTTCAACGGGCCACTCGAAGTATAATATCATTACGCCGTAATGAGCCTGACCTACAAACGGAAATTAAACCTATCGCCGCGCGCGCGGCGCGGGAGGAGATAACGATAACGTCAAAAGTGATTGCTTCCACGCGCTCTTTTTATATAAACTTTCTGGTACGATTCTTCAATTTATATATATACTTTCGCGCGTTTATCGTACACTATTTATTTCAACGAGCAGCTTCCTCACTCCAATTGTTCGAGGGCCCGAGTTGCGCACTTCAGCAGTTTTTCAGGCCCCCGAGCTCGAGAACCTTTTCGACGCGGTGTCCTTTGTCAGAACTTCATTAGAGTTGATTGACTTGCTTTTCAAAAGGGTAAATATAGGATATTACCAGCGAGGCTCGTCCGCGAGAAGCTTGCGGTCGGGTGTCGCTCCGCGCTCTGCCGGCGATTCCCGGGATTTCCGCGCTCGATAAAGGGATTCGGACGTATCGGCCGCCGGGGGAACGATAAAGCTCTCGTCGCGCGGCTGATGCGAGCTTGCGCACTGCTCTCTCCGAGGGTAACTGCGTACCGATCGAGTCTTTTGTCGGCTGGGGGCGCGAGTGACTTGTTGCGCGATCGATCGCGCGTGACTTTTTTGGAATCAAGCCGCGATACTTGATGTGTGTACGTTGCTATTTAAAATTGGGTGCTGTTATGGAGTTGCGTATGAGAAATTATATAAAAGATGCGGTTGCTACGATTTGCGAAACATCCTTTTATGCTTTCAGAAGTAATGAACGGAGGCATTTTTGGCTTTTTAGTTAAATTAAAAGATGAAATAATAATTTTCAAATGTAATTCTTATTTTAAAATGTCTAAGCTCTACTATTTGAATACTACCCACAAAAGTGGTACTCAAAAGAACATTAAGGTTCATCACAGTGAATAGCACAGATTGCAGTGCATAACATATATATATATATATATACAAATCATTGGTCGCGGATAGGAAAATTGACAGTGAATGGACGTGCATCTGCGGTCGCACTTGTCGCGGGCTTCCGGTCCAGCGAGTTTCGGACGAGGATCGACTTGGCCGGCCAGTTTCTAGGACGCTCGTCGACCTCGATACAAACTGATGTGCGCGTCTTCCGCGGAAGCGTCCACACCGCAGAGAGGAAGGAGACGCCGTTTCATTTGACTAGGCAACGTCAAAAGAAAAGAATATATATTCAACTGCACGTCGGCAGAAAAGCAGGGATAAACAGGAGCCGAAAAGCTCAGGCGAATCCCCGAGGCGCTCGTATATATATATATATATACCCGGACGAGAAAAATCGCGGGGCAATCTCATCAATCTCTCCATCTGTCCCCCGAGCCCCGGAATCGCTTTCTTTTGCCTCTCGCTCTTTTTCCTTCGTTCCGGGAGGACGCGCCGCTACTTACGTCGGAGCGCGAAAAATCTTGTTTCGAATCCTTTTCCCGATGTTCGGGGGAAAAACAATATTGTGCTTTTTGCTCGGAGCTTTTTTGCCGCGCCAGTCGTTAGTCTTGTTTATGAACTCGACTCGGATATATTCGGTTTTCCGTTATCGATTTGAAACTCGTTGCGTCTTCTCGTGTTATTGAGCAATTAATCCTTAGATCGCTCGACGAGTCACTTTGTAATTTAACGAAAATTTCGTAATTTTATGATTATTTCGAGCAAAAGTTTCACGATACGAATGAACTTCGCGCGTTTCGTTTGCATTTTCGAGGAAAAATGATAATTCGACAATCACGCGGAAAGGGTCCCAATACCGCGCTTCTCCTACTCCCGTGCGTATCGCGCGTTCGACCTACTTCCAACTTTTGCCGTTCTCTGTATACGCATCGGGAAAATCCTCGATACAAGAAACTCGCCCGGTGTATTAAGGCTCTTTAAACTTCCCCGTAATAAGAAACAGTGCTATCTCTTTATGCATCCATTTTCTAGATTGGGGAAAAGTCTAATAATTCCGTTTCCTTGAGAAACTCAGTAAAGCGCGGGTAAATTGTAAACACGGCCGTGTTGTCAAAACGTATACTCGACCTCTGGAACGGAGACGTTCTCCCGCTCGAAATCTTGGCGAATCCGTCGACAGTCGATCGTCGACGTTTATTCCTGCGTGAAAAGTAAAACAAAACAGCCGGCAATATGATGCGAAAGGAGAAAGCGGATCAGGCCAAGTATTCGGGTAGTGAAAAGTCCGGGACTCCCCCTAAAGCGGTAAAAAAGCAACCCAGCACATCGTTACTGCAGACAGCGATGGATAATCCGGTGGTCGCCCTCGCTCTATTGGCAGCCTGCATGCTGATTTCGACGATTGTCGTCCTCGCCAGAAGTAAGTCATCATTTACCCTAAACCTCCTCCAAAACGCATATACAATAACTAAACGCACATCCACCGTTAGACGCTCGGTCGGACAATAAATCCCTGCCGTCGGAGGCACACACGCCGGGAACCCCACTCCTGGGTAACCTCAAGGTCTCGATGGACGGCTACGGCTATCACGTGGGCATCGACCACAACGGCAAACACGTCTGCAGCGGCAACATAATCTCCGAGAAGTACGTCCTGACCGTCGCCCGCTGCGTGGAGAATCGCGCGTGGAACGAGCTGACGGTGGTCTCCGGCACCGAGAGGATCGACACGGGCGGCACCGTGCACAAGGTCGTCGAGGTCATCCTGCCCGAGGACCCGGAGGCCGACATCGCCCTGGTTCAGGTGACGCCGCCGATCGTCGAGGACGGGAAGCGCGAGTCCGTCGAGCTCGCCGACGCGATGCAGAAGCGAATGCCCGTGGGACACCTCGCCTTCATCACCGGCTGGGGTAGAGGCGAGCACCTGGAGGTCAGTATTGAGCCCCTGGCCGACATCGAGGTGTGCAAGAAGGCTTATGGTCCCCGCCACGGTATGGGACTGAGCCTCTTCTGCGCGGGGGTGATGAGCGACGACAACCGGCACGGGGCATGTCCCAGGGAGAAGGGCTCGGGACTCATCGTCCACGGATTTCTCACCGGGATCTTCTCCGAAGGAAAGGAATGCGGCACGCGTCGCTATCCGGGTGTTTATGTGGATATCGCTTATTATAGGATGTGGATTAAGGACCGATCCGGAGTCTGATTAGGTGTCAAGATTTGCGTTTGAGTAATTTAATTTTGAGTAATTTAATGTGCGGTAATAACTGTAAATGTCTGTGTTTTTTGCTCAAATTTTGTAATTACATTTCTGATTTTTCAAAGGAAAGCTTTGGTAATGGTTTTACGACAAATGCACTGTAAATCTTTATTTATTAAAAGTGAAATTCTGTTTTTTTTTTGCGGTAATTTCGTTCGAGGATTTTTTAGTACTGCTTGGAATTTCGTTATTTTATCTAATCTTTAAAAATCTTTATTTATTAAAAGTGAAATTGTTTTTGTTTTTTGCGGAAATTTCATTATTTTATCCAATTGAATGTGCGATAATAATTTTATTTTAAACGTCTTCGAAACGAAAATCAATGAAAATTTTGTAATTACGTAACCGTTCTTTTCAAAGTAAAATATTGTATATATACAAATGCTATAATAAAGGAAAATGTAAAGTTTCTAATTTACGAGTCGTTAATTCAAATATAAACATACCGCCTAAAAGGTTAATATACCTCGTGTGATCAAACAGCGAAATACACTCTTACAGTTAATAGCTTGTCATGTTTTGAAAAATAAAGCCGCTCCAAGACCTTGAAGAAATCGCGAGCCGTTACGAAGTAAGCGCAAAAGGTACACAGTAATCATTATCGCGTCAATCAGTCTCCAGAACGGTCGCGAGATGTGCCTTGCATTCCTCAAATCTTACATTGCAAATAACATGGTGCGACCAAAGGCCACGTACTTGGTCCTCACCGGCTTCCTAATAACCTTCGTAATTTTCGGCTCCATAACTTACGGTAAGAAAATAAAATAAAAAAAAAATAAAAAACGTGCTCTAATCTTCTAAATAAACTTTGAAACAGTTCATTTTCACACGTCAGACACGATTCGACCGGAGGAACCGGAGGACTCGACGACGATCAGCGACGCCAGCCGCAAGCAGAGCAGCCACGCGACCACGGTCGAGAGCTTCCCGTACCAGGTGAGCATCCAGTACGAGGGTAACCACGTCTGCAGCGGCAGCATCGTGTCGCGCAACCACATCCTCACGAACGCCCAGTGCTTCGCCAATCGCAACGTCAGCCTGTTCAGCGTGAAAGCCGGCACGACCGACTGGACCCAGGGCGGCAACAACTTCATCGTCGACGAGATCATCATGCACGAGGAGTTCCACCACGTGCCGATGAAGGACGGCAAGGTGACGCAGAACGACATCGCCATCGTCGCCCTCAAGGACCCGATACACTACAACGAGAGGCGCCAGGCGATCGGGCTCAACGGGAATCTGAAACTGGCGTCGAGCACCGGCGAGGTCGGCACGCTCAGCGGCTGGGGCCTCGAGGAGCTGGACAAGCCCGACGAGCTGAGCATGGTGACGATGCCGATCGAGCCGGCGGTCATGTGCGACACCGCCTACAGGGACTACGCCCTGCTCGAGAAGGGAATGATGTGCGCGGGATTCTACGGCTACGGGAAGAAGACTCCGTGTCTGAGGGACGTGGGGGCGCCGCTCGTCGCCACGGGCAGCCTCGTCGGTATGTGGTCGTGGGGATGGAAGTGCACCAAGACGATTTATCCCGGCGCTTTTACCAACGTCGCGTATTACCGACTTTGGATCAGGGAGAAGATTGATTTGTAGAGTGTGAGGAGTGACTACGTTTCGTTTTATCAAAGACTGATTTTAGTTCGTATTATTTGTAATTATCAGTGGTTTTATGAAAGACTGATTTTAATTTTATTCTACTGATTTTAGTTCGTATTATTTATAGTCATCAGAGCTTTTATGAAAGATTCATTTTGATTCACGTATGAAGATTGCAGATTTTATAAATTGTACATGCATTTAGAATCTTTGTAGAGTGCGTAATTGCGGGGCTTTAGCTTATGTCTGGTATTGACTATGTCTGATTTTATCAAAGACTGATGTTTTAATTCATACAAAGATTGCAGATTTTATATCAAATAAATTATATATATATATATTTTTAGAACGTATATCTTTGTTTTCTTAATTTTCTCGACAAATCCTTACATATCACTAACTGCCCGAAATCGAGACAGTAAATTCTTTAACTGTATATAAAAAAAATTAAGCACCAGCAATATATTCTTGCGGCTGTACCATGAAACTTTTATCCCGAAACCGATTAAATATGTACGGTATTCGACTTCGTAATTGAAAACAAAGAGTCCATCCCCGCAGGCCAGTAAGTAACCCTCCGAATCCTAGTTAAGCAAAGAGGCTCTCGGGATAATTGGTGTCGGACCCCCATTTTTTTTTACCCCGACTCGCGTGACGGCGCGATGATTACGGCTCTCGACGTGTGCGTCCGACGCGCGCCGCCGCGCAACACACGGACGCTTTTGCGCCAGGTGCGGGTAGTTTATTTTTACGCGGCCGGTCGCCTCTCTCTCTCTCTCTCTCTCTCTCTGTTCGCCCGTTTTTGTCTCTGGAATATATACTTTTACGACTGCGGCTGTTTTTACGGGACTCTCTGTGCGTGTACACAATAGATTTATACTTTCGAAACGGTGATATCGACAAGTTTCTGTTTTTTTTTTACGCAGCGGAGCCGATTTTTCGAATGCTTTTTTTGGGATTTACGGGTTCGCGAATTGAAAGCAGAACTTTGAGAAATATCATTTCTGACGTGTATTCGTTTGACATCGATTTTTGCTTTTAATGAAAAGAGGATACTTTGAAAAAGACATTGTTTTCAGTTTGCTCGTCGATACTTTTACGATTCGAAGATACAAAACCATTATCCGGATGGATAATAAATCAGTACGTTTACTACCGTAATGTAGGGCTTAAAAAATAAAAATTTTACGCGAGCTTATGCAACAATTAAATATTAATGAATCATAAGCGCACTCTAAAATTTTTTTATTAAAAGCTCGAGTCGCCAAAGGGAGTAGGAGAGCATTCTCGCGATGACCCAATGACCCAAAAGATATATCCTTTTCCTTGTCAGTACATCGGAACAATCCGCGCGAATTCCGATCACAGACGGATAGAATTCTCTTGCAAGAGCATCAGATAGCCGAGATGGCGAGAAGAAAAAGTCATTATCGATATAGCGACGAATCGCCTTTTTCTCTCCCTCCTCCGTCCTTGAACCAAATTTCGCGCTTTAACGGCCGCCTCTCCGTGAATTTTTACCCCGAGTTTTGACTTTGACTCCGAAATCAAATTTGCTCCTCTATATCCCGTCGTAATTCCGCCGCGGGATATTTTCAAAGGCGCGTACGAGCGTAATTGAAAGCGACGCGGAATCGATGAGGCCGGCCCGACTTTTTCGATTGTGCAAGTCACCTGAAATATGCAATGTCCCAATCATATATGCAAACAGATGTACGTTATACAGATGTGTGCACACAGTCGCTGATCACGTATGCAAATTACGTCCTTAATCCTTCGAAGGCTGGAGGACGCAAGAAAACGGTCAAAAACAACATCGATGCGGGGCTTTCGGGGGATTTAAGCGGAAACAAAAGAGGCAAAGTCGACTTGTTGCTCGTTTTTTTGTCTATCCATAATTTTAGGCAATGTCAATTATACGTCAAGCGACCATTTCGCTTTCGAGGATGACTCGTCGTTAAATAAAAGAGTCGCATCTGCACTGATTACGCGCAAATGAGCCCGTATACGCGAAACAATTGTACCCGCAAATGGTCTATTATCATAATTGTTGGATTTCCATTTGTGCATTTTCACCGCACGGCGTATAAATGCTGGTGCTCCGGTCCGCGCATAACTGAGAGCCATTCGTCATAGTTGCGGAAATTCCCCGAGTCCTCGTCGGTGCAGTTATTGGAAATTCAGCTGCGTTATGTATTTCTGTTTTCTAATATTAACCGGAGAGTGGAGATGGATTCGCGATGTTTATAATGCCGGTTTACGAGTCGAAAAATGTGAATCGATTTTAGAGCTTTTAAAGATGTTGGCGAATAGTGGCGAATAGTTTCTTTTTTTTTTCCATTTCATAACGAGAATGCAACTTTTGTGATTAGCGAAAAAGTTTGCTGATTCGCAGTGAAAATTTACCCGTTTTATCCGTTGCTTTGTATACTAATTTTGAAAGTTGCAAACAATGCGTGCCGAGATTGTTTTTAATTAAGAGACAAAGCAGCAGAAAGGATTAAGTTTAACAATAGTTTTCATAAAGGTCGCGTGCAAGCTTTCGTATAGTTTTTATTCCGGAATTTCCACTTATTCGAAAACAACTTACTCCCCTGTAAATGAAAATAATTAAACCTTTGTACATCATATTGAAAAGAGATTCCACTAATTAATTTACGGAAAAAGAAACAGAAAAAAAATAATCCTCGTATCCACCGCATAAATTAAACAGCTCTCTTTTCCCCGCTTTTAAAAAGTTGCGTGCTCATCGCCGAGAGTGGCGCCCACTGTATATATATATATATATACATTATTTTCAATCCCACAACATGCATCCAACGTCGAGTATATAAACCGAGGAACGTCGCATAAATAATTAACCTTAACCTTAATTGCGCGCACCGGCGATAATAAAAACAAAAAAAAAGGGATGCTCCCTCCGCAGGAAGAGCCGAGATACACCTCCTCCGACATATTGTCCCGTTTGCGTACTGACACAGAGTTAATTCGCGAACGATCCTGTCCCGAACGCTCGACGCTAATTTCGTCGCGTCAAGCCGACACCCGACGCGCCTCAAGGCTGCGGCAACGCGGAAAAACAAGCCGAGTACAATATAATATAAAGTTCCGCATCAAAGCGACGAGAGAGAGAGATATGCGCTCTTCGGTCTGCCGGCAGTGGCTGCTGCTGCTGCTGCTGCTGCTGCTGTTGCTGCCGTTGTCGGCTCGTTACAAAATCGATAGCTGCGCCTTCACGAACCCGTGAAACCGAGGGTATGCATGCATGTGCACAGGTGTCTTGCGCTCTCGTTACACGTCGAGACGGCGCGCTCCCGTAATAGATATCCTTCGCTTTTATGCCGCGTCGATTTCAACAATTTTTTTTGCCTGATATCATTGCGCGCGCGAATTGAAAAGCTTACAGCGCCCGTTTCACGAGTCGACGGTGGAAGAAAGGGCCGCGCGAAGCGCGAAATTTCAGCTCCGCCGAGAGAAAGAGGAGAGCGGAATTCGCGCTCGGCGATGAATTTTATTGGAAAAAAAAAACGTTTTGTTTTTTGCCGCAGTTTCGCGAGGTCGTCCAATTTTTTTTTTTTTTTTTTTGCTCGGTTCCGGAGCTTCCGAGCGGCCTTTTCTCTGCAGCTTTGCGCGACAAAAGCAAAAACTGACGATTCGCTCTATCTGCTTTTATGGAAATTCGCGGGGAAAGAAAGAGCAGAGACAGGGAGATGTGCAAAAAAGCTTCGAGCTCCAGAGCTGCCAGGGATAATTGCACAAGCGGTAAACTTGACAGAGATAAAGAGCCACGTGCTCGCCTACAAAACGCCACACGCGGAAAAGGAAAGAGGCAAAAGCTCGGTAAAAGGACAAAAAGGAAGAGAGACAAAGGGAATAGCTAGTCATTACGCTCGATATGCGGGGGAAAAAGGGGAGAGGCTATATACCGTCAAGGCCGATACACAGTCGGAAAAGTACCGTCGAAAAAAAACGACGCAACAATCGGTCCGAGTGTCTAATTTTCCCGCAAATTTCGTTTAAACAAAACAGGACTCAACCCCCGTCCGAACGCGGCGCAATGTGACTTCGGAGGAGAGAACCTGGGAAAACAAGAATCATCCGTCTCGAGGTGTCGGTAGCTGGGTCACTTACCCTAGATACGGCAGCGGCGATAAGCAGCACAGAGGAGAGAAGGAAAAAGCCGCGGAAGGGAGAGAGAGAGAGGGAGAGCGAGAAAGAGCGCCGATGGCCAGACTTCCGCTCGGCCAAGCATGATTGTGATCGATCGGCTGCTCGAGCGGCTTACACAAAAGAGCCAGGCGTCGAGAGAGACTCGACTGATACTCACTCTCTCTCTCTCTCTCCACTCTCCCCGGCGCGTTTCTCTCTCTAAGAGCGGCTAGATGGCAAAAGGGGTTAATTATAAAGCTAGCCGCGACACCGTCGTACTGTACACCACCGACGAACTCGCGGACTATCTGGAAATAAGGACTGAGCGGCAGTCCTCCCCACCCGCCGATGCATTATTATATCGCGGCGTCGACTGGGATTTTGCTCGGGTGTAGTTTATTTTCGAGTTGTTGGAATTTGTTTTTAGGATAAATAACAGGGTTCGCGCGGAGAAATTGCTTTGGCTAAAATTCGTGTTTCGCGAATTGTGATTATTGGAAATATCGTTATTTACACACGTTTCTTTGCTCTTTTTCTATCGACTCGGGCAGTTTATTAAAAAAAAAACTGTTAACGTTGCTGGAAATTTCAGAGTAGAGTGCCCTGTAATTTTTTGTTGCACACTCCGCGCCCTCGTTATTATTTCATCTGACGATAAATAGAGCCGCGGGAGCCCCCAATAAGTAACAGAAACATAAAAAAAGAAAGGTTTCTTAGCAAAGCAACCAATTTTAGCAATCCCAAGATCACAGCAGCACTTCGGCCCGCGAAAACGAAAACAAAAAAACATTCGACCCCCGAAAGAAAAATACAGCCAAAGCGTCCTCCTCCGTGCACCTGTTGATCCTCGCCGGGCTGCGAGCTCTACTCTATCTCTCTCTCACCTGAGTGTCCAGGGCAGCACCTTGCTGCCCTCGAAGCTGATGCTCCTGAGCTCGTACTTGGAGCGCAGCCTGAGGGGCGAGACCGGCGAGCCGCCGCCCCCGTGGATGAGGCTGCGGAGGCTCTTGGAGGTCGGCCCGCCGCCGGGGATGGCGTAGCGGCGAGCCGCCGCCGTGCTGCCCGCCGTCGGGATGCCCTCCTTGTGGCTCGTCCGCTTCATCGAGCTCATGATGTGTCTTCTCTCTCACCGCGAATCGATGGATCCCTCCCTCTGGATCAGCATCGGAATACCTGCGGGTGGAGGGCCGACGAGGGAGTTAGCGGTGTCGCGAAGTGTATGTAGCTTCTTTTTGCGAAACTCACGGGCTTTTGCGCTTTGCTGTGTATTACGAGCGGAGTTAAAGGGGGATATTTATCTTTCGCTTCGTATAAATAATTATGTACGATTTAATGCTAAATAATTACAGACCGTTGCGGTTTTATAACTTTTTGAAGAATTTGCATGAAGATAAGAAAATGAAAAATTTTCAAAGTTTCGAGCGAGCTTATGAATTAATTTACATACTTGAATTTTCACAGATAATTCCGTGCTTATCCGTTTCGTGTGCGCTAATTGTTATGTTTTAAAGAAACATTTCTCAAGACTGCAAAAAAAAAAACATTTTCAGGGTCCAATTATTGTCGTTTTTTCTTTTCCATCCGGCCAGTTAATCTTCTCAAGAGATTGCACAGTCTTCTTTTGCCTCGAATTGTTGGCGTAATTAAGTTAGCGCCACTTAAAAATGCCTTTAGAGTCATTTGTTATTACACTCTAATAATATTATGACCTACATATGATCTTGCCACGAGTTTTTTTAACTGTGTGCTTTTTTTATCGCTCTTTATTCCGCGCACGAACGTAAACAAAAAATAAAAACAGAGTAATAAATTAAAAATTATAATATTTTTCATTGCGCAACTGAACCCGAACGGTCTCTAATAAAAAAAAAAGAAACTAAAAGAAACAGCACTCACAACACTCTGCAATACCAGCCACCGAGATATTATCCGAAAACGCGAAATCCTTGACACGAAGGGTCAAGTGCACAAAAGGTACATTATGGATCAGTGATAAAAAAGCGCAGATTAACCGCGAGCCGCCGTTCGCCTCCGCCACGCACCCACCTCAATAAAAATCTCCAAGGCCGCGCGCGCTGGTTCCTCAGCTCTCCCCCGTCCTTTCTCGTCTAATCCGTCAGTCCAGCGAGAGCCCGGGACCTCCGCACGTGGCGTCTCCGGCGCAGCGACCTTGACTGGCGAGCAGCAGCGGCAGCAGCAGCCTCGTAGCGGCACGGCGGCCGCAGCTCATGTTGGGCAGAGCAGAAGCAGCGGCGGCGGCAGCGGCGGTAACTCGAGCACTCGCGCAGCGGCACACGGCCCGATCCTTCGCAGCATCGCCGGCTGACTCGTTCCGTTCACGCACCCCCGGGGCGGCTCGCTGTCTGCGCTTTTCCAACCCCCACTCTCTCCTTCCGCCGCCGCCGCCGCCGCCGACGCCGACGCCGACGCCGCTAGAGAGGGAAAGCGCCTCCCTCCTCGCTCTTACTTTCGATGTGCCGATATCTAAGCGCGGGGATGATGCTTTGTTTCATCCGGCCCTCGCGGTGGAGGCGGGTTTTTTTTTTTTATCGGGGGATGATTAGCTTTACGACGGTACGAGCTGCACGGCGGGCAACTATTTCCCGAAGTAGGATATGGAATTTCGAGGATGCAAGTTATGCAAGCCCTCGTCAGTTATACACGCGGAGCTTGCGGGGGATCGATGCGAATATTCGAAGGCTTTCTTACGTTACAGTCGCTCGAGTTATGAAATGGGTTTCGTCAATGTTTGCGCGAAAGCGCGGAGCCGGGGGGTTTATATTTGAGTAAGCCGTGGGTTTTTCTTTGAAGCGTATAGCAGCGACGCGGGCACGTAACTTTCCGATGCACCGGACGGCGGCGGCGGTGAGACTGGGGTTTGTTTGATGTCGCGGGGACGTGTATCGACGATGCCACGACTGAATGCACCGGGCTGCCCGGAATTCGATAGAGCGTGTGAGTCTAGAAAAAAAAAAAAAAAAAACGAGCCTACAGAGGACATTTCTTCCTGCTTTCGGGTGAACTGTACAATCGAGTCACGCTCCGCCGGCAAGCATTATTTTTAGAGCCGCGCGCGTAGTTTTTCGTTCCTATTTGCTCGACGGATTAAGCCGTTCTTTTTTTTTTTTATGTACGCGCGTAACTTTCATCAAGCCTCTCTTTCCCCGGTGGTGAAAAAAGCCGCGCGCGGACGAGATTCCCTGATCACAATGCAATCGCGGAAAAAGTTGCCCGAGAGAGAGAGCAAAGAGAGGAAGCAAATGAGAAATTATTCATTCATGCGGAGGCGCGAGGGAATCTCTCTCGCAGTCGAACTTTTCTTAAAGGCTCTCTCCTCTGCGAAGGCGGCCTAATAAGGCGGGGCAATTATTCATCGGGGGTTGGGGGGGCCGGCAAAGCCGACTTCCACGGAAAGCACTCGAGGCCGCGCTCTTTAAAGCACACAGACACCGCGGCCGGTCCGAATGAAAACTCGAGAGGGAGAGTCTTTGAAAAGCTGCGAAGCCCGAAAAAAAAAGAAAAACTAGGCGGAAAATTAATCAGCGCGGCCGAGCTTTCGGAGGATTAAATGAGAAAGGAACGCAGCCTCGCGGGAGGGAGCCTCTCTCCGCGCAGTCATATCGAAAGTAACAGCCGGTCCGCTTTCTCTCTCTCTCTCTTTCGCCGGCAGAGCTCCTTTTTTTTTTGCAAGCATCGATTTTGCAACTTTGCTCTTTTTTAGATTCTAGGGCGAGCGAAAGGGGGATCGAGGCGGGTCTGCGAGCAGTGGATGAGCCGCTGGCTTCCGCGTGTGCTTTCCTTTTTCTCGGAGTTGAATGCCAGGCTGCGCGAGGGTTGCAGCCCTGACACACGATATTTAAATCAGCGTTTTATACGCTTCTTTATATCGCAAAGGCTTTATTGCGCAACCCGAGCGTATAAACTCGATTGTTTAAACCTGTCATGATTCGGAGGCGTTTTTCTACGTTACCCTTGACAGAGGAGGGGCATGAAAGACTCCTTTATCCTCCACCCTGGAAAACATTGAAAACCTTGAAATACTTGATATCAATTTATCCAGCTTTAACTGTCATCCCGTGCACCCATGACGTCTTTATACACCGCAGGCTCCTCTCTCTCTCTCTCGAATCCGAACAAAGGAGTCATCCTCGCCTCGTCCAAAAAGCTCCCGAGACGTTTTTCCTATTGTTAAGCGCGCGCGCGCCTCGCCGCGTCCCCTGCAGAAGGGCAACGTTTACGGTATACACACTCACTCTCTCTCTCTCTCCTTAGTCGAAGTTGACGGCGCGGTTGAAGTGCGCGGAGGCGTCGCCGTCGAGGCTGCTGCTCGTTTTTGTTGAAAGCCGAGATGACGACGACGACGTCGAGGAGGAGAAGGAGAGCGCGCGGCTCAAGTTGCGCGCATAATAATACGAGAGAGAGAGAGAACGGCGCGCCGCTCTTTGAAATCAATGCCGCGAACTTGCGCGCGGCACGCGAGTTTCAAGGTCGGGACGAGCGCGGCGGCTGCGGCCGGGGAGGGCTCTCGCGCCCTCGGGAGCCAGGTCGAGGCGATGTGCGCTCTCTCCTTCTTTTTTTTTCGGGCGGCGATGACGCGCGAGCCGCCGCCGCCACCACCTGCGTGCGGCCCGCGTTCGCGGCCCTTACGCAACGTGCGGAGGCTGCTGCGTTTCGGAATCGAAGATTCGCGTTTGGACGGCGGAGGGGGGGACTATTCCGCGCTCGGCTGATGGACCGGAAATGGGAATTGGTTTTTAGCGTTCGACGGGTTCGTGGGATCGTATTTGTTTTAGCCGTCTTGCGAGAGGTTTTTGTATAATTGAGGAATGTTTGATTTTCGTTTTACGGAGGAATTACGCGGAAATTATGCAAGAGGCAAATTACACTGAAATAATAAGGTGCACGTACGAGGTATGGATACGTCAATATTAGACTTGCATTACCAAAGTTTATTTTAAGAAGTCTTGGAAAAAAACTGAGCTGTACGTTATTAGCTGAAAATAATCTACAAAAAAACAATGGAGATTGGCAGTATTTATATCGAACCAATCCAATTTCGCGATCTAAGAACCCCCCGTAAAACCGCGGAAATTTCCATTTTTATGAATTTTCGCAACCTTGCCGCGCGGCACCCTAAATTTAGCAAAGTATTTTTTAAAGAGCCCCCCCGGCTTCCGCCAATTTCAATAAACCGAAATATCCCAGCTGGACTTTTATTCGATTCGAGTCGCAATATCGAGCGGAAGCAGCCCGGCGATGGCCGAGGAAATCGTAAGGGAGGGAATTTTCTTACAGGGGGGTGGCGACGCAGCATACCGTTTAACCGAAAAGGCGAGGGACGAGCGAGGCAGCGACGGAAGTAGGTTAAGCCGCCTCCCCTCCCGAAATATTTATTCGCCATTGACCAGGGAGAGAGAGAAGAGTCTATTCGTTCGCTGCAATTCACTGCCCGTCGAAGTGAATTGCGTAACGAGGCTCGACTCCGGCAGGAAATTGGCCGGGCGCCGTTTAAAGCTCGGGGACATAATCGCTCCCCCGGGAGGGTAAGAGGCGATCGACGCTCGAATTGCACAGCTTTAAACAAAAACAGGCTCGGGAATCGGGATATCGCGACTCGCTGACCCGAAAAGAGGCAGTTTTTTTTCGACCTTCAGTCGAGAGGAAAAGATGGCAGTAGGCTCAGCCGGTCGAAAGGGATTTTCTCGTTGGGAGTCGTCGCGCTCAATTGGGCTTTATTTTATTGATCTTGATAGGACGACAGGTCGGTAAATAAATCTTTTCTGCAGAAATATATGTTATATAACCCTCGAGGAAGTGTGGATGGATACTTTGAGGATTTCTTGGATATCAATACTTTGCTTGAAAACTGGATTTGTGAGTTTGTTCGAAATTTCGTAATTTAATTTTCTAAGAATACACGCGGGATTTTCAAAGGCGAAAATAATGAATCTTTTAAAAATACATTCAAATCGATGGAAAAGTTTTTTTCTCGGACCCGCATTAAATAGCAATCTGTTTCTCTTCAATAAAAAAAGGATATACGGATAAGAATGGATACAGGACTAATAATGATAAGCGGCGACGTAAAAGCATTATTGCGTTTATTTCACAATCAAGTCTCGATACAGTGGATGTACAGTGTTTCTCATCATTGATATCTCGAGCGGCGTTAATCCGATTAGAGAGCGGAAGAGCAACAACTAGTAGCTCGATGCTTCGTTACAATCTAAGACCTCGAGAGAGAGAGAGAGTCCGCCTCCTTTCTCGTTATTTACTCATGCGACAATGTCAGTATTTACAGAATAGCACCTTACAAACACAGGATAACTAAAGCTATCGTTTTCATATAAAATGGGACAGTCGGAGAGAGAGGGGGGTAGAAAAATAACGCCTAACGTACGATATATATTTCGGGCAAGAGAGAAGCTTCGTTTTTTTTTCTATTATTTTTTTCCCGTTTCTTCGTCGCTTCGAATCTGTATGTATAATCGCGGGGGGCTAAAAGGACCGAGAAGAGTTGCAGCAGCCAATTTCCCTCTCGTTGATTATTATTAGCGATAGGAAGAGTCAATATTGCACAAGCGACTTCGCAGTCGTCGATCACCAGCCTGTCCTTGACTATTGTGACAATTTTTTCGTTCGCTCTCTTCTTCTTTTTTTTTTCTTATACAAAATATAATAATTCATCTAGGTAAGACTTTTTTTTTACAAGCCGAAAGGAAGAACTAACGTTTCAGTGTATACGACATCTCTCACGCTTCATGTCGACGTAAGGTCTACTCGCTTTACAAGACAAGATTATCCTCATTACATAGTCGGTTATGTATAACATATCATATATTTATATTTAAATAAAAATATTTCGCGGGCTTTTACAGGACAAAAAAAAGGGGGAGAGCGGGGAGGGGTAGGGGGTAAGGTAGTAGTAGAAAATTAAAAAAAAAAAACAAAAAAAAATGATTGTATCGTTGAGAAGCGTATAGACCCAGCACCGTATTTTTTCTTGTTTTATTCCTCTCGGAAAAACTTACAAGACTATTATCACTAATGCGTTCGGGAAAGGTCGAAGAAATTGCCCCTCGGGCAGCGACCCCCGAGGCCGTATTATCAATTCGCAAAACTCGAGGAGCAGTGGCAGAGCCCGCAGAGGTCGCTGCCCGCCTCGGAGTCTTCTCTTTCCGTGTTAGGAAGCCAAGTTTTACGCGTCGGTCCTCCCCGTTCCTCTCCCCTCGGCGAGCACTTTTCTCCGTTTCCGGCCAACAAAGAGAAAAGAGAGCTCGAGACGGATAAAGGAAACGGAGGGGGAGCGAGAGGGAGAGAGAGGGAGGGGGGAGGGGGAGACGGGAGGGCCGTGTTTTACACGCGACCCCCGGCATCATCTCCGCCGGACAGCTTACATAAAAGGAAATATTAAACGCTGGACTCTACAGTCCCACTCGGGCGAGGTATTAGAAGGATGAGGTGCGCCGTGCGAGAAAAGGGCCGGGCGTAAAATGATGTGCGCCGAGTGCCAAGTGGAAAGTCCAGCGTCGTCGTAACTCAGCGGAGCGGCTGCTGCTCCTGCTGCTGCTGCTGCTGCTTCTGCTGCTGTCGTTGCCCTCCTTGTATTCCCGATCGTTTAAATGCATTGCCTCCCTTCTTCCCCTCGCTCCCTCGAGATAAATCTCCGGAGGAGCGTAACGGGGAAGAGGGACACGCATCCGAGGCCTAGACTGAGGGAGAGAGCAGCCGCCTGTAAATTACATTTATGACTCGGCGAGAGAGGCGTTTCAATTCTGCTCGCAAGGTCGCCGGACTCGTAAAGCCTTAATCGAAACGCGTCCTACGTGAAAATTTACAGCGCAGTCAGAGAGAAAGAGAGAAAGAGAGAGAAAGAGAGGCCCGCCGTTTGGCGAGTCGCGGAGAGTTAGTGCCAGAATACGGCTTCAAGTTCGCGCTCAGATCTGCATCTCCGGCTCGGAGTCGTCGTGGAACCAGCTGGAGGGTCGCTGTCCGCCGACGGTGCCGCTCTGCACCTGGAGCTCGCTGTAGTGGCTGCTCCTGGCGAAGCTGCTGCTGGTGGTGGCCGCGGCGGTGCCGGCGGCGAGGACCTCCCGGCGTATCGGCCGGGGCGTCGTCTCGGTCGAGCTGCACGCCTCGTCGTCGACGCCCCAGTGGGGGAGGTTGCGCGCCGGCACGCCCCAATGCTCCGTGAACTCGGAGCCGGACCTGGCGAGGCTCGGCTGGCTGAGCGAGCGGACGAGCGAGTCGCCCTCGAACGAGGAGAGGCTCGTCTGGTCGTCCCGGTCCATGCGGGCAAAGTCCCTGACGGTCATCTCGGACATGGAGCGCAGGTCCGCCTCGCTGCCGCCTCGGGTCGTGGAGCTCAGTCTCCTGAAAATTCGGATTCGCGGATTAGGAAGTGAAATTCTGCAGAGAGGGAGAGTATCGCTGCGGGGATGCGTAGAGAGATTCTCACCTGATTCTAGCTCCGGGCACACCGGCGCCTGCCGCCTGCCTCAGGTGTTCCGCCCCGAAGGTCCTGGACGAGCTGCCCCCGTCGCTCTCGTACTCGTAGAGCGTGGGCAGGGAGGACCTCCTGGATCGGTTGTCCCACTCGGCGGCCTTCGCTCTCTTGTACCGCTGTCCGCTCTTGCCATGCGAGGAGGTGGAGCCGGGGCCCTGCTGGGGCGGGCTGATGATGCGGATGATGACGTCCCACTTGGCCGGGGGGAAGAGGGTGGTGTACCTGGCGTCCTTCCTGATGAGCTCGTAGTCTTCCTTGACGATGGCCTCGGTGAGCAGGGTGCGCAGGGTGCTCTCGGTTGTGATGATCTCGCGCCACTTGGTGCGCTCGTCCTCGGTGAACTCGGCGGCGAACTGCGGCTCGAGGACGCGCTCGAGGTGGTACCAGCTGCTGGAGCTTCGTCGCTCGGAGTCCTCGGTGACGGGGCTGCGCACGTAGGTGGGCTGGATGCGCGCGTCGATGGGCTCGTCGGCGAGGAGCAGCTTCGGGGGTAGGGCCTCGTGGCCGATGGTAAGGTTCGAGGCGGAGCTCACGTCGGAGAAGTTCTCCCACTCGGGAGGGGGCGGCGGCAGCTGCTGGCCCATCGGGTAGTTGCGGATGGTGACGTCCCACTTGGGGTCGGGCAGCGGCTGCTGTCTCGCGTGGTACTCGGTCACCTGTCGCCGGTGTCTCTCGATGTCCTCGATCGTCTTCTTTTCGGTGACGGTGCGCAGGAAGACGTCGTCGACCTCGTGGGTGGTGATTTCGGGTCTTCTGGGCGCGACGATCGGCTCGACGAGGGGCTCGACCTCCTCCCTGCTCATTTCCCGGTACTCCTCGGTGACGTGGGTGACGGTGCTAGGCGGCGGGTGGGTCGGGGCGAGCATGCTGGCGACGCGGTACTTGGCGTGGGAGGCGTCGGTGAGCTCGGTGAGCGACCTGGTTTCCGTGAGCTCGGTCAGGGTCTCCCTCTCCGCCTGCTTGCGCAGGATCCGCGAGTAGACGGGAGGGGTCTGCTGCCTGGATCCCGGGGGAGGGGCGTGGAGCTCCGGCACGTAGGCGAAGCTGGTGAGGCGCGGCGGCGGGCTCTCGAGGGTGGTGCGCGTCTCCTCGCGCTCGAGGATCGTGGTGAGATTGCGCTCGAGGGCCAAGCTGGCCTCGGACTCTGAGGGCAGTGGGCTGGGAGGCGGCGGCGGAGCGCGTTTCACGCGCATCTGCACGTCGAACTTGGGCTCGAGCGGCACGGCGACGGGGTGGCGAGCCTGGGTGATGCGCGAGGCAGTCACCGCGGTGCTCTCCACCTCGTTGATCGTCTCGGAGTAGAGCGAGCTCGAGGCGCGCTGTTCCACCTGTTGATGGATGAAGGCTTTAGTTTCATAAGAGCCAGCTGACGATACGGGGAGGGATCTTTCTTCATCGACCTGTTGCATGAGAGGGAGTGTTTTATCTGCTCTAATATTGATTGAGTATAATAAAGAAGTGGCCAAGCACGCGGCCGTTCAGAGGTGAGAAGAGAAGAAAGAGAAAGGGTTGGAAGGGTGCTTACCTCGGAGTGGCTCTCGCTCGGATAGTCGCTGGGCAGCGTGTCGGAGTTGTCGACCACCAAGTGAGCCTCGCTGCCGTAGGCCTGCTGGGTACCGATGATCCTGGGGATCTTAAAGTCGTCGAACATGGAGATTCGGCTGAAGGACGAGCCGGAGATCTTGGTGATCTCGGAGCCGGCGAAGGTCTGCCGGTGGACGATCGGTCCGGGCACTCGCCGCTTCAGGCACATGTAGGAGCAGCCGAGGCCGAGGAGCAGCAGCGCCAGGAAGAGCAGCGTGCATATCATCAGCAGGATGTGCAGGCCGCTGAGTATTGGTGCCTCTGGTGGCCTGAAAGTATGCGGGGAACGTCTTGGTAATTATGCATGTATGGGCGTGGCGGGGCAATTATGCGGGGGGGACTCTGTGGACTCACGGTGATTCTATTCGGTGACTGAGGGGACCCGGTTTTTCCGCTCTCGCTGGCGGATACCGGCAGACTATCGTTATGACTTCATCGCCGTCGATCTCGAGGTCCGGGTGAAAGCGGACGACTATGTTGTTCGTGAAGACTCGCGGTGGATCTTGAATGGTTCCGCAACCTGTTTCAAAGAATATGAGATTAATATCCCTCGTCGCATAATATCTCGCATAATATACCTTTGAGTGGCAGTTCAATCTTGGCAGTCTCGAGTCCGCGGCCCTTGGTCATGCAGGCGCTGTTCCGATCGAAGTCCGCGTAGGCCAGCCCGTAGAACGGCTCCTGGAACATGAGCTCGACCTGCATGCTGCCCTGCGAGCAGTTGAGGAAGGCCTTGGTGCGGTTCAGGTGAATGCTGGGCAGGATCTCGTTGAGGTTCGTCACGGAGCCGTTGAGGGTCGTGTAGATGGGCAGGCCGACCTTGTCGGTCTCGTCGAGCCGGTTGCCCTGCTCGCGCGTCGGCGCGTCCTCCTCCACGCGGTTGTCGTCCTGGTCGGCGAGGGCCCAGCTGCCCAGGAGCAGCCAGCCCCACAGCAGCGCGGCCACGTAGCCGCGCATCGTCTGGAAAAGAAGCCTTTTATGTATGTATATATATATATAAGCACGCGGCGTTAAAGAGTGCAGCCTATTCTACCGGAACGAAACGTGATCCCGCGGAGATCTTTTTCCTGCAGTATCGACAGGATTTCTCGGGCGTAATGCAGCTTTTAAAGCTGCATCGACGGGGAACGTCGCGACAGGAGAACGCCGAGTTTGCTGCTCGATAAGATCGCTCTCGGCTCGCTAAGAGCTCCGCGGCCGGACATTCGCTCTCCGACCAGTCACAAAGAGAGTCCCCTGATCGAGGGCTGGGGGGGACTTTAAATGGATTCCCGCCGGATTTTTATGGATATTACGAGTGATGAATGGCCTTGTTTTGCAAGCTTGTGGTTTAATAACTAAATAAATTGTTCTAGTCCATTGTAGTGTCACATTTTACGACCGGCAACATTTATGCGCCTTGAAAAAGGAAATATATCGCTTCTTTATTAAAAGGAGCTATTAAAAAAGGAAAAAAAATAAGACTCCGAAGTGATTGACGTTTACTAAAGATTTGACGCGAGAAAACACACGAAACCCGATATCCCCTTGTCCCCGCGGAGCCGTGTTTGTCTTCATTCGAAAAGCTAAACCGTCAGAAAAAGTCAGATTAGCCGGTGGCGGAGTCGAAAGTCCAACGACAGCGACAGGCCCGAAAGCATACACGTGTCCTCAGACGCGCGCACCAACACAAGCCTCCCTGCGCAGGCAGGCGTGAAACTCAGGTAGACCGAGGCCGGACCCCTCGGGGCCCCGAGAGAGAGACGGAGAAAAAAGTGCGTATCTCGGCGGTAAAAAAAAAGAAAGGCGCACGCGGCCAGCCGATATAGACAGCGACACCTCAATGCCAGCCGCTGGAATTCCAGCTCGCGCTCGACTTTCACTCTCGACGCGCCGCGGAAAAATCTCATTAAGATCGCTCTTTTTTTTTCGAAAACCTCCCGGCCCGTTTGTCGCCTCGCGCGGCCGACCTTTATACGTACCCATTCCGAGAATAGCTCGATGTATCCGCGAGAAGTGCCAGTGCATCGCGGAACGAGAGGGCTTTTACAAGCTCTCCGCGCGCGCGCGAAATCCATATCTCGGCTCTCCGCGTTGCGACACCCGCGGGATTGGATTGCACGGCCGAGGGAGTCGGACAAAAGGAAGAGGAGAGAAGAATCCGATGACGGAAGAGAGGCCCCCGCGCCGCCGCGGGAGAGGGAGACCTCGAGAGTTCCAATCGCCTTACCGGCGGCACCTGCCAGCGTGCAATTTAAGTTTGCGTCTGGAATTTTCACTTTGCCGCGCGGCGTTGGAGAGTTACTTGCTTTTTGTCCGCGGAGAAAATGACGATGGCTGCAGCAGCGGAATGACACACTTCGTCGTTTCTCTATTAATGATTCGCAAAGCACGAGAAACGAATAAATTTACGGCGTGCGGAATTGGGCAGCAAAAAAAAAAGGATGTACGCCTCGCGTCTTAAATATAATCAATTAAGGCGTTAAATTAAACCGCGCGATAAATTAGCCCGCGCGCGCGCGCGCGGGGGAAAACATCCCGAGAACCGCTAAAGGCGTTTCGTGATCGCGGCTCGTTATTAACCCGAGCATCGCCTGCGAACGAACTGTTTTAGCAAATTACATCACGGACAGCGAGACTGTTAATGGCCCCTCGATAACAGCTCGTCGCTATTTTGAAACAATCGTTCAGGTACCGCCAGTCCAGAAAAAGCGCCGCTCTTTAGTTAATAGCGAGTGCGAGAGAGACTCCTTAGCGCATTCCGCAGAAGTGAGCAACAGAGAGAGAGAGAGAGAGAGAGAGAGAGAGAAAAAGAGCATCGCTCGCTCGAATCCTGAATCGACAACAATGCTCGCAGCTACCGCTCGGCGAGCCGTATTTTTCCTAAGGAGGCGGAAGGTAAAGCGAGTAAGTACCCACGGTTCGGTGAACCTCGCACCGTTACACCCAACACACCCCGCGATCGCGCGATAACGCGCCGCCGACGTCGCGCGGCGCGCTCGAATATCCGTTCAATTCAAATCGGGACCTTTTTCCAAATTGAAATTCCTCGATTTTTTCCTGCTCCCTTTTTCGAGCCACTGTGTTGCACGGCTGCGCGTGTGTGCGCGTGCATAAAGCGCGAAACGTGTTATTCTAGTTCTGGAGAAGGCGGCCGCCGCTGCTCTGGTTCGCGTCCGCCGCGAAATAAGATTTTGTAATAGAATAAATTTGAATTGCAAATGCAGCGGCGGCGGCGGCGGCGGCGCGGCAATTACGCGGCGGAGGAGAGAAAAATCTCCGCGGGAGCAGCGGCTCTCCCCGTCGCAAATGACGCGCTTAAACGCCGCGGATGAGGGTAGGAAAAAAAAAGGGAGCACACAGTATGTCTATACGTACCTCGGTGGATTTGCGCGCGCTCCTGGAAACCCTTCCCTCGGAGACTCCGTCGTCGTCGTCGGCGCTCGTTCCTTACCTCGTGTCGGACTGCATCCGCTACTTTGGCCGCATGGCAGCTGGACGCCCCGACGCTCTGCTCTCTCTGGGAACAGAGAAACACGGCGAGGATATTTCAGCGGAACAAATATAATATGTATAGGTATAGACGATGGTTTTTAAAGTCTATTGACTCTCTCGGCGTCGAGGTGAGTCAATACAAATATGGGCCTAACACTCGCGAGGATCATTCATCTTCGGTGTGATTACTTTTTTGTTTTCTTCTGCGTGTGCCAATACTCGCCGGGCCCGAGCCGATTGCGATGTACCTTTTACGTATATACCGGATCGACGGTAATGAACAGTTTGAGGTTCTCGACTTTTGCGCAAGTCATATTTTTCAATAGATTTCTAGTATATATATATATATATATATTCGTTGCTATCTCGAGCGCGTTACAAAAATATGAAAAAAAAAAAAAAACCCATCGGAGGCACTTTTGTACAGAAGGAAATTGCTCAACAACTGACGCGGCTGAACAATCGCTATTTAATTATCCATTTGCTACCGCGGCGATTATTCAATTACCGCTCGGCCGCGCGCCGCGACCGAGAGGCAATATTTCCCAGTAAAACCAGTAAATCACCTAATGGAACACATCGAAGCCACCTCCGCGGCAGAAATCATTAACCCGAGCCGCCACGGAATTAAAGAGCGATTGTTTATACAGGCCAGTCCTCGAATATTTTCGCGATTAGTCGTCGTTCCCCCGGCGCGTCGGATGACGAATCCTTCGGAAAAGGCGTCTCTCTAAAGCCGCCTGGCGGTTTAGAGACTCCGGCCTTCGGGGTTTCCGGCGGCGGCGCGCCCGAGACGCCTTATACGTCTCTCTCCGCGCTCGCGCGCATCCTTTCAAATCATAGAGGCAGAGAGGCTGCCTTTAATTACACCGCGCGCAAGCGACGATGCTCTCCTTGCAATTACGCGTCCTTAGGCATCCCTCTCTCTCGCCGTGGATTAGTCAGAAGAAGCACGCAGCATCGAACGCGCGCTGATGCGTTTCTATTTCGTAAAGCGCATCGCGGTGCGCAGTTGCACCTTCCTCCTTTTTTCAGCGCCCGAGAGATTCTTTCCTTTTGCATTCTTGTTTTTTGCTTAATTAGCGGGATGATTAACGTGCTCGTCTCGGGATGAGATATGTCGGATGCGCGCGTCGATCGAGTGATTCCGTTTCGCGGAACGAGCGCGATCATCGCTCTTTTGAAACAAAAATAAAAAAAAACGCGATCGCGTATACCTACAACTTTTCGCTTCGGAGAAGTGGTTTTTTCGCGTCGTTTCGACGACTTTTTCTCAGATTTACGCTTTTGTCGCATGCATTGTTTCTCTGACAGTTTTGTGGCATTGTTGGGGCTCGAATGCCTTAATTGACACCCGACTAATCGCAGAATTACATCCTTGTATAACGTCGATTGATTATTTTGCGAGTCGTGTTCGAATGCTATTTTCTGCCCGTCCGATTAGCCGCTTATAATGCGGAGCGCATCTCCGTTGTCGTACGTGTTTCCGATTCGCTATAAACGATAACGCATACGGAATTTTTTTTCAACTCGCAAACAGAACAAAAACACACACATCCCGTCGACGCGGAATTCATTTCCCCCAAAAGCGCGTCGCATGACAAAAAAAAACAGAACCCACTTTAATTCAATGTTCCTGCAGAAATGGAGTTTTTAATCGGGCCGACATCGCCAAAAGCAAACAAGCCGATCCCCCTGGCCGCTGCTTAATTCACGATGACAGCTCGAGCAATTCGCCGAAAGCCCCGACGTGCTCTCGCCCTTTTTAATCGCTCCTTTAAATTCCCCTTAAACCCCGGCTCTGCCCCGGCAGCGAAAAAAGTCCACTCCTCTTAAAAGAGCGACTAACGATTCATTTATCATCGGAGCTTTTTAAACCCGTATCGTAAACCGCACGGTGCAATTCGCACCCGAAAAAAGAGCAAGCTCCTCTCTCCCCTCTCTCCGCCGGACAAAGCTCGAAACTCTCTCTCTCTCTCTCTCTCTCTCTCTCTCACTCGTCTCTCAGGTACTTTGAATTCCGCCGCGAGCCGCGAGAGGTTTCATTGGGCCATTACTCATTGCAGCCGAGTAGTATTGCTGCTCTCGGTGCGCTGTGTATTCTTTTGAAAAGAGGGTCTGTCTTTGGAAAACAAACCGAGCTTTGGATTCCTCTCGCGCTTTTCAGCGGCCGGACGAGGCAGCGCGGCAGCGGCGGCGGCGGCCTTGGGAGCGAGGAGGAGAGGAGAGAGAGAGCTCATTTTGTTCGATGCCTCGCAATTATAACGTCTTAACCCGCGAGGCCTCCTTTTGTTCGCTCTTTTGCACTCTTGAGCTTTGAGAGATTTACTCGGCCGATACGCGGCGCATTCAAGCCGGGAAATATCCCGCGCGCGTCTTAGTTTTTTAGTTACATTGTTGGCTGCAAAGTCAGTCGTTCGGATATATATACATACTTTTTGTCCGCTTTGTCATTCTACAAGCTCGACGGCGAGGGATTAGAATATTCAAATTTGATATTGTCCGCGTTCCTTCCGAGAAGCTTGATACTCCGGGGTGGGGAACTCGCTCACTCGTTGATATTTTATAATAAATCCGGATTATACATTGTAAAACCGGATTTTACGAAACCGCCTCTTCTCGGCTCAACGAGAGAGCTTTTCCTTTCACGAAATTGTCCGCACAGCCGACTGGCTTAAGCGGCAACGGTCTCGATATTAAAACGAGAGGCGACTTTATTCCGGAACTTTGCGCTCGCGAATGCACACCGCGGATTTCAGGTGCGGCGCGCATGTCTTAAAATAACATTCCTCCGCGGAGGAGAGCACGGGGACTTTATTCTTAAACCGGGGAGGAGGCGCGAATGAAAATCTCTATTTAAAGGCCTTTGTGGACTCCCGGAGGAGGTAGAAAGGAGCATCTTTGAGCGCGAAAATAAACTGCGTATGCAAACGAGCTGCGCGACCTCGACGCGTTCGGCGACTTTTTTTTGCGAAACCTAACGGCGTCCGGATCGATCGAAGCCGGATAGATTAAGGATTTCGCGTGGAAAATTAAATATATATATATACATTCAAGGATCAGCGTTTCAAACTTGAAAAAAAAATATATGTATATATGTATACCGCCTCCCTCGCGATCCCGAATCGCAGAGGATTTAAATCCGTAGGCGGCGGAGCGAGCCGTTTTCATGAATATTTGTCAATAAAATAAAGCTCGCTCTCGCCTTTATCAGCCTCCTCTCCTTGTCGTCGTGGCGGCGCTGCTTTTTCAGCGTTAGGAGTTTAATACAGCGGGACAGCGTTAATCCCCCTCCGGGATAATTGATCGGCGCTTATATAAACTCGCCTGGCGTCTTTGTCGAAAACAATGAAGGCGCGCGCGGGTTATAAAGGGGGAGGGTACGTAATCCCCCCCCCCCCCCCCACCTTTCGGAGACGTATATATTCTCTCTCCGGGGCAAATATCGCGACCTTCCCGGGGCTTTTTATCGGGCGGCGGGCAGCGGGCGGCCTTTGCTCCGGCTCGTTTTGCTCTATTTCTTATGCCTCCCTTTCACTCCGCGCGGCCCGGGGAGGTGGAGAAGCCAAAGAGCAGAAAGAGCTCGCAGATACGAGTCGCACGCGCGCGCGCGCGCATTTTCTTGCGCGCGGAATTTCGTGCGAGGACGCACGGAGATCCAGGCGATACGGCCGGGCGTGCGAGAGAGAGAGCCTCCTGCAGTCGGTTTTTCTTTTTTTTTTTTGTTTTCGGCGAGCCCGGCGCACGAGCGGAAAGAAAGGAGATCCGCTTGGCTTTATCGCTCCGAGCGAGTAATTGCGAGAGCCGCGTAAAAATCTGTACATACGCCCTTGCTTTAAATAACCTTTCGAGTTCGCGATCGAAAGTAAAAGTAAACAGTTTTACAAGAGCTTATTTGCTCTTGGTTACGGGGATCCCGGGATGCCGAAGCTGCAGGCCGTCCGGATGCTTTTATTTTCTTCTCCGATTTTATTTTTTTTTTAAACGTCTCCTCGCGGCGACCATCACTTTAGTCCGCGCGCAGAAAAATGGTCGACAATAGGTATATACACGAGAAACCGCGGAGTTTAATTGAAACCGCTGAAAAATGAGCTACGACGTCCGAGAGCCGGGTTATCATTTCTCCCGGTGATACGAGAAAGGACACAGCAAAAGGAGATACACGAAAGTTTGATAAACCGTTCGCGTGAATCAGGCTCCTTATCGTGCCTTCTTTTTTAAAAAACTTTTCGCCCAACCGGGCGAATCTCCCGAGGAGAGAAGCGTCGCGCGCCGAGGGTCCAGCTTCGCTCGCACTTTCACTCGCGCCTGCCGCCCAGAGAGAGAGAGAGAACGTCTTCACGGTCGCCTCTCTTTTTTTTTCCGTCCCTTTTTCCCGTCGGTGAGCGCGCCGCGCTTTCATTCCAGGTGGTCTATATATTTTCCTCGCGCCCGAAAAAAATTCGTAATTGAAGAGGCGCCGCCGGATTAATGCCCGAGAGTCGAGAGAGAGAGACCGAGAGCCGTTCTAATTGCCTCGAAAGCTGCCTTCGCGCGCTCGCCGCTTCTATTATTGCCATTTAAATGTTAATACGATTGTTTCGTCGCCGGCGGGCAGATTTGTCAAAGGGGAAACGCGCGCGCGCGGCCGGTGTACGTATATCGCCGAGAGCCGGAGAAACTTTCTGGTTGTATATCCTCTCGCGGCGTCTCTCGCTTTAACTTTCTGCTTTTGTAATTTATTTCGCCCCGCTGTACTTTATTTTACCTGCTCTATATTTTATTTTGTTTGCCCGTAGGTTGTAGGACTTGCTCCGTCCGGCTGATAGGACGGGGCTAATAATAGTTTGAAATCCCGGCCGCGGACGAGGCCTTTTTTTTGATTTATCATCGGTCTTATTAAATTTTCGTAAGCAACCGCGGGCGAGAGATCTTATTAGCTTTTTTTTATTCATTGCGCAATCGGCTTTCGAATGTTTGTTCCTTCGAGGGGCCCGATATATATAAATTAATAGAATTCTTAAAAAGGCGCCGCGGCCTGCTTCCTTTTTTTGGCGAACAATCATCATTACGTTGGAATAATCTCCGAGCAATTTCGAACTTTGCGACGGATTTAAATACTTTGCCGGTAATTTATCGACGAAAAAAAGTGCGCTTATAGAAAGTCGAAGGAACGAGTTGCGTAAGCCGATATATCGCATTACCCAACCGATTTCGGCTCACGCACCGACATTAAAATTTACGCTCTCTCATAAACCGAATGTACACGCGCGTCTCCGCTCGCGCCGCGGAGAAGCGCGAAAGAGCGTCGCGCGCGGAAACTGGACTCTCCCGAGAATCTCTTTATTAAAAGCTCTCTCTCTTTCTCTCTGGCAAAGCGCGATAATAGAGAAATATCAAGTCCATAAATCTCGCATTCGCTCGGCGTATATACATTATCGCATCCCCGCTTTTTAACGCGACAGGCGCGCGCGCGCGTTGCACGCCTCCGAGAGGAGCTCCTCGGAGCTCTCGCGCGCGGACGATAAAAACGTTATTCCAGACTCTTTATTCGAGAGAGAGAGCGGGTCTTTTACTTCTCTCTCTCTCTCTCTCGGCGCGTTCTCGCATTCTTTTCTCAAGCGGAGGGCTGGAAAACTCGCGTATATACGCGCGCGTTAAAAGTCCGAGAGAACCCCATCCCGATATACGAGCGAGGTGTCGTTATTTTTGTGGGTTTACTGCCCAGGCGCGCCGCTCGCTCGCGCGCCAGCCCGAGTATATATGAAAATACCGGTTTCGTCGATTTTTCAAAGGCGCCCGCGCGCGCAAGCGTGCGCACAGCTTTTTCCCTTTCGACGACCTCGGATTCTCTCTCTCTCCCCGCGCTGCGCGGCGAATAATATTCCGCTTTTAAATATATATATATATACGTATCCGCTGAAAATGAGCGGAGAGATTCCTCGCGCGGCCGGTCGGTCTCTGCACGTTATGTAAAAGCGCGAGGTATGCCTAATGGGAGCTGCTATCGGGGACCAATTAAACGGAATCGCCGAGCTGACTTAGTTTTTTCGAGAGATATGGAAGGTGGAAATTAGCGAGTGTAATTAATGCGCCGCATTATCGGGGCCCCGCCGACGTGGGTGTTTGTGCGGCTCGCGCTGGAAAAGCAGGTGTTCGACATTGCTGATAACGAGCTTTTGATCTAGAAAGAAAAAAATAGAAAAAAAAAAAAAAATACGCACGTATAACCGTTACTCATACAAACAGCTCGTGTCGGTCGGCGCTGTAAAAAAATCCGCCGCGTGTCCCGACTTGGCACGTTCGAGAAATATTACGCCGATAACGGCTGCCTATTCAAACAGATAATTTCCGAGCCCCGTAAATCCGTTTTCCGGCAAATATTTATATACTTTCAATCGTCGATCGCCCCTCGCTGCACTTTTACCACCACCGATTCACCCGGCAATTTGTGCACCTCGCGCTCTTTTCGCTCCTCCGTCGGCGCGCCTTCCGACCCTTCGTCGCTACTCGGCCAGAAATTAATGCGCGTTATAAGCCACGGGAAGCATCCCGAGATTTAGTCAGGATTAGTAGTCGCCTCGCTCGAAAAGGTGGGTGTACGTATCGTTGGCGTGTGGTAACACGGGAGGTGAGTAAGCGTCGCGGGTACACCGCTGACGTCATGTCGCGAGAGAGAGAAAGAGTACCAAGATGGCGAGGCTATCTGGAGCCGGTTTGATTGATGGCTGAAGGATCGTAAGCGGCGGCACGTGGGAGTGCGTTGTCCGCGCGTATATGCGCCTAGCCCTCCTTTTTTACGCCGATTGAGTTATTGTGTATTAAAGCTGAAATATCGAGCCGGTCGGGGCATTAAATAGCAGGACCGGTTCCGCGGTGCAGGACATTTGTCTCTCTCTCCCACTCGCGGCGCGCGCGCTCTCTTTTCCGCTCGCTCCCGCGGCTAATTAGCTCCCTCGCTTTTTTACCCTACAGACCTGCATCGGGTGTAATTGCCGAGAGAGAGAGAGGTTACCTCAAAATTCTTAGCAGCTCCTAAATTAAAAACTCGACGGCGCGCAACTTCCACCCCGCGCTCGACCGTACACGTATATATACATATTTATACGATGCGCACGCGAGCCTCGGGCGCACGCAATTTAATTAACAGTTAGCTACATACCCGCGGCTCGCAGCCGCGCGCACTCATTTTTCCAATTTATTATGCATGGCATTCGCGGAGAGAGGAAGGGAGGAAGAAGAAAAAAAAAAGGCCGCGTGTGGGCCTCTCCGCGCGAGTCGCGAGTTGCGCAATGCCCGTATTATGTATATACACAAGCGGATCGGGGGACTTATAAGGCGTGCACCGGACGACCGTAAAAACGGGCGATGGCGCGAGAGCCGCTTCGTTAGCCGCTTCGGTGGCCGTATATAAGTCTAGTTCAGGGTCCGTCAATTGTTTCGCCGAGGAAAGGAGATTCGCGCGCGGCGAGCGGCGAAGCCACTTTCTCTCCACACTACGCCCAACACACCCGACTCTCCTCCCGGCTCGTGTGTCTCCGTCGAACGAAAGCGAACGCAGACCACTTTCGAAAATCTTCAGCCGCGCGTGCGGCGGCTGCGGCCGAGGCGAATGAAACAAAAAGAAAAAAAAGGAAGCAGCGAGGACGCATCGGATTTTACTTTTTAAGAGACGCGCGCGCGCGCGAAAGTGGAGCGCCGTTGCGTAACCGATAACTTGCTTTCCCTTTTTTCGAATCGGTCGGCGTGTATAACGGGACGGCCATCGGTTATATACTTATTTAATCGCGAGGGATATCTCTCTCCGTCGGTGTGTGTGCTCTACGCGAGCCGCCCGCATAAATAACGCCGGGGGATTTTAATTGCCCGGCGCTTATGAATAATTAACCGGGAAAATTCAAAGTAAAGGCCAATAATCCGCGGAAAAACGGCGCAAAATAGTAAAATACGGGCTCTCTCTCTTGCGAGGGGGAGATTACCGTTATTACGGCAATAGCTCACGTAATTCATTAGAAGCGATAATGGACGTCCGCGTCTACGTGTAACTGTCCCAAGTCTCTCTCTTTCTCTCTCTCCTGGATGCCCGCTTAGAGAGATATTACGCCGCGCGTCCGAGCATTATTATTGGGACGCACGCAAAGACGGAGTCTTCGAGCGTACCGCGAATTACCGTCCATTACGAACGGCTGGCATTAAAATTCGCGCTCTTTTCCCCGCGAAATTCGACCGCGTTTCACCTCCGCCGTGTGGGCTTTCTCTCCCCGACCGCCTTTATCGTATACGCTAAAATTGAAAATGCGTTTGCGATCGCGAGTCGCGCGTTACGTATATCGACTTCTGCGAGAGCGCATTTATAAGCCATCGGCGCGGATACGGTCCCGCGGCGGCTTTCGCTTCCTAATCCGGCGGCGAAGATCTCCGCTCTCGCGCGTAAATTCCCCCCGCCGGTCTAATGTATATTCCAATTTCCAGGCTCCGAGAGCGCGAACGCCGGCAACGTAAACGCGAGAAATTGCCCAATAATCGGGCGCGGAAGTGCGGGAAATTTCGAGGCTTTCCGACGTCTATATGTGTATTGTATATCCGCCGGAGCTTATCCGCCTTTGTTTCCCGCACGTATTTTCGGAGGAAAGAAGCTTTTCTGATTTTATTGCCGTGCTCGCGCAACAGTTAATAAATTCCCCGCAGTCCTTTTTCACTCGCGATCGCTCGCCGTATATTTATACACACGTGCACTTGCGAACGGTAAAGGGGGGTGTCTCTTTAGCATATTGATTTCGATATAATGCTCGCGCTTTTTGTGCAGTTTTTCAGCGCTCCATACCCTTCACCCAGTTATCGATTCCTCGAATAGAGCTGCCACGGCGAGCTGTTATACGCGCGGTTCTCTCTCGCTCTTTATATAAATTAGAAAGTAAATCGTATCGCTAATGGAAAATAGTTTTCGAGCTCGTTTCCTCCCGCGCGCGCAGCTCCTCCGAATCGCCTGCGCTTTCGGAAATCGCACCGGGGAGAGAAGAAAGCATGAAATGACAAAAGACGACGACGACGCGCACGCGATGTATTCCCGAATCGACGAGGCCGCGCGGAAAGCCAGCCGCGTATATCGTAGAGCGCGGCTTGCTCCGTTACGTTCGGCTACGAGGGAGAGGAAGGAGAAGGAGAGGAGGTGCTCGTTGCTGTTGCTGCTGCTGCTGCTGCTGCTGCCGCCGCCGCGTCCCAA
Organism: Ormyrus labotus; assembly: GCA_035582975.1. Taxonomy (NCBI): domain Eukaryota; kingdom Metazoa; phylum Arthropoda; class Insecta; order Hymenoptera; family Ormyridae; genus Ormyrus; species Ormyrus labotus. The sequence continues at coordinate 20,160,214 of JAWWEO010000009.1, read as the reverse complement.
GGATCGCGGAATACCGTTTTTCAAGGTCTCGCGAGCTGCCGCTCCTCTCTCTCTCTCTCTTTTCCTCTCTTTCTGCTAGGCGAACGCGGCGAGCAGTCCTGAGAACACTTCCGAGCTATTCAGGTGCTTCCTTCTTTTATATTTCGGCGGCTCTTTTTTTTTCTCTCTCTCTCTCTCCCTCTCTCCGACGAGTTTAATTGGGTGAAATCCGACAAAAACGTCGGCTGGAAACCGAGCAACAATGGGAGCCGACTCCTGAAGTGTATTTAGTCGCCCGGATATGGGTTTGGGAGCTATTTTTTTTTTGTCTCTCGTTCGAGAGGGAATTTACGTCTTTTGTATGTGTATGTATTAGGAAATGAATTTTTGCGCGCTCGAGAGATAATTAATGTCGACGGCAGGCCGACGTTAATTGCTTTCTAAATTAATAAAACATTAGTTCTGTATAAACGAGCGTCGAATTCATATCGCAATATCCGTGACTCACCAGGCGTCGTTTAAATTCATTGTCCCTATTACAAGTTTATCAAAACAATAAAAATTCTTTTGAAAAAAACGCAGGAAGCAATCAATACCGGCGAGGCTTCAATTTTCCATTCAATCGGCGTCGGATTATCGTCGGTTTCTTAATCATCCGCGGCGCGCGGTAACCGATTTTAATGCCTTACGAAATTCGCGCAAAGAAAAAATAAACACCAACATTATCCAAGTGGAAAAGGAAAAGACCGTTCGCGGAATATGACGCGGGCCCCGATAGAATCCCAACTTCGCCGCGCGTGTCGCAAGAAAAAGCTGCGCGCACACATTTGCATAATACATTATTTTTTCTTCGGCGCCTGCAAGGCTGATTCGTCAACCTCGTTTTAAAATTCCTAAGCCGCGTCCGCGGCAATAAAACGTTTTTCGAAAAAGGCCTATACGGAGCGCCGCGCGCGGATTACGAAATTCCTGAATGCACGCGCCGCGATAAAGCAAACGGCGCGCGTCGACCTAAAATAAACGCTAGTTTTTCTTCTCTCCCGAAGCTCCATTTGTCAAAGGCAGCCGCGGACACAATGCCACGCGAGTCAGTGTTACGTTACTCGGCCCCGCGAAGGCTGTCGAAGCGAAAATTGTATGTAACCTCCTCTGGAAAAGCCAACAAGCCACAAAACTCGCAACGCTTCCGATCCGGCGAGGCGCGCCAAGTGGAACTGCATCTCTTTCCATCCGAAAGAAAGAGCCGCGCGTTTCGCAAGTTTTCCCATTATCGAAGGCGAATTACGAAAACGTCGGCGGCGGCGCAGCTCCTCACTTGGCTCGCACTTAGTGTTGCGTTAAATAATGCATGCGATAAAAGATAAATATACTTAGCCACTCCGCTTCCTCGACGGCTCCTTCCTTTTTTTTATACCACAACAAACAACACCGCGAGTGCACTCGGTTTTTTTTCTCTCTCTCTTTTTTTTTTAATAATCCCCGTCCTTGACACGCATTTCCATCCACGTTTCACAATGCATCGCTTGTGTATATACGCGCAGAGCCCAAGAGCGCATCGCCCGGAAATCGCAATCGAAGATGCGAGCGGCAGGGAGAGTAGTACCTGCGCGGGTATTACATACTTTCTCCGACTCTTAGGCCACTGGCGGACGTGCGAACATATATCTGTTTGCTGCCCGATGACAGTTCCCTCGATCGCCTTAACCTCTTCGCTGAGATCGGCGAGGTGCACGATCGGCGATGACTCGCTTCCAGGACCAGGGCATTAATAGTATTCGCGCTTGTCCCTATGGAGGAGAGGTTAACGTTGCGCGGTCCTCTCTGTTTTATCACTGCAGCAGGCCACAAAAATATCTAATCACACCAGCCGCGAGAGAGAGAGAGAGAGAACCGCGCCGCGGCACAGCGAGTCTCTCTAGCGGAGCGGCGGAAAGATCGCTCTCTCGGGTGTCAACGAACGGTTTTCTATACAAACGCGGGCCGTCGCGCTCTCTCGAGAATTCGCGCACACTCTTCTCTCTCGTGAAACTGCGGCTGCCAGGGGCCTCTTCCCCCTCGGATCGTCCCATTCGACGCACTGGCGGTGCTCGACGAGCTGGATTACAAAGCAAAGAGAGTTGCTCTCGGTGAAAATACCTGTGCGGGTAGAGAAGAGACGGGCAGTGTGCTGTGCGTTGTGCAGGTACGGGAGGTAGGATCGCGACTAGCGAGCGAGCGGCCCCTGGAGTACCGCTTCCGAAGTGCTCTCCGCGGGTCTGCGGCCCTCCTCCCCCCCACCCCCTTCCTCACAGCGGGGCCCCCCCGCCACTAGCGGCCGAGTCTAGTGCCTTTTACTATTGGAGCCGCCGCCTATAGTCGAGTCCACTGACTCGCGCCGCCGCCGCAGAGCTGAGCAGCTCTCTTTCGCCATGCATTGCTGAGCAGCGCGCAGCTGTTCCGACGCACGAGAGAAGCGGGCAGGCAGGCAGGCAGGCAGCCCGGGCCCCGAGCTCTCTCTGGTATAGGCCTGCCTTCGAATCCGATCGCGCGACAGACGCCGATTACGTTATGCGTTAGCTTAATTATGTAGGTTTGCTCTTTGCATTTTTCGGCGACGAGTAGTCGAGCTTTTAACGAAGGCTTGCTTTTGGCTTGGCAGCGGGATATTTCACGTTTTTTTAAGTTGAATTAATGGTTAGAAACTGCTGCTTAGTGATGAATTGTACTTTTTTTAATACGGAGCTGACGTCCTTGCGTGTCGAGCGCTGTCTAATTTTTTTTGTCATTTATTACAGTTTTCTTTTTCACTTACAATATTAAAAGTAAAATAAAAACTAAAAAAAAAACAATTTGGACAAAGGAAAGCTGCATCCACCCAACAAAAGAGCCGCGACCAAGATTTCAGGCTCCGCCGAGAGAGAGAAAAGCAAAAGTAAATAGCTTTTCTTAAACAAAGCCCCGTAGAGTCAATAAGTGAATGTAGAGCGGAAATGCAATCGAAAGGCAATAGCCGTCGAGAGCTAAAGTTGACTATGAAAAGTGACGTGCAATTGTTGTACGCTCGCCTGCGTGTGCGGCTCGAAGCCGTCAAACATTAGAGGGCGTTTAAGCTTTCGAAAGCGATGGAGCGAGACCCGTCAAGCTCCAGTTTGCTCGATTTGCATGAAAAGCTCGAAATTAGTTCGGTCAAGCTAACATTCGACAGCTCGACGGCGGTAACAATGCTGCCTCTCGCTGAATCGATAATTAGATCTCGGCCGAGAGGTTTGGCAGAGCGGTAAAGTTGCTAATTAAATAAAACTATATTTTATGACTACTTTGTAAATCGTGATGGAAGCCTGACAAATATAATTATTGTTGAAACAACCGTGACACTTGAAACTTCTGTACACACACGTCGCGTTAAAAAGTGAATAAAATTTAAAGTACTCTTTCCGGCAGCGACCCTTCAACGTCAAGAGGTTTCAGAGCAGCGCAACCGCACAGTTACCACCCAAAAGACGGATTTGCCGAGCATAAAGCCTGGCCTGGCCGCGTTTGTAACTTCGCTCGTCCTCGGCGCGGAGCCGCTTGTAATACATCGCTCGTAACGAGCGAAAAAGCGGCATATCCCCGCCGCGCCGCGCGACACTTAAGATAATTACGCGTACGATACACCCGACTCACAATTATGACTGATTCTCGGCCGTTTAACCGCCGACCGCGGAGGAGAGCCTCCTTCTTCTATTCCTTTAATAGCGCGAGATTTAATGAGTCCCCCTAATTAAAGCGGACGACAATAAAATTAAAATCTTTCTCACGCTGTGCTCCCCTCGTAAAGATTATTGTCGTTTAACGATTTGTTCAACGCAACTATACCAATGCTCGCGGTGGCTAATACACGTGTCGCAACGGAGAGAAAAAAATTCCCGGTAATCGTCGCTAGTCGACGATTAAGCCGCTTGTAAAAATCACGGGCTTTTTCACCGTTGCCGGGGCTTCTGTGCGTCGGGAGTAATTAAGAAATTCCCGCTTTTTCGCCGGATGGCTCGCGCGATTTCAGCTGATATTCCAGTGGCCGAGTCTCGCGGGCAAAAAAAAACGCCCGACGAGAGCGAATTCTTACCGTGGCGGGCTTTTTATCGGTTTTTAATTACTCTTGCCGCTCTTCGCGGAAATGATCGATGACGGCCCGTCGATTATTACGCGCTTTTCGCGAGCGCGCCGCGGTTGTTTCTCGTTATTCGCTGGTAATAGCCACCCGAAGCTGCTGCCCACTCGAAACCCCCTCCCCCCCGCTTTCGGACTCTGTCCATTTTTGCGCGAAACGAAAAAAGGCGAGCCTCGCCTACGCCGCTCGCCGATTCAGAGAAAGTTTGCGAAACCAGTTGCTTTCGAGTTATACATTTTTGATGGCTTTCGATATATAAAAAAAAACTCTATATATATCCCCGGTGAAATAATTTATAAAACTCGGCGCTCGTAGGAACTTTTTCGACCGCCGTCTATTTTCGAGCGAACCGACAACTTCCAAGTGAGATAAAATTCGAAAGCAACTTAAATTCAGCCTCGACAGGCGTATTAAAACTACATTCAAGATACGGCTTTGCACTCGTGACTCGCTTAAGCGGGGGAAAAAAAAAAAAAAAAACGTTTTTCCCCCAAGTTAAAAAGAACCCAAAGAGACTCGGCGAAGCTCTATTAATTGGGTCAGAGACTCTCTCTCTCTCTCTCTCTCTTGGAAAGTCCGCAGCTCAGAAAAATAGCAAAATGAAAATGTGCGCGCGGAGCGTGGCGTTCGGGCAAAGACAGAGGCAGGGCGTGGGCGCCCCCAAGGACTTCTGCTCGCCATTTACGGGCCGGGCAGCGACGACCGGAGATAGATAATAAGGAGAGAAAGAAACGCGAGGAGAGAGAAAGAGAGAGAGCAGTCACCTCCGCGGGGACTTTTCGGGCCGGTCGAGGCCAAGTTTTTCGCCTCTCGTCTCTCGTTTTGCCGTGGAAGGAACCCGAGTCCGGGGATAAATGAATACGCATGACACGGGAGAGACCGGCGTTTCTCCCATGTTAATCGGCTCTTTTGTCAGATCGACTGCTGCTGCTCGTGCTGCTTTTTATTGTTTTTTTTTTTTCAGGCCCGAAACTCTCTCTCTCTCCTTTTTACTTGTATTTTACAAAAAAAAAAAAACTCTCGCGTGCGGCAATTCGAATGCGAAGCCTGCTCGTGAGTCAGTGCCTCGAGCCGAGTGAAATTTTGAGGAATCCGCGCGCTTCTCCTCGACCCGAGAGTCATCGCACTTGTTATTCAGGAGAGGCGCGCGGAGCCGCGCGCCTCGCGTCACTCCGTTCCCCCTCCCCCCTCGAGGAAAGCTCCGATCCTCGTTCGACGCGCGAAAATATAATATCGCGCGGCGTTATCTTAATTCGGCAACTCTGGGGCCCCCGAAACGCGCGCGTGCTTTCATTTTACGGAGCCGCGCGCGCGGCGGCATCATCGCGATCAAAAAAAAGTCCCCGACCCGTGTTCCCTCGTCAAATATCTCCCCGGCATCTCTCTCTTTCTGCCGCTGCAATTTGTATTCAGGCAGCGCGCGGCCGCATCTTTAAGCTGAATCTCGCTCTCGCGGAGAGATGCCGTCGCGCGAGAGAGAAAAAGAGAGAGAGGCAAGTGGAGTGATTCGGAAATTCCGATTTCCGCGCGGCGCAGAAGAGAGCGCGTCGATCGACGCGGCGCGCGCAGCGATGATCGACGCGCCGATAAATCGACGCGCGTACTTTTTTTTTTATGCTCCTTTAACGATTTCGAGCGCTCGATTGTTATCGAGCGGCTTTCCGAGAAACGGCCCATTAGTTATATGAGTGATTTTTTTTTTTATACGTACATATAAATTCCGTTTATCCGCGGCGAGTCTCCGCTCCGCGAGTAGAAAGATTTTCATTCTTTGTCGCACATACCTGACTTTACGACAAGTCTAAATTTAGACGCTCGGGGCATTTAGCATAATTCTTTGCTCGGTAGGGAATGCAAATAAATTCATCGTTCGATGATTTAAAGTTTGCGCTCTCGGCTCGGTTCGCATTATTACGAGGCACGGCGTATTTTTATCGTCTAATTATGCGTTATTTGCCCCGTTACCGTTTCCAGGCCAGTTTTCCCATCTCTCCCGACGAGAGAGAGAGAGAGAGAGAGAATTTTAGAAATGACATTGACATAATGCCTCTGTTGCGTCGCCGGCCGCGAAACCCCGTCGTACACAATGTAAAAGCTTTAATGAACCGTCATTTTTGCAAATTAGGTCCTCCTCTCTCGCAACCCGGCAAAGTGACAATCAGGCGACCGACGCGGTTTATCGCTTTATGCAACAGATAAATACGCAGAAAAGAGGCGCACGAAGCGGCAGGATCGGGCGGGGGATTTCGCAAAATTGGACGGATAGCTCTCCGAGAACGAGCGAGTGGGCGTCTGAAATAGAATGCACAATTTGTCATTCGCACGCGGAGAGCGCGCGGCTGGAGGAGTATAAATCTAAATGTAAATCGCAACCCGCGCGCGACTTTCTCCCCCTGAACTTGAGAGGGGGACCGCGGCGCGAAATTCGCGAGAGTGCCGACTCCCGGCAGATTAGCAAACAAAGCTCGTTGCCGGTCCTCGGTATAACATATACGTATCAACTCGTGGAGAGGAGCCGTGCCGCAGGTGACAAAGGCTGGGATCACTCGACGCGGGGTGCAGTAACCCCTCCGCCCGGATGTATCTCACGGGGCGAGAAACGAACAACCGGGGAAGAAACAATAACGAGAGGCGTGGGGGGTGGTCCAAGGCGAGAGGAGCGCGCGGCGGCCGCGATCGTTCGATTATGCCCGCGCAGCGGCGGCGGCGGAGAGGAAGAACCGGGTCACGGTCGCGCGCCCAGCTGCTACTGCGCTCTCCGCGAAAGAGCGCGCGCGGCGTGCCTTGCCTTTTTCGGATATAACAAGTGGGCGAGCCAGCGCGGATGATGCGTTTCACCAATTCGTAGCGGACGAGCTTTCAGAGGAGCGAGGAGTTGAGCAACGGGGGGACAGTACCTCGCGGGAGGAGCGGTTATTGCGCCAAGTTTTTTCTTGGGTTATTGTGTGTACCGGTTGGCGAGGTGTTTTGAGGAAAATTAAGTGAGCCTCGTTACTCCACTGACACGGAACGGTTGCGGTCGTTTTCAGAAGATCCGGGCTCGAGTTTTAATTTGACGCGCGCCTGGTACACTTTTTCGAGAAACGAAGCTTCTTTTCAATCCGCCGATTACTTTTGCGTAAGATTAACTAGGGAACTTTAAGATACTTGTTAAAAAAAAACTCGGAGCGTTTAAACCGCTATCAATTTTTCTTACGACTTTCCGATAAATCAGTCCGTACAACTTTTGCGGAAAAAGGCGCAGCAGCTCCGCGCGCCGTAGAAAAATGCACGAAACAGCAAAAGAGCTCGACTCGCAATCAAAAACGCAGAAACCGTCGAAGAATTCCCGGCAGAAATCACGGCGCGCAAGCAGGTTTCTTTCTCAGGGCCCTCTGTCTTCGCGCCTTCGGGGAGGGCTCGGGCTTCTTTCTCTTTCCTCTTTTTTCTCGCGCCGCTCCTAAACGACCGGCCGCCGACGTGCATTTATGACGCGCACCGGGCAATTTCGGCCGGGACGGGATAGTGCGTAATATAAGCGGGGAATTTCGGCACGCTAAACGCTCGTATATATAGCGCGTGTAGCCGAGAGAGAGAGAGACGAGGGTCACGCCTCTACGAGGAGCTGCAATTTCGCGCGGGTTTATGCTCCGAGCGAAACAAAACAAACAGCCGTACAGACAGCTTTTCGGACGGGGGAGGGGGGAATATAATCTAGCCCGATAATTCCGACGGCCCGAGCTTAAGCGCCGTTTGATGTAAGCGCTTTTACTTTCGTTACGGAGTAGCCTTCTGGACGCAGTGTCTGTGTGCGCCTCTTATCGCGGTGGTGCATTAAACGCCCGTTAAAACTCTGTTTAAGGCCGGTGCTTTGTAAAATCCGCTCTCGTCGTCCTGCTCCTTTTTCGAGGCCCCGGCCGACCGATCGGTAAAAAAGCTCGAGGGCACGCAGATAACTTGCGCTCTTTCGGCGCTCGGGGAGTCCTAAACGCTTACCTCTCTCCGGTCGAGACTCCTTTTATATAGGTACCTCTTGTTCTCGTCGACGAGAAGGCCGCGCGTAAAAAGTCCGGACGTTTTGGAGAAAAAGCCATTTATCCGACGACGCAACGGCCGATTCACTTTCGGTTTCATCGGCGGGCCGCAAACTTGCATATCGCGGCGGGGCTATAAAGTTCCGCGTTAAAATCAATATAAGCGTACATATACAGTTTCGAGCTCGTATAAAAGAAGGACAATGAGGGCCGCACAGCGCATCGCCGGGATAATGACAGCGATCGCGGCATTGAGTAATTGAATTACTCCGGGAGCGAGAGAGAGACTTTCTCTCGATATTATAAAGCCCCGGCGAAAGCGCCCTGGCTTCTTTCATCAAATCGGTGTGCCCGGCCTCGCCGTATTTCTGGGCCCTTAGAGATAATGACTTTTGCTCGGCACGCATGTGCTCCTTAATTACCGACTTTTTAACGATCCTCCCCTGTAATTTACGAGCTGCGCTCTTGAAAACTCGACTTATTGCCTTTCTGCCCTCTCTCTCTCTCTCTCTCTCTCTTGCTTCTCTCGTGCTCTGCCTTATTATTCTGACAATCCGATGCTGCTCGCAAACGCTGCTGCTGCGGCGAGAGCCGCTCCGGCCGCCGCGACGCGCTCTTCTTTCGCTTTTGTGCTTTTTGCATTCTCCGAGGGGCGGCTTTCTATAACGATGAGAAACGCCATTTTTTACGCGGAATTTTTTCACGCGAGCCGAGGGGCTTGAAATTTAATCGTTTTAACGTAAACAACACGCTTCGGACTCTCGGCAATTTTTCCCGCTTCTGGCGGTAATTTATCTTATGGCTCTTAATTGACTTTATTAGCAGTGATTCTCATATAATATTCGCAATCGATTCTATGGAAAAGTAAGATCAAAGGAATAAACTGAAGGTAAGATTATATACTTTTTCTTCGCATAGCGAAAGCTTAAAAGTCGAGCACAAAGTTCAGCCCCGAAAAAAAAACAGCATATAGAAAACGTTAAAACAAGCGGGAGCAACAAGTGATCTGGAAAAAAAAAAAAAAAAATAAGCGGCCCCTTAGTTCCATAAATCGAGAGCGGGAGCCGCGGCAAAGGAGCTTAGCGATACCGAATAAGGAGCAGCAGCGCGTTCTCTCCCATCTTACTTTCTGCCCTTGAATCGCACAACTTACTCTCGCGCTCCATTGTGTCGGGGGAGGGCGGCCGCGGCAATGCTGTATTGTATACTCTCGCCGCGCGCTGCGAGAAGGCTTATCGGGACTTCCGAGTCCTCCCACGCGAGAGAGACTTTTCTCCGTGTCCGAGGCAGTTCCGCGAGCTTCTTCGGGGGGAGGCTTTGTCTGTGTTCTCGTGCTTGGCCGAAACGTCCTGGACTCGCGGATAACAGGATACACCATATACACAAGAGGCTTAAATGAAAAATAAACGTTTATTTTTTGTGTGTATTTTTTTTTTGTTTTTTTCTTTGTTAAATGCTGCTCGTCGCCGCTCGATATTGAATCGGTGGTCGGTTACAATAAGAGCTCGGAATGCAGCTATTTTATAGATATATAATTATATATAAATGAAACTAGATCGACAAGTACACTTGAGAGAGTATTGTAATACCTTTATTATTATTGCATAGGCGACAATTGAAATTCGAATAGAGCTGAGCGGATGCGCTAGATCTGACTTGCTGACAGCTGCGATGAGCTACAAGGCACGGGCTGGAATTATATACCAAACGCACACGACTCTGCTTTTTATGTTTTTTTTTTTTTTTTTTTAATATATCATTATTTCTTTCGGAAGAGACGAACCAAAGTCGTTTATTGCTTTCGTTGATATAACGACGCAGTCGCGTTTATCGACATTTTCCCTAAATTTTACATTACATACTTTTGCTAAGATTTTTTGACCGTTCGACAGTTTCTTCTACGACAGCGTACAATTTCTGCATGTAAGAAATATCAAGTGTACAAAGGTTTTTGGGGGTTAGAATAGAGATCAATAGCATTTATACTCCTACGGTGAATCGATGAATCGCGGGGGCCTCTTTTGCGTCCGACAAGGGCTGCTCGAGGTGTTTATTTTATTTTATTTTATTTTATTTTTTTTCGTTTTGACTAGACGTTGGCTTAAGCACACTGCAGTTCCATTCAGTCTTCTGGCTGATTCGGTCGAACGTCCGGTAGAAAAGTTTGCTCTCTGCTTTTCGATCGGGTTTTCATTTTGGATGATGCATCATCGAGTCACCTCTGCGTCGATTTAAAAATTATAAGTAACTGCTTAAGCATAACGTGTCTAACGTCGAGTAATACGATAAGTACAATACATAAAAACGTTAAAAGAATATCTATGTACAAATAAAAGCTCCAGCTCGCTCGTTTGTCCAAGTTAATACAAGTTTTTTAAGTAATGCTAAGGAGACTATCGAGTATTTACATTATGAACAGTGAGGAACGGAACGACATTCTACTTGGTTATACTCGATCTCGGGGCGAGCGGTTGCAGTTCTGTCCGCCTTCTGAAATTCGAGGCGACAGCGGAACTGGCCGTGAATTACATTTTCACGTTGCGATAGCCCCGTTTACATAAGACCTCAACTCCCGCGTTTTTTTTTATATAATCGCCTTGCTTCAAGACACACACGCACACACGCAAGAACACACACCCCCACGCAGCAGGTAAAAAATAAGAAGAACCAACTGGTCGATCCAATTGCACACATTATCGTCCCCCGGTGAGCATTGCACAAGTGTGTCTCGGACATGTTTAGCCATCGGCGAAAGTAAAAACCGGAGAGGGTTAACAGATTGAGACTCGTCGTCGTCGTCGTCGTCGTCGAAAAACGTTCGCGGATCGATCGATCTCGCGGCTTCGTCGCCGCTTCGTTCTGCATCGAGAAACTCTCGGAAAGCGCTTTTGGCCCCTCATTTATTTTTTTTTTCACACACACGACTCCCCCGGATCGCGGGTAGACTGTTGCCGCGGGCGCGCGCGGGGAAGACTCCGGAGAACGCGAGTTATTATACACCTTTGGTCCTCCGCGTATCCGTTCAAGGCGCGTATTTATATACGGCAATTATACGGAAAGAAAGCTGCGGAACCCGGGATTTTTAATTGAAATTTATGCAACGATCCCTCGGATATATATATGTATAAATGCGGCTGTTTCGAGGCATCCTCGAAAGGAGGCTACTTAAAATTAATAAGTGTACACGCGCATAAGCGACTCGAATTTCCAGCGCGGCGTGGCGGGCTTCTCCCTCGGGCTTCTAATTAGCCTCCGATATCCCCGGCGCATTAAAGTAAACAGAGAATCGCTGGGAAATATACAAATAAAACGGCGGCGGGGAGAGAGAGAGAGAGATTGAACTCGAGCGCGGCGCGCGGCGAGGTAACGTTTTATTAAATAAAAGATCAGCGGCAGGTTTATCTCTCTCTCTCTCTCTCTCTCTCTCTCGGCGGCTGCGGCTGCGCACGGCGGAGAAAAGGAAAAGTCGCATGAAATACGACGCGCTATGTAGGCTGAACAATGTACAATTAAGACGTAAGGGCCCAGGCAGTGAACTCGCCGCTATTATAATCGCGTTCGCGTCGAGATTGCTCGCGAGCGCGCGCGCATTATTCTCTCACGCGGACGCACACGCAGACCTCTCTCTCACACGCAACAATACACACACGAAACACAGCTGTTCCTCTCCTCCCTCTCGCGCGCTTCGCAGGAGCACGTCCTTTGCTATTTGGCACTTTGACAATTGCCGACACACACACACACTGCTTTTAATTACACGTGCGTATCATGGATGCATCATTCGCGTGCACTCTTCCTCGTCATCGTGGTTGCTCTTCTGCCCGACGTCACTCGGGGCGCGGGCACCGTCCGGGCGTGCAGCCGTCGTCCGCGGCGTCGTCGCCGGAACAAAGAGCGGAAGCAGCGGCGCCTGAAACAGAGAGACACACGAGCGTTTTCATTGACCAATTTCAGCAAGGCCGATGGCCGATTGTAAGGGGGGGGGGGGGCGGGGAGCTAATTAAGGAAAGCATTTTAAGAGGTAAACGCTGTTCTAAGGCTGTTACATATACGCGCTTATAATTAACCGGCGGAGTAGAGAAGCTTGTCGCGCTTAGCACGCGAGCGCATAAAGTTTAGCGTTCGCTCGTTTTCCCTCAAATTCCTCCTTCCTCCCGTCCCCGGTTTAATTAGATTTATTTGGAACTCCGCCTCTCTCCCCCCCGATCGCGAATCCGCTGGATCTCGCCGCGAGAGAAACTGAAAACGTATAATGCGCCACGGAAAGCCTCGGGACCGACTCTCGGTATAAACATGTACGATTATCCGCGGAAAAGGGAAGCTCTCGCTCTCGGAATGGTCTCGCTCTCTCTCGCGGCCCGCCGGCAGGCTCGCAAGGCTCGGAAATATTCGCCGGATAGATGCTCGGGCACTTAATATTAGCTCGTTACTGCCAAAGTCCGCGGAGGCCACCGCCGCACTTTAAATTCTAATTTTAATTGCGCTCATAAGCTAGCTCTGTTTACTCTCATTACAGCTCCGTAGATTACACGCCTCGGACCCGGAGTTGAGCGGCTGTCTTCCTCTCTCTCTCTCTCTATCTCCTCTTTCTTCTTCTTCTTCTTCTTCTTCTGCTTCGCGGCGTGTAGGTTTTGAGGCGAGGAGAACAAAGAAATATCATATCTGTCGAGCCGAAGGGAGACGCGCGGCTTTGTGCGCCTCTCTCGCAACGCGGGGATTTTCTTTGATATTCCGGGTTAATAATTTCGGATTATTTAAGCGGTTTTTCGTCAATCGGGGGGGACAAAAAAATAAACGAAGGCCGCGGCGAAAGATGGACGAGCTTGTAAATCTATTCGAGCCGAAGGTCTGAAAGGATTTCGCAAGTAATACCAAAACCGATCCTTTACCGTGAAAGAGAGCCATCGAGAATGAAAAGGGTCCTTTTGTCAATGGAAACAAAAAATTAAGGAAAAAAGTCGGATGAGAATTTCAGATTAATTATAAACGCTCCAATAGATTGTGAAGCAAGAAACAGTTATTAGCATCGATTATCGCGCTGAGCGAAAAGTTTAGTAAAAATTACCATACTGGCTAGTAAGGGCACCACAAAAAAAAATTACCATACTTTATAGGAAAATTTACCAAACAGTATAGTCAAATTTCTTACAAAATATAATAATTTTTTTGGTTTTGACAGTCTGTGCTGGCTTTACTAGAAATTATGGTAATTTTTACAAGATTATTTCTAATTTTTCCTTCATTTTTTCTTTCAGTGGACTGTTAAAATAAATGGTGGAACGCAAAGCTTTAACATCAATTTTCCCACAATCACTGTCCCACTCGGAGAAGAAAATCAGAAAATACATCTTCGATAAGCTACAATGTTTACAGTAAGCTTTCCCGTCACGTACAGTCCGAAAAAAAAGAAAAATTCAGCGAACGGTCTCTCTCCCTCGCGAGGAATGGCAATTGAAACTGACCGCGATCAGGCCTCCTGGAGCTCGCCCTTGACGCCGGGCACGCTGTGATGATGCCTGGAGGCGAGCCGATTAGCCAGCTCGTGCATGACGTCCCTGTAGATGACGGTGTCGAGGTTCTCGCCGAGCATGTAGAGCAGAAACCAGTCGCCGACTTTGCTGCGCCTGACGATCGTCTCGACGGCCTCGCGCCTCACCAGCCGAAACCTCAGCCGCAACAGGTAGACCCTCGTCCGAGGCGAGAATATTATTATGACCTGCGGGAAAAACAATTTTCGCCCCGCTGATGAGCTGCTCTTTTTTTTTCTTTTTTTTTTGTTATCTCGGCGCGCGCTTTTGAGGAATTTAAATGGAAAAGGGGTTTGGTTTTGCGTCTGGTCGTTCCTTTCGCAAAGAAAAAAATAGAAATCGTAATTGGACGTATATAAAAGTAGAAAAGGTTCTAGGACGTTTTGTCGAAAACCATTTTATCGACGGACTTTTTGTCGAAGAATTTTTGTCGAAAAGACGTTCTGTCGAAAACCTTTTTGTCAAACGGACGTTTGGTAGAAAACCTTTTGATCGAAAACCTTTTTGTCGAATGGACATTTGATCGAAAAATTTTATATATATTAAATAAAAAATTTGTTTTCGACAAAACATCTATTCGACAAAACGTCCTAGAACCAGTAGAAAACGAAGCGAAAAGCGACTCACCCTGTAAATGACGGTCAGGAGGCTGAGAACCCCGAGGAAGAGGAACCAGAACCAGAGGAAGACGTAAATCTTCTCGTTGACGACGTTCAGGGGCAGTATGCAGACGGCGTCGTGTCGCTCGACCTCGCCGCTCACGCCGTACTTGTAGAAGGTGCACTTGGTCATCCTCGGGAACACGTAGATCATCGGGTCGACGCGGTCCTCCTGGTCCGACTCGAGGAATCTCAGCACGTCGATGCCGAAGGTCAGGAAGGCGCCGTCGAAGAACCGATTCATCAGGAACATTTGCCCTGAAAAGTGCGCCGAGAGACCTTACATATATATATATATATATATATAATTGCCCCGCGTCGCAGATCCCTTACCCGCGATAAGCGCGCGAGAGCGCGCGCAGCTCTCGCACTCTTTAACGAGTGCTGTACGAGGGAAAAGCGTCTGGTTAATTTCCAGCGGCGCGTCGCCGCGCCGAGATTTATGATAATTGTCGAATTGAAGAGAGAGAGAGAGAGAGAGAGAGAGAGAGAGAGAGAGGGAGAATCGGGCCTTACCGATGACGTTGAGGAGGGCGAGCACCTCGCAGAGGTAGTACCTGTACGCCCACCAGTTGTGGAAGCGCAGATTCTCCCAGAGATAGTCGAGCAGCATCTTCTTCTTCTGCTTCTTCTCCACCTCGGAGCACAGCCCGATGTCGAGGTCCATCATGAGAGCGTGGATCTTGCCACCCTCCCAGCCCTTCCACAGCCAGCGCGGCGTGTAGAACAGGATCGCCTGCAAACAGCGACGGCGAAACGCCGGACTTTTAATATCCCGAGCGACTTTTCCAACGAATTGTGTATCTTTTATTGTCGCAAGTGTTCCAGATTCTCGATGTGGCTTCGGCCGTCGAGTGCATATGCTTGATGGAGTGAATTTTATACATCGCGAGCTGGCCGTTTTTAACGAGCGAGCAGTTTGGCAATTAGTCTTAATTTTCTCGAGCGCGGTAATACCAGTTCGATTTATAACGGGAGTGGCTTTTTTTTTTAATGGCGTATTAGGTTTTTGATAAATGTTTCAATCTTGTATTTTATATTGCGTCGTTTATAATAAAGGTATAGAGTTTGCAAGAGTTTGCACGCGGTGCACCGAAGCCACACGAAGAAGAAGACGCCGGAGAATAATTATATAGAAAAGTTTCCTATTATACAATACCCGAGAAATTCAATGAATGGGCAATAGAAAAATTTGCGCCAGAGTAAATAAATCTTGTAATTAAAATAAATATATTATTTATCGGGGAGCCGATTATAACCAGCTTTTGAAATTTGTAAGATTAATCTCGTAATAGATAGCCATCAGTATTATACAAGATTATCCGACATGATCAAAGAAATTTATCAGGCTCCTTTTTAGAATAACTTTAATCGAATCTCCCCGGATTTTTATTAATCCCCTCCCCCCGTGAATTGCCTTCCTAACAAATGACTTTTGATTCAGCCATTAAAATTCTTGGATTATCCTTCCACACGGGGCTTCCCACGAACGTGGAAAACTCGGATTTATCGGTGCACGGCGAATGCACATCCTCCTCTCTCCCCCCGGCTAATTTACGATCGGCATTCGATTCGTAATACACCGAAATCTATTAGCCGCCGGAACAAAAAAAAGCAAAAAACGACTCGCCGCTCATCCGTCAGGCGTGCGGCGGGCAAGCAAATCTGGCCTGTTGGAAGAGGAAGAAAAAAAAACGGGAGGGGGAAAAGGGCAGACTATCGAAATTGGAATTTATCGTTCGGCTGAATTCCCGAGGTTGGAGTATCTCCATTATTAATAACGCATTCTCCGACGAATTCCTCATCGCGCCGGGGAAAAACGGCATCGAGATAACGAGGAAATATGCCCTTTCGCACTCGGGCCTGATTAATGTCGAGCGGCCGAGAGAACAGGAGAGTGGAAGAGAGGCTGCTATTTTCGATGCGCGCACGTGTAAGCATCGCGGCTAAATCGGCCGAGTTCATCGTAATTGAAACTTGCCGCGCAAATGTTTTAATCCGCTTTCCGATGCTTCATCAGGCTTTTTCTCCGAGCGCCGAGAGCCGCGGCGCATTATTCTCGAGATTATCGCGCGCGTTTTCGGATCTCTCCGCCGGCGATGGGGGGGGAATTTTAATCACTCCTCGCCGCTGCTTTCGAGAGACGTTGACGCCTCTTCCGCAACGCTGATCTGCACGTGTCTGGCATGGGTATGTATCCCTCGATTTCGTTGCTTAAATTTTACATCTTTTGCGAGAGGAATTTTCTCGGCGATCTTTTGGTTAAAGTTTCAGTGAGTAATTAATCTCTTCACTCGACTGCGAAGTTTTCACTGAAAATACAAGAAAACCTTCTTCAAAGATAACGAGCCATTTTTGCCCATTACGCTAATCTTTGCTAAATTACTTCTCTCTCCGCGCACTTTCAATTTCGACGAACGGCGCTCATTGGACATAATTCCGATGGTTTAGTAAACACGCGGCCTCGGAACAATACCGGGGAATAAATATACGACAAAACCGCCTCGAGCCCGAAAATTTAGATCGCGGCGTCCGCCCGAAAATACATCAAAGTGCAAGAACCCGATAAAACAGTACGAATTGCGCGGCGCTGAAATATTCCCTCCCCCCCCCCCCCCCTCGGTTTCGATTACCTCATTCGCCGAGAAAAGCGATTACGCTCTCCGGGCCGCGTTTTACAATGCCATTAATAACGTCGTATTCGCCGGGATGAAAAGAGGCGAAAAGCGCGCCAGGTAAAAGCCGCCGCGCGCGACCTCTTCTCTCTCCTTCTCTCTCCGCGCTTCTTATTTATAAACCAAACGCACTGCGCGCGTTTTCGACCTTCCCGCGCGCATAATTAAGTTCACGGTCTCCCGCCGCTCGCCTGCACAAGAGGACGGAGACACCGTCAAAAGATAAGGGCAACAATGAGACGCTGCAACAAGTGCTAATGGACGGGAGCGCGGCTACCGAAGCTTTCGTCAGTTTCGCGGTCGGCCCCCGCGAATGATCGCCTTTAATAAACCTCTTTCTACTAAGGCGACTTTAATTATCAATTTTGGGAACGCGGTCGTTTGTCACTTACGATTGGGTAACCCTGCACTCGGAGACGGCGTCTCCCCCGTTGACTTATCAGATAGTCCGTGGCATCAATCACGCCAAATTCCTTGTTTACAAAAATGAATTTACATTTCTCCTCTTAATTACGGCGTGGCGTCCCCTCGAGTTTTCCGAAAAAAAAGGGAAACGCGCATTATTAACTTGGGGTCGCACAGAGGCGGGTAACGATTTTATTTCTCAGCACGCACAGGGCAGCTAGCTCCTCTTGCGGTATCGCGTGCGACGATCCCGGCGGCGATACGCGCTCTCCCCACGTCTGCAATTCCAGCTCCTCGCGCGCGCAGAGAGAGAGAGAGAGAGAAATCTTGATAGCCGCGTATTTTGATTAGCTCAGATTTAGGCTCTCGCAGCGGCGGCGGCATTAATTATCAAGGGAGCAGCGTCCTCCGCTCCGATTAGGATGTAAAATCGCGTGCCGCCGAGCGATTCATTAAAAGATGCTGTGTGCGAAGGAGAGACGCAGAGAGAGAGAGAGCTTATAACTCAATCCCCGCTGCCCCGTGTTTCGTAGGGACAAATCTCTCGATTTTTGAGAGAGCCGCGCGGAGAATTCTCCTTCTCCTCCTCCCCCCGAGAGCGACGCTGGAGAGAGAGAGAGAGAGAGAGAGAGAGAGAGAGGCCAGGCAGAGGAATGCGCCTCGCGCGGCGCGCGCGAATTCGAAATTCGCAGCTGGACGTGATAACAATGGACAATGGCCGAGCCTCCTCCCGCGGGAAATATATGGAGGCTTATTATGTTAATGGCGTGCGAGCTTGTATGTATATGCGGTGCAGAACTGCGAGCGCTTAGAATCTCTCTCTCTCCTTTCTATGCGCCGGTCTTTCTCTCTCTCTCTCTCTCTCTCGGCACGTTTAATGAACGCGTTTAGTCTATGGCAAAAATAGGAGGCCACAGCCACGCAGAAAGCTGAATTTCTACTCGAAATGAATAACATTTATATTCGACGACCCAGTTCTGCATTTAGTTTTCGGGAAAGCTTTTTAGTTTTTTTTTCGTAAAGAAAGCACCGGCTCGAACAGAGAGAAAAAAAGAGTCCGTCCGCGAGGACGGGGAGAGACCATCGGCCCGTAACGCCCGTCGTCGTTGGACACCGTCGTGTGGGAATGTTCGGATCGGTGTCGATGCACTTATCGAGTCCAAGGTACCGGGAAATAGTTGCCTCTCTCCCGCTGGCGCTCTGCCAGAGGGGGCTTTCATGCTATGCGCCTTCCTCTCTCCCTTTGTTGTTAGGCTAAAATCCTCTCGTGCGCGCTGTTGCTCTTCTCTCGAAAAGGTTCTATTTCCAGCCCCCGTCGAAGCGGAAGCCCGCAGCTCGGCGACAGGACAGTGTCTCCTTCTCTCTCTCTCCTCGGAAATTGTCTAGGAAACGGAAGAGGAGGAGGACGACACGGGAGGCTGTGCGTGCGCAGCGTGCATGCAAAACAATCCGGCTCGTAAATTGGCCCATTATCGGCGAGCGATCGCTCACGCGACGGGCCCCTTCTATTCTTCCCTCGTAATAACGCCGAGGAGGTATATACGTGTATATATATGTATATATATATATATAAGCCCGAGGGGCCGCAAATTATCCTCCCCGCGCGATTGACACGTCGTCGCGCCAATCGTGTAATCTCCTCCCGATTCGCGGAGAGCTTTTTTTTCTTTTCACCTGGGAAGAAAACCAGATCGCTCCACGCACGAGAGAGAGAGAGGGACACTAATAGGCCTTGGGGAGAGAGATGCTGCAACCTGTCTCTTAATAACTGCGGAGGCTAAAAACTCGGCTCTGCCAACGATATTCCGGGAATGCCCGATGCTGTTTGCAATAACGAGGGGGGGAGGGTGGGGGGAAGTTTTGAAATTGCGAGGCTTAATCGCCGAGTTGCCGGAATTGCGCAACAGTTTGCGACTGACAATGAGCCGTGAGGAGAGGAAGGAGGAACAGGAATCGCGTCGCGCGAACTCGATGTCGCACGCTGCTTTCCGTGCGTGCAGCGGTGCGGCTAAAGTTTTGGAAAAGCTGCGGAAATCGAAGAAGCTTCATTACCTCAAAAAGTCGCCTAGAATAACAAACGCATTACGAGCCTACGCGAAATACAGCCGCGAATCTCCCGCCGCTCTTACTTGCAGCAGCAGCGCGAAGATGACCCACTGATAGTACTTGTGCTGCTTGACCAGTGGATGCGGCCCGTGCCCGTGCACCTCCGTCTTCGACACGCCGCTGTTCGACACGCCCGGATACGGTATCGACCTGCCCAGTGACATGTTGAACGCGTGCACCATGCTGTAGGTCGTGTGCAGCCAGCAGAACGTCTCGAGCACGACCTTGTCGACCGAGCCGGCGGCCTCGCAGTGAATCGGCGAGCCGCTGATGCTCTTGCAGGCGAGGGTCAGGCAGCCGGCGAGCAGGAGGGCCACCGTCGCCCGATAATGCAGACGGAATATCAGACTGTCCTCGGCGACTCGCTGGACCTTGAAGAGCGACCGGATCGAGCCGAAGACGTCGATCATCTTCAACATTATGGGCATGTTTTTTCTACCACCTCAGCCGGACGAGAGCTTCTTCTCCAAGTCCGGCATCGCCGGACGCAGACGGGGGCGGGGGTGTGATTGGGTATTTTAACGGGGAGCGGCTTCCTCGCTGGACTCCCCCTTCCTCACGGCCGACGGAAGCCTCCTCCTGCTCCGCGACGAGAGACCTCCGGTTGCGCAATCGCGCCGAGGCATCCTTTGCTTAGCTTCGGGGTCCCGAGGCGGCTTCGACGACACTCCCGACGGCACTCTCATCGTCCTGCTGGCGAGTCTCCTGCCCCCGCATCGCCGCAGTCAAGGAGACACTGGTCCGCGCGCGGTTGATTCGTCGATCGACGCTGCTTGTGCGATTGGTGATCGCTTTGCGGATTTACTCATTCTCGATGGCACGCTTTTTTCTTCTTTGAGGTTAGGTGTCACACTCGCGAGTCGTGGTTAGTCAGGGCATTTTAAAACTTTCTTTTTCACGGCTGCAGCGACAAATTGGATAGGGTTTGCTCGATATTTCGGCCGCTCGATCGAGCGTCAATCGTTGATCCGTCGACGACGCTTCAGACACTCAGGTGGAAAAAGCTCGACTCCGCCAACGAGATGATATATCACTCTCGCGTAGAAGAAGCGACAAAGGCCGCCGGAATCATGATCCCTATTCCTCGTAAAGCTCTCGAGCCGAAAAGAGGATCCGTTCAGGACGGAGTTTCAACGGCACTCGGTTGCATTCGGTGTCAAAGAGCGCGGCTGAACGACTGTGCGAGAGTAAAAGAAGAAAAAAACCGAATGACCGAGGCGAGGAGAGACGAAGACGAGCGCACAGACGGTCAAGTTAGAGGCTCGCAGAGAGAGAGGAGGCCTTAAAGGGGAAGACGAGGAGAGCGAGAGCCGCGAGCCTCTTGGGCGCGAGCGAGATCGAGCGAGGGAAAGGGGTGGGAGGGAGAGACAGAGTAGTAGTCTCTCGAAGACCGGCCAAGAGACTTGAGGGGCATCCCTTGGCCTCGAGCAACGCTTGAACACATAACTTATATTATCTCGCCTCTTACCAGCTCCCCCTCTCTCTCTCTCTCTCTCTATCCTTACATACGTAGGCGCTGTGCATATACAAGCAGCGCGTCGCGCGCCGCGCGCGGGCTAACCGTGACACGCGTCCAAGCATAGCGTAGACCTCGACTACTTGCAAATCTCCGTAAGCCCCTATTTTCCGCCTCCGCAAGAGGCGCTTTTTCGCTTCCGACTATTTTCTTCCGCTACGGCTTAACCTCGCTCCCGACGCCAAATTACCCTCCCCTCGCCTTTTCTTTTTCCTCTTCGGGCCGTTTCTTGTAACAATTATTATTAGAAACTCTCTGGAGGGGGGGAAACGACGACGACGCTGAAAAGCCGCGCGAGCTTCCGTTATGAAAATTCGGGCTGTAAAATAAAGTATAAGGCTCATTAAAGAAAATGCCAATCGGCATCGGGCCGCGTTACCTCGCTGATCATTGATGCAGTGAAAAGCCCTTTTTAATTTGCGCGATGACGCTCGCCGGGGGCGAGGATGCATCCATACAATTTTACCGCGACCTCGAAATTTATAAATGCACGAACTTGACATCGAATATTCTCGGGGAGAGAGAGAATAGCGGCGGCTAGGCCATCCGGGCGTTGTGTTACATGCATGTGTATATATTTTTCTTCCGTGCATTTCATTGCACGCGATCGTCCTCTCTCTCTCTCTCTCCTCCTTCCTCTGGCTCTTGCAGCTGGCGCGCTTTTATTTTTTTTTTTCGCGGATATAAGAAAACCTGTTGTTCTAGATTGCGCTCGATCTGACTCGCGAGAGAGAGAAAGAGAGAGAGAGAGATAGAGCTCGGGGCCGTTTTAGCCGCGGAATTATTCTTTATCGCTCGCATTGTTCCCCGAGCACTTGATTAAAATGCCTCTCGTCTCTCTCTCTCGTAGCGAAATTGCTACTGCAATCAGGAAATAGAAAGAATATAATGTGGAGCGGCGCTAAGGCCGAAATTCCATTCTCTGCTTCCAAGTGCACATTATATATTTTCGCTTGAATAACAATAATTTTGGTCGCTTTTTTGCAAAAATTTGGCCACCCGAAAACTTTCAATCTCGAACGTCGAGACGAATTTCGGTCAGAGACCGGATTTAATGCTCCCTCCAACCCGCGATCCGCATCAAAAACGTTTAAACGTTTCTTCAGCCGCGAGACAAAGGCCCCCGCCATTAGCCACTGAAATAGATACTTTGAGGCGTAAACCCCAGTCAGTCCGAAAAGGCCGCGGCTTTCAAAATATTTCCGAAAGCACAACCGGCAGATCAAACGAGAGGCCTCCGTATATACGCATCTCTCTCTCCCGAGGCACACGCGACCGCAAATCGCCGCCGCCGCCGCGCTGCCGGAGCGCATCTTATACAAGACTTTTTTTTTTTTTACTTCGTCCTCGCAGACTCCCGGCTTCTTTTGGATCCCGAGATCCGAGCGATTTCTGAAACTTGAGAAGGAACGCTGGGTTTCAGCGTTTAACGCGGGTTAACGTTTCCGCGGAATTTTTTTTGTCGAAATCCTTTTAAACCCTTTTCACACAGTTGTCTCCCCTTCGAGGACGAGATCTACGTCGTAAATCAGCGGCGTAATTTCAATTTCAATATTCATAACGCTTTTAATTTCATTAAATCCTTAAAAGCGTCAATGAAAACTCATCGGGAAGATAACTTCGCGATTTCATCTAAAAAAAAAAAAAAAAAACAGCCCCGCGGGGACCAAAGCTCTCGGCAGAAGAGAGCCGTTTAAAAAAGCCCCGGGGGAGAGAATTTACGGGCGGGGCTTTCTTTGCCCGCGCGTTTAGTGTTTCCGTCCTGTCCGGCAGCGGCGATATCTCCGATTACTCAGTCGGATATATCCCACGCGCTCGCTGACGGCGCGCAGCCATCAATAACCGCCACGTACGACGACGACGACCGCACAGCTCTCTTCTCCTCCTCCTCTGTACGTAAAAGAGATCCCCCGTCAATTTTTCGCGCCGAACCCCCCGGCCCTCGATCGAAAGCTAATATAAGCTGCGCCGCGAGCCGGTTCAAGGCGTTCGGCTCATTGTCAGACCTGTGCGCGAGGAGGCCTTATTACGGCCTCGCGGCTCGCTCTCCCTTCCTCCTTCTCCCGCCACCGTCGTCTCTCTCTCCTTGCGGTGAGCTTTTCTCCGCCGCCGCGGAGGCACACCGAATTTTAACCCCCTCCGGCCCCTCTCGGACGTCGTAACGCGTCAATTAAGGAACCGAACGACACGCGACGACGTCGCGGCCGACGGCTTTATCGCCGCGCCGTTTTCGAATGCAAAGCGAGGCCTCGTATACGAGTCGCGTGCTGTCGCGCGACGCGACACCGAGGCGGTTTTGCATCTTTCTCGCTGCGGTACAACAATCGAGGGACACACGACGTCGCGAGACGCGAACGTAAAAAACGGATAATTAAGTGCGCGGACGGCGGCCTCGATTCGTCACTTTCGTTTTACGTTTCTCTTCTCGGGACATCTAGAAGTGCGTTTCCAACGGCCGACGGGGGGGTTTTTTTACGATTTTTCGTCGAATTTTGTTTATTTTTTCGGCAAGGTCGAAGGGCTATTATACAACAACGGAATCGAGCCCGCCGACGAAACTGCCCCGGTTAAAAATACGGATCGTCAAACGCGCGTTGGAAACACTATTTTCATCATTACACTGAGAAAAATGTCATACGAAAATTTAATATATCATATAATAAAAATTACTATATTTTATAGTAACGCAGGG
>JAWWEO010000009.1:20106230-20136412 GCA_035582975.1 Ormyrus labotus | reverse complement strand
TATTAATTTTTTCTATTAGTATAATAAAATGTTTTATAACTTGAATATGTCCCCGCATTACTATACAATATAGTAATATTTCTTATATATATATTAAATTTTTCTATGACATTTTTCTCAGTGTACCGTCGCGACTGTAATTCCGAAATAACGTTGTCTTAATTCCACAATAAAACGAAGAATTAATGACGGTAAATCAGTCTTGTCAGGGGGGAGAGCGCCGGGAGAAACGCCGCGCGCGCGCGCGTAAGTGCCGATAAATTTCTGGCCGCGCGCACTTTTAAAAATATATCGTTCGCCGAAGCCTCCTATTTTCGGCTCGTCAAACGCGGCGCTCGTCGCTCTCCCGCGCGCCGCGTTTCCGGCAGATTTTTCCCGCTTTCATCACCTGCTATAATTACAAAAGGCGCAGAACAGCGGCGGCGGCGGCAGTCGCGCGCGCGGATTAACTCTCTCTCTCGCGCTGCAACAGCAGAGATTCCGTCACTCGCGGCGCGCGCGGACTTCCACGCGGCACTAAAAATACGAAGGCGATCCCTACGGGCGAAGGCATATTACAGCGGCGTCTCGTTCGCGCGGCGCACGATATCCCGCGCTGCATTTACGAGCTGCAGCCCCGTAAAGCTCACCGGATAATAAAACAATGCGCGCGCGCGCGCTACGTGGGCAGAGCGGCGCGGCGGCTTTATAAAGAAGCTTGGCAATGAACTAGATGCGACAGCGACGCGGCCGGGGCCCGTGGGCGGGGATAAACAGCCGGACGATGACACTCGATATCCTTTAGTCCGGTCGATATTCGATGATTTCTTTTTGTTTTTTTGAGGGGTGGGAAGCTTTTCGTCCGAGTTCGTTAACTCTCTCTCTCGCGGGTTTTTGAAGAAGCGGATTATGCGATCTCTCCCTCTTGGGCAATTATTTATGCTTTATATTCGAGAAGTCGCGATAAAACTTTCGCTCTCGCCCATTAAATCTTCAATACCGGGCGACGCGGCGTTTTATTTCGAAATTACTATGGAGACCCTTAGGAGAGGAGAGTTTTATGCCGCACTGCCGCGGAGTTTAAGACCTATTATTTTTAAAAATGTATCTGCTTCTTTATCAGGGCCGTTAAATTCTATGAAACTGCTCGCTGACTGAAATTTATGATTATGGGATATATATACCCTAAAATTACCCTACAAAATAATTAAAAGGCTCAAGTTTCATTTGACGAACCTGTCGGAAATCCCCAAAAGTATATTAAGCGGTAATTTCTCGCGGCGGCAAACCCGTCTCCTCCGTCTTCGGCTCGATGTAAATTTTGTATGTAAGTAGGCCAGTTTGTAACTTTGCAAAAAAACATAAGGGGGACCGTCGGTGAGCGGAGCGCACCGTTCGAGAACTTTTTTTTTGTTTCAGGGCTCTCCTAAGAGGTGTTAAGGTTATTGCGAAAAAAAAAAAAAAATGAAAAATCCGCGGCTTTACGGCGCGAAAATTGTATTGTAAAAGCGTTCCGCAACAGTTTTCTTCAATGGGGCAAAATCGTTTCCGCAAACGATTCCGCGGTAACGAATGCTCGATCGCGTGTTTACACAGAGTAAATTAGCATGAAATATTGCAATAAAAAAAGAAAAAGAAACGGCGCGGCGCGTATCGTAAAAATAAAAAAAAGAAGTGCCGCTGTATTTTCTTAATGAAGGACAAGCCTAAACACCGCCTCCTCCGTGTAAATCTCGGCGGGCATAAATCTCCCGGGCGACTAATCGATTAAATTTGTAAATGAAAAGCACGGCGACAGGCTGCGTATACGCGCCGCGCGCGGCAGCCCTTATAAATAATCGGCGAGCGGCGCGCGTACGAAACTCCGCGGAGCGCGCGTCGATATATAGTGAGAGAGGAGAAGGAGCGCGCGGAGAAGAAGGATGAAAAAAAAAAGGGTAAGAGGCCCTCGCGGAATGCAGGCTCGCGCTCTCTCTCCCTCTCTCTGTCCTCAGTACACGCGCAAACAATCGTACTCTGGCGGACGATCCTCGAGACTTTATGTCCCGGGCGCTCGCGTAAAAAGTTGCGCGGCACGCATAATAGCCCCGTCCGACTCCTCTGTTTTTTCTCCCTCCTCTCTCTCTCTCTCTCTCTCTTGCCGGCGGGCAAGATGTAAAATTGCGCGCGGGGATCGTCCGCCGTTTACGAGGGCATTTGTCGTAATGCGCATCGCGAAATTTGCTGTCCCGCGTCGTCGGTTAAGTGGCGTCCGGCTGAGATTTTCGATTTGTTTTGACAGAGAGAGAAAGGAGCGCGAGCCGATCGTCGCCGGGCTGGCCGTCACTCGTCGAGCTGCATAGCCGTCTCTCAATAGGAGAGCAGAGGGCATTGAGCCACACACGGAGAACACTGAGAGAGAGAGAGAGAGGGAAGAGGCTGCGTCGTAACGGGATATTACGCGCGGTACCGGCGACTTCCGGCGCGAACAAAAGATCCATTTGTTACGAGCGCCTCTGTCGCCGCGTCGATATAGGATAATCCGCGGACGGAGACGCGCCCCGAGTTATTTAGCTTCTTCCGCGGCAAAACGCTAATTTTGCATAGCGGATCGAACGGCGAAATGGGTCGAGCGTCGCGCGAACTCTCTTTAATCTCTTCGAGGCGCAGCTTCGATTTTATCCGGATTAATCGATCGAGCGCGCGATGCGTAAAATTTGTATCTGAATTCGGATAAAACGTTTAATGGAATCGCATTGTTCAAAATACTCGCTCCGGCTAATCTGCATAGAAATCTGTTTGTTCGCTCGAAGAATATTGAAATTTGCTTTTCAAAACGAGTATAAGAAAAATCAACGTTACAAACTCGAAAATTGCTCGAGGTGTAATAAAGTTAAAAGGCATCGAAACGAAAAGACCCGCGTAAATTTAACCGTCCGAGATAATATTCGAGCAGCGCTATATATATATATTTCCCATTAAAAGTTTCATTCGAATTCCGCAATTCGTCCGCGACCGACTCGAAAGTCTCGCCGCTCTCTCGCGCCGCGCGAGTTCGCAATTATTAGATCGATCGGAGCGGGAATGCAAAGCAAAAGAGAGAGAGGCTATTGAGAACGTAAATGAAAATTACCTGCAGAAAGAGCATGAAGCAGACCCACTGATAGTACCTGTACTCCTTCCTCTCGGTCTCGGGGTACGACCTCGAGTTGTCGACGCCGGGGAAGGGCACCTCGTAGCCCTCCTTCTTCTTGTAAGCCGCGGTAATCGTGTATGTGCTGTGTATCCAGCAGTAAGTGTTCAGCACGTCCTCGGGCAGGTCCTTGCTGTGTATGCAGTCGATCGGATTGCCGACGTACTGCCTCGTGGTGACGATCAGCGAGAAGGCGATCAGCAGTATCACCGTGAGACTGTAGTGGAGTCGGAAGACCGCCGTGTCGATGTGGATGTGCGAGATCTTGATGAGGCTCTTGAGGCCGCGGAATATGTCCAACATCTTTCAGTGTGGGCACTATTTGGGGTGTGAACTTCGCAGAGGTGCGGAGAGTCGTGTACCCTCTGTCTCTCTCTCTCTCTCACTCACATTTTCGGCGCCAATGTCCGATTGCCAAGCCGACGCGGGCCGCCCAGCACTCAGCTGTACGTCGTCGTCGTCATCTGCCGGGCTGCTCCTGGCCTATCGGGGTTAAGCCTGTCCAGCCGGCCGATCGGTTCATCCTCGAACTTGCCGCCGGCGAGCGCCGCCGCCTGCTTCATTCGTCGCCGATGTGGGGCTCTCTCCGGGCTTTTTGTTTGAATTTCAAATCCGACGGGCGGACGGTGCATCCGGGCGCATCGTTAACCCCCTCGTTCTTACTTCTAGAAGAGAGGAACTTTGTCAGGCGGAGGACGGACGGCACGGGGGGAGAGAGGCTTTCTTTTTTTTCTTTCTTTTTTTTTTCTAACTAGCTGATTGCATGCGGAACTTTGTGCTACCGTCGGAAATGAGCAGGGCTTTTAGCGGCGATACGAGCGGGGGCTTAAAGTTGTCGCTACTGCCGTCGCCGCCGCCGCCGCCGCCGCTGCTGCTTATCGAACGCATAAACGCTGAGCTCGCGCGACGACCGCGGGAATTAAGAGAACAGATTTGGCTCGTCCGCGGAGCTCGGAGCATTCGGCCAACGAGCTGATTCCGAATTTTAGGAGGAGAAAAAACGCGCGCGCCTCTGCATACCTACTTCGGAAAATTCGAATCCGATGCAAAAAAGAAAAAAAAACGCGATCTATCCGTCGACTGGACAGTTTACAAAATAAAGCCCGCGAAAATAAACGATCGACCGCCGGTGGAATATCCGCGTGTCCGATTGCAAGACCGTGCGCCGTAAACGCGAAAGAAATCCCCCACTTGAAACCGCGAGCGCGAAAATAAGAAAGAAACGAGGCGGCTCTCGAGGAGAACTTGTTGTAAATATTTGGACGGCACTTAAAGCCCCCAGCTGGCACAAAAGTCGGGGCGGCTACTCGCAAAAATTTAATGCGACTTTGATTGACTTTGCGAGGAATCACTGTCGCCCCGGCTACTATATTCACTTTGATGTACTCCGGTAATCCTCCTCCTGGCCGGGGTGTAATCCTCTCTTTTTTCGCTTAAGAGCGACTCGTCGAAAGCCCCACTGTGCACCGGAGGAGCTGGAAAGGAGCGACGACGCGACGCAACGGCGATGATTTTGCGACGTCCCTTTTTTTTTTTTTTTACCGAGACGCAGCGCACGACCAAAAGGAATCGGCTCTCTCTCTCTCTCTCTTCTCCTCCGGCTTTAATATTTTATGGCTTTTAGAGGAATGATTTTTTCGGCCTTGAGCTTTATAACGAGTGCCGCAGCGCTATCAATTATTTACGGCCCTTTGCCCTATAAATCCATTTGTTTCGGGGACGACTTGGAAGACGGTCACTTTTTTGAAAAGCTGCGTACCAAAAAAAAAAAGAAAAAATAGAAATGTACCTCGAAACGGCAACACTCTTCCAGCGACTAAACACTAACGAAATCGGCACAGAAACCGGCGCGAACTTCGAACCCCGAAGCACTGAGAAGCGGAGGAAGCAGCCCGCGAGACTCGTCCGGCCAGACTCACCTCGCTCAAATAACGGCGAACGGGACTAAAAAAATAGGCAGCTCCCCGCCGCTAAAGAGGCGAAGGAAAAAGTAGAAAAAAAAAGAAAAAAAAGGAAGGAAATCGCGGCGGGGGAAAGCAGCGGCAGCAGCAGTCGTCGCACACAGAGAGATTGTCCGCGCAGCAGCGGCAGGCGGCGGAGAGAAGAAGAGCACACTTGGCATAGGCGCCGCTCGGCACTTGGCTTAGAGCGCTCGCTCGATTTTCGCCGCGAGGGAGAGGAGGGAAGGGATTTCGCGCGCGGCACGATATGGCGACGAAAAATCGCGGCCTCCTTTCCCGCCGCCGCCATCGCCGTCGCGGATACGCTAATAGAATATATACGGGCCCTCCTCGGCCCGATCATCGGAGCCGAGCCGGAGTTTATATGGGATCGTAAAGCCGCGAGTCGGGCGATTTATACCCGGGTAATCGCGCTCGAGCTTTCAATCGACCTGCTGCTGCTGCTGCGGAGCTGAAAGCGAGCTTTTCAATTTTAACGCCCTGCCGGCGATTAATGCGCCTGATTGAGTATAGTGCTGAAATTATAGTTTCGCGGCGGTTATTTATAAGTCTCTCTCTCTCTCTCCGCTCGATGCAAGGGACGATTCGGCGGAATTGGAAAATAAACTTTCGCCGGGATTTGGTTGTGGAGCCCCAGTATTTATATAAAGCGCATTATAAAAACGTTACTTTAACAAGGCGAGTTTCTTTTTAAAGCTCCGCCGCGACTCTTCCGAGCTTTTAAATTTCGGCGTAATCTAGTGACAGCTATTTACAGTAAATCCGGCCGAGCGCCGTGCCAAGGTATTAAACTCCGCGACGCCGCGGCTCCCCTGCCGAGGTTCGAAAGGGCCGCTTGGACGAGCGCTCTTGCGGGTAATGAATTCCGAACTGGCGATTTTCGAGTCCTTAAACTAATGAAATGTTTACTTACAAAATATAATAAAAGTATATTTTGCGGACACGGGAATGGAAATCGCGACCCTTAACCGGGAGAAAAGTGGATCGAAGTATAACGTTCACGGCGATTCGATGCTAAGCAGACTCCGATGCCCGTCGGTGCGCCTCGGAGTTATGGTCCAGTAAAAGTCGCCGATGATCCGATCTCAAATAAAGATAAATCCAACGAATTAATGCTGGACACCTTCCAGCCGCCATAACGATCCGGATAAAATCCGCGAGTCGATATTGTGCCCGCGGCGCGCGACTGCCGCGCG
Source organism: Ormyrus labotus (assembly GCA_035582975.1). Lineage (NCBI taxonomy): Eukaryota > Metazoa > Arthropoda > Insecta > Hymenoptera > Ormyridae > Ormyrus > Ormyrus labotus. Next base: position 20,130,104 of record JAWWEO010000009.1, on the reverse strand, counting down.
ATTTTTGATTCGATGCGCGTTCTATTTCGGCGCTGTAACCGCCGCGCTGCAGGAGGTTCGCGCACTTTGCCCATCGGCCGAACAAAGAGGCCCCCGGAATAGCCCGTTCCTTGGGGAATCCCGCAGCTGCGGTCTCCATTATTTTTTGCTTCTCTCTCTTTCTCTCTCGCTGAAAAGGGCAGAGCTTCTTTGCTCCTGCTGTCGGACTAATTTTGGAGTACGTCGCCCGCGGGATAGTTGCGCTTTCTGCGAGTTCCGTTTAAAGACCGACTGCTTTTTATGGGTTTTGCGCGCGGCTTTACGAAGATCTAATATTTGCTTTATTTGGTAAAGTTCTTTTCGAGAGACGCTCGACCGCCGCCGTAAAAGACTGTTGATATTTATTCCTCGGAGGAATCTTAAAATAGAAGAAGTAAACGGCGACGCGCGTAAAGATACTTTTTTTTTCCCCGCATATAATTTGATTGAGCGTAACCGAAACACGATATACGCGTTTCGCGTCAGTCGAGCTGTGAAAAGCCCGTAAATTTTCTAAATAGAATCGTTCTGACAGGCCGGCCGGTATCAAGACGACCCTAAAATGGCGCTATTTTAAGCTTCGAAAACCAGCTCTCTCTCTCTCTCTCCCTCTCCGCGGCGAAATATCCATTAAGACGGCCAAAGCATGACAAATTAGCGGGGCTTAAAAATACAACTCGAAACTCGCCCCCTAATAGAATGTAACACGTTTTTTTCTCTTCCTTTCTGTTTCATTTCAAATCTCCCGCCGCCTCTTAGAAAGGCGCGCGAGCAATTTATCTCGGCGCGATCTGCCGCATTCGATTAACTTTTGCCAGGGGCTCGACTCTCTCTCTCTCTTCTCTCTCTCTCTTTCTCCCACCGCGAGCGATATTCGCTGCTTAGAGTCGCACTGACAGCCCGAAAGATGGAGAACCGAGCACGCGTTAATTGAGCTCGTAATTCGAGTTTAATTAAACGCCTTTGCAAACCCGCCTGCTGGCTTACATATACATGCAAATGTATGAGCGATTTGAATACAGGCGATATATATAACTCTCGGGCGCCTCGCGTATATCGCACTGATCATTATTTTAACACCTGGATGGCGGGATTCATTTATTTACTTTGCCATTTTGTTTTGAAAACCGATCGATCCTCGCCGGCGAGATATACATATATTATATCTACGAGTGCCTTTTTACATATGCATCGAGTGTACATTGGAATTTATGGAAAAAAATGCCTCGTTCGGTATATAGAAGGGCCGCGTCGCGCGTGTATAAAGTTTTATCACGTGTACGTAAAATTTTAATACCGCCGTCGTACAATATTTCACTCTCCGCAGTCACGGGCGCACACGTGTCGCTGCGGCATGTTATCCGAAAAATGTTCCGCACACCGATATCATTGAGACCGACGAAACACCAATCAGCCGCGCGGCGAGCAACTAGTTATATTGCTCAATCGATAATTCGCTTTTCTCAAAAGCGCCGCGGAGAGAAACGGTTAACGGTAACGAGCGAGAAATTATCAAGGGAATCGTGTATATACACATCCGTTATGTAAACGCATTGTTCGAGGATTTTTATTGCCGCCAATCGCCGGCGAAATCGAGAGGATTGAAAAGTGCATAATTCAGCTGCTCCTCGAGGCACAGACAAAAGAGAGAGAAAGTCGGCAACACTTAATCCCCGGGAAAAAAAGCGGCAGCCGTTTTCCCCCCCGCGAAGTAACGAGTTCGAAATCGAATTCCATCGGAAAAAGGTCGGTTAATCGACGATACGTCGATTAGCGACGCGAGCAGGCCACTTGTTACTCGGCCGAGCCCGAATTTCGTCCAATTAAGCGGCTCGTACGCATCGAGTTCCCTTCCGAAAAAAAAAAGAACCCGATAATCCCCTCGTTCGTCGGTGTATAATTAGAAAGTCAATCGGCGCGTTGCCACTTGTTACAAGCCCCTCGGTTTATAAAAGTGGAAGCCCGCCGCGCCGTGACTCAGTTTTCCTCTCTCTCTCTCTCATTCTCTGCTCCAACTCCGATACGGCTAAAGAGTTATGACGTTTTGCATAATTTTTCCTCGAAAGCGCGACTCTGGCGCGCCGCCAGACCGATTCTCCCCGCGGCCTCACACGCCACACCGAACGAAGTAGAAAAAGCCGCGCGCGCCGCGATTAAAAATATCGGGAGGGGGATATACGTACAAGTGTTGCGAGCCGAGAGAGCCCAAACTGTTGATATTTATCATTTGTTGTTCTTTCGACATTTAGACCCGGAGTGTATATCGGCTTCTTCCTCCGGAGCCGGATTTGGGGAAGCTTTCACGCCGGAATCGGTTGGCGCTCGAACAACGTTCCCCCCGAGTGATTTAACTCTGTTTGTAACTGCCTCGCGGCGGTTCCAATTTTCCGAGCGGGAGTTAACGTCGCGTTTTGTAAGAGACGGCGATTTCGAGTTGTCAAGCGGCGCGAGAAAAGTGGACGATTCGTTTTCGGAGTTTTTCGACGAAGTCTGCTTCGACGGGTAATTTTTCATAAAAATTGTATACGGTCGGTGTCTTGGCGCGTGCCGTCGCAATATATTTTTTACCGACTTCCGCGGGGATAATTTTTCCTATTTACATTTGTCACTTTAGCGAGTGATTTAGTGAGTAAATAAAGAGTGTATAACAAGCGGAATATTTTTCCGGGGGATTTCGATATTCCGCCGTCGAGGATAATTAATGATATTTTGAATACGATTCGGGGTACGGCTCTAAACATCGCTGAAATATGAATATTTTTATGAACAATCGAGGCTCGAAAGGACAAATTTATATTTAACAAAAGCTTCAACGTAAACCTCTTGAATGATCAAAGAATCTTTGGCATCGACCCGAGAGCGTCGAGACGATTTACTCGCTTGTCCACCCCGAAACATTGTATCGAGCTGATGTTTAAACGCTATTAAATCCGAGTTCCGCGAATGATTCTTCATATTTATATTTACCACCTTTTCCCGAATTTCGACTCACGCAAAATCCCCGCGAGCGGCTCGCTTAAAATTATTCAAAAGGCAAAAGACGTTTCAATCGGGCATTTTTACGGCGGATGTAACCGGTATAAATTTCGAGCGTCGCACGGAGGAGGGTCCCCATAATAATTCTGGAAAAGCAGCATCAAGCGGCAGCAGCAGCAGCAGCGACGACTATCAGATATCTTCCGCATTTAACTCGGGGCTCAAGGGCAAAAGCGAACGAGCGAGCAACCGGCCAGTCAAAAGCCTCGCTAAATTCCCCTTAATCGGACAGGCCGGGAGAAGAAGAATCGCGCGGCGGAGGAATAAGAAAAAAGTCTCGCCGGAGAGAGGAAGAGAGAGAAGTCAGGCTCGACTGCGACTCTCTCTCTCTCTCTCTCTCTCGGGCAGGGCTTCTATTTTTACGCGGCGGAGAAACTCCGCGGCGGTGATCCGGGGGGGGGGAAGGGGAGAGAGCACAGTACCGTTCGCCTCATTCGATTAAAGCCTCTCGCTCTCGCGAGTCGTACATCATCATTAGAAATTTATGGCCCTTCCGCGGCGCAATTTGCATTTTGCCGTGCAACGCGAGCGAGTGCATATCCCCTGAGCAAACAGGGGGATATCCTCGTTTTTTTTTTTTTTTCGTCCCCTCCCCCGGCTCCCCGAGAAATGCTTTCTCTTTCCGCGCGCGAGCGTTAAACTCCGGCAAACGGAAAACAGCTAGACGCGCGCGCTTGACCCTGCCCTCGGTGAGAGAGAGAGAGAGATACCGATCGATTCGAGAGAGAGACTCTCCGCTATTTCCGCGATTTTTCCGGCTGCGCCTCGCTCCGGAATTTCGAATTTACGCGTAACGCCGCGGCGCGCGAGAGCGGATCGAGAGATATCTCCCTTCGATTATATTCCGGAGAGCGAGTCTGTATATAACGGTGGATTTCAGATAAACGTAATTTTAAATTTTCGGCGGCTGATTAATATCGGATGTATACCTCCCGAGCGGGGCTCTCTCGTTAGGCGCGGCGAGTATAATTTTACAGGCGAGCGAGCGCGCGAACCGATGTTCCAGCGCAACGATATTTTATGCGAACGGACTCTCCGCGGCTCGTTCGTTCGTTTGTTATAGGCAGAAAAATAAATTCGCTCGGCCGCTGCGGCGGGCTGATTTTACCACGGGAACAATTGCGGCTCTCGCGCGTTGCTCAATCGGCTGATTTTCCGCGGAATCTTGCGCCGCGGCACCGATCGCGAAACGCGGCTTGCTTAAATATCGCGGAGTGAGTACAGTTACGGCTCTTTATCGGCGGTGCGTGTAAATTATTGAAATGAAAACTCGGTATTATCCTCTACGGACGAGACGCCGATGTATAATATCCCATTGCGCGCTATTAATTTCACTGGAGTTTGCGTCAATAATCGCCAATTACCGCATAAAGAAACAAAAATTTCGTCCACTGTTATCCAGCCCGGAGAGCCGGGCAAAAAGACCGCTCTCGTCCGCGCCCCGAATAAATCATCGGCCGCGCGCATCGTCCGCGCGCTCTCTATTTATTATCTCTCGCGGAGCCGGCTCCGTAGTACGCGCTATTACGCCTCGCGTAACGGGCTCTCGCTCGGCCTCTCTCGTACGTAATGACGCAAGCGAGCGCAGATATCGGGGCGAGAGAGCAGCGGGGAATTACATTATATCCCCGCGAGCCGCAGGTGCGAAGACCTCCTTACCGATTCCGGCCGAGCGTTGCACGTATAACGGCCGCCCGTATTTTTTTCAGCGGAGCGCGGAGAAGCAAGCCCGGGACGTGATTCGGCGAGGCGGCTGAATTAGAGATGAGCTAAACAACGACGACGCCGACGCCGCGCGCGAAGCGGCGGAGGACAGGCGGGGAATTCACGTGGTTTTCAACCTCATCCGCTTCGGCGAGCGATTTTCCTTTTGTTGGTCGAAGGTTAAAGACCCGCTCGGGTGTTCGCTGGGCGATGCGTAAACTTTCGTCCAGAATTCGCGCTAACTATAGCCTTTTGTTGCAGTCGGTCCAGTGCCACGTGTTGACTTTGGCCAGTATTACCACGTTCGAAGCTCGCCGAGTCGCCCTTCGCTCTCCGATATCCATATTATCTCTCTCGAGGGAGAGAGTCGGCAAATTTACGTAAAAAATAATTCTCGTCCCGGCGAGTATCACTCACAAATCACAATAATAGCAGCAGAGGGCGGTAGCCGCGGCAGAGTATCTCTCTCATTCTCTCTACTCTCTCGTCGCGCGGCCTCCGAGAGCCACGCTTTTTGCACAAAGTTCCGCGCAAACTCGCCGAGGGCCCAGAGCTGTCTCTATCTATTTCTCTCTCTGTCTCTCTCTATCTTCCGTCCCCTGGCGGTCCGCACTCCGTTATATACCCAAAGCACACACCTTCCTCCTCGCGAGAGAGAGCTCCCGAGCTCGTGGACCGATACACGCACTGGCCCGCGGCTCCGAACACTGGCAGCGGCTTCGCTCACCTCCTCCGCGCGGCTCCGAGAGTCAGGGTGCTGCTCCAGGAATAGAAACGATCCGAAAGAGAGAGAGAGAGAGAGAGAGAGAGTGAGAGTATAACGCAATGCGTCGAGCTTGCGGGCGAAACGTGACGGCGTGCTCGAACGAGAGCGTGTTTTATATTAGGCTTTCGGACCGAGGTGGAGGAGAGAAACATGGAGCTTTTACGTTCTCTGACCCGGGGTGAAGAGGGGGGAGTAGCGCTACCTACGAGACGATGATGACCGTTTTGACAGCCGCGAATGGCCACACGTCGACGGGGATCGCCGACCGGCCGCCGCCGCCGCCTTTTCACCTGATCCGCTGATCTTGACTGCGCACCGCGGCGTGGTCGCGCCCTCGCCGCTCTCCGGCTCTCCACGGAGGGCTGCGTGCGTACACATACCTTTTTTCTCACTCGCCGGGGAAAGCTCGACTTTTACCACCCGAGGAAGCCAGCTAAAATTGTATAAAGCTTTCTCGCAGCGCACTTTGTGTGTTCCGAGCGAACGGACAGACCACAAAGCAAAGGGTTTTTCGTTGTTCGACTAAACGGCTCGAGAGATCATCGGCTGATTTACGAGTTAATTTTGGTGTTCCGGTGTTAATTTCGGCGCGCTTGATCGGGGAGCTTGATTTATCACCGCCGCCGCCGATATGCACCGCCGGCAGCAGTTCTTTCTTTCCTCCTCGCTTCCTCTCTCTTCGCCGGCGACCGTGTTGATTTGACACTATTAGGCAGCGCGCCGAAACACTCCCGCTTCGTTCCCGTCTTTATTAACGACGTTTACCGATGCGATGCAGCTGAAATTTCGAAATACCGTGCCGCACCTTCGAGGAGAGAGAGAGAAAAAACCGGGGAGCTCATCAAAATTCACCGGCACTCGAATTTCACTCGCGAAACCAGCGCGAAAAAAAAATGGATTGTGCGATTGACAAGAGAGAGAGAGAGAGGCGCGGCGACGGGGAGGGTGCGAGCACTCCCGGAGCACTGACTCTCTCTCTCTCTCTCTTCCGGCACACACGCTCATCCGCGTGCCGGCTTCGCCCGTCTTAATCCCTCGCTAATCCATTTGAGTCCCAGCCGTCATTCATCGTACATTTCCTCGGCGGGAGGTGCTTCGACCTTTTCGCCGGGGTAGGGGGACAGCGCTTTGCTTTTCTTAATGTCGTTGAAAAATTCGGGAAATCGGTGAAAACGGTCGTTGGGTGGGAGATTCGTCGTGCGTAAATCGAGAGTATATAATAACGAGGCGATACAATATGGTACGTATACTGTCTATTTCTTTAGAAAATTTTAATCAAAAACTTTAATATCGAATCTCAGTCGTGATACATTTACATGAACGCAGGCAGTTACACAGCGATTAATGACAGAAGGGCGTGAATCACGAGGCAAACTTGGCCGACCCCTGTTTTTGACGCAGCGTCGCCTTCTCCCGCAGAGACTGATAAAACATGAGGCTCGGTATGCAGTGCATGTCGGTGGTCACCCGAGCATTGTTCTTGCTCCTGCAGAAGCCGAACGAGCAGTAGTAGCTGTCGTTGCCGGGCGTGTAAAGGTAATCGGGATCGCAGCCGAACGGCATCTCCAGGGAGTCGCTCCTCCCGCCGGCTCCATCGACCAGCGTCATGTAGTGCTTGCCGTTCATCTGATCCTTGGCGAGGAGGATGAAGCCGCCTGTCCTCAGGTTGTACAGCCAGGCCTGCTTCGTGTAGAAGCCGATCGTCCAGGTGTAGTTGAAGATCAGCCGGAGGTTCGTGTCGTACTGGTAGCAGGAGACGCTCTTGTTGCGTGGTATCAGCCAGCAGTAGCCGAACACCTCGAACTCGTTCGAGCTGACGAAGGTCTCGTTGTTGTCGTTGACCTTGGGATCGATGTGGGCGGTCTTCGAGTTGATCACCTGGCCGCGGAAGTTGAGGATCTTGATGTTGAGCATCTCGTCCTCCTCGACGAAGACCCAGTAGCCCCTGGCGGAACTGTTGCTGGAGACGGCTGCCAAGTGCGGGAAGTGAGAGTAGCCTGGTTTCGTGAGCGAGGGATCGTACGTGTCGTCCTGGATGGGTACTAATTCGTCGATGATGTCACCTGCAAGACGAACGATTGCAGCGGTAATGCTACTTTTTATCGATTTCGCGTGTACGGTGTAGGAGCAGAAAAATATTTTTGACAGGAATTACCGTACTTGTTGGTAAAGCAATGGCGATGGAAATTTGTTATCTATTTTTTTTCAGTGATCCGCGATTGCTTTATCAGGCGGTATTCGACTGTAGGATTCACTCTCTAGGTACCTTTATACCTTTCTTATCGTACGAGACCTTGCACAAGCGCTTCTTGCACAAGTCCAGGTTCGAGAATATGACGTCGAACCCGTTGGCGTAAGTAATGACATACGGCTTTCGATCGGGCTTGTCGGCCTGCGGCGGATCCATCGTCAGTCTGCTGACGTTCTTCCACTCGCACTCCTCGACGTTCGCGAGGTAGACGTACAGCAGGGACCTGTCCGCCCTGAGCGTCCACGTGGCCACGACTGTGTCCGGATCGAGGTAGTAGACGCCGAGTATCTCCTTGCCCTCGGCGGTGAGGTTCGTCCAGCAGGTCTTGCGGAAGCTCATCTCGTCGGCGAAGCGCTCGATCGTGAAGACGAGGACGTTCTCGCCGGGGTGGAAGGTGACGTTGTCGAAGCCGCTCTTCGCGTAGACGAGGCCCGGGTGCTCGCCGCCGTAGCTCGACAGGGAGAGGAAGGACTTGTTGTCGAGCTCCTTGCGCAGGTGCTTCGGGGTCTTGTGCATGTTCTGCTGCTGCTGCTGCTGCTGCTGTTCCGCGCGGGACGAGGCGATCATCAGGCAGACGACCGAGAGCAGGCCGAGTGGAAGCCTCATTTTGTCGTGCGAGAGAGAGAGAGAGAGAGAGGGAGAGGCGGAGATTGCTTTTAGGCTTTTTAGCCCGGTCGCGAAGCTTCTGAAATGAAGGTTTATTGAAATGATACATCGTGTCTTGACAGTCGAACGAAATAAATGTAAAAAAGAAATACATTTTTTCAATGATATTCCGCGATTTTTTCTTTTTTTTTTTTTTAAACCAGCGATTATTATAAATTTAACGGTATAGTAAACTTACCTCAGCGTAAGAAGCCTCTTTCGTGCTTGGAAATGTCGTATCAGCGCGTTGTCAAAGTATCAAGTTGTACTGCACTTTATCCGATCTCGACTGAGGCAAATCTACCGCAAGGTTCGAACTACATGAGCTTTATTAAAGTCGTGCACGGAAGGGAAGGGATGGATCGCCGCAATGGAATAATATGCTTTCGCCTCGATTTAAGCGATGCGTTGCGCTAACAAAATATGTACGGTTACGCGATATAAAAGCGAACAAAATGACACATCAACAATTTGGTAAAAACTGTATACAGTGCAGCTTAAAATTTTCCCCAAAAAATAATCATTTTTCTCGTCGAAACGTTTTTTCCAATGTCTCGAGAGGCGAATGTCTTCTCCCCCCCGACGCAAAAACAGCGATTTAAGAAAGGCAATCATTTTCGATAATCTACTTATGGAACTAATCCAATAAGGTTCCGATATTAAACCGCGGCACTCATAGGTAAGCACGAGCACGTCCACGGGCGCATATACTTTGGATTTAGAAATTCGATCCGCCGAGCGTGACGGGGCGAAAAGTTGGGCTCTGTACATCCTCTCTTTCTCTCTCTCTCTCTCGGCGGCTTATCAGCGCGCGCGCACTTACACGAGAGCCGCGCGCGCGCCGCGCGTCTGCCCCGGGAATAGAAGCTACTTAGGATATCTTTTTGAAAGCGCTCCAAATCTAAAGTTACGCCGATTGAGATATCAGGAAGTCGGTAAAAAGAGCTAACGAGAGAGAGAGAGCCCTAAATGCGGCCCCGTGAAACACTTCCCGAGCGCGATCCCTCGGGCTGCGCGAGAGCAAAAAGCTCAAGCGGCGGAGCTTGCGGGCAAAAAATAGCGGAGATTCCTGCGGAGAGGGGAATGCGCGATGCTCTCCGGTATGGTAAAAAAACTCGATCTGTTTCGGCGGAAAGATTCCTTTTACTTTGTAATCTGCGCGTATTTCGTTGTTGCGGAGTCGGGTGGAATATTAGCGTCTCGCAATAACTGCAGAATTTAACAGCAGAATAATTGTCAACGCGTTCTGCTGCGCGGGCGAAATGAGATGCACTCTCTCGCGTTGGCGGATAAAAGTTAAATCGACTACAGAAAGAGGATTTCCCGTCGAGCGAGCAAAGGAAGAAAGTTACGCGAGTCTGCCGGCGATGTAACAACGGCGGGAGCTTTATAACTTTCTTGGGAAACTGTCGATACGTCGACAGTCTCGATATCGACGTCGCCGTAATTATTCTCTCTTTACGGCCAGCGTATAAAAGGGGGAAATCGAGGCGGCAGCGATGCACTCATTAATTCAGGCGTAAAAATACAAAAATCTCGGTCTCGCGCTCGCTTTGTCTCTCGTCCGGGGCTCCTACTTCCGCGCTGCCGGCAGCGGCGGCGGCTCGATTTTTCACTCGTCTCTCTCTCTCTCTCTCTCTCTCTCTATATCGGACCCCCCGGCTGTCGTTCCGTGTTTCTTCGCGACTTTCCTGCGGCCGAGGCAGCTCCCTTTTTTAAACAAGTCCGTCGCTCCCTCATTGATTACTGTTTACGTAGCTTCAATTCTAAATCCGTCGCTGTTTAACCTTAGGGAAACTCTCTCTCTCGCGACGACGACGACGACTCGCGCGTCTTTTCATTCTCTCTTTTTCTCTCGCGGCGAGTGCATAAAAATAATTTTCGGGAAATCGGACCACGCGCCGCGGCCGGGGAAGAAAAATTGTGTTTCGACAAGTACCGCTCCGGCGGTGCGAAGTATAAATTCTTCGAAAAATAATCCCCGAAAAACGAGCGCAGCAGCTTTCGAGGAGCGAGACCATCTCCAACAATGGGTTTAAAAATAAAAAGTAACTGTATTAATAACGTTCGGGCGAGCAATCTCCCGCTGCCGATCTGCGGAAGGTATATCATACAATAAAAACGCCGCGAGGCCCTCGGAAAAGTTCCGAGAGGCTCCGTTACGGCGCGCCGCGAGTCTTCGCCAGTGTCCGTGGCGGAGCCCTTAAAAACAAAGAGCCCGCTGGCAATTACGTAAAAAATGCAGGCAATAACGAGCGCTGATTTAGGCCCGTCCGCTCGTTACTCCCGGCCTCGGCCGAAAGTCTCTCTCTCTCGACTCGGGGGGCAGCAGCGGCAGCAGCGGCGGCAGCAGCCAGCAGCGGATAAATTACTATCAACAAATCAAGCTCGCGCGCGAACCCACCGCCGCGGCTGTCAATATATAATATTTTCGGCTTCGCCATAAATTGCCGTTTTACGCCGCGTCCGTCCGTCGTAAAGTCCCTGCTGGCGTTTTTTTCTTAGCCTCTTCGGAGACTGGGCACAATGCGAGATGAGGGACTCCTCGCGGCGCGCGAGGGATCATCTCTCTCTCTCTCTCTCTCTTTCTCCGAGGCGTGACGAACGGATATCTTTGCCGAGAGCTGCTGCGCTCCGCGGCGATCTTCGGTTCCCTTTTTTTTTTTTTAAAAAACAAAAAGGTGTTCTCGGCAGTTTCGCGGCTCTCGACTCGAGAGCTCGGAGGGACAAATAAATCTATTGCGTGTTATTGAAGTATCCTTGAAACAATTGTCTAAGTAGGCCGGAACTTTGCTGCTATTCATATCTGCCTTGATAGGCGGACACTTGTTTCATTCAGCAAGTGTGCGCGGGCCGCGAAGTGGGTCAGTAATTCGGGAAAACCTCGGGGTAGTTGTCGTCGGCGAGGGGAAAAAAAAAGTTTCGACATACGTTTCACCGGGAGATCAATCGCGAGTGGCTCTAAATTTCAATCAGCTATCGAGGCGACGGATCTCCGGTTAGTTCGCCCCGTTCTCTTTTTTTTTCTCCCCCAGCTCCCTGCACGGGCTCGTGTCATTTTCCGAGCGGCGCTCTTGTAAATCTAGTTTTACGATAGGAAAATCGGAAGGCGGGTTTATCTTCGCGTGGATGCGGGCCGCGCGTCGACGGAGTCACGAGCTGCCGTTGCAGGTATATAATAATTGCAGAAACGCGGGCCGCGGAGAGTTTTATCGGCTGCGGCTCAGGAGGCGGCGGCGATTAATTTGCGTTAGATTTTCGAAACGACGCGATCTCGTAACGAAGAGCCGTTTTAAAAATAGTGAAAAATTTCTATACTTGTCGCCTCGATAATGAGTTTGGAGAGAAAATATATCGTTTAGGTAATTTATACAGTTCGCCGCGCGCGCGGCGAACGTAAAAATAATATCTAAAACGCACAGTTTAAAATAGAAAGAGCCGCGAATGGTTTACAGGGAAATTTATTGTCCGAGCTATCAAAACAGCATTCGAGTTGTTCTTGGCGAATACCGCTTTTTTCTCTTTGTCAAAGAGAGAGATTTAATTTCTTCGAAACATGCAATTGGACAATCAAGCTGCTGGGTGGGAAGTCAACTGTTCTTGAAAAAGATCAACGATCTTTTTCCGTAACAGAAAGCTCGAATGCACTATTTTGAAAGACCAAATTTTTCTTTCTTAAAATAAACCAATGCGTGCACACAATATATTACTTAGTTCGGTAGAAAGTTTAAAAAATTACTACTTAAAATTTTTAGGTAATAAAATTTCTCGCACAAATCAAAGTAATAAAAACTTTAATTTTCGAATAAATCGCAAACGCTAATAAAACGTACACGCTGTAGCAGTAAGCCAGATTTCCTTTACCGACCCAGCTAATTGGAAAAAAGGCACAAGTCGGCCAACTTTACAAAACGTTCGACAGAGAGCGCCGGCGACTGGAGCTGCTTTTTCGCGGGAAAGTACGATTTCCGAGCCGCTTCGTGAAACCAGCTGCCTCCTGCTCTTTTTCCGACGCTCGTCGAAAAATCAATAATACGCAAAACTATATCCCAACAAGCGATGTATCGTTGTACTCCATCTATTACTCGAAATACAAGTGAAGCTTAAACGCTACTCGTACAGTATATAATACATAATGTCCTACAGAAACGCAACCCGCAGATACACATCTCGCCTACAAGACAGATCCAAAAAACGATAGCTTCGCTACACATTGTATATATTTCCCAGCCGAAAGCTCACGTCGAAAGTTTTTCATTCGGTGCCTTACCTGGAACATGAGGAAAAACGGGACCCACTGATAATACTTGATCTGCCTGGTGATTGGCTCGAGATTCGGGTGCTGCGGCGCTAGTCGCTGGCGATGCTGAAAGAGAATGGTCGAGCCGACTCCTGGAAAGGCGACGTTCACCCCGGCGACGCCGAGCATCGCTCCGGTTACGAAGTACGTGCTGTGGATCCAGCAGTACGTGTTGAAAGCTTCCACGGGGATGTCCCTGAAACGTCAGTCACGCTGCACTCGAACGGCTCGACGATTGGGGGTTATATCGGGTATATAATTGTTGTTTCGTGGGCGATGTTTGGGCGGGAGTAGTAGTGGGATTTCAGTACATAGTACACTGAGAATAAAAGGTGATGGAAACAACCACATTTTCTGTTTAATATAATCGATAGAATTTTTGGTTGATTTAACAGAAAATTTGTTAATTTAATAAAATATAAATTCTCTTTTTCTCAGTATACTGTCGATTTGAGTATGCAAGAGTAGATTGCTAGGTACATATATCTGTCACTAAAAAAAAAGAAAAAGCAATTATGCGAACTTGTAAAGATGCACACTGGATAAATATTTATCAATAATCTTTCACAACCTCCGGTTTTGAATAAGTAAAACTTGATCCAGTTTCTGATACGTGTCTGAAAGTGACCAAGTTTTACTTAAAAATAATTTTTATTTTGTTTTTATTGCGACGGGAAATTCAAAATTTACTTGTATCAAAATAACTCACTGAACAACAAATTTTGGTTTGCTGGTTATTTATTAAAAATATCTCTGAACATTGACATACCACATGGATGTACTCCAAAATTAAACTAACGAGAATCTTAAAAAATAACTTGTATTTTTTTAAATGAAAAGGTAATATAATTCTTGATTATTTTTACGGTGTGCTGATTCTCAAATACTTCTTGACATTCTCTTCTAATTTTGATTTTATCTAATTCGACGAGCAGAATAAAAGTTGATAATCTTTTTTTATAAATCATCACCGTTGTAAGAAAAGTCATTACCGACCGATTTTCCTCACGAATAAAAGCCTAATCAGTAATTTGATTATAGTTGTATCATGTTAGCTCGTTTATACGACACTTATATATTAAGCCTAAAATGAAATCACTATATAGCAAAAGCATGAAATGTATGGAAATCGAAATGATTCTCGAGTTATAACGCCCAATCATGCCATACTGAAACTATTACACAACAATACGCCAAATAATTGTAATCCGGGGTGAAAACCTTCTTGTCATTCGCGGCTTATTTAGGAACCACCCAGATTTCTCATACTATCCCTCCTCGAACTACGAAATCGTCGAGTCACCGCCGCATTAGCATTACCTTCTCGCGAATTTCTTCGGTAAGAAAATATTTATATTACATAAAAAAACAACCGCGCTCCCCCTCGAAAATAAGAAGACCCCGAACTAGGCCGCGCACATAAGAATCCGAAAAACAGAGCGCGGCAAAAGGATCCAGCCAGCGCCTTGGATAAAATATTCACCAAAGCCATCCTTATCTCGAGAGCACGCAAAATAAAAACTCGCGCACGCGAATTGCGGAATATGTAGGAAAGGAGGCAAATATCCTGCTCGATAAAAGCTTTATCGGAGCGACGCGTATACATATACCAAGTGTACACAACGACAACTCACCTCGTGTGGACGCAGTCGATGGGATTGCCGACGGACTGCTTCATCGAGACCATTGCGGCAAACGTCAGCAGCAGAAGCGCCGTGAGCACGTGGAGCCTCGCCACGATGCCGTCGCTTTGTACTTTGCTCACCTAAATTAAGAGAGCGCCGAGAGCGCAAGAAAAAAGAAATCAGTCTCCGATTCCGAAGCCACCGCGCGAGTCTGTTCTTAAAATCAAATTTAGAATAACGCGAGAGAGAGTCGGGCGGCCGGTTATATATCTATGCCGGGTCAATTAAATGCCTTTTACGTTTCTATATTTGCCTTCTGAGATTATCCGAGCCAGCGGCTTCCGATTAAAAATCTCTTTTGTGCGCAATTGGTGCTTTCCATTTTCTTATATGCAGCCGATTTTAAAAATGAAGCTCCGCCGGATAATTTATTCGACAAGGAGGACAGAGGCCACGAATAGCTTCCTCAACTATGCCGCTATTTTAAAAGCATTTCTAGGCGATATCGGGATTAATTGCTTTAATGAGAGGCCACGGAAATAATCGGTCCCGGCGGCGCGGGTCGCGAGTCGCCCGCGATCGCCAGTAGTGAAAGACGGAGTGCGTCAGACGCGCGCATATAAATCTCGCGTTTTCATTGTGTATTTCGGTCGGACCGCTACGCGGCGCTTTCACGCGTTTTTTTCACGGGCGGCAAAGGGTTTTTTCTCTTTCTCTCGGCGGGGGCGGGGAGATTTCTCGGTTGCGCAGCCTCTATTTTCGGGTCGGAAGTCACCTACTTGCGGACGAGTGCATCCCCCGAAAGTGCCCGAGTATTTAGTCCCCGAAACTTTCTTTAACACTTGTCTGCGTCTTTGCGCGGCTGTCGATACTTTGGAAGAGGTCCGTTGACGTTTTTTCTTTCTTTTTTTTTTTTTTGGTTGCTAATCGGCACGTTTTTTCGAAGAATTCGAAAGTGTCTGGCTATTTTTCAAATTCAAGAGTTGTTTGGGAATCGATTAAGAAACACACCAATTCGTTAGCCGCAGAAAAAAAATATTGTAATACAGTTTATAAATAAATATTATTTTTAATAAAAATTAATTTTTTTTTATTGCGATTTTATTTTCAACGTTTATTTTTAATTTTTGCATAATCTACGTTTTTTTCTAAAAATTTATAAGAATGAAGTATTTTTGTAGCACTTGAATAGGAGAATGCGTCACAAAATAAAAATGATCACAGAGAATTTCATTCTAAAGTGAAAATCCAAAAGAATTTCAAATAATATTAAGAAAAAAAGAAAGAAATAAAAAATAATAAAAATTGCCAAATCAATAAAAATAAAAAATTGTTTATAATTGAATCGAAAATTTAAAATTTAATAAATTCCTCCGCAGTCTGAATCATAAAAAGTCTGGCATCACATGACGGTCTAACGCGATAATTCAGTGCCAAAAACTTAATTGATTATTCGCGCGAGGCATTATTTATAGAAAAATTTATCGCGTGTTTATTTATTTAACCGTTTCGCTCTCAGTCAAACTCAAAACACGATCCCGAAAAACCGAAATCTGCGCAACGACACGTAAAAAGGCCGATAACTCACGGTAAACAGGCAGTAAAGTCCCCTGATTGCATCCATGATCCAGGGGTCGTGTCGGCCCTTCCTCTGGATCCTGGCGATCCTGAGCCACGTGCTCCTCGCGCGCGACCTGCAGTTCCTCCTGCTCTGCTGCTTGGAGCCGGGGGGCCTTGGGCCCCTAGGGCTTCTCGGCCTGGGCCCGAGGACGCTGGCTAGGGAGGGCGACGGCGACAGGATATCGGAGGCGGCGGCGGCGGCGGCTGCAGCTGCGGTGCTGCTGCTCGCGGCCCGGGCGCTCCTCATAATATGTGCGGTGCGGTGTGCGGCAGCGGTGGCGGTCGCGGCGGCGCTCGTCTTGTTATCGCGCTGCCGCGCGCGATTCTTCCCGCTGCTGCTGCTGTCGGCGACTTGGAGCGGGCGAGAGAGGCGGCGCGCCGGCGGCGGCGGCGGTGGTGGCGGCGGCCAGCATCAGCAGCGGCGGCGGCGGGCTGTCTTCCAAGCCGCCGGCGCTTATCTTGACCCCGAGCCGGGGAGGATTAGCTGCCGAGCCTAAACGCCCGGATCTCATTGTTCGCGAGTGGCCCGATCGCGCGTCGTTGCACACTGCCACCCTCTCTCCTCACTG
This sequence comes from Ormyrus labotus, assembly GCA_035582975.1. Classification (NCBI taxonomy): domain Eukaryota; kingdom Metazoa; phylum Arthropoda; class Insecta; order Hymenoptera; family Ormyridae; genus Ormyrus; species Ormyrus labotus. The sequence continues at coordinate 20,113,570 of JAWWEO010000009.1, read as the reverse complement.
CGTCAGTGCGGCGGCTGCGGCGGCCTTGTTTTTCCCCTTCATTACCTTTGTATATCGGCGCTGCCGCTTGCGCTTTGCTCTGGCGCAGAGCGGCCGGAATCAAAGATTCAGCAGAGAGGCGGGCTCTTTACGACGGGCGGCCGACGATGCAACCACGTGTCCGGAAAGCAGGAACGCCGCCAAGGTATTATCCCCCGCGAACGCGTCACGGATCGAGCGTAGAAAAAAAGTCCTCCTCTCTCCTCTGCTCCGCCTCTCCTCCTCCTTATTACCGATCTCTCCCCCGCGACACTTGGCGAGGAAAAGAAACGAGGGATCGATCGGCGCGGGCCGCACGGAAAAGCCGACGGCGACGAACTGATGAAGGAACGGCGATGGGGCCGCCGACGGCCTGACCTATACTCTCTTCTCTCTCTCTCTCTCTCTCTCTCTCCTTCTAAGCCCCCGGCTAAGAAGAAAGGCAGAAAGAGAGCGACCGAGCCGATATAGCTGCCAAAACACGGCCGGAGCAAAGGCGCGCGCGCGCGTTCGCCCGCGCGTCTCTCCTCGGTCTAAGCGGCATCGGCGAGCTTTATTTTTATAATTGCTGCGCGCGCCCTTGCCTTGCGCAAGCTCTCCGAGCCGTAGAGCAGAGAGAGAGAGAGAAAGAGAGAGGGAAAGAGGAAAGTTTGCGTGTCGCCAAGGTCCGAGCGGCACTGATTTATATCCCGAAATTGATGGAGAGAGCGAGATAGCGTGCCGTGCAGCCGTACCGCCGAGAGCCTAAATTTAAGCGAACGCGAGGACGAGTGAGATCTCGAGCACGATCTGATATCTACTCGAGATTTCCGAGTTATTGCGCCCACGGATTTTTAAGGGGGGAGGGTATTGTAAGGACGAGTGTAGCGCCTCCCCGGACATGTAAAGTAGGGCTTTTGCACTCTGCGGATGGGTACACTCTCAAGGCCGAGTATTTTTGGATGCACTTTTTCGCTCGGGAAATTAGCGAAGGTCGCAGTCGACGAGTCTATTAGACATGTTTATTTTGACAGGTCATTCGAGCTTACAAATGGAGTCGCTCTGAAAGTTTTCGATTTACTGTGCTTGATGTTTTAAAAAAAAGGAATGATTGTTGCCTGATTGATTTGCAATACTTCTCGGCTTTGATTTGTCAAACTGTTCAAACGGTTTTACATTTAGAGACGTGTCGATATTTTGGAAGAAATTTTCATAATATATTAATTGACGAATAATCACCGAAAAATAAATGCCAAGTCGCTTTGCCGCAGTGACCTTTAAACTGATTGAACACCTCTTCATTTAAACGGGTGTTACCAGTGCAGTCATGACCCTGAGTAAACTTCTAACATAGTTGCATAATCAAGTGCCCGCAAGCTTCAAAAGAACTAAAATGGAGCAGAGAAACAATCCGATAAAAACAATTGGTTGCTCGTTGACATGAAAGGAATTTAAGTGGAGGTCTTCATAAAGTAGATCCTGCGGAACTTGGCGCAAGAGACTGAAACGCCTACATAGACATTTGTTTTAAAAATTTTTTTTTATGCTGCAAAAAATAATCGTTTTTTTTTTTCGAAAAATGTACTGAAAATCGACAACAATAAGCATAAATAAATTAAATTTAAACATAAAAAATAAAACATTTAAATTAGATTAGGAACTAAAGAAAAAGGCTTTTGTACTTAAAGAAATACTTGTGACACATCCAGTTTTTAATTTGAATCCAACTTTAATCTCCATACTAATAAATCAATACAGTAGAGCTTAATTAAAAGCTAAGTGAGATTCCTCATGATATTAGATATAAAACACAGGAATGTCACCTTCCACGCTAATGTTGAGCATCGATTTTACATTTTAATGATCAAACAAATCATTTATAAAACCCACTGCCTTACATGTTTCTAAAAAAGTATACCAAATTGCCTCTCTTTATTATTTTTTTGTATATTTGTTATACACTTGTCGTATAGAACACATATTAGGTAGGCGAAACCATGTATAGGCTTACAAGTATAAACGGAATTCAAATCTGTGCGTTTAAAGTATGAAACGCAATTGTTCTATTTTGAACTGATATGATTAATGGAAAAATTAGTTTTTGACGGTAACGGTAACAAAAGTAATTACAAAATGAAATTATGAACTTGTTTTATATAAATTGTGCGTCCAAATGATTGTAATTTTTTGAACTTTTGAAACAAAAAAATTTTAATGAATACAATGAATAAATGCAGTGTTATAAACAATCTTGTCTAAGTAAATAACTTTACAGTAACGCTGCTCAGACTTCCTGCCATAGCGTCGCTATTCTACGCACCTGTACGTGCACTTGGAGCAGTAAATCATCTTATGTCGTACATATAGCATTGAAACCGAATGTCGCGCAATTGAGGCGTCATTTATCACATTATCGTCGACATTCAATTAGATAGCTCTTAATCACGCAAGTAACAGTATGCAGTAGTAATAATAATACATATAATACGCTTATGATTGTCTCACTTCGCATTTCCGTCAAAGATTGTTCCTTATAACAACTAGAATTGCGCTTCTTACAACTTATTATTTCCGTAATAGTTATTAAAATTTTTAAAGTCAATATTGATCAATTAAACGTCAAACTTTTATAATTTGTTTTTAACACGAGAAAACTAAATAATATTTAAATTTTTTAATGAGTACATGAATGATAATACATTTTTTTATGATTCTAAAGTTAATCGATTTCGAATTCGAAAACCAAATTACAAAAATTTTTTGCTTGGTATTTGCTTATCGTTTAATCTCAACAGCAACAATAATTACGCCACGATCACCTTTCGTGAGTCGCTCCCGAGTCAGTCTTCGCGACGAGCTGCTGTTTTTCTCCGAATCAACGAATTCGAAACACGAACTAAGATCACAAAGGAGCAGCAGTCGTAGAGTTTAATAGAGTAATATAATAATATTGTACAAAAATCTACGAAAAAATGGAGTCGCTTAAAACAGCAATGGAAATACCACCAGTGGTATATAAAAGTATATATATATATAATATAATATTTATATATATGTATTTCGACGCATCTCCAAATTCTAGGAAAATTCGTCAATCCTTAGTACTCGCATTTACGAAGGTCGTACAATTGTCTCGCGCGCTTCATTTGCTAACTTCGAAAAATATATATATTTGTGTATATTATATAAAAAATACATGTCGCCTCTGCTCGCTCTACAAAAAGGACGGTAGAGAAGGCATGCGCTGCCTCACAATATTAGTTTTTCATTTAAAACACCTAGAATTCAGCAAAACACTTGCTCTTTCCATGTTAATAGTCTAGTGAAGTAAATTTGTATAGTTATAAAAATTTCTCTCAAAAATCTTCAAAACATTTAAGCTTATAAATTTTTTAAAAACTTTTATATAAAATTTTCACAATTTTAGTTTCGAGAAATTCCATTTTAATAACGTCATCGAAATCACGAGACATCTTTTTTGCCATGTTACCTTTAGACGTTTATAAAATCATTTATTTATTTTTAAAGAAAGCTTTGCAAAATGAAAATTCTTTAAAAAAAAAATGTATGCGATCTGTTCCAACGTAATGCTGGGGCATATATTAATTCACATTGCTTAACTATGCTTAAATTCGTAACGTACATTAAATCTACTTTGTAATACAAATTAAAAAATTCTAAACTTAAAATTAAAAGAAGCGTTACGCACGAACAAATCTTTTTTTTTTAAAGAATTGCTGAAAAATCGACTATTTAAATTAGATATTTTTTACTGAAAGATACTCGATTCAAACGTACTTAAACGTACATCGGGTAACACAGCTTTTAAAATAACGCTCTCTTCGTGATCTACTTAATTTTCATCTATAATTATATATTTTGTCTGGAATATAACAGTGTCGACGGTACACAACGCTGCATAGTCGTCGCTAAAGATCAACGCTTTTGCCGTTAAATCCTCCATCCTTTAGCCCGACAACGGCTGTGAGCCATCCCTATGAGCTCATTGGTGACATGTGTTCGCTCATTCTCTTCGTAAGCTCTTGCAGTAACTCTCTGTATATCAAAGAGTCCATATTCGAGGATAGTACGTAGAGCACCCACCAATCTCCTGTTAAAGATAAAAAAATTATTTTTCAGTAACCACTTTTCATAAATCTGCGTTCATCATAAGTAATTTGCTTACCCAATTCAATTTTCTTGGTGATACTCTGGCACGTTTCTAATTCCAATAATCTCGAAGACAACTGCAGGATCTTCGGTCTTACAGCTGGAGCAAAGATAATCGCAGCTCTGTACACCAAGAGCCCAATGAGAAGTACCGTCAGAATGAGATACCAGAACCAGATGAAAATGTAAGTCTTCTCGTTAACGATATTCAGTGGCAGTATACAAAGCGAGTCGTGAGTCTGTATAGTTCCGGAGGCACCATATTTATGGAAGATGCACTTTGTGACGCGCGGGAAGATGTAAACCATGGGATCCACTCGTTCCTCCTGTGGCGTTTCCGAAAAGTTGAGTACTCGTAGACCGTAGGTGAAAAACTCGCCATCGAAGAAGCGATTCATCAGATACATCTGTACCAGAATGTTGACAAGGCAGAGAGCCTCACAGGCAAAGTACCGGTACGCGAACATGTTGTGAGTCTGCGGAGAGAGAAAGAGTCTGCTTATTACTGGAGATTAAATTCAATGAGCTCGAATTGGCTCATATTGCGTCGGACTTTTGCTTGCTCTCGTGTCATATGCAAGTATTTACTTGGCGGATGAAGCAAATTCTTTGTCTATTTAAAGCAAAATTCTTGCAGTATTATCCAATATGAATTTTAATTTTCAATTTGTAAAACTCTTCATTGTAACTCGTAGATAAATTATCGTTTCACTAAATCATTCTTCACCGCAATATTAATGTTTTTCAAAATATTCTTAGATACTAATCTCTTAGATTTATTAGACGTTACATCTACATTTCTCAACAAGAAACGCCATGCTCCATTAATAGTTTCTTCTTTCTATCCGTGTAAAATTGGCTCCGGAGGAAAATCAATCATTTATCAAAATACTAAATCATTCCCATTCCCATAATTCACTTCGAATTCTGAAAATCAAAATACTGGACAAAAATTAAAAAAGTGTAAAGTGTCAATTACGCAAATATGGGTAATATCGGGCGTTAAGCTCTCCAAGAATCGCGAAAACTATGCATCACCGCGTGCGAAATTTACGCGAATTCTTCTCTTCCTATTGTTTGTCTTCCGATGAGCTGCCTCCGAACTTCCTCTCGTCGCCGCGTGTGTTTCGTAACGGTATAAATTTATTCCCTTGTCGTCGTTATGGAGTTGTCGTTTTTTTCACGCGACGGGCTCTTCCTTTTCTCGTTTCGAGTCGTTAATTAGCCAATTTTCCGAGAGAAAACGTTGTAAAATTGCAATCTTCATGAAAATTTTTTTAAAATCAAGGTTGCTGGTTAAATCTAAATTTAGATCGTAAATTTAGGAAGTGAAACTAATTAGTGCCTTTTAAGAGTACAGATAGAAATACTTTATAAAACAAATGTTTTCTGTAGAATGTTGACGGTATGCGTTAGGATGCATTAGACACGAGAAAACCATTTTCGGGTGAGTCACGCCTAGAAAACCTCAAGTTTTACGAACGTGCAGCGGATGAAATAATCAATACTTGGCTTACAGTCAAACTCATTAGTTCTCCCTTGGTGCATCAAAGATATATATATACAAAAAACGTATTATAAAATGTGTTATTATTAAAGAGTACAACAATAATAATAATGAATATTTATCAATGTTATTAATATTTTAAGTATTAATAAGTTTTTTTAATTATAATAATGAATTTATTCTCTTAATGCACATTTAAAACCCCGATATAGAAATATTTCCTGAATACTGATTTGGGCTGCGTATAAAAAAATTATCAGAAGGCGATTTCCTCTCGATTTTATAACTGTATTACAAATTAGTTTTTTACGGCAACATGCCATTTCATGCTATCAAAATTGATGATCTTGTTTTTACGACTTAACGTGTAAAAGAAATTTTAAAAACACCATACGTTTGCCCATAAATGGATGTTAGTCAACATTTGCTTCTCCGCTTTTTTCACAATAACATAGCGCTGCTGTAGTTATAATTAAAGTTAAAAAAAACTTAATTAAAAATGAAATATTATTAAAAATGTATGTTTAATATGGTAGTTTGTCTAAAAGACGATTTTAAGTAGCCAATGCAAAATACCGTAATGAAAAGCCGAGTGAATAATTATGAATTGAAACAACGGTGGATTAACATGCAAATGTTTGCTGAGCAGAAAATCGGGTCAAACACTATCAAATGCGTTACGATGCGATAAAATGAACGGAAGCCGTCGCAGTGCACGAGCATAAAGGAACAATTTCGATTTTTGCCCAGCTTCTAATTTTTCAATATCTCGATATCTGGTTTACGTTAAACCACATCCTAAATCGGAATTTCGATACTTATTCAAAGATCCCCATGACCTTGCTCTCAAATTAAATTTGCTTCATTCGTTCCAAGAAACGTCCAATTAACTCCTGAAGAAAACCATACCCTGATATGCGACATCAGATAGTCCATGATAATGTTCTTCTTCTTGGTGACAGACTCCTCGGCCTCGAGCGAGTGGTTCATGCCCATGACGAGAGTCTTTATCAGTCCGCCCTCCCAGATGCTCCAGAGCCAGTGCGGGAGGTAACAGGCCATCGCCTGAAATACATGCATACATGCGGTTAATATAATACACCGGCAAAAATATACGTGCGCACGCGCGAGACGATAATTCGAATACTCGATATCGGCGCGCAGATTGTAATGGGGACTGGTGTAATTGAAGCACAGCGATAACGGCAGGACTGTCCGATATGCCGAGCTATTTTTAAGCGTAAGACGAGGACCGTCGATTCGATTTAGCGGAATCGTATTTCTATTAGGCTGCTATTGTTTTGATTTGACGATTTGATCCAGGATTAGAGTTACCGGCATTCGCTTTGCTTTACGTACGAAACTTTGCTTGGGCATTGTTTTTCTCTAGAAGGCATTAGCTGAAGGCAACTCTGATAATTTGCAGCTCTGCTGCTTCTACGGACGGTTAATGATCGAGAAATTCTCATGCACTCGCAGTTTTCGCACGGATTTTTTGCAGTTTCAAACGAGCGATTCATCAATGGGAATTACAAAATAGGCAAGATATAATGGGATATATCGTTAAGGCTGGAGGAGATTATCGTTTTTTCAGAATTTTTAAAATACTTTTACAAGCAAAAAGTTCAGTATAAAAAAATTTCATCTTTCTTCTTCCTTATATATA
>JAWWEO010000009.1:20039198-20096289 GCA_035582975.1 Ormyrus labotus | reverse complement strand
GGAAAAAGTTATTCCAAATTTTTTTATTTTTTTTTTAATTTAAGTCGAAGTTTGGGATTGTCTCATTGGCCATGTTTGGCCCGAATGTTTGCCAAAGAAAACTTGGCAAAAATTTGGGCCAAACCTAAATATTTTTACGCGGGCCGCCGAGCGAAATGCGCGCGGCCGCGCTTTCGTTCCGTCTTGGCTAATTGACGACAAGTCGAGCCGGGCCGCTTTCGTTCGTTATCTCGGGGATGAATGGCTGTCGATCGGGGTTCGGTGATATTCTTCGGTTATGGGAAGATTTTGCTTACAGTAATTGTGTTAGTCGTTTAGTATCACATTTATTTATTTACGAAAGTATGTATTCAATAGAAACACGCCGTAGACTTTTTTTATACATAAACATTTGCTTCGTCAAAATAAAAAAGCTATACATTACGCGTTAGGCAGTGCAGCAAGCAACCGTAAATAAGTAATACATAAAATAAGTACTAAGAACATAAAAACACTTCAGATAAACGTGCAGCATCCACGCAGCGGCGCTGAAACGAATCAGCCGCCGTGTCGGAGGCTATATCAGTTCGTCCGGCGCGTAAACAATGCCACTTGCCAGTCGTCGATTCAACGGGCGACGAATAATCGGAGAGGGGGAGAGGGGGGCACTTGCGTAATCGGGGTGCAGCTCCCGAGCCACGCGCGCGACCGTCGAATTCAGGCGCGACTTCCGGTGCAGACGGTGGAATATATACGTCCCGCATCCTCCCGTCGCGCCGTTGACGTTTTTAACGCTCGGCGGTGGTGAGCCTACGTCATCAGTAGCAGCGTGTTGTTCGAATTCTCCTCGCCGCGGGCCTCCGCTTCCTTAGGGCTGGAAAAACAAAGCAGACGAGATGGTTTAGAGCAGAGAGTGGCCTCGGGTGTAAGGATTTTCGGTGGTCCGGGAGAAAAATTGCTTTTGTCGTTGTAAAGCAAGTAGTTTTGAATGTTTGGAACGGTTGGACGGTCTCGAAATTACACGTCCGTGTATGGTGGGACATTAAATGAAAGGTAGAGACTTTTATGGCCGCAATTTTTCATAAACGTCAGTACAGATTTACGACAAGCACATAAACTTATTAGACTAAAATTGATTTTGACATATAAGTATAATTTGCTATTGATGCATACCGTAATTAGGTAATAAACTGCGCTCTAGTTATTAATAGCTTACTTATTGTATCGCGTTAAATCATAATTACTCCTTAACGACCCAAGCGTCCAAGCAGGTGGAAGCGAATCGAATCGATAACCAAAAATTACCAAAAAACTCGCACCAAGAAAAAAACAAAAGCAAACGACAACCAAGCGCCCTCGAATCCCGTCTTCCGTCGAGGCAAGGATTCAGCCTCGTTACCAGCTTGAGGCTACCTCCACTCGGCGGAAAAACAGATTAACGAGCTCGCTCACCCCGGCAGGTTAACATCAACAACGGCCATTAAGCAATTACCGGCGCGCCGGCGCAATCCGCGAGGATACGATTACTCAATGCGCGTGAAATCCGTCAAATCATCGAGTTCCGGCGCACGCATGCAAATTTATCGCGCGCCGCGGCGGAAAACGCGACGCGCGCGAAGCTTTTCCGGCGAGTTATCGCGGGATGTATATACTTGCACAATGGGCCCCGATAATTCCGCGCTTTCCGACTTTCCAGCCTCCCGACGGGTAATTATGAAGGAGTGTGTAATGAGCGGTTGATTGACCGGAGGGGTTGAGCGTGTCGATTGCTCACGGGCTGTCTTGAAATGTATAGATTCTCGCGGGAGTGAGATCGTCTGGCGTGACGCATTCGAATGACTGCGTGTAACGTAGGCAACGATTTTCTAGTAATCTTGTAGTGGTTTTTTTTTTATGAAGAATGTAAATCGATGCTTTTAGCTCGAGGAGTTTAGAAAAATTGATGACTGCTTGTGAGTCGGTGGTTTGCTATGAATGTTTTAATGAACCAGGAGGATGTGTTAACTTGAACATAATGTAAATGATTTCAATATTTTATATTTTCTAATATTAAATGTTTTTTGCAACACGAGAAGAATTTGAATCTGCATAAATTCGTAGCTGAGAACAGAAGTACAGATATATCCTTCTTATATATACAAAAGAAGATTAATCGAACATCTCCTTGTTATTTACCTTAGTGACACCCGAACACAGAATAAATCGACAAAAGATTTTCAAATTTGTACTCTAACCGACTGGCGACTCGAAGCAGTAAAATTTTCTAATAAAACATATTCCAATATCCTACACGTTTTATTTTTAAAGCGGTAGTTTAAAAAAAAAATTTTTATTTACCTTTTCAGTGACAAACCAGAAAACGAAACCGCGCAGATAATCTCTCTATGCGTAAGACTCGTGAGAATATTTCATCCTGTGCAGCACGCGCCGTCGTAAAAACGACGTTAAGTCCGAAGATGATTGGCAAAAGAGTCGTTCTCCCTGCCTCGGCGATACGTTCGAAGCACAATTTCGCTCTATATTTTTCGCTTTACAGGCTGTTTTCGCAAAAACTTTGCGAGCCGCGTTCGATTATTATCTGGCTTTTTGAGTCGCGAGACGGTAAAGTCCGCAGGGATCATAACGCGATTTAAGCGGTTATATTACTCGCGAAATTGAAAAGGAAGTGAACCGCAGTGCACTTAAAATTCTATTATTACGGTTAATTAAACATTTATTTAATATTGCTTTTGCCCTTGAAGACTTTACCTTGGATTTTCACGGAGATTTCAAGTTAACGATTAAGAATAAGTGACAAAAATCGTAAAAATGTCAATTCTTTTGTTCGTTTCAACATTAATTTACCCAAGTAAAAAAAAAAAGTCATTTTTCGACAGCTTGGAACAAAGGGTGGAATATACGAGTACAACACTCTATAAATAAAATGCAGGTAATTACAATAAAAAATACAAATTTAATATCATACTAAATCTTAAAATACACAAAAAGCATCACAAAATTAACGACAATATACACAATCGCTTGGAATCACATGCATTTTCGAGCCACTTAACGAGACACCAATGAAAATTACAGTCATTTGTTGGAAATTGTACCGCCGCCGCGTATATATCTACCTGTATTCAGTCTGTTTCAGGGGCTCTTTCTCGACTTGCGGCAGCGTCCGATACAAGCTCTGCTTCTTCTCCTCGAGATCTTGCGCCAAGCCCTGCAGCAGTTCCTTGAACACGTAGTTCTCGACGTTCTTCGCGATGTAGTAAAGGAAAAGCCAGTCGCCGAAGTAGTACTCGTTGGTGACCTTCAGCACGTCCCACGGATTGTACCTGCCCGGGCAGGCCATTTGGAAGACCAGTTTGTTGAAGTGCGTACTCCTGGGAAGATACAAAAAAAAAGAGTTATTTATCACTGGTAAATTGTTGAATAATACTCGCGGCGTTCGGAGTGAATAGCGATTCGAAGTTGCGCAAACAGCCGCGGAGGAAAAGTACCGCAGCGGCGGCGGGGCTGCGTTTCAAAAAAGCTCTTGAGCTAATTACGTAATAATAATGTACGCGCGGGTTTTACGGCGTTTGACAGCGCGAAAATTGGTCGTTACGTTTTACGAGCAATAGAAAATATAGGACGATGCTCCGCGACACAAGTTACTGCACTCCGAGAGGTCGATCGGAAAATACGTTATAATGTATAATACGATCCGAAACTAATCGAAAGTAAACTGTAATCGATGCACGAAATTTGTTCTGGATAATTACTGTAAAATCGCGCTCGGTTTTTGTCGGCAAAGTAACGAGTCACGCGGTGATTACCTCGTGTACACACATAATAGAAAGACCATTAGTGAATGAAAATCGCTTCTTATTGAATTAGCCTCGACCCGAGTTCCTATATGCCACGCTTAGCTCCGTGAACGAGCTTAAACGCAACTATTCACTAATCGCCCGCGTTTGTCCGAGCAAGTTTTTTTCCTTTCGCGGAGACATGCTTAGCAATTTCAATGCTATGTACAAAATCATATGCATATATTATCACCTCGAGTGCAGAATCATGGTGAGTATCCTCCAGATCAATCCGAGCGCGGTGAGGATCGCGAGTATGATGAACCAGAACCAGAGGAACGTGTAGATCTTCTCGTTGATGATGTTCAGCGCCATGACGCAGAGGGCGTCGTGCTTCTGAATGCCGCCGGACGGGCCGTACTTGTGGAAGGTGCACTTGGTGACCTGCATAGGAGAGAAGCGACAGAGCACATAAGAAATTGATCAATTGGTTAATCAGCCTTGACCACTTTAATTGCCAATTGCCTCTGGAGGCAATAAGCACAATACTCTCCGAGTGCGCCTCTCGGTGCTCTCTGTGTGCTTCGACGACAACAGAGATTTTCCTTTTTGATTTAGGGACTTTGGATGGAGAAATAGAGTAAGAAAAGCAACGATGGTTTTTTTGCTTGGAGAAAGTTTAAGTGGGCCGCAAGAATTTAGGTAAGTTTTATGTAAGTGGAAATTAGGTAAATTTATTCTTTAAGTTATCGGTTTACAGCAATAGAAACGTAAAATCTACGTAATTAAAGAAAATTAGATCGATCGGTCACTTGTCCTTTCATTCATGACCTATTTTATATTTTATTTTTATTTCTAAAATCTAGTAATAACAACAAATATTTTTTTAAAACGCTCGAACGAACACTAAATAAGACTCAACAAAAAATCGACTTTTACTCCTTTACCAACCTTAGGAAAAATCTCGTCCAAAGCGTCCATTTTCGTGTCGAAAGTGGTGTTGGCGACGCTGTGGCCGAGGCCGATGAAAGCACCGCCGAGGAACTTGTTGGTGATGTACATCTGCAGGAGGACGTTGAGCAGGTTGAGGACCTCGCACAGGCCGAGATAGTAGGCCCAGGGCCTGTTGAGGTGCAGCCGGTTCATAAAGGCGGTGCGTATCTGATAGATCTTTTCCTCCCTCTCGCGCTTCGTCGGCACCGTCATACCGTTCTCGGTCACGACCCTCTCCTCGCGCAGGGATATCGCTGCCATCTGCAGCCCCGAGATCAGCATCTTCAGTCGGCCCTCTAAATTGACAATTGTTATAGGAGGCTGATTGGAGGATCTTTTATTGATATCTTATTGTTAAGAAACGACTGAGAATCGGGAACTTTGTGACTGACAATTAGAAATCAAGGTTTTGACGTAACTTTTATTTTGAATAACACAGATTTTGAAGTGATAATTTTTTGAGAATCAGTAATTATTTCAAAATTTACTAAATTAAAAGTTGTAACTAAATTATACTTCACGATTATCAATAATTACAAAGTTTCCAAATTTTTAGCTAGAATTTTTTGGTGTTTCCAACAAACTTTTCTATGCGGGTCAATATTATTTTTTAACTAATAGTACAACAATCTAATCTCGTAAAATTATTTCTCCAAAGTTAAAAAATTTTCCATTTAAAAAAAAAAAACCCCGAATCAAACTATATATACACTTTAAAATGAACAGCAAACCTTCGCAGGAGCGCCAAATGTAATGGGGCAAGTAGAAAAGCAGGGCCTGAAAGAAGAGCACGAAGGGCACCCACTGGTAGTAGGCGTGATGCGTCAGCTCGTCGCGCTTACTCGTCGGTCCCACCCCCGGATGCGGGATCTCGCCCTCCTCCAGAGCCGTCATGTTCATGTGCTTGACCTGCAAAACAAAAAGCTCGATCAGCGACGAGGATCAAGAGTCGACGATATCCTCGGCCCAACAACGAGCGAGCAACTCACCACGGTGAAGGTCGACGTGAAGAAGCAGAAGGAGTCGATCACCGACGACGGCACTCCGTGATCCGTGATGCATCTGCGAAGATTGAGGAGAAAATTCGATGAGAAAATGCACTGACGCGTGTAAGGTATTAGGCGTGGGTCGAAGGGAAATCTTACTTTATGTGCTCGCCGATGAACTGCCTGGACGAGACGAGGAGCGTACTGACCAAGAGAATCAGGAAGGTCGCTCTGTAGTGGAGCTTGAAAACTGTTTGACAAAGGAAAAAAGAATCGGTATCGTAACTTTATTTCGCAAGCGTTTGAATATAATATAAAGCTGTTGTTCGCAACTGCATGCATTAAGAGATCGGTTGATAAAGTCTTAAAGCTTTATTTTTCTGGAATTTGCTAAAAATCGACTGGAAAAACGAGGTTGTAAAGATAAATAATCGACGTTTTCAATCAATTCCAATGACTCACTGTACGAGTTGAAACGTGCTGTCTACTATTGTTATTTTCTACTGTCAGGAAAATATTGAACTATTAACATCCAATCCAAGTAAATACTTCGGTGCGATCAATCAAACGATGTGCGTTGCTAAACTAATAGCTTTTCACTCATAAATGCGCGCGATACCGTTCAATGCCGTTCATCACTTCGGACTTTGCGCAAAGACCAAAAAGTTTCCACTAAACTGGAATTTATCGTTCGAAGCAAATGCACCACGTTTACTACACAAAGACACTTCTTAATCCGAGTCCCTTAAACACTCCGTTATCTAAATTCCCTCGGAAAGATAAGAAAAGAACTGGTGAGAAGCCATCTCTCCGCCATCAGCCAACATACTCACTGATATTATCGATGGACGGCGAGTCCCTCGACACCTTGAGCTTCACATGGTCCTTCAGCACGGCGAAGGTGGCCAGCACGGAACCGGCCATCTCGGCGAAACGGCGGCAGCAGCCCTTTTCTCGTATCTAATAAACGACGCACTCGCGCACTTCGCTCGCTCTCTCTCGACTCGCACGCTGTCCGGGAAATTCTGGAGGCGCTCGCGCGCGCCTTATCGAGGAAGCGTTGCGCGCAAGAAATCAAGCCCCGAGCGCGCGACTACTCTTTATCGCAAGCACATACGACGGCAGCTCTCTCGACGAGTATCCCGAGTTTTCTTGGCGGCGGCCGATAAGCAGCCATTGATAACGCGCCCTGCCTGATTATTGTAAGTCAGAATCGGACTCTTCTTGTGAGGAGATGGATGAAAACTGCGGGGGTGGATGGGCAGGACGGGAGATGGGAGGGATCTTTGAGGAATTTCGGGGGTGAGAGGGAGGATAGTAGTTTCAACGAGTTGAAGAAAATTTTTTTGCTATTTTTTTGGCTTTATGCTTTGGGCTTATTTGCAGGCAAAACAGTCTCTTTTCATGCAAAAAAACAAGTCTCTTATTCAGGAAATGGAAAAGTCTAATTTGACGTGAAACGGTATTCAACTATAATACGTGAATTTATAAAAAATCTTTTATAAATATAGAGTTATTCAATTATGCATAAAGACTGCTTAGACTCTTATCAGAAAAAAATTATCGATTCCTTTAAATTGAAAGCCAACCAACTCGTTGTACACTTGCCATTAGACGCGAGCTTCCAATGAACTGTATAATTTTAATTTTACGTAAGAAATCCATGCACATTTAAATACAAGTGTCACTCAAATTGTAATAGCTATTTTAATCAACGTGAAAACATGTTTTCGAAGCGCATCTATATTAAAACGTTCTTTAAAATGCATAGTATAATTGAGATTAAAATTAAACCAAGTTCTTCAATTATGAAAAAAATTTACTTTGTAACATTTGAATTTCAAGTATAAAAAAAAAAATCCTCCTCCGCATAGCTATTTTATTTGAAGATAAGTATAAGTTTTCTTAAACGTATATATGTCCGATAAAACTGCCTCTATTTTTATCTATCAATTTTAGAAATATTTTTGACTTATTTGTGTATTATCTCTTACAATTTTCTTTTAAAACGCGTTATCAAACGCAACAAATACAATTACATCAGCTGACGTATCAAGCCGAATGCCGACGCCTCCCAAAAATTATAACCCTCATAAAACGATCGTCATTAATCCATTATTTCGACGTCCCGTCCCCGATAATTTACAACGTTTTCACCGCCAGATCCACGCGCAAGTATATAATAACGATGTCATCCGTCGATGTCATTGACGAACTCCGAAAGCGGCACATTCATAATCAGCCTTAGAATTACCGCCTTTTATAGATGGAACGATCTGTACACTTTGTACTTAAGCCTCGCGATAAGCCGCGAGTGTATGTGACAATATCGTACATTGGCGCAAATTCCGGGAGATTCGGCAATGTAGATTAGAGACCTCCTCGTTTTTTTACTGCCCGTTGCGAAACGAGGATGATTTTTCCGCTTTCCTGAATAATGGAAATCCTTCGGATGGGATTTGAATGCCTCGAGATTTTCTATTCAGGCCGCGGATTCGCCGTCGCTGCTCTTTATTAATGTCGCTGATTAGATTGTTAATCTCTCGGTGTGAATCAGTTTTTGCGCGCTGATGGAAATAATAATGCCGCGAAAGTCATTGTTTGCCGTTCGGTGACTTGATTCGCTGCGTTCCGCGATGACTGAAATCTATGTATATTTTGCGAATTCGTTCGCGGAATTGTGTGCTCAATGAAACTTGGCGGTTTTTTGTAGAGGAATATTTAAGAGAAGACGGTCGAACATTTTTATTTCAGGTAATTTTGATGCAAAATTCTGAACCGCGCCAGTTTACTTTGTACTCGAAATGATAAAAGTGTTTGCACAATTATAATAACATTCGAGACTAAGTCAATTTGAACTTTATTCCGAGCGAAATTACGATTTTCACGTAAAATTGCGCAACGACGAATTGAATCTCGTCCATTAATAATGCTGTCAATTAAGTGGTAGGGAAAAATTACGTCACGGTTGGATAAGGAGGCACAA
Organism: Ormyrus labotus; assembly: GCA_035582975.1. Taxonomy (NCBI): domain Eukaryota; kingdom Metazoa; phylum Arthropoda; class Insecta; order Hymenoptera; family Ormyridae; genus Ormyrus; species Ormyrus labotus. The sequence goes on along the minus strand of JAWWEO010000009.1, from coordinate 20,087,569 downwards.
AAGACGAGAATAATGCAACTTGATAATGAATTCATAACGCATTAATATTGTCTGTTTAAAAAAATAAGTCGTATTTATTGCGTATCGACAGAAAGAGGCTTATGAAATTATACGATGTAAGCAATTTTCCTGTTCTTTCCCGCGATATAATTAAATCATTACCTTGATGAAATGTATTATCTCGACTAATAAAGTAAATAATGACTAATTATAAAGTTCTCGATACGTCTACTTTTTAAATCTTCGGCAAACCTACTTGACGCCTAACATGTGTTTCTTCATTCTTTCTTACAAAATTTATTGGACGATGTTTTTTCTTTTATATAAAATCTTTGTTGATTAAATGTGTGAAAGATTGTAATCGTCAATATTAAACCTCTGTAAATACAGAAAAGTCATTTTGTACGATATTTCAAAGAATTTAATAAATAGCATTAAGTCTGATCAATTAGTTACACTGTTTAAAACTTTTCAAGCTTAACAGTGCGAAAAGCAATTGATTTTTTCTCCTCCTACTTTTTATTTCAGAAATTATTGCTCTCCTATCTGATGGACGTATGAAAATAATAAAAAAAAAAATGGAGGTCAGTAACACAATTATCGTCCAACGCTCCACTCAACGGTCTCTTTCATAATTTCGATAAAACGCGATGCCCTCTGCGGAGTATATAAAAATTCCGCTAATAAAAACACGCTCGCGGCAGCCTCCCCGAGCAAAATCATCCCGCGCAATATCCCTATATATATAATTCCTCGCTGACACCCATAAAAGAATCAGGTAACCGCGCATCAGCGACTCGGATACATTGTAACCCGTGAAAGGTGAGCGACGTGAAATATTCCACGCGGCGTTTATCCCACGTGGTGAGAGAGAGAGATATAGAGAAGAGCTTTGCAGGTGTCCCGGGGAGCAATAAAAGCTTCGCGGTGCCGCTTCTTCTCTATCTCCGCTCTGCATAGATAAGATTCAGCATTTCTGTGCAGGTATATATCGTTATGCCGCCGCTGATAAGCCGGCCGACGCGCCGAGTAACAATGTCTTTCACAATGGGAGCCGCGCTGGACAAATACCAGAATTTTCAGCTGTCTTTAGCTGTCTGTTTTTTTCTTATCGAGCGCGACTTCTTCACTTTTTTTTTCTTTCTCACCTCTTTCGGCTGGCTCGAATTGGGGTTTATGCCGCGGGAGATAACAATAAAATTTCGTATGCAACGAACGGCCTGGAGAATATATTTGGAACAATCCGGTTGCTCTTACCGCCGGTAACGAATAACAATAGAAAAAAAACGCGCGCGTCGAATTGGAAGCCCGATTCGCTCGGCTTACAGTTTAGCGTTTAACGGCTGCCTAGGCTTTTATTGGCGATACTCTCTTTTGACACTGTTAAAGTTACAATTACGTTGAAATCTTTATTTGCGTATCGTAAATGAATTTATGTACTAACATATTTGCAGCCTTGTAAAATTAATAAAATGTTATGGTTTTCTATAGCTTTATTGCCGGCTAGAAAAATTCTTAGCTATAAAAAAATACACCCGTTGCAGTATTTCTGTTTGAAACAATACGTTTTTTGAAAGTCGATTGAACTTACTTTTTTGTAAAAAAAAAGAAATTAATTATTTAATTTATCTCTATAATAAACGATTCTCAAAGAAAATATCTTAAATATACGCTTATCTGCAAAATTATTGCCCAAAACAAATAAACTCCGCCATTTCGAGTTTTAATTAATTCCCCGAGAACCGGCCAAAAATGCATCCTCCGCGCTCTTTCGCAGCCGTCCGACACACGAAAACCCCCAGCCGCCTCGGTCGGGAAAAGCTTGGATAATTAACGAGTCGTCTCGGGAAAGCCTCTCTCTCTCTCTCCCGATAAATCGTTCGGAGGGGCGATCGAATAAAAAAGAAAAGAAAAAAAAAGAACTGTCCGTAAGCGCCTCTCGTCCGTCTCGAGGAGAGAAAGGCCGTAACCGGCTCTCGACTCGACTCCCGAGTGGGACTTTGACCGGCCGTTGCCCCCGCCGCCGCCGCGGAGCCGAGCTGCAGAGGCTCTCCGCTCTTCTTCGCGTCTTCGGGAGAGGCTGCAGGGAGAGAGAGAGAGAGAGAGAGAGCTCTCTGACCTTACTTCGTCCTTCTTTCGGCCCGGCCTGGTGCACGTGTACTCGGGGAAATCGGCGATGGCCGCGCGGTTAACCGATCGAGCACCGAGGGGGAGAGGTGGCGATTTTTTGAGAGACTTTTCGCTGCTCGGTTGTTAGAATTTATGGGGGGGGGGGGGGGGGGCAATTTTCAGCCGGGAATTGTATTTTCGGTTCGCCAAAGGAGGCCGTTTACTTTTACCGGTGGACTTTGTTCGGAAAGTGGAAAGGGTTAGCGAACAATAAGATGATAAATTTACTAAATTTTCGAGAGTTGTAACGTGCAAGTCACTCAAAGTATGACGCGAGTAAAAATAAATATAAGATAAACGTTGCGCTTGAACATTATTATGTATAATAGCGCAAGGGAATTCTGCAAGACTCGATCGAGTATTTTAAAACGAAGCGAAAGTAAACTGAATTTCGGAAACCTATGGGATTTAAATTTAAAGATACGAGCTAAAAATTTTTTTTACTTCAATAGTATTTAATATCGTTAAAGGCACAACATTCGCCGGTTAAAAGAGACGTACCTATATCGTACAATATTTTATTCCATCAGACCAAACTGCAAATTTCTCAACGAAACAGGGCGCATGACGAAAATCACGTCGCCGGAGCCTACGATCCTAACACCGTGACTCGACCCAAACACAGCGGACCTCCCGTGCGTTTTCGTGAAAGCCGTCGGAAATCATTGATTACCCAAAGCGTCCCGTCAGGACAATACCCTCCCGCTCGGTCGCTTCCCCAGTACAGTGAAACTCGCGCAAGATCACGAAGTCCCTGCATACGTGCCTCGGACCGCGTCACACCTCGCAGCCGACTTTGTTCCCTTTCCCAGAAAGCCAAGGGCCCCTGAATTTTTTTCCTCTCCCTCCCTCTCCTTTTTCGAGAGCAGGGGGGCGCCGCATTCCACCTCGGACTTTCTCGCCCAGTGGTTTTCATCGCCTTACCTGAGGAGAGCGCGCGCGCGGCCCTATAGTATACCTGTTGCGCGAGCCGGCGACGCCGTTGCGTGTCGGTGCTCAATTTTGGGAGAGGCCGCCTTTTTTTTTATACGCGGCTTGCCTCTTTTTTACTTCGGCCCGGCTTTTACTAAAATCGCCCGGGAGGAGCATCGAGAGTTTTTTCGAGGCTCTTAAAATGCTCGGTGGTTTCGGACGGAATTCGTGTAAGCCGCGGCTGTGGGGAATATTATGTAATGCGATAACTTTTTATTGCCGATTGTTGTACGGCTGATGATCGTTGATTTACGCGAATTAACATTTCTGCACCATTAATCTAAAACTTCGATACGAGCCGTCTCGCGTTGTAGTTTCTTTTTCCAAGAAGCCATTCTCGTTTATGTCCGACATTATTATTATAATGTAAAAGCATAAATCCTAATTGCAACTTTAAGTAAAAGCGCATGCGTACGTACAATGCACTGCTTTTCGTACGGGGGGGGGGAGAAAAAAATTGCACTTGGATAGTTCGTAATTGCCGACATTGATTATAGAGAGCTACGCGTTGCGTATATAGAACAGATAAGAGAAATAATACCCCGCGGGAAAACAGTTAAATCCATTGCGCAAACTCCGATTTGAATAATGCTGCGAACGGCGCCGCGGCGAAAAATTTTTATCTCCCGACCGGTATCAAAACGGAGCGGTGGCTTTCAACTCTCTGCCTCGTCGTAAAAATCGACGATTTCATTAAATTCTCGCGCGAAAGGAAAAGTGCCCCGGGTTTCGGTGCGATTAGTATACTATATACGCTAAACAGATTTTTTAAATTTAATTGATTGGACTTATCGGACGAGCGCGATAATAGGCTGCGGCAATAAATCTCCGTCGGTGGCTCCGTGAACTTTTGCAATCGTTCCGTGCAATTATAAAGCAGTTAACGCCTTCTTTCGAGAAAGTGCTTTATTGCGTACATTGATTGATTACGAATGATGCAAGAAAAAAACGACGCTTCCGCGAAGATTGAATTTTACAAGTAAAAGAGGTACATTTTGTTACCGAAAATTTTCAAAATTTATACAGATACCAATATCAAGCCTTTACTTTGCACTCGCTTCAGATACGTTCTCACGAGAGCCACCTGCAAAAGACGAGGAGCAGCACGTCCATTACCCGCGCAAAGAAGCCTCGACGCGTGCATCCGCTGCCAGGGACCCTTTTTTTTCTCGCGCGGCCGCCGCGCCGTTGTGATTACGGCGCGCGACGCGCCGGAATTCAAGGCCAGCCCCCGTCCATCGCGCAGAGCGGATTACGTCGCGCTGATTGCGCGCGCGGAGAGGTCGCGATCGAGGTGAAAAATACGGGGAGAGCGTATTATAGTTTTTCGGAGCGACGAAACGATCCGCGCGCCCGTCGGCGATAAGAGCCTAGCGCGCGCGCGGTTTTCCACGGTAATTAGGGTATTACAAGATCGGCGATTAGATAAATGTTTATCGATACTTGAGCCTGGATATGTTTGCATAATTTATCGCTTGATTGTACGTTGCTTTCGTGCAGCGCGAGTAACGAGGCCTGCTTTGCCGGAGTATAAATTAAAGTTTACACGGCGCGAAATGCCGGATTTTGAGCTCGAGAGCTGGAAAGTGAGATATGCCGCGTGGTTGGGTAGTTGTAAAAGTGCTCTTTATTAATATCGTTGAATAATTTTTCGAGATATAGAATCTTTTTGATAAAGCCTTACTTGCTCAATAATAAATAAGTTTCAATAAAAACGACACGTTATAAAACTGCTGTGCTCCGCATGGGAAATTTTACGATATTTTGCAACATTTTTTTTCTTTTTTTTACAATCAATAAAGCTTCTTTAAGTAACGGAATTCAATAGAAAACGAATCGATAGAATTTGAAATTTATAAGATACTTTCACCTCTCCGCTAAAGGCTCACTAAAACGCATTCAATAAGAGAAAAAGGCAAAATTAAAATTTATCGTACACATTTATCTCTTTACCGGTGGTTTTCACTTTTGCACAATTCTTCGCTCTCCCCGGTACACATCGCACGGATACTGCTATTTCATAAAACATCGTCAAGTCAAGACTCGATCGCTTACAAAAGTTGCCATCGCTCCGCGTGCCTGTGTAATCCCCCAAGTTTTTCGCAGCATCTCGCTCGAGTCCGCCGGACTCCGGTGCAACGCGGCAATTCGCATCTTTAATGCATGATCGAGCAACCTATACTCACCGTGCGGAGCTCGGCGAAAAAGGCAGCTGTCCGACGTGCGGAGTGACGGGAAAGATACCGACGATGTATATATATACATCTCGCCGCAGAAATGCATTTATACTTTTTCGAAACCTGATTTTCCACGAAGAGAGTCGCTGCGAATGGCTGCGCGGAGAGGCATTCTGTCTGGAACTTCTTCGGTCTCGGGATTTTTTTACCGGCGGCTTGGAAGTGGGAAAGCTTGATTGAAAGATGCGACTGAATTTTGAGCTTTGAAGAAACTATAAAATATTGAAGAAACGTAAACTATAAACTCTGCGCGAGTCCGGAAAGGACGGGAAAGAAAACTTTACTTACGCTAAAAATTTCTAGGGTAAATAATTGAACTCTCAAATATATTTTTGATATCGTCTTTATTATTTAATAGTATTGATTAATTCATCAAAATACGCCTCCAAAATCATCACATACTTATTCTCTCTCCCTCTCTCAATCCATTGCTTCATACACACACAGTAATTTGTAAAGTTTCATATAAAAAGATATTTTATTTCTGAAGACACTTCATGGAATGTTCTCGGTTGTACAATTATTTCATTACCGGTTCCTTCTTTGATATGTCGATACAATATTGCAAACCACGACAAATGACGTCAATCTCGCTATAAAAAATATGCCAAAACTTACTATCTAATCGGACCTTCCGCTTCGCGTAAAACCTTCGATAAAGGACTCGCTAAGTTGAACTTTACTCCCAGTATGAATGAAAGCGAGCCGTTATATTTTGTTGAAATATTCGAGTATCAAAATATTGTATACATGCAGTCTAACGAGTAAAAAAAATGTTCATACTTTACTTTATAAAATACAAATTCTTAGAATTATCGTTTTGATTAAATCTACTTTATTTGAACGTAATGAGTAATCGAGACTTTTTTTTTTCTTTCAAAAAACTACGTAATCGCTATCTAAATCCATCCCATTATCAGCCATCCAAGCGATCATAGCGCATAAATGACTTTTTACGAGGTTCGCGAAAGAAAGTAAAAGCAGAACCGCTGACTCCCCGCGATTAAATCGCAAGTGCACTTGCTCTCTCTCTCGTACATCTTCGTCTATCGGCAATTTTTGCAAAACGGGTTCGTTCGATCCACGTGTACTCCCTCCCCCCCCCCTCGGCTTTTTCTCCTTTTAATATACATATATAAAAAAATCACAACCTGGACTTCTTTTCGCTGGAATTGCAAGTGAAAATATAATTGGCACACCGGGTGAAAAACGAAATTTCGCGAAAGTTTATAATAAGTACTACGATGGTAAAATGACAGAGTTCCGCCGGTGAACTTCCGCTTGAATTGTATGCCTACGCAAAATTTCGCAGCCGGAGAGAAAGAGAGAGTAGAAGAGCGAGAGTATATTTAAATTCCTTACAATATAGGCACCTCTTGCTTGTTGCTCTTTTTATTGAATTCGTTCTCTCTCGCGGGAGTAACGACCCACGTCGCCTGAACATATATTGCTACTGATATAACGTACGTCGCTCGTGCGCATATAGGATGACGATGATGCTGGCATTTATTAGCTGTCGTTCTCGTTCGTTCTGCCAGAAAATTTACTTACGCTTTTAAAAAAAAGAAAAAAAAACTTGAGAGGAATGGATCGCTTGATAAGACATAAAGGAAATGAAGGGTATATACGCGGTGCACCGGCTTTTTAAAAAGTGAATTTTGAGCTATTGAAAATAAAAAAAAAAAAACAGGTGCACCCGCGGGAGGCGAACAAATAAATAAATAAACCAAAAAAACAGAATTTTTTTTTTTTTTTTATAAAATTGTACGATTTTTATTTGAAAAAAAGAGCGAAAAAAAACAAAATTTTGACAAACCAAACTAGAAACTAAGATTGGAGAGTGTCGCATCCGAAGTGTGATATGTAATGCATGAAGCGCGCGACGAAGAAACGCAGACGAGGCTCCGGTGGTGGCGCGCGCTGAATATTATTGTCCCACGTTATCTCTCGGCAGTCTTTACTCTGAGCACTTTAATAATCAGAGAGAATTACGAAAGAAAGAAGACGCTCTCGCCTCGATTTCTTCCCTTTTTCTCTCTTTCTAGCGGCAATTAAGCGCCCTACGCGTATAATATAATCTCGCTCACGCACACATCACGCTTGGCTTCCTCGAATCATATTTTTTAATGCGGCCTTATACTCGTGTACAAACTATTATTGTCGAACTAAAATAGCTGCGCTGGACAAGAGAATGCTGAATTTCGGGAAAAGCTGTGCTTTTTTTTTGTTTTTGTTAAATGATCGTTTGCGCTTTTACGTGGAATTTCGGCATTTTCCTGTACAGCGTCAATGGAAGATTGGGGTAGGGACGGGAGATACCTAAGGATATACGTACAAAACGTCTAAGCGATAGAATATCGTTATACAATACAGTAATCAGAAACTTTTTCTAAGAATAAAAGTATTATTATCCATACGTATTTAGCGAAAGGTAGAAGACAAGCGCTTAATCGGCGTTTTGTCTTTCGCGTCGACGCCCGAAAAAAAAAGAAAAAAAAAAGTATTCATACGTCGCATATAGCTGTCGTATAATATTATAATAATGTATACGCTCGGCAGTATTACAAAGGCGTTTCCAAACGGAGTTTGCTCGCTCCGCGCGAAACGCAAAGAATTGCACTTACGCGATCGTCGAGAGAAATATTCACAGCAAAGTGCTTGGCCGTGTATACTTGCCTCTTTTGGAATATATAGAGAATTTTGTGCACTGGCTCATCGCGGTGCTTCGACCGAGACCCGCTTTATAATAATAATAATAAAAATAAAAATACATTATTCATTTTAGTCTGGCAGTTCTGGAAAATTGGTCCCCTGCGTTGCCTCAACAAACGTTTTCGTCAAAAACTGTTCTGTTTTTTTTTATTTTTTTTATTTATTGCGGAATGCGCAAGAAAAGTTAGCTTTCTTTTTTTTAGGAAAAGACAAAAATTACATATATCTACACGCCTTCTTTATATATATAATTATTTATATAATATTTATATAAAATATTTTTCCCTATTTCCTAAGAGCTACGCTTTTGTCTGTAAGTCTATATACTATGCAATGAAAAGTAGCGAGAGAAACAAAAAAAAAAGAAAGTTATTAAGATTAATAAATTGGTAGGATAATAAGAGTTTTTACGCTACTGGAAGGACGGCGCTTCGTCTCTATCTCTTTCTCTCGCCGCAATCGAGCCTTGAATTTTCATTCTCTCTTTTTCGCGATACCCGTTGCCGTAATCGCTTTAGCTTCCTGCATGAAACATCCTCAATTCGAATTTAGCGCGATTATAAAACTGTCCGTAAAAGCTGGCTCTAAAAATCTGTTAATTTTTCAGTTTTAAAAGAATCAAGGAAAGCAGGTGTTCGTTTCTGCCAGTAGCACGAGAGACACGTGTAGGGTCGAACGAGTGATTAAAAGGGCGCGCGTACTTGCCCGCTACGTGGGGTTAAAAAGATTCTCGTATTTCGAGTGCGCACACAGTGCGTGCGAGGGTCTTCGCGCGCATTTAACCGAGAGAAAGAAGCAATAGGCTCCCGAAATAGGCGAACCGGAAGTGACGACGCGTCGACTCCCTTAAAAGCCCTCCGCAAAGTAACGATTTTTCTTTATCCAATGTACTTTGAAGCTCGCTGGTAATTGTGCATTGATAATTTGGCTCTACGGGCGAATGTAAATCTGAAAGTTTACAGACCCGATTATTAGGCGATCGTTAGGCGATTAATACGAATACGGAATTAAAATTGCTGACGCAAATCCGAAAAAAAAAACGTTGATATTTATTATGCGGAGGTTCTTTCGGCGCTGAACTGCACGTTTTGAAAACCACAATTTATGTTTATTGAACTTTTTTAATTGGCCGTACGAAAAAAAGGTTTGTGTGCGTTCTCAAAGCATAAATTTACATGTTTATGTACACAATTAATTAACATAAAATTTGCATAAAATTAACTTATAGTGTCTGAACTAGCAGAACTAAACCCTAAAAAGTCAACGGCAAACGGTGTAGAAAGTGAGAAAATGAGAAAATTAGAAATCCAAGGCTACAAACTGGGATGAAACTATTACGAGTTATTTTCGTTTTTACCGGGTTCAATGATTTTTAATGTTTTTCTCTTAAAATTGAAAATCATTTTAAAAAAGATAATAACGAATTTGCGTTCTCGCTGTCCTAAAAATCGTCTAAACCAGTAAAGAACGAAATCGTCAGATGGCGAATCTCTGGGTTTTTACTTCGTTTCTCAAAAAGGCAAAACGAAGCGAAATAAGCTACAATCGCGATAAGAAAAAGAAACACCGTCCTCCGCTTATCACACAATTAGAGTCCACGAAGTCTCCGGCCCTCGCAGTCGTCTCCTCTTTTCTCACGGCTCCTCCAAGAGAGGCAGTACAGAGAGAAAGAAGAGGGAGAAGAGAGAGAAGCCGAAAACCCGCCGACGCGGATGGATGGAACGAGAGGATGAATAATAAATGAGCGCGAGCCGATCGGAGGCGAGCCTTCGGACAAAAAAAATAAAAAGACGGACAATAAGAAGGAAGAAACGAAGGAGAGAAAGAGAAGTCGAATCCCTTTTGAAACGTCGCCGTCTGACGGCGAACGAGCGAACCCGACCTCACCGCTCCTGCGCCTTTCTCTTCTTCGGAATGCTTATGTGTTGCCTTTATGTATATTTCGTCAAAAAAAATACAAGGAGAAAGATAGACTCGGGGTAACGCAAAACTTTCTCGTAGAATTTGTACATCGCTCGCGAGTTTCTCACAAAGTACGAGGAAGTTTTGTTAGTCGTTCCCCCCTCAAGAACAATCGGAATGACATGCTTGCGTAGGATCTATCACAATTTAGCTACTTTACTACTACTATAAGCTCTCCCTCTCTTTCTCCGCCCTCGGTCTCTCTTCCTTTTCGCCGAGTTTCTCTCGCAGTCCCGCGATCGTTCGTTCGTGCATACATATATATCTCAATATCGTATATATATCTCTTCGTTAAAAAAAAATCGGTTAATTCCCGCTCGTCTTTAAACATTTTCCTTGCCCTCAAACTTTCTCGCGAGGTCCGCTATCAGGTGCTTGTAGATTAGAGGGTCGATGTTCTTGCCCAGCTGGTAAAGGATGAACCAGTCACCGATCTGACACCTGTTGGAGATCGTCTCGATTTGCTCCTGAGTAGAAAGGCGCGATCGCGCTCGCAGGAGAATGAAACGAAGCTTGGGTCCAGCGACAACCGCTGCACGATACGCCAAGCTCAGTCCGCTGAGCACCGACAGGAAGATAAACCAGAACCAGAGGAATACGTAGATCTTCTCGTTGACGATGTTGAGTGGTAGCACGCAGAGACCGTCGAACTTTTGCACCGTGCCGGACGCACCATATTTGTGGAAGGTGCACTTGGTGACCTTGGGGAAGACACGTGACATCGGGTCAACACGCTCTTCCGGCTCCATCTCCGTGAATTTCACGACGTCTGAGCCGTAGGTCGTGAACTCGCCGTCCAGGAAGAAGTCCATGAAGTAGATCTGGCCTACTACATTGATGAAGTTGAGCACTTCACACAAAAAGAAGCGGAATGCATAGAAGTTCTGGGAGTGAAGGTTCGAGGCAAAATATTCGACCAGCAACTTTCTACGGTCTGTCTTGCAGTCTTCGCTGACTACTGGGCAGTTTAAGTCAAGGACAAGCATCTTGATCCTGCCACCTTCCCAAGTTTTCCAAAGATAACGGGGGATGTAAAACAGGATAGCCTGGAAGAACAGGGTAAAGCAGACCCATTGATAGTACTTGTGATATTTGATTTCATCCTCTCCTTCAACATGTGAAGCTACACCTGGCTGTACTATGTCCTTGCCAACGATTCCATTGCGGTCTGGGATCGTGAAGGTTGAGTAAATCCAGCAGTATGTGTCCATTACATGCAGAGGTATTTCATCAACTATACAATCGATGGGGTCTCCAATGTACTGTCTTGAAGTGACCAATAATGAAAAGGCCACCAAGATAATAAATGTTGCTTTGTAATGTAATCTGAATACATTGTTGTCTATGCATACTGAATCAAGCTTCAGTAAGCCCTTCACTGAGCCGAAAACATCAAACATCTTGGCTTCTTGTCTTTTTGAACTTCCTTATAAATGAAAACCCCTAGAGAAGGAATAGAGCATAATGTTAAATTGGCTTTACATGCAATTAAATAACTTTAAAATATTCATACAAAGTAAGTATGGAAATACATTTTGTTTTGTCTTTTCATTATTTTTATAGTAAATTTAATTTTTTAAAAAGTTTCAAGTTTAATTCAAAATGATGCTACTACAGTTACGTTAAATTGAAACTTCCGCACTGGAGGCGCACGTTTAAACGAGCGAATCACCTACACGTGCCTTTCCCAGTTTCCTTTTTGAGGAAGGACGGACCATCCCAGGAACTGATCTGCAGCAGAAAAGCGAAGCCCCGACAAAGCATTTCAAAAGAAATTGGCCCGTTCCAACGAAAAAGACGCGCATCGGAATTCAAATCCCGCGCAAGCCGAGCGCGCAGCGACAAAACAAAATGCATTCCCTCGACTCGCTCGCTGGCGGAGCGTATATACACAAACCTTTTATCGGCGGGCTTCCGCGCGTGCAGGACAGTCGCGATGCTCCGGCTGTTGCTCGTCTCTCCCTTCTGTCGTATACGAGCGTGGCTTCAACAAGCGAGCATCGTCCGCTCGCTACAAAGGACGCACAGTTTTTCTCACAGAAAAGGCAGTAGCGGCGAAGGAAGGCACACAGCACTTTCTCACCAGTGCACTCACCGCGCTCCACGCACAAAAACAAGAGTATCTGCAGAGCGGCGGCGGCGGCTCTCTCGCGCGTCGGCCTCTATATTTTGCTCCGTTCTCTTCGACGTTACACGAGCGCACACGCGAGCGTCGGGGACTGAGCTCGTGCTCGCCGCGGGACCCTTCCTTTCTCCCCCTCTAAGCGCTCGCGCTCTCTCTCTCTCTCTCCCCCACGTCGCGCTGGCACTTTATCTCCGCCCCACTCCCTTTCGCGCTGTCTCTCTCTCTCTCTCTCTCTCTTTCTCTCTGTGCGGTTGCAGGTCCGTGTGCGAGAGTAGGCCCCACTCTTCGGCTTCGCGGGCAGTTGGTGTGCGTTCCCGCACGCACATACGCGCGGACCCTCGCGCATGCGCCTCCTCTTGTATCGCTATGTGTGCTGCACTCTTTCTCTCTCTCCTGCTTGGGTTGCTTTCTTACGGGCCCTCTTGGCCTCTTCCTCGAGATGCCAGGCGACGAGGTCTAGGTTTGTCTTGTCTCGAGTTTTACTGCACTTTGCTGGAAATGAGAAACGCCGCGGTTAGAAGGGACAGGTTTTTTTTATTGCGCGTGTGTGGCTTGCCGCGTTTACTTTGTTTTGGCGGTGGAGCTTCTATGCAGTTCCAGGAATTTCGATTCCAAGAGGCGTTCTTTTTTCTATAGAAAGTTTTCGTATCCTTCGTTATTTTATTAACAGTTTGTTAAGTTACACTGTAAAGGACTAGTTAGCTAAATAATTTAAGAAGCTTAGGCGAAATAGCAGCGTGAAGTCCTGCGGATGCATAAACCTCTGCTTATTTATATTCCTTTTACAGGTATCGCTGATGCAATTCAGTAAAGGATTAAGTTTTCGAATAAATTGCAGCAATGAATTTCATGCGAGCTTCACGATTAACAAGGATTTATGCAGTGAGTTAACGACACCAATGGTTCAGCATCAATTTATTGTCATCTGTATAGGGCTATAAATACATTTTTCTATTCGCAACGCGCGTATAAAAGTATTTTAAAAAATTACTAAGAAACCCTAGTAAATTCAAATTTTTAAACATTCTTTTAAGTTATTGAATGCAAGTAATTTAAACATTCCATGCAGGTATGGTAATTTAATTTAATAACATTTTTTTTATCCAGCGGATTTTTTTTTCAAATGCTATGATGCAAAGTGTAATTAAAAACGATATACACGCAGTAACAATGTAAAGATAAAAAATTCGTATCAAATAATTTAAAAGCAGAAAAAAAATAAGCTCAGGTACACGAAACAAATTTTCGGTGAAAAAAAAATCAATATTACACGCCCCAACCGAGTAAGAAATCCTCACGACCACCTCGACGAAACGCTAGAAAATTTTTCCCAAAAACAGAGCTGCCGTACCTCCCAGGCAGAGGTCAGGTTTTCCCACCTCCCGTAATTTAAGGCAGAACTTCCTGAAAATACCACAGATCGTCTCCAGCGCACAGGACCGTATCCCCATAAGCACACACGCATATGCGGGCATCGCATCGCCCGGCTCGTTTCGAAGGAGAGATAAAAGGAGAGAAAAACTCGCAGTGTGCAGAGTGGGGAGCGAGAGAGAGAGAGAGACAGACGGGGCAGGTGACGGGGCCAGCGGCAGCTCTCGATGCTCGGACTATACAGCTTAGCCGTTGCCATGGTGACCGACGCAGGAAGGAAGGGCCTCTCTCTCTCAGAATTCTAACCTCCGCGGCGGCGCTCGCGCAACCTCTCTTTTATTTCGAGCCCGCGGAGAGGCGAACTCGCTGCTCTCTCGGGTGGTCGAAAGTAATGTATGTAGAGAGAGAGGAATCCGGAGAGATGCGTATCGGTCCGCCTGCGATTATGAGTCGCCGGACGTGTCCCTCCGAAGCTGTCTTTATTCCGGGCCTCTCCTCGCGTGCGGGCCCCGAGGAGGAGGATTATATTGGCCTGGCTTTTACTCCCGGGGACCCGATGGGGGATTTGTTGGGACGATCCGCAGATAAGCCGCGACAGGCTACCGCGGCTTTCGTTTTGAGTTTCAATTAGGAGAGGCGTTTGTTGGGGCTGGTTGGCTGGACGCTGCCTGGGAAATATTGGAAGGAAACTGCAGTTTACGGGGGAGTTACGGGGACCGCTCGTGTTTTCTTTTCTTTTTCGAAGGTTCGAGCCTAATTTATGTAGTTTAGAGTTCGGTCGTTTTATGGGCCTTTAAATCTCTCGAATGGGATAATAAAAAAACTGCTTAATTACGATAAGGGTTAACGTTTTAAAACTGTGATATTTCGAAAAAAAAACGTCGATGATAATTTTTCCTTTTGCCCGGTATAGTCTTATTTTGCGTTGTGCGAAACCAATGACTAAGTTAACTTTCACTCCATACCAGTTGAACGTGTTTTCAAATAAGGAAACAAACTGAAACGTTCGAAATACCTTTTTCATTCAGCCGACTTCCAAACCATCTTTACGAGTTTAAATCCTAAATTGAAATTATTTCCATCCTTTCTCAACGAGTTTTTATCAATTCCTATCGGCGGCCGAACGCGATTCCGTAATTCGAAAATCCATGGAATTTCAAGGAAAGAGCAAGTAACCAACGCGCTCGGCAACATATCTAGAATCCTAACTGTAATCAGGCGTCGCGGCTAATGGCCACGCTCGAAACGGGACCTCTCGCATTCGAATCCCGGCGCGCGCGCTCACGAAAAAAGCCGGGAATTATCAAAAATATAATATTCGTCGCGCGCGGCGGCGCCGCATTCCAGCGTCGTTAAAGGATGATTAATACAAGGCGAGAGAGACTCGCCACGCGGGAAGAAAGAGCGGATCGGCCGCGGACAAAGGCCCGACAGAGTCAGTCATTGTTACCCGAAAACCGAATCGGCCGTGTCACGTCAACGATCTCCGCCCGATTGTTCCGAGCCTATACGCATATACGTACAAATTGACTTCGGGCCTCGAGCGAGTAATTTATGCGCGCCGGATAACTGTTCGGAACGGACGCGCCGGGAGGAGGAGGAGGCGCTTTATTTTTGCGCTCGGCGCGAGTACGCGTATATGTGTGGCTTTGAGTAAACAGGTTATGCAAGAATAATTGATTGGGATACAGCATGGGAGAATGGCATCTCTCGCGCGCAATGAGCAATGAAAATATCCAGGTGAGATCACCGAGAAAGTCCGACCGGCGCTTCGGATGGAAGGATATATGGCTTCGAGGATGAAGGCTTTGTATTTCTTTTTTTTTTTCTTCTTCTTCTGCTTTGCGGCGGGTTATTCGAGGCTCTCGATACTTACTTGGATGTGGATTTTGCGATCTTGGACGATAGGAGCAATAAATTATTTATGACGAAGAGCGTGTTTTTCGTTTAGTCACTCTCTAAGCGTTGTAACACGTAAAGTAATTCAAAATTTTGAAATTGCTTTTCGCACGATGATTTATACTTGCAAGTGGATCGGTATCTTTCTAATAAACTGGAATAACGTAAGACAGTCGATATAATCTTCTTAATGCAGATCTACAGATAAGTTAAAAACGATCAATGTTTACTTACAGCTTCCATTACCTTCGCTTGTATAACGCGATATTACAATACAATTAAGTACCACCCTGAACTTAGAAAAAAATCGTAGGAAAACACGTTTACGTAAGTGTGCAGCAGCCGCCAACTCAGCGGAATCACGTTCGCACGTGACCGCAGTCGGCCAAATCAACCACGAATGCACGACGAGCGCGGACGATGCTCGTTCAGTGAAAATAATAGAGGAATTCCTTAAAACGTCCATATAGGCCGGTTAGACGCGGCGAGACTGCGAAACGAGGGGAACAATCATCATCGGCGTGAATCATCGAAAAAGATCTCGGGACTCTTTTTCTCGGAATCAATGGAATCTCGACTAACTGATCTCGGAAACACGTCGGATGATACGCGCATCCGCAGCTTCTGGAAATGCCGGGCGACTTTGCAACATTGTGCGCAAGGATATTACCCGCGTCGAGCCTTTAAATTCCGAGGCTTCGCCTGATGCTTCGTAGATTTATCTGATCTTTAAAGATCTATTTGATTTTACTTTAAAAAATAGAAAATTCGAATGTTCCAAATCGATTACTAGGTAAAGACCTATATCGATACACAGTTTAATTAAACAAAACAAAATCTGCAATACTGTGCAACTGCTTTAAAAATCATCGAACGCAGCGACCTCTACATATAAAAAATGCAAATCAATGACTAAGAAAACAATGCAAAAACCAGCTCCTTACTCACCCTATCAAGAAAATTTCATTGCCTGACTCAACGCGAGAAGCTTCTTTAACGATCGTAAACCGCGGCGGCACACTCGACGGTATCAGCCGCGAGTCGACGTGTCATCCTCTCCCGGTCCCCCCGAATTCCCGAAAGAGTTGCCTGGCCTTTGTGCAGCTTCGAAAGTTATACGCGGCGGAGAGGTGTGGGTCGAGGACCGGCTCGGGAAGCGGTCGTCGAGTCGCCCACGACGGTTTTTTTTTTCGGGATTCGATGAAAGTTTTTATTAATTCGCCGGCCGGGGATTATGATGTTTTAGGTGGGCGTTGCTGCTGACGAGAGCGGATTATTTTTCAACCGCTTTTTTTTTTCTTCCGGCCCGCCGAGTGCTTGGTGGGATTCAGATTTTTCGACATTTCTGCTGTGAATATTTTAACGTTTAGCTGTTCGAATATGGTTCTTCATTGATTACATCAAAGAAATGCGTGGCGGGAAAAATATTTTCTACGATAACGTAGTTAACAAAAGCTTCAATTCCGCGCGCAATCCGATAAAAATCAATCGGCCGTACGACCGCGATTCATACACATCGAAAAATCAGGCGCGATAGTTTTGCCTTTCGCTAGAAAAGATCCCGTGCCTTTACGCGGCGATATGAATTTTAATAGCGCAAACGGGGGGCTCGACCTTCGGACCTTTCTTCGTGCTCTGCTCTCATCCGGCGGCGATGCATCGACTTCATTCTCCATGCAAAGTTATGCCGCGACGACTGATTCGCGATTCAAGAGCCGATACTTTTGCCGGCGCGGCGCATGCGCCTTTTTTTTTCGGCGCCACGTGCACTGAATTATGCAGGCGTCCCTCCCCCGCCGCGCGCGGTATATCTGCATTTTCCAATCTTTTGCCGGAGAATAAGCACCGTTACTGCATGTGTGCCTCCTTTGCTCCGATTTCTAGCTCGTTTATTCGCTTTGTCGATTTGAAGTCTTATTTTTTGTTGGTTATTCGTGAAAAATAGAAGTAACTTTTAGAAATCGAAGAAACGTGAAAGTAAATTAAAAGTCAAGCATTCAAAGGAAAGACCATATGAATATGAATTTCAAAATTCTAGTATAAACGTATAATTCCAATGTTATAATTACGAGTTCGTACGCACATTTACTTTCATTCGACACAAATTAGAAACGATAAATATTTACATAATTCAATGCTTGATCCAGACTAATTATACAGAACGAACGCTCTATACCATTAAGCTTTACTCATTCCAATAACCCAAGCGTAAAACTCCAACAAACTCCTTTCCTCGGAAGAATAACTCTCAAACTTTCCTCCTCGACAGCGAATATCCTTTCCGCGGACGACAAAGAGTCGGCTCGCCGCGACCGCAGTCGACGCAAACGCCGCGGTCGTAAACTACGACTCTTCGACGTATATATTTGCCGAAGAGACTCTAAAAATAAAAGAAGCTGCGTAAAACCGCGCGCATCGCGCGAAATTACCACCCGGTAAAAAGCCGCAGCGCGACGCCGAGGCCGTCGAAATCGACTGTCTATTATAACACGTCGATGCCGCGCACCTTTTACCGACGATCGAACGTTCGATAATATACACATGTATATCGAAGTGGGCGCGGGGAAAAAGGAGGCATTCCAGAGCGCGGCTCTCCTAATTGTTCTCCCGGCCGCATTTGCACGTGAGGTGTGTTATACCACGGCCCGAAGGGAATTACTGCCTCGGCCGATTAATATAAAGGCCGCGCCGACGGATTTTAGAGCGGCCAGCCAGCCGTGAAAATGATTGCACGGTTTTTGCGCGAAAAAGCTTTTTCCGCTGACCTAACTCGATTAGAATTTAATGGGACGCCGCCTGGGTCGGCGAGCTCGTTGACGAGTAATGGGTGGGGGGTAGTTAATTTTTGGCGATTTGTCGGTCGCGTGAACACGATGGAGGTAAAAGGTATAATAAGCTTAAAGGTGTATAATGCGGGCTTGAAAATTTGATGAAAATTGCTAGGTGCTTTGGGTTAAGCTGTGTGGTATTATATGAAATTTAACGAATTTTCGCTGGTATTTAATCTAGATAATTTAATCGTTCGATATTGCGAGCGAACGAACCAGAATTATTGATAATGAATAGGTTGCTTCACTGCGGTATATAAATTAGATTAACCGTGTAGTGGACGTTGACACAGAGATTCTCGATAAGTATAAAATATCTTTTTAACCTCGATTCTGGAAAATTCGAAAAACGTGAGCAACTCGCAGGCACTTTCGTAAAATATCGGTTTACGGCGAGTCCGGAAAATTATATTATACTCTCTGCAAACAAAGCACTCTGTATAAATTTACACAATTCTCCTTGATTCGCCGTCGATGCAACAGCGTTAAAAAATGCATGCAATCCGTTTGCTCTTTTAATCCTCGATAATTCCCAACGCACTCGCAGCATCTCGCAACAGTGCACAGAGACAGAGAGAAAGAAAGAGCGATTATCGGCGCTTGTGCGTGCATTCGCACGTACACATGCGTACCTGTGCAACAAGTACAATCTCCGAGCAGTCGCTTGGCGGTCACCGAATAATTGCCGCTTCGCGTAATTATTCGACAGCCGTTCATCTCTCGGGGCTTGGTTTTTTTTTTTTTTTTTAATTAAGCCGCCGGAACGTTTTATTGTACGAAGATACGTTGAATTGTTAAAGAGTTCGGTAGCCGCTTCGATTTGCATTCCTCGAAGATACATGCTAATGGAGGATTAAACGAATTAATCGCCGTAATTGTGCGAATATTCTCGCGTCGATGTTTTGATATTTCCAGACGCGTTAGAAGCTACGAATTTTAAATAGCCTCTTAACACGTGTTGAGCCTGAGAACCTTTCGACGATTTAGTCTTATCGGTATGTTTTCTTAAAAATCTCGCGCTTCCGAACGTACTTCCCCGCGATTCCCAAAAACCCCGAATCATCGTAAAAAAAAAAGAATCGAACGATATTTACACGAAAAACAGTCGCGACCGCCCGAGAAAACATCGTAAAACACACCCCCGGGCTTTCAAAACCAAAAGAAACAACTCGCTCGGCACCGTCGCGCCGTAAACTCTCCTCCTGAAGCAACATTTTTATTTGCTCTCATCGCGCTCCGCGAAAAGCCAGTCGTCGCGACTCGACTGTCGTCGACCTCCCGAGAGAGTATCGTTCAACGTATAAACACATCGCGCTCTCGGGCTCGAGAAAAGCAAAGAAATCAAAACCAGATGCCCGCTCCTCTCCGCGCTCATTAGCCTCTCCGCCGTTAATCCGTGAATGGGCGCATCTGCCGCTCTCTCGCGGCGACAATGAGTCCGTTGCGTAACTCCCCGAGCGCGCCGAGAGCGGCTTTTGACCTAAAAAAGAATCTCTCTCTCCCTCTCTCTCTCTCTCTCTGTTTCGCGGCGCGAGTCTCGCGAGTATATACGAACGAACGAGCGGTAATTGTATGCGAGCGAAAGAACAGCTGCGTGAACTAGAAATCACGCGGCGTGGATTGTTAGGCCTTTGGATGCTCTGACGAAACTTCGTCTTCGCCGCGAGAGAGGAGGTGAGCGTGAAAAAAAATGTCACATGTCCCGCGAGCTCTCTGTTACGGGCGCGGAGGTAATAATAGACCGCTGAATGGCGGAGACTGTGCTCGATTTAGCTTGCTGCTTAATTATCTCCTTTTTTTTTATTCATTTTCTTAAGTCTGTTTAGAGTAATTTGGAGTAATTTGTCAATTGGGCTCAATTATTCACGATGTCAAGCGATAAAGTTGCAACTTTTGGTTACAACTTGATTCCAGATAACGCTCCTTATCAATTTCACAATCGGTCGTTTTAATTATTTGTGTCAAAGTTTCGTCTTCCTCGGGTATACTGTCAATAGTGTTGTTTACATTGTAATCTGTAGCATAACGGTGCGATTAGAATGAGTTCGATGTGTTTCGTACAAATTATTCAATTATTTCGAGAGGCGTTAAACAAATGTTTTTAATTTAAAATGACGTAAACGCGACGATAAGCATAATTTGATTCTTAAAAATTATAAGCCCAATTTATATTATTATATGTAATTAACGAACGTTTGCATATAACGAAAGTTTATAGCAAAAAAAAAAATAATGTACCAAAAAATGAAAACGTCGTTCATCAGTAAGGATCAAGTTGGTTTTATCCTGTTTGATTTATCTTTATGCGACTCGCGCTCTGCCTTATTTATAGGTCGATCTTGAGCATTTTTTTTTGCTTTTTCTATAAAGTAGGCAAGTGCATACATATATGCGCTTGGCACATCGATTTTACTTTCAGAATACAATGCATGAAAGAAATTTCATTTGGAATTGCCATCTCGATGCAGAGCCGAATGGACGTATATAATCCGCATCGGAATGAAGTGTCGACCCAAATGAATCGAGCAGCGCATATTTCTCTGAAATGCTGAAATAAAGTTCCGATGCATTCATTTTTCCAATTTGCAGTTTCGATTTAGTTACAGTTTTTTTTTAATGAAAAGAATATCTAATTTTTTCTTGCATTTTTAATATTGACTTTTTAAATTTACGCTTATTGTTTATACTTTGCGCTGAAAGTTGATTGTTTTATAAGCCCGCAGGTAATCAATCCCGAAACTTTTCCGCGGAAATGAAAATTTGCTTGTTTATTCAGCGTGTTTATTTAAGATAAAATAAAAACTTTAAATATACATTACCTTACTTTTTCTCTTAGCCACTAAATATAATTACCTTTAAAAATGATCTAGTTCTTTCTAGAAACATGCACCCTTTTCAAACGCTCGACTATTTTTTGCAAATTTAAGCCCCAAAAAGGGGCGCGCCTAAAAAAATCTTCTCCAAAAATGAACGCACCTCGCATCAGCAAAAAAAAAAAATCACATCCCGGCCATTAAAAAAATATTATTTCAATAACCGATCCTCCGCAATCCACTTCGCCGAGCACACACAACAACTCCGGCGTCAAATCGATCTCGCGGTGGTTCCGCTCCCCTGCGGTATATTCAATACCTATATAACTCGATACGCCGCAATGCGAATAAGCATAACTTATATCCTGCGCCTCTCGTCTATCTTAATTGATCGGCGTCGCGCGCGGTGCAACGCCGGTAAATAATACGCGTCGCGGATACGCACGCGACCGGGAGGGGGGAGGGGGAGAAGGAACCGCAGCTCTTTTTCGCCCGATCGCGTTGACCCGTCGAGAGGAATCGATCGACGGAGCAGCTTCGGAATTAGGAGATATCGGGGCGCGTGATTTACGAGCGAGTTTATTCGGTGGAATCGTCCGCCCGACAGTTCACAGGCTTACCGGCGGCGATGGAAAATTCATTCGCCTCTTGTTTAACAAGAGGCGCTGTTTTTCGGCGATAAGAGAACGGTTGTAAAGTTTTATCGAGGGGCTCTTTCGAAGTTTCGGGCGGCATTGACGAAACGTCGTAAATATTATACGTGTGCTGTAAATCGTTAAGCTTGGATAAACAATATACTTACGCGAAATGCAGAGAGTTCGTCCGTTCGACTTGGTCTAAATACTGAAATTTATATACACGTCCTCGACTCTGAGCAATTTACACTATTTTACAGCGCGCGTTTACACAAGCAAATATATATATATATGTCAGTCCCCTTTGTAAGTCGCTTCTTCTAAAAATACCACTATCACAGTCGACAATAGTCCCGGCGAGCCGCGCGCATTTTGTTACGCCCGCGGTAAAGTAGAATAACGCCTCGGACAATCAGACACCTTCCCATGGCGCTCTCATCCGCGCCGATTTAAAGCCGGAAAACCCGGGAAAACCGGGTCTAGGTCGCTTCTCTCGGCGCTTTCTAAAAAAGCCCATTAACCTTCCCGAACGAGCGGAGAGCAGCGTCGCATCCCCTTGCGCGCAAACCGGCGCACAACTCGGCCGCGCGGCTCGATAGCTCAAAATCAAGGCCGGAGGTGTAGAGTGTCGTCGCGCGTGTATCGAGTGACCGCCGTGCACCGCGCCGTCGAGAGCCGTTGAGAAAAAACTCAAGGGCGCGGATCTCCTCTTCTGATGGCCGCGCGGCTCGCGCCGAGAGGATTCCCGGCTCCGCTCTTCGCGTAATACCGCCTTTCCGGAGGAGAGAGCCGTTTGAGCGCGCGACGAATTCGGCGGAAATCGCCGTGAGCACCTGGAAGGAGGAGTTGCTTTATTCGGTCGTCTCGTATTTAAATCTCGTTGCGGGTATGCGGGAGGGTCTTTCTGTTTGGATTAGCTCGAAACTTGCGTCAGAGGAAACTTGGGGAATTGCTATCGAAGCGTTGTATTAAGGAGAGAACATTAATGCAGCCGCTAAGTAAAAAATCTTTAGCAGAAATTAGCACCTTCCGTTTCCCGGAGTTGACAAATATTGACTATTTCCTTTTCGGGACGCTAAATTTCGTGCTAAATTTTTCGGCCAATATTTGACCGGCGAATCCGAGCGGCTGAAATAAACGCGCATGATTACGCCGAAGATCGTCGTTGAATAACGAAATATAACGTTACAGAAAAAAAAGGCAATACTCCTTATTTAAGAATCGGCCGGTTCGGTTTATATCTTACGCTCGAGAAAGAAGATCTTCGTAACTTATATACCAGGGATTGTATCCACAAAGAACGTCCGACTCTCCTCGGTCTTAAAGAGAAGGATTGACCGGCTGGTCTCGTTAATGGAGCTACGCTTTTCGAGCTTCGATCGTTTACAAGTCGGCGTTTTATTTTTATTATCCTGGCTTTTAATGTTTACGCTTTACGAGCCGAAAGCGCCTCGGGTATCTGCATTTGAATAAAAACTGATTGTAAACCCACAATGTATGCGAGTTTTTGTTGTTTTGAAAGAAAGGAGTATATTGGTTTTCGACGTTCTGTATTGAAATCCTAAAGATCGGTATTAGAAGCTACCTTATGTTCGCTCGAAAAGTTTCAATGCGCAGCGATCTCATTAATCAGCGAATTACGCCTTCAATACCGTACAAACCGCACAATAGAACTATAAAGACTCTTAATTACGCATAACCTCCGACGGATCGCCAGTCTTGCGCAACGCCGGCGATATAAAACAACAATTCAATTAAAGCCAAATTCCAGCCAGTCCCGTCCATTATTACTCGGAGCTGAAAAAAAAAAGAGGCCGCGAGCTGCGAACTTCGGCTCGAGAAACCTAAATCGGCGAAAAACAGCCAGAGCAGCCGCCTACGATGAAAAAAAAAAGAGCTCGAGAAAAGTCAGGGCCGCCGCGATTTTTCCCACCGCGATATGCCGCCCAATTGGCCAGACGAGCGTCTCTCTCTCTCTCCCTTCCTCTCTCTCTTTCTCTGGGTCAAATAAATTAACCCGTCCGGCTTGATGACACTGGAGAGCGTTCGCGTGTAAGCGGGGATATGTACTGGACGTGGGTGCCTCTCCTCAGCTAATGCGTAATGATGGCTCGGTCACTCTCGGAGAGACGCTTCGATCGGCGCTGTATATTAGCGATCGTTTCGATGATTGACGATGGGTTCATCGCGATGGAATGCCGCGAGGTGCTCTCCGCGAGAGTTTGGAGAGGAGGCTTTTCCTTTCCCGGACTGTGGGAGTTTTTGGGAGACTTGTTTTGGAAATAGAGTTGACCTTTGTTCCTTTTTTTTCTTTTGTAAATGTAAATATTTGTTTCAAGTAAACTGATGTACACATCGGAGAATTTAATAGATTCACTTTCAATTTATTCAGATCGGCGTGATTTTTTATAAAACCTCGATGACTCGTTAGTTTTCTCTGCTTATTAAAAATCTACTTTGAGAAAAGTAATTGCGAGCTCATGAATTTTTGATGCTCCTCTTAAAGCAGCTATTAAATGAAATAAAAATAGATCATTAATTAATACCCCAGCCACGTTTCTATCTTTTAACTTTCCTTCGCATTCAACTGTCCCGCAAAAAGAGCCTTCCGCGCATCCTTTCAAAATACTCCCCGCAAACATTCCGAATCCAAAGCCCTTTAGCTATATATATATATATATATATACACCAAAGCCCCAGTGGTAAAGTTAGCACGCAGCAGCTCCTCTCGGCCACGTTTTTCTGCAGCAAAAAGCGGCGAAGCCTCGGGAGGAGGGCAAAAATAAAGGAATTCGGACGCGGCACGGAGAGAGAGAGAGAGAAAGAGGGACGGACGGTATGTATGTGCACACGTGTTGCTCGCCGGGGCTGCGCGCTCGGCGCACGCACATTACACGTCCGACCTCGGCAATAAAATTCGCAGCGGTGCACGCGGTGCGGGCTGGCCTTGGCCTCCAGGAGGGGAGTCGCCGAGCCGTGACACTTTCACGCGGACGGCTCTTCCGGCGCTTTCCTCTCCCGCCGCGCGGTGCTTTTCCCTCCGACGATATGCGCATGCAGCTTCCGGCCGATGCGCCCTCAATGCGGCCCGGGGCTTATTTTTGTCCTTCTTTCGGCATGCGGTTTTCGGAAATAGACTTTGTTCGGGAACTATTTTTTCTGGAAAGTACGTGCTTCTAATGTGGTACTGATGCTATATATAGGCAAATAGAGACTTTTAGATCTATTTAAACGCGATTTATTACATTTTTTCTTCGCCTTTTCAACTAGACTAAAAAGATACTTATTAATCGCAAGGCTTACAATTGGCGACACTCTCGCACTTCGTTAATGTCACTGCCGCCATTGACGTTAAAAAAAAAACTGTACATTCCTTTTAGCCTAAATTTGCCTTGCTCAAAACTCTCGTTACCACCTGCACTCTCCGAGGCACTCGCTGGCAGCGCCGCCATTATTTATTATTTCTGCCCAGAGGCCCTTTGTCACCTGCGACCGGCCACCGTATCACGGTAGCGACTTCTGTCTTAGCAGCCCGCCGGAGAGAAGAGGAGAGGGAGAGGTTCTCAAAGGGCCGCCGAGAGAGCTCCGCGTGCTCGCTTCGAGACTCTCGGCGCAAACTTTCGAGCGGAGGAGTGTAGTGCCGAGTAACCTTGCTGAATCTTCGTCCGAGTCTCGGGCCGCGAAGCGGCGGCGTTTCAGAGAGTTTAGTGCCTCTTAGAAACAAAGTAATAAAATATAAACTTCGTGTAAAAATTATTTAGTTTCGTTTGCCTGCGAAATTTTCTTTCTCTCGTTTTTTTTTCAATTTGCTTTCCCTCGTTCGATTTCTCAATGCCGCCCGGAGCAGCAGATCTTTGCTTCGTTACTTGAAAGGAAAGCTTCCACGAGCGTTCATTAATCGGGCGAGCATACAAGCAGGAGCTCGCAACCTAAAAAGCCTATAAGGTACTCTCTCTCTCTGCCAGCGCAGGCATTGTTTCTCACACGGCTCGCGGAGAATTCAGCCGAGAGAGGTAGGAGGCGGGGGAGGCGGCGGGGAGACGTCCGGTTTTTCTGGTTTGAAAGGAGCAGCAGCGAGAGGCGCGCGGGCAGCGCTCAGGTATTCCAGGGGTGTGATTTACTCGGCGGGTTCTCAACGCGGCCGCCGCCGCGGCTCGTCTCGCTCGCTCGCGAGAGCGAGTCTGCACTCCCTCGAGGCGACGTTGCGCTTCGCTGCAGCCGCGAGTTAACTGCAGCCGAGAGCTGTGCTGCACCGAGTGCCGGCCCCGTAAGTGGGGGGACTTTGATTCGATCGACTGGAAAAGCTATAAGCTTTTCAGTTTTTTTTCTTTTCTTTTGGGCGAAGAGCTTTGATGGAGGAATCAAAGGCTCCGGAGTAGCTGGGGAATTGTAGCGATGCACTTTGGGCAGTGGAATATAATGTTTTATCAGACGAAATTTGATGTATCGAGTAATTGCTATTGAATAAGGAGACTGATGTTGGAGCTTGAAATTTCACGGTTTTTATTATTTCGCTGTAAGATAATGAAACTTGCGAGATTATTTGCGTACTATACATATAATTGTATTAGTTGTATAAAAAAAGAAAAAGATACGGTGGGAAAATACGTGCAGCTACACACGAATGACGCTCAAAGGATTCTGAAAATTCGGCGCGCGTTCACGCACCGAGCGTGACTCAGAGGATCATTAGAAGGAAAAGGAAGAGAAATTCCGTCATTTAACGGTACTTTTATCTCGAAATTATCCAGTTTTATAATTATACACAGAAATATGGTTCACCTTCTTCTGCAGCAGGATAATATTGTCGCCGCGAAAAATGGCACGATTTAAAACTCTGCGTATAATTGACGTTATCTCTGCAGTGAGAGCGGAAAAACGCATATCAGCGACTGCAATGAACGAACCTGCTTGATACAGACGGTTTCGAGTCGTCACTCTTTGTCCGACAGTCGAGTTAAATAAGCCTGAAAAGAGGCAAAATCTGACGACAATTGATAATTCAAATTTTATCGTACACATTTATTTAGAAAAAATTTCAATAAAAACGATCCTGCGACGCGTCAAACTCATCTTTCAAACGGCAAATTTACGCTCCGAAGTAAAACTTTCGAAATCGTCACTCGGCAGATTAGGAAGTCTGCCCGCAAACTCGCCGCACGCGCTGCGCGAAGCTCGTAAAAGCTTCGGTGCAGAAATACCGCGCGGAACCGCGCGAGCGCTCAACTATATAACGAATACCACAAGTTGCGCGCGGCGACGACCGAAAAAAGAAGAGACTTCGAAATCGCTCGTTTTTCACGTTCGAGTCGGCCGCGGCTCAAATATAAATCAAGAGTCCCCCGATGCCGGCGAGTCCTTGAATTCTCGCTGGGCATCTTTGAAAAAAGTGTGTTTCGGCCGCGGACGGGCAAGGACTTTCTTTATTATTTTGCTTGTCGTACGGTAAAAGTGGTTTTTAAACAGAACAGGGGAAATGTGAATTGCGAATAGTATGTTATAAGAATAAGGTGATATATTGTATGTATTGTTAAAAAAACTACTAGTCTTATATAAATAAGATTTTTTGCAGGAATATAATCTTTGAACCTTTGAATAATATGCAAAGTTGTCTTTTGTTAAAAAAATGTTGTTACAAAATAAACTTGCATATTTAAACTTTTGAAGTTCCCGCTAAATCAATTTAGTTGATACAGATGGTTTCTAGATTACTGGCGTACCGTAAATTCATTATCTTCTTGGTCCGTTTTTCTCTTTTATCGATGGGTGCTTCAGAGTCGCAATTTATATGGTACAAAGATCAATTATAATTTTCACTTTTTTGTATATAATTTAAAAACAAAAATCTATATTTCCCGAGTACTTTTTTTTAAAGAATTTTAACAAATTTATTATTTTCAATTATTAGTTTAGCGATCCAAATTATTTTTTCTTCTAAAATTTGAGTTTAACAAAGTTAATAAAAATTTGTCTGTCGTAATACTTACAATTAATCAACAATTTAATGATGTAATATACAAGTTAATGCAAAATGTAAGAAAATATTTTGAGTATCGCAGTGAAATAATTCAGAACACTGTCCAACAACCCCGTCGTACCGAATTGTTCAGTGCAGACTTATTACCATAGCTGCTTTGTCTTTCTCCCCGATCTTTTTAAGCAGTAACCGCAAAAGTTAAGCTTGTAAGAGAACGGACAAGGGTTTTTATTCGTTTAGGATACCTCCAAAATCTTCCTCGGCTCAGATAAGTCAGCTATAATCATCCATTTAATTGCGCAATTGAAAGCGTTCAGATAAGAAATGCTTTCTGTTTATGAAAAGTTCCGTTCGATTTAGATTATCGCCAAACTAATGGTGGCCTTGCTTTTACGCCGGCCTCAGTGTATCTGCAGCAAGAAGTAGTGGTGGAAAAACGAAGTGAAAGAAGGCTGAATGCGCGTATGACAGTAACCGGTCGCTCGCAGGTATATGAGTATACAGTACTGGTGGACAGGTGAGACTTTCGTAGTTTTGTCTCGTGTTTCGTCTTTTTAATTTAATTTAATGAACTGTGCTTTGTTACAGCAAAAGAGCGGCTTGCCGAGACTTCAAAATCTTCTTCTAAACGGAACTCGAAAATATGTCGGCAGTCTCGGTAGGTTAAAGTTTTTTGTTTTTTTCCGCCAAAGAAAGGAATAAATGTACTGATTTAACAGAAAGATTATGTAATTTAAATATTTTAAATAAACTATGTATTAATACGCTAAATTCAAAAGTAAAATCATAAGTAACCATATTGTCATTTTTTCAAGTTTGTATGAATAAAAAATATGTGAAAAAACAATAATCAAAGAATATAAGATAAAATTATTTATCTTCGAGTTTCACCAAAGACAAATTTATGAATAATTGTTCCATATTCTTTATTATATTACACTGCATGTTTTGAATATTTGATTAAAAATAAAGAACGTAGAAACATCAAAAATTTGAATTGCGCTCTGAACATTCCACAAAACCTTGTATCCAAAAAATTCGGGCGGATGTGGATTCAAATTAGAGGAGTAAGAGTCTCACCACAAGAGACAAGGGCTTATTAACTTACACAATCCTTATTATTCAATAAATTACAAATTTTATTTAAGATGCAGTTTATTTTTTAAATTCAAAGAAGGGTCGTACTTTCTTGCATTACTACTGCTTCTATAAAATAACGCATTCGACTGCAGTTACGGATAACAGTATATTAAGATAAAATATAGAAAAGACTTTCCAAAATCGAACGTATTATTAAATAATTAAAAAATTAAAGTAAATCAAGTTTCCTTAAACGCACTTTCTAAAGTACTATTCAGCTTACTATACCGTTGCTGTATATAGTATATATAACTCAGATTGATTTGCATTCACCACGGAGATTGTAAGGTAGCCTGTGTTTTTTTAGCTTGTTCAATAAATTAATCTTGCATCTTAAAAGATTACTAGTCCATCAATTGTAGACGATGGTAAACTGATATAAATAAAAAAATTACCATTACCTTCCGAATCGTTTAGCCTTCAGTATTGCATTTTTCAATTTTAAGTAAATACAAGAGACAGCAATTTGCCAAAATTTAATCGAAACTTTAATTTTTAAACCAAAATATTTAATAGCTTTATTCGCATTTTGTTCGTAGATAATATAAAATTTTGCCAAAAATAACTTAAAACAATTTATTTAATATGTAGTAAATCGTTTAGAAATTGTTCTGAAATTTTTTAGGATCTTGAAACCGCATATTTGCCAAGCCAATGGAGTAAAAGATACGAGGCTACAGAATTACTAGCTCGATACTTCAAATTCTGCACTGAAAGTAAGAGTTACACTTAAATTTAAGTAAGTTGACACAACTTGTATGTGTTTCTTTGATTTTAGCTACAAGAGAAGTACGCAGTTCTATAAAACACGAACTCGATATTCCTTACGATTCTTCCGAGGGAACTAAATATGACATTTACGGAACAAATCTTCCAAAAGGTAAAAAGAACACAAATAAATTTCAAAACGATAAATTTTGAAAATGAAATGTAATTTTCGTTACTTGCGTCAGATGCTCCAATTTTCCTTTTCATTCACGGAGGCTATTGGCAAGAATTTAGTAAAGATTTATCAGGCTTTGCAGTTCCAAATTTTGTTGCTCACGGAATTAAAGTCATTGTAACCGGTTATGACTTGTGCCCAACTGGTAAAATAATTCAAAATAATATAGTTTTAAAAAAATTCTATATTTTTTCTAAAATCCAAATGACGATTGCAGTAACATTAACGGAAATCGTACGACAAATAAAGACGGTAGCTGAGAAGGTTCTAGCTCTTGCGCACAGCTGGGGATCAAAGTAAGTTAAAGAAAAAATCTCATCTAATCTTATGCAGAATATAATTTATTACATTTATTAAATTACAATCCTATTCATACTTTTACTGTTTTTTTTTATTTGTACAAAAATCAAAATTGTAACGCATCATTATTCCTTGCGCACAAAAGAAGAGACTCGCCATTCATTCACTATTAAGCGGACGATTATAACTTTGTACAAAAGAAAGTTAATTTTTATGTTGCATATTCAATATTTAATTAACCAACGTACATTCCGACAGATACATATGTTGATTTATAAAATGTTTGCAGCTATTATTAAATTATTTAATAAAAAGACCTCGCTTAGATTAAAAACTTGCACGAACCAATCTTAAAATGAAGCATCAGATACTGCGATCAATTGTGTAGTTAGTCAACATGTTATCGGTGCAACTCACCAATCGCTAATGATGCGCGTATTGTTTTACAGAGCTGTATGGATCGGAGGGCACAGTGCTGGCGCACATCTCACGGCAAGCCTTCTGCACGATCAGAATTGGTTTGATCTAATGGCAAGGCACGGATATCGAGACTTACTCAAAGGCCTCGTACTGATCAGCGGTATCTATGCACTTGAGCCTCTCCTTCGCACGAGCATCAACGAGCCGCTTAAACTAACTACGTCAGATTTGTTTACAATATTTTAATTTTTTGGATTTTTAGCACTTTTTTTTTAAAAAAATTATAAAAAGGTTGTCATAAATCGTTAAAGTTCGACATTGATTCATTTTGTGCCCTTTGATTTTCGTAGACATGAAAATTTCCTCATTTAAAGTTAAATTGTTCAAGTTAATATTGCTAAAACATTATATTAGTTTATAACAATGCAATGAATTTTTAAACAATTTAAATTCGATAATTACAAAAGATAATTACAAAAGATAGTTTTCAAAATCTACAGAACTTTAAATTTAATAATTACTGATATTAAATGTAGTGTAAATGAACTTGAAAAAATAAATTAACAATTTTCTTTCTAATAATCTGAATCAATGACTACTTTATATCTTTTGACTACATTAATATACATACTATGTACAAGCAGCAGATTGTAAATAAGAATAACCTTTTGCAGAGACGAAATAAATTCGTATACATTTGCACCTCTGAACCCACTTGATAACAATGAGAAAACTTTGGGTTCAGTACGCGACATAAAAATCATTGTAACTGTAGGAGAATGTGATTCTCCAATCTTTATTGAAGAATCTCGACGCTACGCACGCGTAAGTACATATTTAGCCTATTTTTAGTTCTTTACCTTTTATCATGAATTTTAATCGATAACAAGATCACATACCAAAAATAAAAAACAAAACGTAATAGTAAAAATAAAAGCTTATGAAAACACATTTTTGTTTTCAGAAACTAATGGGATTGACGGATCACGTTGAATTTCTCTTACTAAGGCACAACATCGATCATTTCGACATTGTAGAGAATCTTATCAACAATGAATTTGCATTGTCAAAAGTATTAATTAGTAATATACAAAATACATTATAAGAAAATTAACGATTTGTAATATTAAAAAAAAACCTAATAACAATTTCATCTTTCTCGAAGGTCCTATAAAACCTTAAACAAACAAAAAACTAAACTACTGAATTAATTTAACTTTTAAACGAATAAGGATTATTTCTCCTTTTCTGGAACGTGCAATGATTTCTATTTATATGTGCAGGGATTCCATTTGATCTTATGTGCACATTAGGGCGAACGTGACTTATATTTATATCTGGTCTTCTTTGTTGCATTACATTATTTCTGTTAACTAGATTAGGGCTCCAGCGATGACTTGATGATGAAGACATATTTTGAACCCTTCTTATACTTTCAGCACTATTATTGTTTTGTTCATGAAAATTGTGGCTGTGACTTGACATATTTTTATTCATATTTTCACTAATTCGCCAAGGTTCAACTCTCTTTACATAAATTGGATTTCTATTTTGTTTAATAAAAGCTGGAATATGACTTGTGACTCCAGTTCTATTATTAATTAATGCAGAGTCAAATCTTTCTTTTGCACTTTTTCCTCCATCTGGATAATACCGAATTGCATTTGGCGTCGTGTGTTTAATTACGCCACCACACGTTGTTTCTTTACTACTACTAGTGCTGCTGCTACTGTCCTTCTCATTGCGAATTATTGTAACGTTAGATTTATCAATATTTTTTTTAACAACTACAGGATTAATTCTTATCTGTTGAGGTGCAACGTTATTGCTTTTTTTCTGAATTGATTCTGAGGGTTCAGGATTCGGCAAAGTTTGAAGTACTTGTTGTATCGGGAGTTTGAAGTTTTGCTTATTTTTTACTGGAGATAAAGAGTCCTTCCAAGAATCAGGTTTTTTCGCAAAAGAACGCACTTTTATAAATGATGAGGATGCATCTTCTGAGGTAGATCTGCTTCTGTTAATATGATTAGCTGCATTTAGTTTATCTACAATTGAAAATAAACAAAAAAATTTAGTAAAATAATCCAATTTTGTAACATGCACAAGTAATATTTAAATTTAATACAATTTTTATGAAATATACTAAATAAGATACGTGAGCATCTTTCCACACGGCGTGTAAAAAAATATATTAAAAAATTGTCTTTAAATTACTTTAAATTGTCTTTAATATTATATTTTAATTAATTAAAATAAATACCTAGAATATTTTTTGTTGCAGTAGCTTGTTGGATTCTATTAAACATATCTTGGATTTGAATAGGTTCTATACTTTTACTGTTGTTACTCAGCATATTACTCAAAACGGGAGTACTTGCAGACAACCTTTCTTGAATATTTACGTTTTTTGAATAGCTTATTGAACTTTTTTCAGAAACTTTAGACTTATCTTCATTTTTGGCAAAGTTTTCTGTACTTTTTCTGTTATTGCTATTAATATTTGAGTTTGTAGAAATACTTTTTGTTGGATCCTTGTTTAAGATTTCATCAATACAGCTTTCTATCCTATTATTTTCTTTTGGCTCTGATTCAAGATTTACAGTTGTAATTTGACTATTTGAATTGGTTCTAACGTGATTATATGTTTTCTCAGTAATATCTTCAAGATCTTCATATTGATCAATTTCTAATATACAATCGTCATAATTTGTAGATGAATAATAATTTTGAAGTTCACTTGCATCAACTGCATTTGTATTGGATTTATTGATAAAATTTTCTTCGTCATCACTTATTATTTCAATATCATCATCATCTGGTATAAATACAGTACTTACTGTATGAGTTTTTACATTATCATTATTTTCTTTACTTGTAATATCCCCATTTTTTTCAAGCTGTTTTTCAAACGTATTTTTTTCTTTCTCATCTATTTGTTTTTCTTTTTCAATCTGTATCTCATCTTCAGTTTTTTCTTCATCGTCAATTTGTATTTCATCCGCATTTTTTTCTTCATCGTCAATCTGTATTTCAACAGTATTATTTTCTTTTTCTTCAATCTGTACTTCATCTTCGTCTTTGTCTTTCGACTGTACTTCAATATTTTCTTTTTCCTTCGTCTGTACTTCACCTTCACCCTTCTCCTTTTCAACCGGCATTCCAACTTCATCCGTTTCTTTCTCTTCTTCGATTTGCAATTGACCTTCATCACGTCTTTCATTAATCGATATCTCAGCTTCATTATTTTCTTTTTCACTCATCTGTATTTCAACTTCATCCTTTTCTTTTCCTTCAATCTGTATCTCATCTTCATTCTTTTTTTCTTTTTCAACCTGTACATTACCTTCCTCCTTTTCTTCTTCTTCAATCAGCATTTCACCTTCATCTTTTTTCCCTTCTTCGACCTGCAATTGAACTTCATCATTTTCTTCATCTATCTGTATTTCAACTTCATTGTTTTCTTTTTCCTTAATCTGCATTTCAACTTCATCCTTTTCTTCTCCTTCAATCTGTATCTCATCTTCATTATTTTTTTCTTCTCCAATCTGCATTTCACCTTCATCTTTATTTTCTTCTTCGATCTGCAATTGGACCTCATCATTTTCTTCATCAATCTGCATTTCAACTTCATTGTTTTCTTTTTCTTTCATTTCACCATTTTCTTCATCAATCTGCATTTCAATTTCATTGTTTTCTTTTTCTTTCATTTGAATTTCAACATTATCATTTTCTTCTTCTTCACTCTGGTTTCCAGCTTCATTTATTTCTGTATTATTGATTTGTAATTCAATTTCATTTCCACTTTTCTCTTTAATCGGATTTTCGATGACTTCTTTTTCGTTTTCTTTAATCTTGCTTTCAACCTTATCTTCTTCTCCATTTTCTTTTTCATTACTATCAATCACTGAGTTTTTCTTTTTCTTTTTTAAATTTATTTGGACTTCATTTATTTCTTTTCCATTTTCTTTTTCTTTATCCTCTTTATTACTATCAATTTTCAAGTTATTTTTATTTTTGAATTTGTTTTCAACTTGATTTTTCTCTTCAGCTTCATCTTCCTCGTCACTACTAATAATCAAACTGTTCTTTTTTAATTTTTCATCTATTTCCTCAATACTTTCTGTTTCATTTTCTGTTTCGTCATCAGTTTTATCAGAATCTGTCTTTTGTTGCTCCTTTAAATCTTCCTCAGTTAACTTTTCTTGTTTACTTTCAAATGTTTTGAAAATCTCATACAATTTCTCATCACCTTCCTTTTTATTTTGTCGTAATTTTTCATTTAACACTGGATTTTTGACTGCTGGATCACCTTCACTTTCATTTTCAATAAAAGACGATATGTATGTTTCACTTTCACGAATTCTTATTTTTTGTAAATAACGACCAACTGCTTTCAAAGCAGGCAATGCTGAAAAATACAGAAAAAATAATTATTTTTTTGTTTTAAAAACTCATATGTAATAAGACTAATCAACATTATTATTAGAAATACATCAAGTTGATAAAGTAGATGTGAAATAAAAATTTTTAATAATAAATTACTAATTAACTATTTATATTAATGAAAAGATTAAAATACACGTACCAAGATCTTCCATTCTTCTTTTAGTAAGACCAAGACCTCTCTCTTTATTACATTTATTAATACAATTTAAAATATCACTGTAATCTGGCAATGATATGCACTCAGCAATTGCATTAGGATTTTTTATATGTTTCAATCTGTTCACTTTTCGTATATTAGCATTAATAAAATCAATAATAGTTTCATCCACTGATATTATACCAGTTATTTGATCTGGAATATCTTTTCTTTTCAATTGCTTTCTTAATATTTGCTTTTTCAACATTTTATCTCCTGCTAATTCAGATAATTTTGAGCTTATTAAAACAGCTCTTCTTTTGTATCTGTCTACTTTTATGTATGCTGAGTCACTGTCATCATCAAAATCAACTTCTGCTTCTTCTAATTCTTTAATTTTTTCTTGACACTTTTTTAAAGCATTTTCTAATTTTAGAATTTTATATTTATCATCCTTTGATATCTCAATTCCTTGTTCATCTTCTTCTTGTTCTTCATCCTCTTTTTTATCCTCTAAATTTAATACCTTTGGTAATTTAATTCGACGTTTAATTTCATCACGAAGTTCTTGTAGATACTCATAAAAATTATTATTATTTGAAATTTTAAAAGCAATACTATTAATAAAAAGCCTAAATTCATCACTGTCTCTGTCAACCGGAGTTAACTGCTGATAAATTTTGTTTAAATTTGATAATATTTTTCTCGAAATTTCATCATCTTTCTTTTGCTTACAAAGAATAAGAAGATTTTCAAATACATTGTCTAATGGATCTGGTATAGGTACTTTTTGCTTAACAACTAATTGTGGTTTAACAACTTTTTTTGTTTTATTTGATTCTAGAGATGTGCTTGATGAAACACTCGCAGATGAAGAGTTTGATTGTTTGATATTTGCATTCTTTTTTGACATTTTATTCTCGGTTTCATCAAAGTACTTAGATGTACCTTGTTGTACTGATTGATCAAACTTTAGATTTTTTTTAATTCCTTGATTTTTACGTAATACAGTTGTATTTTCACATTTTGTAGGACTCATATCTTTGGAAGATTTTGATGATGCATTTGATACAGATCTAGTCAGTTTCCTTTCAAAAACTGTTTCCTTCTCTTCGATTTTACGCTTTTTAGTATTCTGATTTTCTGATGCTTTTAAAGCCAATTTTCTTTTTTTTGCATTTTCAGTAGACTTTCTAAGTCTGTTGCCTGTTTTATTATGCTAAAATAAAAAATGTTATATTAGTAATGTACTAATCACAAAAAATGTTAATTTTAACATTAATCTTAATTTCAATACTTATTGCAATAAAATTTATTGATTACACTTTTTTAAATAAATAAACGTATATCAAAGAAATGTAAGCTGTAAAAAAATGTATTCATTCTAAAGGTTAAACTGGTACTGGAATATCGAAATTTTAGAAAAAAAAATTGTTGTTTTCAAAACATATAGGCATAAAAATGTTATTGAACTATTACAGTTAAACTAAAATTTACGTATTTGCTTTCATTATTCTTTTAA
Source organism: Ormyrus labotus (assembly GCA_035582975.1). Classification (NCBI taxonomy): domain Eukaryota; kingdom Metazoa; phylum Arthropoda; class Insecta; order Hymenoptera; family Ormyridae; genus Ormyrus; species Ormyrus labotus. The sequence goes on along the minus strand of JAWWEO010000009.1, from coordinate 20,050,962 downwards.
ATATGTACAAACGTTACAAAGTTAGCAAAAATAAAACGTTTCCTAACCTTTTCGTTGGAGTTGTCTTCGTCCTCGGACGAAATGAATATAACTTCGCTCATCTTTGATTTCTTGCAATCAACATAGGTAGCGAAACACTTTTCTTATAAAAGGCTGTAGAGAATTTCGCTAAAATCACCCTCACGATATCTAAACTCTTGTCACTTGAATATTTTACAAACCAGTCGTACGATGAAAATTTCCTGTTAAAACTCGCAGAAATAAGTACGCTGCTACTGCTTTTCTACGTGCCTCGAGTGACGACACTAGACACTACAGCGCGAGCGCTGCATGAGCATTGGACGCTAATCCACTAACACAACTACGTGAATCATCGTCAAAACTATGTCCGCACAATTTTAAAGCATAAGACGACGTCTGACGCATCTAAGAAGAAAGTGTAGGTGTTGTCACAACTCAATATTTTGTGGAAGTAAAATCTGTAACAAAAGTCTTGTTTAAAATTATACTTATTTGTAAGTAGAAAGTCGATTTTCCATATTCTATAGAAAATAAAAACAAAACAATCAAATATTTACTTTATTGAATTTTTCTAGCTTAACGAATAAAAAAAAACAAATTTTTATGAATTATTTTTATTAATATTACGGTAATTATATTTGATTAATCATCAAGAGTCAAAAAATTGAATGTAGGTATTAAATTATAAAAATAAATTGTAATAAATTAATTGTATTAAATTTATAAAAATTCGATTTGGTAGGAACGTTATACAAACCGTTATAACGAAGGGCAGATTAAGGTCAATCTTCAAAGCAGACCACCAAAAAACTTTATGACAGATGAATTAATGTGCATTTTCCTTTTAAAATTATCTTAATTTACTGATATTTTTAGAAAATTTTATAGTTACATTTTTTTTAACTTTGATGAATGAAAATAATTTATGATTCCAATAATATTAACTCAAAGAAATTTTCACTTGAAAAGTATGATTATGATAAAAATATTATGAATGAATTTATATTGCTTAAATAATGCAGAAAATGAAATTATAATACATAGTTGATGATTCGAATTTTTTCGCAGAATCAAAATTCGTTTCGAGACACCGCGTGTAAAGTGTACTGTGTAGACGTGTAAATAGGGAAAGTATTTATTTTTATTACATATTACATATAAGCATAGATATACGAGCGTAGTTTAATACTTTCTCCGTTATCTCGGCCTCTTTCACCCTAAATCAGCTGCATAAAAGCATTTTGACCAACAACCCTACATAAGTGACAATCTTTAGAAATGTAGTTAGTTCATGGCGACGGCAACGCCGTTCATGTTGGGCTTGGAAAGTTGGAAGGCCCGAGGCCGCATTGTGAGCGCAACGTCCTCACTTCACATATATACCTAAGTATCGTTCACACGTGTTGTTTTTTTGAATTAACACCATGGCTGAAATAGGTAATTAAAAATCATTAATCTTTTAATAAATATAAGTATTTTAATTTTGCTGAGTTAACATCTCCGAACGTATTTTTTTGCCTTAAATTATTATTGTAATTGTATGATGTTTTCTGTTATGATCTAACGTGGAAGCGACACCGTAAACACGTGGTTTTCTTAATTTTCCGATCGCAATAATTTCATAAAGTACATGTTAAAACTGAAGCCTTTCAATTTTTATGGAAATTTCATTTTTTAAATTTTGTCTTTATCCTATAAAAAACGACTTTTAATGATTATTTTACTATTTGCATCAGATTTAATTTAATTTTGAGGTTATGTGTTTATAATGCTTGTTGTACTTTCAGAAAAAGAGAAGAAAAAGAATAAAAATAAGAATCTTGGTGAGATCCAAGCCAAGATGAAGTGTCAAGTAGAACCTTCCAATGAAGGTGCTAAAATTGATTGCAAAGATTGGCCATTGCTATTTAAGGTATTAATTTTTTCTTAGTTAAATATTTAATAATTTTGTTTAATAAATTCTGTATTTTATTTATCCTAGAATTTTGATAAAATGCTTACGAGAACAAAGCATTTTACACCATTGTCATGTGGATCAACTCCATTGCATCGTACATTATCAGAGTATGTTCAATCAGGATGCATAAATCTTGATAAACCTTCTAATCCTTCTTCGCATGAAGTTGTGGCATGGATTAAAAGGATTTTAAAAGTCCAAAAAACTGGGCACTCTGGTACTTTGGATCCAAAAGTATCAGGTTGTTTAATTGTTTGTATAGATAGAGCTACTCGTTTAGCTAAATCTCAGCAATCTGCTGGTAAAGAGTACGTGGCAGTATTTAAACTTCACTCTGCTGTAGATAATGTAAAAAAGGTAAAGATTTTAGTGTTTTAAATAAATTTTATGATTTATAAAAAATATTTATATAAATAATATTTCAGATATATCAAGCACTTGAAAAATTAAGAGGTGCATTATTCCAAAGACCACCTTTAATATCTGCAGTCAAACGTCAATTGAGAGTAAGGACCGTTTATGATAGTTGGTTTTTGGATTACGATGAAGAAAGAAATATGGGTGTCTTCAAAGTTAGCTGCGAAGCTGGTTCATATATAAGAACTATCTGCGTACATCTTGGTCTGTTCCTTGGCACTGGTTGTCAAATGCAAGAACTCAGAAGAAATCGCTCTGGAATTATGTCAGAAAAGGATGGATTAGTAACCATGCATGATATCTTAGATGCTCAATGGCTTTATGAAAATCATGGTGATGAATCTTACCTAAGAAGGGTCATCAGACCTCTGGAATCTCTTCTTGTCAATCACAAACGAATTATTGTGAAAGACAGTGCAGTTAGTATTTAAAATTTATTTTAATTTCTTAAATTATTGATTGAAATTTTATTATCAATTTTTGGGTATTGAATATTCAGTTTTTTATTTTTGATAAAATATTAAAAAAAATTTTAATCAATAATACTTTTGATAATTATGTGATGAAATTTAAAATTTTGTTACTTATTTGCAACAAAATTAAACTTTTCACTAAATATTTACATAAAATACAATGGCTCCAAAATATTTCTAATAGTAAATACCTCTATTTAGGTAAATGCTATATGTTATGGAGCTAAAATTATGCTGCCTGGTGTTCTAATGTATGATGACGGCATAGAATTAAACCAAGAAATTGTAATTGTAACTACTAAGGGAGAAGCCGTTGCGCTCGGTAAATATTCTAATTATTTTTACTGCTTGAAAGTAACATATTTACTTGATACAGTTAAAAAAAATTCATTTGTTTTGATAAACTTAATCCTACACATTTCTTTTTATTATAGCTATTGCTTTAATGACGACCCCAACCATGTCAGCCTGTGACCACGGAGTAGTCGCCAAAATTAAACGCGTCATCATGGAAAGAGATGCGTATCCAAGAAAATGGGGTCTTGGTCCCAAAGCTTCGTTGAAGAAACGTCTTATATCAGAAGGCAAACTTGACAAACACGGAAAACCAAATGAAAATACGCCAACGGACTGGTTATCCGGTTATACAGACTACACTGCTGTAAAGGTAATATAAGTTTTATAAAAAAAAATGTAATGATATATAGATTTTAAGTAAATTATTTTGCAGACTGAAGAAAATGGTGTGAAAGAAGAAAGTAATAATGTTACTGCTAAAAAGCGTAAGCACGAAGAAACTTTGACGACATCGGATGCACTGAATGAAACTGCAGATACAGACGTAGCATCGCCTAAAGACAAAAAGAAAGAAAAGAAAGAAAAGAAGAAGAAGAAGGACAAGAAAAAGGATAAATCAGATACCGAAGCTGAAACTTCAATGGCTGTTGAAGGAGTATCTGAAGTAAGTTTAACAAATTTTATTAAATTATGAAAAAAGACAAATTTTTTAAATAAATATTGTTTTTTCAGGAACAACCTGTAAAAGAGAAAAAGAAGAAGAAAAAGAAAAGCAAAGAAGAACAGCCAGCAGAAGAGTGAAAAAAATAATAATTTTTAAATGGTCAACAACTTATCTTTATTCTTTTGTATCAAAATGTGAGGATCGCGCGCGCATTTATATAAACAAATTATGAACTATTTTTAAGAATATAATAGCTGCGAGGACGTGATAAACAGGCAAAATAATATTGTGCCTGTGCTGTACAATACTTGGCTTTACTAAATATTGCCAAAGTTTAAGTTCCATTACAATATTCATGGATAAAAGCCAGTGAATGTTAATTTGTAAATAATTACATGTAATAGAATAATTTCATATTCATTCAATGAGGAAATATTATAATATTGCTTCAAATATTTTGCAAGTTAAGGAAGGCTTTTATATCATTATTTTACGTATAAAAAATGTCTTAACAATTTCAGTTACTTATAAACCAAGTTAAATTTATTTTTAGCATGAAAATTAGTTTTTTTATAGAGTTTATAAAAATTGTATGTATGTCGATTACGACGGAGGTAAGGTTTAGATAGTTGGCGTATCATAACGCGTGACTACATTAGTTTTGTAAAGACAATTTACTATTTTCATTAAAAATTTAAAAATATACTCAATACATTATTCATTTTTTACAAACTTGCGAGTCAATTGAGTGGATCAGTACAAAAAAAATTGAATGTAATCGGTATTAAAAAGATGTATATTTTTCTTAAATTGGTATTGCAAGGTAAATCAGGTAGTTATTTGAAAACAACGGTATCAAGCATTGCTCCCAAGCACTGAACGATATTGGTTGTCATAAGATTATCGACCTTCTCTTCTAAATGTCGTTTTGGATCTTGTTTACCCACATTTTTAATGGCTAACTGTTCTGGTGTCATCTTTTCTTCATCTTCAAGAGCCTAAAGCAAATTAAATTTTACATTTTACAAGACTGAATATTAAATAATTAGTATCTTGTACAAAATTATGTTATAAAATTACCTTGTTATAATTTTTAGCTAATTCAAGCATTTCTTGAACTACGTTTTCATTAAGTTTACTATGCTCTGAATATTCTGCAAGAGTTAAACCATCCATCCAGGTCTTTTTATGCAGATTCAGCAACATTTTTTGCTCAAGTTCATTTTTACGATAATTAATACTTATACTATAGTAATGTCGATTCAGTCCGTGAATAAGAGCTTGAACGGATGGCTTTTGAAGGTGGCCTAAATTAGACGTTGTTTGACGTGGCTCTTGTCCCAGAACCTAGAAAAATATAAATCATTTTCTATAACATTAAATTTTGAAGTAAATGATTCTACTGACAGTGAAAATCTTTTATGGAAGTGGAAAAGAAGTTGCTCCTGACTGAAAAACTTTATTTCCCCAATGTTTTGATCCCTCTAATAATTATTATTAAGACAACAAAAATTTTATATTGATTTCACTGAATATTTTTTGCCTTGATAAGGATCATTAGTGGGGCAAAACTCAACAACAAAATAAAATCTTTTGAACTGCAATAACCAGTAATTTAATTCCCACCTTTGTAAAAGTAACAAATATGTCTTTACAATTGTAAACTCAATATTGATGTTTTCATTACTATTTCATTTAATTTTACTTAAATATAAAATTAAGATTTTACATGTTTATTTATATTGCAAAGAAATTTTTTCAATTTCATTTTAATTTATTTAAAATATAAATTTTTAATTTTTAAAGTAACAAAATATTCATTGAACATTGAAATAAAATAAAATTACTTATAAAAATTCACTTACCATCATATTTGGATTAATTAACCTAAAAGCATCAATAACAACTTTCCCCTTTACTGACTGAATGGGATCAATTACTACTGCAACAGCCCTCTCGCTGAGAGCTTCAAATGATTGTTGTGTGTTTATATCCACTCCAGAAAGCCAGCATCCAAAACCAGGATGGGAGTGGTACCAGCCTACTACCATTTCTGGTCTACCAGTCTGTTTGAGCATATCCAACATTTTTGCTTGGAATACTGGGTCAACAGCTTCTACACTCACACCCTAAGATAGTAAAAATTTATGTAAAACACTATAAAACATTTTAAAAATTATAAAGATAAAGAGATAACTGATAAAAACTTACAGTTCCAGTTTGTGGCATAGCAAAAACATCAATAACTCTGACTGTGTAATCGTCAACAAATTCACCAAGCATAAGACCCATAACTTCCATGGGTACACCAGCACGTCCATGTTTTAGCATTTTCAACAATGCCAAGGACGAAATATAAACCTTTAATGAACATTAACATGATTAATTAATCTTAGATATAATTTATTTGGCAAAGAATAGTGTACGTTAATTTTGTACCTGTTCTGCAGTGTCTACAACAGGAGCATCTGAAGGCGGAGGGGCCTGATTTAATCCTGGCATACCAGTTCCTAACCGTAGGATTCTATCCATGTTTATTGTTTATAAATACACTGAAAAGAAAATATTTTTGAGAAAAATCTATTTTAAAGAAAAGTAGCTATCACAAGTGAAAAGTTACAACTCATTTCATTTTTAGGTTATAAAGCGTTACCATTCGATTTAAAGACTCGAATAACAAGAAATTCAATCTGGGATTAAAAAAAAATAAAGAACTGTATATTCTACTTACATTAAAAATTATGCCGGGGGTTTGTTAACACTATTTAACTACGAAGTACTCAAATTATCAGTCGGCCAGAATAGACGCAAGGCATCCCTTCAAAAAGAAGCGCTGACAGTCTCAAATCTGCAATCTCACGAGAGAGCTGAAAGTATTGTGGTGTAGCTTGTAGCTGATGTGTGCGTACGCACACTGGACGCGTTACAATTATGAGTTCTGCAATTCTGACGAAAAAATACTGCATGCATTTATTAACAAAATGACTGCACTTGTTTTTTGTTGACGGGGGGAAAATTTTTTATTTTTGTAATTTCTTTATAAGGTATTGAACGATCGAGTTGTCCATTCTCGTAAAAAAAAATGGTACCAACTAACGAGGTGTTTATTCGAGTTTCTAATTTAATGTTCACTTTAAAGATTTTTATGAAGTATAGACATCTTTAATAGATAAATTTTATCGTTCGCGGGTTATTTTTTCATATTTCAATTATTCGCATTGACCATTGACATAATTATTGACGGTAATTGACCTGTTGGATGACTTCAATTTTTAAATTTACAAAACTTGTGAAAAACACGATTTATTTAAATTAACTATTATATCAGTTGTAAATTATTCTTACAGGCTTCAGCCCAAGCAATGATTTAAGTACTTTGTTATAAGCATGTTGATAGAAAAAATATTTTCTATAAAAATCGTAAAATTTTATTATAATTATAAAAGGTCAAAATGCAATTAAAATTATTGAAAATATAAAATAAAACAGGTGTACTTACTTTCTTAATCAAAAAGTGATATGCTCACTGTTAAGAAGCAATAATAAATATATTTTCATTTACTTCTGCTAAATTATCTACATAAAAAAATTTTCCATATAATTTTTTAAGGACTATTTGAGATGTTAAGAAACTAATAAATTTATTACATTTGCATACTTTTATTTTTAAACATACATTTTTATGAAAAAAAAATGTCTACATGCTGTAAAATATAATATACTTAAAATTGTTACACAAGATTTACATACTGATAATTAATTTCAGTTACAATATTATTTTTATCGTCGAAAAAATGTCATTGAATAATATTTGGAGACTTAACTTAAGAGTGGGACATACTTATTGTCAGATAAAGTACTCATAATTCTTTTTCTAAAATTCAGTCCGAACATCGTCAAAATCTACTAACCACTCTGTAGCGGCGTACAATATACTTTCGAAGTTTAACAATTACTACTTTCAAAGTTCCTACTTTCAAAGTTTAATAATTATTAGTTGCCTAAATATAAAAAAGCTCACTATTATAAATCGCAAGGAATTAGTGAAGCTGCGTTAATAAATGCATAAGGCATATCTTTAAAAATAAAAGAAATTCCGTTTTCAATCTTCTAGACAAATATATCCATCAATGAGATTTGACCATTTGATATAGTCGCGTTCACGTAAAAAAATCTATAAAAATTACATAATAATACATAAACGTGATTTAAAAAAAAAGTTTGTCTTTCAATAGTATTTAAGATAAAAGAGTGTCTTCAATCAAACGAGAAATCCATCTTTATAATATATACAAGAGGTAATGAATTAATGTACAGGGCCTTGAACTTATTATAAAAACTAAATTAAAAAAGCTCTACCACAATTAAGTTCTATAAAAATAATTCACAGATCATCTTGGACGGCGATGTTGGTTCGGGAACTAAAGTCAGTGTCGTGCTATCTCATCAAAAAGAATCCGAGACTCGTCAGGGTCAAAAATAAGCTCAGCAGCTTCGTGGGTGTCAGGGAGGAAGCCGGATTGCATCCATTGGAGTTGCAGGTGAAAACGCAGGTACGGTAGCTCAGCTTGTCGCCGGGTTGCTTCACGTAATCGCAGTAGTTGCCCAAGTCGACCGAGGAGCAGAATCTCTTGGTTCCAATTCCACCTGCGAAATTTTCCGAGTTTCATTTGGAATTTTTTTGTTTTTAATAATAACGAGAGCACGAAAGTCCCAACAATAAATTTCTATTTTCATGCAGGGAGAAAGCACCGATAAAGGATCGAAGCGCTGGATATTTTTAGTTGCAGTCACCGAACAGCAGCTTCAAAATAAGTCGCCGAAAGAACTCGATGTATCGAAGTTATCGTAGATTAATTGATGTACATCTTGACCTGTTTCCAGATGCTTGCAATTTTTATTTGATGTATATAAATAGGGCTTTGCCGCGCAAAATCTTTTAATAAATTTCATACAGAATTAGACTTTATTTTTAAAAAGGGCTTCCAGCATAAGTTTTAAATTACCCTCTGATTTAAAACAAAAAATCGAATCAAAGAGAATTTAATACTGCCAAGATTTTTATCGGCACTTTCTTTGGTTACATTAACTACATAAATTGCAAACGAAACAAGCGGTAAAAGGGTATATAATTTGTGCGTTAAATTTGAAGCGCCAACATTCAGCAGAACGTAAATCTCAGGGTGCCATAAATAAAATCCAAAGCAATCCAAATCTTCTCGTGCAGGCCGTCCAGCAATAATAAGACAAAACCACACGGCATCCAACAAATTTCTGAAATATAAGAGAGACCTCCGTATCGCCCGATGGTCTTAACGCAGTACTGCGCCTCGAACACGTGATTGCAGTTTCTCGGCTGAAGGTAAGCCAGTACCAGCTCGTTGTTCTCGCACATCCATTCGTCGGCGGATGTGCACTGATAGCAATCCAGCGTTAAAGCTCCAAGCAGAATACGAAATTGGTTAGTTACTGAAAGCTGCACCCACGTTAATTATATATGTGTATTAAATTTTTTATGATACATTTGTCGTATATTAATACCGCAACCTTTCCTTTCCCCGTGTAGATATTGTTATTGAGTCAGGATTTAAAATAGAGTCTGAGAATGTGCTGATTCTGAGTTTAAAAATAAATAAATACGATCGACTTGTAGGGAAGTAAATAATCATTTATTGACTTCGCTACGATTTACTCGCCATCATTTATTTTTAAGCACTGAATGGAAGCAACGGTTAGTTGTTTTTTTGTTACAAAGTTAGAACCTTCTCCGCAACGTTTTCCTTTATAAAAATGTATTTTACCCTCGAATCGACCGATGTGCTTGATGCAATATCTAGCACCGTAAACATCGTCGCAGGGCTCCGGCTCGATCTCGTAGCCATGAGTGAGAAACTCATTGCACAAAAACGGCCTAGAACTATTCGTGCTTACGCACCGATAACAATGGAGGCCGGTAGCTGCGGCAGACAAATAAAGTAAAATGTTAATGAGAAATGTATTTTTTTGTTACGACTTTACCTCGAAGGGAATGAACTAATGAGATGCTTAATTAAAAGTAAACCGGAAGATGAAAAGGGTATATATACTTTTTTTTCATTTTAAAAGGGATCTTGTTATTCGGGAAATAATTTTGCTTTGATTTTTAGCTTCGACCAAAATTCTGGCCGAGCATTTCGTAAAATTTATCAGTATTTTCTATTGATATCCCGAAAATCAATATAACCGATGCACGAGAGCATCTTAGCATGAATGAGCAGATAATATTACGTTTCAAAAGCTCACTGGAACGATAGTGGTACACTTTAACATTCATGATTAAAATTTATTTCCTCTAAAATGAAATAAAAACCAAAGTTTTTTTATTTACGATTCAGGAAAATTTTCTGCCAACTTCGAATCGTTCGAACTTTTTAATTTTCCAACGGATTTGATTTTAATAAAGTAGGACACGAGAATTTTACTTTGAAGGCACTAATTAAACAAATATCTATCATCTTCATTATAATTAATTTATTAAATGGTGCCCTCGAATAATCTGCGCGTGTTTACAATATTAGAAATAGTTCTCGGAGTCCTGTTAAATGGGACTACCTCTTGATTAAGAGGCCAGTAACTAGTTCCGAAACTATGCAAGTTTAGCATACGTACGGTGATTATATTAATTCAGTGGACTTCCATCGATGCAATTGCGCCTCGTAAGAGACGAAAAATTTTACGGAATTCATCCCTCAATTTTCTGCTAAGTGTTTGGAATTTAAGTTGCAATTAATTACCGAATATATTACTACTACCAGTGGAAAAACAATGAATAACGCAATTATTCCGAGGCACATTAAAATCAACATTCCAGTTCCCGAAATATTATTAGGCATTTTGTGCGCTACCGAAAAATTCCGTCACTTCCTTAAATAATGATATTTGCGTCAATCAATTTCTTTCTGTCGTTTATTATAACTTTTGAGAACCGTACGGAAAATAAATGATTTTAAAACCGCGACGATGGCGCGTTATCTACCTGTCACTCTTTCAAAAACAGACTGCCTTACCAAACCCTTCTCATGTTATCCCAATAATTCATCGATCATCGACGAGGACGTAAACAAAACTCTCGGCTCTACAATAATTTAAAATCAAAGTGTCCCGGGAAAAATCGGCGCTGTACGCGTACGGCCGATTCAAACTCACAGGTGCCGCCGAACCGAACGGCCTCCTCGACAAAGCCGTTACGGTAAAAAACTCCATCGTAAAAACAGGTTATACACCTAGCGTAAACACGCGAGAAGCGATCAGCTTCGAATCTTTCCCGACCCTCGAAAAAAAAAAGAAAAAAACCTCCGAGAAGCCCGTTTCGTAAAGAAACTCCCCGGCAGAGCCGATCGTCGAGGAATCGGCCTTACAAAATTTATTCCAAACGAGAGAAGACGCCGATCAGCCCCGCCCAAGAGGCGGCCGCTCGTTTCCCAGGCCACGGACTCACCTGCGTCGAAGCACAAAGCGGCGACGAGCAGCAGCGGCAGCAGCAGCGATACGAGCGAAATCGGCGAGGCGGCCGAGCTCGGCTTCGCGGCGCCCATTTTTCGGCGGCCGAGAATCAACTTGGAGATCGCTTGCAGTTCGCGTAAGAAGCGGTGACAGGTTACGGGGACGGCAACGCGCGAACGAGAGGCCTGCGAGAGACTGCAGGCGCGCGCGAGGCCAAGACTGCGCGGCTCGCGGCGTAGGTAATGTTATAGGTGGGTGGAGGGGACGCGAGGCGGAGAGGCCTGCCTGCACGCCGTCGCTCCGACTAGTCCAGTCGAAATAGCTTTTTTTGGCACATTTTGACATATAGGCATTTTTTTTTTGTAATCGCTTCCTCAGAGGGCCCCCAATATGGGACCAACTACCCGAAGTCTCAACTCTGGTAGCAAGTATTGTTAAATTGCAAAAATAAGG
>JAWWEO010000009.1:20023733-20039098 GCA_035582975.1 Ormyrus labotus | reverse complement strand
TTTTTTTTTTTTTTTTTTTTTTTTTTTTTTTTTTTTTGTAACTTTTATCAAAAAGACGAAAAAACTGTCTAATAACATTCATTTGAATGTGTCTCAATTTCTGCTAAAGCACTCTTCTCTTTTACAATAAAGAATCTTAAATTCAAAGTAAAAAGATGAGATGATTTCTTTTACTGTATGTGCGTACATACGTACGTATGCATGTATGTAGCTCCACCTTAACTACTTTTAAATGACGCCGTGGATTCGCTTCAATGCGAATCTTAATTATAATAAAAATCTTAATTAAATAAAACAAAATATTAAAATTATTAAAGTTAACATAAAATAGAATTGAATAAAACAAAATAGTACATTGTGCAACAAGGGGCAAAAGTAGAAGATTTTTATAATCACCCAATTTTGAAATTTTCAGAATGCGAATTGGTTTCGACCCCACTTTTCAGAACCAAAAAGTAGCCTTTCCGGTCGATAGTGGAATAAAGTACTATATTCAACAAGAGGCAACAGTAGATTTTTTCCTTGGGTGATTATAAAAATCTTCTACTTTTGCCCCTTGTTGCATAATGTACTATTTTATTTTATTCGATTCTACTTTATGTTAACTTTAATAATTTTAATATTTTGTTTTATTTAATTCAGATTTTTATCTTACTTTAGAGACTTTAGAGGAACCTATCATAGTTATGTCATATAATTTAGTGAGAAATTCATAGTCTTATAAACCAATAAAAAAATTTTAGGACTTGGAAATCAATTGATGAATCATATAATACCGCCTAATTTAACGTGACACGTAAGACAGTGTTAAATACGTTGGTAAATTTTAACTTAAATTTCACCTTTTAATAGATAAGATAATAGTAATTGTTCCATAACATTCCATTTATGATATAAATTAATTGTTTCATTGTTTTTATGTTCTCTATGAGAAAGCATTGCGTTAAAATCGGTTGGCAGCGTTTTTTTAGGTGTTTTATGTACAAAGAAAAAAAATATTTTATGAAAATGTCGGTTTTTAAGTTGTATGCAGGTTATAACATTAGCCTAAATATATTTTAACATTCCTGAACAAGGGCATTTATCACCTATCTGAATGAGAGGTACCCTTAGATGGGGATCAGAAAATTTGTTATGAATAATCATCATATGTTTAGATATACTGCAACCTTAATTCAGATTTTCACGCTCCTACATTTCAGAAACTGTTTATATTCAAACTTTATGCCTATGGATGCTTTAGATCAAGAGGTCATAAAGCGAACATAATAAAGTCAGCCAATTCGATCAAAATTCAATTTTCATAAGATTTTAACAACCTAAATATAGACTCATCTTAAAATTATTTTTAGTAGTTTTAAGGTAGTTTAAAACAAAAATTAAAAAGTTTCCTTTAAAAGTATTTGAATAAAAACATTATAATAAAATTAATTACTTATAAGCTTTGCTAATTGTTCTGATACAATAAAATTATTTTATTTTTTTAGAATGTTTGAAATAGTATCAAATAACACTGTGCATTATTATTTTGATTTTGAACAAAGAAAACATTAAAGAATCAAAAATTTTTACCTAAATTGTGAAGCTGAGGTTCTCCCATAAAAATTCTAAAGCATATAACATAAGAATCTGGACCTTGCCTTCTACTTAATTTATAAGCAGGAGTGACTCTTGATACAGAAAGTAATGATTTTAATAAGGTACCCATTCGATTATATACTGTATAAGTAATCCGTACAGTAGGGTCACTATCCTCTGAAAGAATTCCTAGACTCCACATTTCAAGAACCATGTTATCACCTTCTGCAGTTCTGAGAGATATTTCAACACAGAGAGGAATTGAGGATCCAACTATTTCTTCACAAAGCACTTTTTTTGTTTCTGTCAAAATTTCTGGTACATCTTGAATTGCCAGATTGAACTAAAATTTATAAAAAATCAATAGGTGTAATATAATTATTTTTTAATACAGCTGCATTATAAATATCTTTCAAAAAATTATAATTTGTGATTACCCAATCGGTTCCGGATGAATTTGGTTTACATTTTGTATTAATTTTTTCTCCAGATCTTGATTGAATAATAATCTGAGTAGCTTTTAACGCTAAAAATCTTGTAAATTTCTCTAAATCACGTTTATCTTGTGTACTTAATTTAATAGAAGACATTTTAGTAAATTTTGGAATTCTTCATATATTCATATTGGTATGTTATTGTCATACAGAACTTTATATAAAAATGAATATAAAGAAATTTTAAATTATAAGGTATTTAAGTATATTAATGTTATACTTCTTTATAAATTTTATTTTTAATAGAATTCTGCATATTCTTATCTGGTCTCTTTGCAATAAATAATAAATATATTTAAATTGTAGCATCTAATATCTAATTGGACGTAATTTAATTACATCACAAATTATTCAAAATTACATTATTGAAGTTCACAATATCTAAAGAATGAAATATTTTACCCTAAATTATCGAAAAATATATTGTTATGAATAGAAAACAACTACTTTAGGCGTCGCTGCTGTTTATAAGTTTTGGTGAGATTAGGAATGTGTGAATTTAGAGTTGAGGATGTTATATTGCCAATGCCAAGTGTTATTATGAAGTGACTCTGTGCTGTTATGAACTGACCTTAGGTCATGAATTAAGAACCAGCTTAGATGGGAATCTCGCGTTGATTTTCCGCACGGCCGTATATGCAAGAGTGCTTCTAAGAGTACTTCATCTACATAAGGTAACTTTTCGCATGTTCCCTGTGGCCAAGAAATATGGTCGAGTGGATCATCTCTAAAACTGCATATTCATAGCTTTCGCCAAGCGGTAATTAAAGATTTTCTGAGTTTTTATTAGGTCTGGTACAGACAAAAAGAAATAGGAACAGGACCACTGAAAATCCATTGTTTTTATATCTATATATAAGGAACATCTTGCTTTTTTCTGGAATAAGCAAGATGTTTCTCATATATATAGATATAAAAACAATGTATATTCAGTGTTCCTGTTCCTTTTTGACTGTACCAGCACCAGCCCTCTATTTAAAGCTATGAATATGTAGTTTTAGAGATGATCTACTCGTCCATGTTTCTTGCCCACAGGGAATACGCAAAAAGTTCCGTTGTGTAGAAGCACTCGTTATATCCGCTTTTTCACCAGAGTTGTGAAAAAGCGGATAAACATAAGGGAAATTCCTTACTAAACCTTTTGCCTCATGCCTTTTGCTTTGTTCTTCGTCCCTAAAAAACATGGTGTTCGCTATCTACTGTTTTAAGCGACTACAGGTTAAGTGGAATAGATTAGTTTCATTATTTATTTATAAAATTATAACCTGTAAAATGAAAACTTAGTACAAAAATACATTAAAGATTATTACAGTAAATTTTCAATCAATAATAATTAATAATAATAATAATAATAATTATTATTAGAGTAAATTTTTAATCAATAATAATAATTTTAATAATGTTTAAATGAAAAGCTTTCATTTTCTTCTTTAATGTATTTTAGTACTACGGTTGCGCGCTCCGTATTTCTCGGGGCCTAGGTGTCGATTTAGCTTGAGGTAGCTATCTCCAAGTACCAGGTCCCCGATGACGATGTCTAGATGATGCGCTCCGTAGTTTTCGGGGTCTAGGTGTCAATTTAGTTTGAGTTAAAATCTCCAAGTACCAGGTCGCCGATGACGATGTCCAGTTGGTACGCTCCGTAGTTTTCTATGTCTAGGTGTCGATTCTCCTTGAGGTGATTGTCTGCAAGTACCAAGTCGCCGATGATGAGGTCCAGGTGGTGCGCTCCGTAGTTTTCTGTGTCTAAGTGTCGATTCACCATGAGGTTGGTTATATCCAAGTACCAGGTTGCCGATGATGTCGAAAACGGTACTTGGAGATAACCACCTCAAGGTGAATCGACACTTAGACACAGAAAACTACGGAGCGCACCACTCGGACATCGTCATCGGCGACAAAGTGCCGTCAAACAGCGTCCTCAAGGTGACTCGACACCTAGACCCCGAAAGCTACGTAGCGCACGCGGTAAAGATCAAATTGCCTTTAATAATTAGCGCATTATTATTTTTTCCATTTCTTTGAAAGTATTTTTTTTTAATTAAACTTTAAGTATATTTCATGATATTATATTAAATTTATTAATGCGTTCCGTTTCCTAGTCCTAGAGATGGTCAAACTATATAAAATAAATTAAAAATAATCCACAAATTTTTTAGTAAGTTCCTTTAAAAAACCTTGTATATAAAAAAGCAATCCTCTATAAATTTATCTTGATTTGATGTTCGATACTTTAAAAAAAAATTTTAATTTAAATTAAATTTAAATTTTTGAACAGAAAAAAAAAACGAAAATCAAACGTCGAAAATCGATTTTCTTAACCTACTATAAGGTATCGACGAGTTACATCATCCATCATACTCGCTAAAAACTGAATTCTCTAAATAAACAAACTTAGAGGAAGCACAGCCGTGAGAAAAGTTTAAATTCATCTTCGACATCACTGTATCGTCGGCGAAATATATAATATATTTATGCTGCAAAATTTATGGCAATTGAAGACGCACATTGTCATAAATTTTGTGTAAACCTTTAAGCAATCAGTGATGCCAACTTGCTGTTACTTTGCACTCAAATAGTTATTGGGGGGATTTTCCTGTAACTTTGGGATGTTTTCTAATGTTAAAATATGAAGGAAGCCGCGTCCGTTCGGCCTAACGCTCGATTTTTCAAAATTATGTGCTCTTTTAGTAAAAATCTAAGAAAAATCGATTTTTGTTTAATCACGTATAACTTTCTCAACTATTAATGATATAGTATTTTAACTCCCCGCATTTCAAAGGTGAGATCAAATCCTACCGATTAAAAAATAAGACATGAAAAAATCTTTATTGGTTCAAAAGCTATAGGTAAATAAAAATTTGCAATAATCATATTTTTTCTTAATTTAAAGAAACTTAATCTATATGTTCAAAAGGAACATTTTAAAAGATTTGAGAATTGCCATGAAGTTATCAGGAGAATCGTTTATAATTTTTTTAGCTTTATAGGATACTTTTTTGTTAGTACCAATTATTAAAATTATCAGAAATATCTTAGGTTTAAGTTTAAAAATCAAAACTTTATGAGGCCTCTAGTGAAAATCCTGAGAATAAAGGTTTTCGTAATTGTAGAGTATTTAGAGGACATACTAATTAATTCTGACATTAATCAGATCAGGAAGCATTGATGATTGTAAATTTTTTAGAGCTGTATTTTGATTAATTTTAAAGGTCTTCCTTGGTACCAAATACATGTTGTAAATCTTGTGTTGTGTAGAGCAATGCTAAGCTTACCAGATAATAAAAAGGATAATTAGTTAATTACTTCAAAGCCTTTTAGAAAAAGGTTCTTGAAAGATGGTCGAACTTGCTAGTTTAATAGGCAGATTAATTAGGGTTTGTTCCGCCGTTAAATATGATTAGTTATATATATGTATATTAAGACCATGAAGCAGATTAAGTTAAAGGCCTTAATGGATGCAAATAGTAATTATAACACTATAATGGTTACTCCAGAGGGAGTCAGGGCTGATATAAGATGTTCGATTGAAAAGATACCTTGTAGCTGCCTGTCGTTCAGACAGGTAGTTTGAAAGAAATATTTACAGATCCGTCAGATTTAGACTGAGGAGTTACAGACAGCAGGCAAAGATGTTCAGAATAAAAGTAAATTAAATAATTTCAAATTAAATTATAAGAGGCTTTAGACTAGAAAGTACAAAATTGAAATTTATTATTAAGAATGGATAATTCCAGGACAATAGCCTAAGTAAACAAGTTGAGAGCTGTCCTTTTCGACATACAGATAGTCAGTGTTCTGGGAAACCCAGAGGTAGATAATTTTTTCTTCACCTCTAAACAAAAAATAATTATTTTTCAAGATTACTATATTTTAAGATATAGATGCTTTTACGGTTTTTTAGAGTCATATATTTTTCTACGTTTTCCCTTCTTTTTGTATTATTTACTAGGAATTTAGGCCAAATTGCTCAGGATCAGGCAACTGACTTTTTGGTAGTTGCTAGATGGTTTAGTCAACCTTGATAACATCTCTTGGCTAGATTGATAATAAGTAATGCATTTTAATTTGAACAGAACCTGATCTCTTATTTTCTTTACGAAAAGAGATTTTAGCCCAGAGCGGCAGACCTGAAAATAATAATATCAACTATTATCGCCTACAAGCTTTTTTAAGCAAATATATACCAGCAGAAGCCTTGGAAGTCATGCTCTCTTTATTGAGTAAGACAATCAAGAATAAGTAAAGCTCGAATTTAACGATGTGGTTAAGATTTGTTGATAATGAATTAATAGGTGATAATAGAATTAATGCATTTAATTCAAAGGGTAGTGATGTAAAATATTTAAACTTACATTTTAAAGAAGGAGCTTCTTATGGAAGTTTCAACTCAGATAGATGAGCTACCTCTTTAATTATAGAAAGTAAGATATATAAAAACGAATTATTAAGTTTTTTTTTAGAGGCCTTTTTAATGTATGGCCCATTAAAGCAAAATATTTTTATACTTGGAATGTTAATATTGTATTTGATTATTTAGAGGCATCTATGCTTAAATGATTTCTTATTATTAAAGGATTTATCCCCAATAACACAAGTGCAGCAAAATAGAGCAAAATAACAGCAATATGCCAGCAAACAGCAAAAACGGACGCAGTTTTGCATCAAATTTATGTAAAATTGCAACCTGTGTTATTGGGATCTTACTAAATCTTAGCTTTAAGTCCTCTTAGCTTTAAGTATTGCACAGTGGAAACAGATTCTTGCAAAGATAAAATCTAAGAACAAATTTTATTAATCCTTGTGAAAGGCCAGATATCTGTGTATATTCATGTTTACAGACTTACCTTAGAGGTAAAGAGATGCCTAAAACAATTGCACAAAGAGGCGTTTTATAAAAAAAAAAAAAAAAAATTTCAAATCAGTCAGTTCTGAGTCATTAGGTAGATGGACTATTAGTTAGCGCATTATTATATAGTGATTATTAGTTAGCGCAGGTATACATACGAGCATGCTTGCAGATAATTCTACTAGACATGCTTCTGCCTTGTCTGCCTTAGCTAAGGGTGTTGATTTTGAAGTAATTAAATAAACCGCTGGATGGTCTAGAGACTTGGAGTTTTTCGCCAGATTTTATAATAGGAAAACACTCTTTTTGGCACCGGGGTTTAAGAAAATAAATGAGTTTTGTTCCTTATATTTTCTATGTATTTCAAACTTTGATTATAAATGTATTTTTGTGAAATAGCGAATCTTGTTTATAGACGTAATCAAAATTGTTAAAGTCAGCTCTAAAGAACTACAAATATATAATCTCGAGAGCGAAGTTCGAAGTATAATTGATGATCAAACGAACTTACCTAAGTGAAGTTCGATCGTAATTATACGAGAACTTCGCTCGAAGAGATTATATCCCACCCAAGTACCCGGTTGCAAGCATCCTATAAATTCCAATAGAAAGGGTGCAGAAACCGCATAACCTATTCGGTTTTTGCACCAGAATCTATGAGATTTTATTAGTTTTTATAAGATCGTTTCAATGGGGTACCCAGTTATCCCAATTATTTACAACTTTAACAATTTTTTATATACTCATAAAAATGATATGCAGAGAGTATGGGAGAGGCGCGGAGCCTCGCGGACCGAGGTATCCCCACTCCCCAAATTTTGACTCTCTAAAGTGACCCGTTGTGCAGCCTGGCGAGCAGCTGAGGAAATACTACAAATATATAATCTCTTCGAGCGAAGTTCTCGTATAATTACGATCGAACTTCACTTAGGTAAGTTCGTTTGTGATCATCAATTATTCTCAACTAGAATTAATCTCTGTTGGAATTATTCTCGGACACCAATAAATCTCAAAGTCAAAGTTATTAATTTTGGATTTCAACTCATTTTAAACCTGCCCGCTCCATTCACCTTTGTGATTAATTTGGACGACGGACATCTTGTTACTGGACCAGCTGAAATTCAATAGCGAGCAGCCCATCTAGTTCGCTTTGTTACTTCGAGACGAGCTGGGTCATAATACAAGATTGTGTATCCTCCTTCCTCCTTTTGTTTAAATTTTACTTAAAAAATAGTGTGTTTGTTTTTGTAAATAAATGCATGATCTTTTCTTATTTTTCATTGCTAATGATAATTATAATTACGCTATGGTAATATTACAGATTAACAGATTAAAGATGTCGATTTATCAAAATTAGTGGTGCAATAAATTAGGATTTTCTCATTACAAATATGCCGCGTCGAAAAAATCAACGTCACTGTGAAGTAGGTGAAGATACACGAATTGCCGTAAATTTAACAATTAAAAAATTAATTGAAACGACTGATCAAAAAGAATTAGAATTTCCTTCTTCTTATACTGCAGAAGAAAGAGCTTACATTCATGATTTAGCTTGTCAAATGGGCCTGAAATCTAAAAGCCGAGGGTAAATATGGAATAAGTTAATATTTAATTATTAAATTAATGATTCATACTCCTTAATTTGTGCTCTTTATATTGACAGTCGTGGAGCTAACCGTTACCTTACTGTATATAAACGAGAAGGATCCACAATAGTTCAAGCGGATGCTATTATTAAATTGCAAAAATCTTCAAAGCAATCAATTTATAATTTAATAAAAAAGTTTCCTTTAGACAACAAAGAACGTAGAGATTTATTACCACCTACGGAAAGAGAAAGAGCACTTGATGCTGAAGGTATTAATTGATTAACTGACAATTTGATTTTTAAATAAAATTAAGAATTCTTTTTTTTCTATTAAGAATAAGTTAAAAATTATAATATATTTTATTTTAGTTAATACTAATACAAAAGCTATGGGACGGTTGAACAATAGCATACCTCAGGTACCTCAATTAAAAGTAAATTATGATATGTTAAGTTTTCGCAATTCATTAACAATAATGTCTAAAAGAGAGGAAATTTTACAAACTCTGGCTTCTAATCAAGTGATTATTATATCTGGAGAAACTGGTTGTGGGAAAACTACTCAAGTTCCACAGTTTATTTTAGAAAACTGTCAACAAAAGAATCAAACTTGTAGGATAGTTTGTACACAACCAAGAAGACTATCAGCAGTTTCAGTAGCTGAAAGAGTTGCGTTTGAAAGAGATGAAAAAATAGGTCAAACATTTGGTTATCAAATAAGACTTGAAAGTAGAGTTGCTCCAAAAACCCTTTTAACATATTGCACTAACGGAGTGCTTTTAAGAACTTTAATGGGTGACGATTCTGCATTAGCAATGATAACCCACATAATTGTTGATGAAGTTCACGAAAGAGATCGATTTTGTGATTTTCTATTAATTGCATTAAAAGATGCTGTTGCAAAATATAGATCTCTAAAAATTATTTTAATGAGTGCAACTGTAGATATTTCTATTTTTGTTAAATACTTTAATAATTGTCCAGTAATTACTGTAGCTGGAAAACTATTTGATGTAGATACTTATTATTTAGAGGAAATTTTAAAACTTACTAATTATATGACAAAAGAAATGATATCAAAAAGAAAAGAAATTATAAATAAGAAAGATCAATGTAAAGTTTTAGAATCTTGGACTCAATATAAATCATCATTATCCGAAATAACTAAGAATAAAGAGAAAACTACTCCAGTACCTATTTTAAAACAAAATGAATTTATTTTAGAAAAAGTTGAATTGGAATCATGGCTGATTGAAGAAATGGATAAGTCTATTGCAAATGCTTGGTTATCTGGAGGAGAAGACAATTTTATACAAATTTTACATTTAATATATTCAGAAAATGTTTCTGTAGACTATCAACATTCAAAAACATTTGTAACAACTTTAATGGCTGCTGCAGGCCGTGGGTGTTTAAATATTGTTGAACAACTTCTTAATCTTGGTGCTAATTTAAATCTTAAGTCGTGCAATAATTGGACTGCTTTTGATTGGGCAAAAAATATGAATCAACTTGAATGTGCAGAATTAATAGAAGCCTATATGAAAACATACGATTGTTCAGTTCAAGATGATGAGACAAAAAAAACTAAGAATTCACTTATTTCAGAGGATGATAAACTTATGTTAGATGTTTATCACAGTACATTTAATGATGAAAATATAGATTATAATCTTCTTTTAACACTCATTGTACACATTCACTTAAAAATGCCTTTAGGATCAATACTTGTCTTTTTACCAGGATATGATGATATTGTGACAATGAGAGAAAAAATAAATTTAGAAAATAAAATGAATGAAGGTTTTCGTTATAATTTATACATTCTTCATTCAAATATGCAAACTAACGATCAAAAAAAGGTGTTTAAATCAAGTCCACAAGGTTCTAGAAAGATTATTCTTTCTACAAATATTGCTGAAACTAGTATAACAATTGATGACGTTGTATATGTTATTGACTCTGGGAAAGTAAAAGAAAAATCTTTTGATGCAATATCTGGCATTTGTACACTCCGATCAAATTGGATATCTCAAGCTTGTGCTAAGCAACGAAAAGGAAGAGCTGGTAGATGTCAAAAAGGTATATGCTATCGAATGTATTCATCAGTGCGTTACAGTAATATGCAATTATATCAGACACCAGAAATATTGCGATTACCATTACAACAACTGTGCCTTTATACAAAGCATTTGGCACCAGGTAATACACCAATAGCAGAATTTTTAGAAAGAGCTGTAGAACCTCCTTCTAATGTTATTACAAGAAATGCTGTACAATTGCTCAAAACAATTGATGCACTGGATCCTTGGGAAGATCTTACAGAATTAGGCAGTCATTTACTTGATTTACCAATTGAGCCTCGTTTAGGAAAAATGTTGCTTTATTCTGTTGTTTTAAAATGTCTCGATCCAATTTTGACAATAGTGTGTAGTTTGGCTTATAAGTAATTATATATATATACTATTTAAATATCAATTACATGAATATAATAGTCAAAAAATATATAAAAATTTATTTTCAGAGATCCGTTTATTATGCCTTTTCAACCATCACAGAAACAAGCAGCAATGCTGGCTCGCAAGGAATTTGCATCAAGTACTTTCTCTGATCATATGTCAGTTTTAAGAGCTTTCCAAATTTGGCAGAATGCTAGAGCGAACGGCTGGGAAAAAGTATTTTGTGAAAAAAATTTTGTTTCAGCTGCAGTGATGGAAATGGTTGTTGGAATGAGAACACAGCTGCTTGGTCAGCTTCGAGCATCTGGTTTTGTAAAAGCTAGAGGTTCAGGTGATATCCGGGACTTAAACTCTAATTCCGAAAATTGGGCTGTTGTTAAAGCAGCTTTAACAGCTGGCTTATATCCTAATTTAATACGAGTCGATAGAGAGCATGCTCAACTAAGAACCCAGTAAGTCTTATATGGAACAATTGTAAAAATAATATAAAAAGGAAGTTGTATTAAAATTCTTTTTGTTATTTGTTTAAATGTTCATAAATATAATTAAAATGTTTTTGGTCATGTTTTAAATATTTATAAATTTTTTAATTAAAATGTTTTATTCTTATAGGAAGGAAGTTAAAGTTTTTTTTCATCCATCATCCACTTTACGAGATTTTTCGAAATCTATTAGAACTACATCTGCTCAATTGCATGCTGCTAATGTAAATTCTTTACCTTGTGACTGGATGTTGTATGAAGAAATGAGCCGCACAGGGCGATTTTGTCATGCTAAAACAGTTACACTAGTCAATCCAATTACTGTAGCCATATTTAGTGGTCCAGCTCGATTACCAATGGATGTAATTTATGAAGCAGAATGTAAGAATTACATTTATTATTTTAAAAAATATTTACTTTAAGAATTTATATATAAAGTATGTTTTTAAACCTATTTTTATTGTAGAGAAATTTTTTTATGGTACTCTTGAAAATATAATAAGTAAATATGCAATTTAATATTGTAAAAAATGTACACGTAGAAGCAAATCTGTAACATGAAATTAGTTTGAGATAACAGTATCAAGAATAACTTTCTTATGTCAAAAATTGATTATTATTTTATTTTTGCATGTAAGTTTTGAAAATTAATTAATTTTTTTTCTAGCTACACCAGAAAGTGAATCAGATTCTGAAGTTGATGAGACGCATGAAGGTACTACGATGTTAAAACTTGATGATTGGATAGTATTTAAAGTTGATTCTGAGGCTGCTCAATTAGTTCTTCATTTACGGCAGAAATGGAATGCATTATTTTTACGACGAATGAAAAATCCAAATAAAGTTATGTCTCAACAAGATGAGCAAGTAATAAAAACGTTGGTAACTGTTATTACTAATGAAGAACAAGCGTGTGGATTGCAACAACCATTAGGCATTGGACAAAGGCCTCGACCATTGCTCGTTGATTATTATCCTGCAAGCACCAGGCGCACAGACGACTATGAAGAAGTAAACATTTTTAATAACAATTATTCGTATTTTTTCATAAAAATAATTTATAAATATTAATTTTTTTAGAAAAGCATATAAATTTTCTTCAATGATGTGAGTATTAAATAATGGTAAGTTGAAAAAAAATGTTTCAAATAATAATTTTATTTTTATTTATTAAGTTTTGTTTCTAGATTATTAAAATTGAATCTAGATAGTTAATATTGAATGGTTTAAAAAAAAAAAAAAAAGATTTTATGATCTCAATATTCACAGTTTACCTTTCTTCTAGATAGCAACTATTAATATAATTGACAAAATTTTATATTTAGTATGTAAAGTGTAAAAATTATTCACATAAATTGTTATTTAAGTTGATACTGTTTAAAACAATAAACAAATAAAGAGAATAAGAAGATTTGTTTGTGTATGTCATTAACAACATTTTAACTGTCAACTTAAAGCATTAAATTCCCAGATAACCTAAGGATCCAGTGGCACGGTAGTGCCGCGGAGGCGAATTTGAGAAGCAGACGACGCGGCACCCGTCTCTACTGGAAAAGCTCAGCTGATTTTCAGCTGATTTTCACCTGATTATCAGCTGATAATCGTGCCAAAACGTCACCTGATTATCAGCTGAAAATCATGTATATATTTATATTTGATAAACAAGATCAATTTAATTCATATCATTTAATAAAACTGTTTTAAACGAGCCTCGAATTACGCTCTCGTTTGATACGACTTGAATAGCTTTTTTACCGATATTTTTGTTGGAAATCATAGTTTAGCTATAAATATGGTGATATGCCAAAAATAGCTTAGGAACAATATTGTTTTGATAATGAAAAATGCGAACATCAAATTAGAAGTAAATAGTGGTACGGATGCCGCGTCGTCTGTTTCTCAAACTCGCCTCCGCGGCATTACCGTGCCACTGGATTATTAAAATATTTATGAATGGAAAACTTGACTGTTTTACTTTGATTTCATTACTTTTTTAACCTATGTTATTGAAATATTTATATATTTAAACTACATTTTTACTATGTAATTGACATCATTGTTAAGATGGAACACATCAAACTCGCCTAACTTTTTACTTTGGTTCAAAGTTAATTTTTGTATAGAGTTCATTTTACATACTTTTTAGTCCATTGTTTTTCACACGCATGCACAAAACTTATTGCTCTTGTCTCGTGGCTATTTTATTTAAAAATAACCTTTTCGTTGTTCAAGAAGTTACCATTATTTCTTACAATGTCCCACAATTTTAATAAGTATATACGAATAAATCGTATAATGAACTACTTTTTGAAACCTAATAAGCTCATAAACATTATTTATATTATAAAGATCACAAGCAATAACGTCTTCGTTCGAACAAAAGGCAACTCAATTTTCTTCTTTCATTTATGGAACGCAATGGAGCTTTTGCAATTGGAAAAGTAGATAATGATATTTACACTCAGCAATGCAGACAAGTAGCATCCGATTTGAATTGTATTAATGGCGAAGATCGATCTATTGATTCTTGGCAAAGAATACGTTTTTTGGAAGTTCTTTTTATAA
Organism: Ormyrus labotus; assembly: GCA_035582975.1. NCBI lineage: Eukaryota > Metazoa > Arthropoda > Insecta > Hymenoptera > Ormyridae > Ormyrus > Ormyrus labotus. Next base: position 20,025,083 of record JAWWEO010000009.1, on the reverse strand, counting down.
TTCTAATTGCAATTAAATGAATGATTTTTTTGGAGTGCTGTAAAGATCAAATAAGATGACAGGCTTTTAATAATAGAATAGTTTTAGCTGTAGGTGAGAAAAAGTTAGACCAAGTACTTCACAAGATTCTGGGAAAAGAAGCTTTCATGATCTAAATGATCCTTCTACTTTTCCTTCGAAATTAAAACAGTTTAAAAATTAAGGAAATATTTTCAATTTACTTTAAAAATGTTTACAACTATAATTCTATTATATTAAACCTACAGTACTGTAATTAATTAAAAAATGTGTATTTTAGAGAACGATGTTTTACGTTTAATGCAGAATAATTTATTAGATAAATTAGTAAAGGAAATTTCTCAAAGCTACGAAAAACAAGCGATGATTCTACAGGAAGGATTAAACCAAATCAATATGCACATGAAAACAATAATTCATAATATCATTTGACTATTTGAAAATTCACAGTCAAAGCCTGAAAGGCTTGGAAGTAATAAAGTGTTCAGTATTGATGAGAATAATGACAATGACATGACGAACAATGATAATCATTCTCTTATCATTCTGACCATTATGAAGGGGATTTTGAAGCAGAATATATACCAAGATGAGAGTTTCCTTAAAAAATTTAATTAAACTTAAAAATATTGTCATTCTATTTGATTTATATATATGTTCATCCTTTTCTATATACCTTAAACTATTTTATAAGAATTAATTAATCTAAAACACGTACATAAATCGTACTAGACTAAATACAAAGATGTATACCAAAAATTTATATTTATTATTAATTTCTTGTTATATGTTATTACTATATATATTGTTTAAAATATTATTTACAAGTCAAAATTTCAATGCCACGTATTGAAACTTATGTTTGTAAAATAATATACTTATATCATTTTACAAATTTTAATTTTTAATATAATGTCAATAATTTAAATATTACTTACTATTTTATTTATACATAAAATTTTAATATGAAATTAAATTTAAAAGCAACATTTACTACTTTAAAATAATTTTATTAAAATTATTAATTTATTTGAAATTTAAATTTTTCACCTAAGTACTAACTATTTAAAAAACGTGCATCTTTCTAGTAACTTTATCGATGCGTTTATCGCAGTAATAAATTGACTGGTCGTAAATCGACATATCCCAAAATATTTTTTCAGAATAAGGCTGCAGTGACACATGAGCAGTAGTAAATACTTGCAATTAATACTTTTTATAGAACCGTCGGCAGGCGGAGAAGAAAAAATTCAATATTATAAAAATTTAATCGAAATAAATGAAAAATAAGTAAAGAAAAATATATGACTTTGTGTACGCGCGGTTCTTTTT
>JAWWEO010000009.1:19990529-20014147 GCA_035582975.1 Ormyrus labotus | reverse complement strand
CACGTTTAGCCCAAAGTTCAGCCATAGGAAACTTGGCCCAAGTTTGGGCTAAACTAAATTATTTTTACGCGGGTAATTATATTTATATATATTTATTTGATTATAGTTTATTATATCTGTAGATATGTCAATAAATAATCATAAATTATTTTTATTATCATTTTATTTTATTATTTTATAATTATTTTAATTTTATTTTATTATTTATTATTATTTTTTTTATTAGTATCTATTTTTATTTATCATGTATTAATCAATTATAGTTTTTAATTTTATTATTAATATAATTTTCTTATTAATTTCAATTTCAATAATATTTGGCGAAATTTTTTATGAAAATGGTGTCGTTTTTAGCAGGGTCGTTGGTCAAAAACTAAACCAGTTTTTAAAAAATTGGCCAAACACTGGTGAAATAATGGTGAAAACTTCCAACAGGGGATAAATCGAAATATCGGGGATCCGTAATTTATTATACGGAGAAAAGGGAAATAATTTATAAATTGAAAAAAAATGATGAGAATTTCAAGAGAAAGGATTCATCAGACACACTTTACTTAACGTCTCCAAACACATCTTCGACTGACCAAAACGACGATAAATTTTGATTGGCAGTACAAATACTGAACGAAAAACATTAAAAGTTTGACATTGGCTTCTTCGTGCAATGTAAAAATTGTACACATTTTAATTGGGCACAGTTTAGCATATATAAATTTTACCAATGCACAATGTTTGCGTGGTACGATTCGTAAGTGCATGAAAAAGAAAAAGCCAAAAGTTTCGGTGTAAAAAAACTTCCAAACGAGAACCAATAGGACACGGCAGATAAGTCGGTTCGGCCTCTTTCTCTTCTCATACGGTTTCCTACAGCATTCAGACAGATATAGGATCGGCTTTTCTCTTTGTCAGCTTCCGTGCGCAAACTTGTTAGGCTCAAAAGACTGATGGAATCGCTTCGAGGCCGAGGGTTATTAGCGATCAAGATAATACCTAACGACCTTTTCTATCGGAAACTATTCATTTGAATTCGGCGGTCCGAAAAACTGTGGCAAAAATACATAGTGACGAGAGAACTAGCGTTTAAAATCTCTTCGATCTAAGTGCAATTAACGTAGGTTCTAACTTTTTATTTTAGAAACTAATCGATAAGAAATAGACTTCTTTATACCATGCATATTTTTACTTTAACAGTAGCAGTGCCTTGCAATAAAAAAGCCTGGCCATCGTGCGCTCATCGGGATGCCCGACAGAAGTAAAACTTCATTTATATTACAATATAAAAATAATTAATAATTTTAATTTGATTATATTTACATTTTCACGTATGACGCGCATCAAAAGGAGTTGAATTACAAGCCCCGTGACGATATGAATAGGTCTCGAAGAAAATACTAACGTATACAGGCATCGGTAGCTCAGTGGGAAGTACATCTGTCGCGAGAGCGGAAGGTCCCGCGAGTTTGATTCCTGACTGAGTATAGCACGCGTCTCCCATTTAATAACGTAACAATATTATTGTATAACAAAGAACACGTTTAAATTGATCTAATATTCTGAATATATCGTCTAAAAAATTTTTATTTCAAAAACTGTGTATTGGAAAATTTTAATTTTACAATGGATTTAAGGGGTTAGGTACACTTAGAATTTCTCTTCAGGCAAATTGCTTTCCACGAGGCTTCCGTTGATGAAGAAGGTGGCCGTTATATATAGTCCTGGAGTGGACGATTTTAAATCAATATTACATTTCCTAAGTCGGTGTGCACGATATCTCGAGAACGGGTTAAACGATCGCTACCAAATGTTAACCACTTGTTTATAACATGATTCTGGTGTACTTGAACGATCGATATTGTAATTTAGATTTTTTTTTCTTTTTTTTTATAGTCGAAAAATGAGCTATTTTTTACCGAAAGAAAAATGTTTCGTTCAAGTACACAAAAATTTTATTATTTAATTAACCTCACCGGGTTTTTTGTTTGAGATGATCCAGTCTTGAGTCCTGCTTGCACACCGCAAAACACCTTATTTTTGGATCTCTGGGAGATCGGCTACAGTCGCGTCATTTATGGCTATTTTTGCTTTAAAAGATTGTTAAAACTTCTGCAAATGATAATTATTTGAACTAAAAATAGTTTGTTACTAAATAATAAAACCCGTCGCCACAAAAAATTCCCAAAAAAAGCGTTCTTTTTCCTCTTGTATTAAGTGTACCTAACCCCTTAATTCGTTAAACACGAATACGACCATATTTTTGGTCCATTGAGACATCTGCTAATGATTATGACACGTTTTATTATAGTTTGATTATCCTTCAAATTTGTTTATTTATTATTGTAGAACCTAATACATCTGATGATACGTCGGCAAAATTTGTAATAAAAGATTAGTTTGTTCATTAATAATTAAAAAATAAAAGCTGATTCATTTATTTTGCGAATAATGCTCCTGAACAAGTAAGAGTACTTAATATTAATAAATTAAAAGGTTGGATTACAGTCGTTATTCTTAAAAAAATGTCTCACTTATTTTACATTAATTTTGAAGTAACGTTACTTGCAGATATAAGAGCGAGGACACAAGTAATGGATAGTGAAAGACAGTGAACCAAGTCGAGCGGGAGAAGCGGCTGTGCCCTTCCATACGAAGATCCACGCAAAAGAGAATGCGAGAATAGACCTGGCTTGGTTAGGCTGCGATTCTCAATCCCAAGGCGCTACAGCGCCTATGTTTCTCACGCGGGAAGTAGCAAAGTTGAAAACAGTTTGCTCGCTCGCTCGTTTAACGAGTCAACTCCCCATATTAGGCGCACCTAAAGAAGTTTTACTTGGATTGCAACCCTTACCCGCGAATTAATGTTAACATTAAAATTTTACCGATTGGGCGAAAATGCTAAACTACAAGGCACCGAAACTACAGAGGCTCCATTTCACTTCAAATTTTTGACGCCTAACGAAGCAAACCTTGATTTTAAATCCGGAAACTTTTGCAAGCTTATACTCTCTGCAGCCAAATTATCCGTGGGAAAAAGAACGGCGAACTTGAACGTGGAAAATATTCCGATGAGTTGCAGGATTTTAAAAAAACATTTATTCCCGTGCTCGTTCGCAGGAGGTAAATGATTTTACGGGACAGCGCGCACACACTAAGAAAGAAAAGTAAGCCTGAAGCAGAGGAAAGAAAGCAAGCGAGATATATATATCGAACGCAAATGCTGGCCGCGCAAGTGCGAGAATCAGAACAATAGAGAGAAATTATGACTCGAGGAACAATGGAATACGGTCTTTTTTCTATTCAACGCTTGTCTTACGGTGAGTCTGGTGTCCATCAGAAAACTTTTCGTAATTTTATCTCCTGCTCCTGATCCAGGGGCGACCGTAGGAATATTTCTGCAAGAAGACCCTCGGGAGTTTTTTCTCAAGTTTTTCGAATCCCAACTTAACCCACTGTTGCCAGTAGGATTTTACGCACCAAATGAAATAGGCTTCCATTAACATCCAGGTATAACCTAACAGCAGTGCTTTCGCGATGTAAAAACGCTCGAATATCAGACTTTTTGATTCAGGAGCTTTTCAATATATATATAATATTCCTTTCGATAAGTTTCCTTAATTGCTAGCTTTATAAAATTTTTAAGTGATCTGTGAATAACTTTTACAATTTATATTTTACTTCAACTTATTTAAAGTAAATATTAGAAAAAATTTTATAATTTTCTTATTTTTTTAGAGAACGAAGTTCTTCCAAAAAAGATTATCTTCATTAACTCATTTTTTCGCAAAGCTGTTGAAATTTTACGTAGATTTCAATCAAAAATTTTACCATGAAATAGGGCCATTCTGTATACGAAATGTGCCTTATCTATTATTTTCGAGGTTGCTCTATCGAATGGAAATGAAAAAAGTTAAAATAAAATCTTGTAATAGTGCAAAAATTTTGCAATTTAAAATAAAAAAAAAAATATTTTTAAACCCTAATTTTTTAATGATCTTGAATTTTTCTCTCAAAACTAATTGATGAACAGCGAGTAACAAATTAATTTATTATTTTATTAAAAATGAGGAGCTTCTCTCCTCGTTACTACTTATATCGGCTAGTTTTTCTGCTCGTTCGTTAAGCACAAGTAAAACGATGAAAGCCACTCGATTTTTCGTGGGAAATTGTCTGCTACTTGTACCTTTCTCTTTCTCTCTCTCTCTCTCCCCCCCTCTCTCAAGTTTCTCATCAGACTTGGTTTCGATGCTCTTGTCCGGAGGAAAGCGAGTTTAGGGTCAAACGCGTACGCGGTACCAATAGTGTAACTATTCACTTGATCTGTCCTCTTTCTCCCCCCCCCCCCTTGGCACTTTCCCATTCTGTCCCTGCCCCCCCCCCCTCTATCACTCAGCCGTAGTCCAGTAAATCTATCTTTACTGGCTGCCTCTCGGTGAAATGGACATGTTTTGCTCCACTCCGATACTTACTGATCTGCCCTCGACACGACAATATACTCTTCTGAAATCCGCATGCGACCCCGGGGCTGTCTGTCGCAGGTAAGTAAAAGCAGCTCCCTCTCAATGCAAGGCACAGAAAACCGCATCCCCCGAACTGTTTGGAAACCGCAGTCCTGGGCTGGTCTGGGTGGCGCGACAAAGATGCCAAGCAAGCTGCTCTTCATTATGGATAAAAGGAGTGTCGCGGTATTTTCTTTTTTTCCGAGTAGGAAAAGAGACGATTTTTAAATCTTATAGAAAATCATCCGAAGCATCTTGGCGATCAAGCTTCATTGGAAGACGGGACTATGGGATTTCAAAATCTCCCAAGTTCTTTGGCGCGAAAAAAGTTTTCCAGGATTGCACGAAAGAGGTCTGCGCGGGGAAAGGTAGAGAGATAAAGAGACACGAGCGAACAGCCATGTAAACCAAGAGAAAATTGCCAGTACAACTTGTTCGCAGTTGCAGTCTATAGTAGTGTCCCACGAGGATTGCCGCTGCCGTTGTCCGGCTCATTTAATTTATGCGGATAGTTAAGCGCGATTCTAATCACCGGCAGCGCCGATGCGCAGCCAGGGTACGAGCCAGAAAAAACGAAATTAAGAAAATCGTTCTTTCGAACGAAGCGCATTCGCTTGCATTTGTATTGCGTCCCCAGAGGTTGGCCGAATTTTAAACGTCAATTCCGTCGTTAATTAGCATACTCCCTAGAGGCGGGGCCACATTTCAACTATCCTGCAAAGTATTTAAACATTTATTTCCACCTGTTCAGCATCCGGCCATTTATTTGAACCGTTGCACTCATAGATTTTTCTCTTAAAAACAGAAAGAAAAAAAAAGTTTGAATAGTTGCGGCAACTGAATGATCCGATAGTAAGGAGGTTACTTTGCTCGAAACTGCTTTTGCGAATAAATCGGCGAAAGGTTAGAGCAGCAGATTCTGGGAAAAGAATGGCGGGCATGAAACGCGCGTAGCTTCGTAAATATCATTACGATTAGGGTAACCACAGAAAATCCACTGCCTTCCGTATCTTGCTAGTAATTTTAATCGCGAGATGTCGCGTCCCATAAATTAGCGATGAAATTTCCATGTTTTTCTCTATTTCTTCCCGCCGTCGCTTCGATGGAAAAGAACTTTCCAAATATTCTGTCCCCGGTATCCTTTCTGCGCGACTATAACAAAGTGTTTGTGCCGGTACGAATGCAGAGCCAAAATAACCTTGGCAAAATGAATGCGCACGGTTACTCTGTTGCTTATTGCAAAGAGATGCATAAGCCACGTGACTGAAAGCCATATCAGCTGGGTGTATAGTAAATAAGCCGGGTGACTCTTTTTCAACAAATATTTTTATCCATAAATTTCACTATTCGATAAATTTATTCAAAATGTAGATCCGAGAAGCCACATTCTTGATGCGTCTCTCGTTACCGACGAGAGGTTTTCTGTACCATTAAAGTGTCCAACCATTGCCCTGATAATGTGATCGCCGATAAAGAAGCGTCAGTATAATTTGTTTTTTCATTTTTATTTAAAATGCTGAATTATTCAGCCGGATTTCACTTTTAGGCACTTCCTAGTCAATCGAATGCAGCAAAGTATTTTTGAAAATTTTAAAAGAATATATGCGAATTATCATTAGATAGAAAACCAATTTATACGTCTAAAAATTCTATACCATTTTTTTCTCCAGTGCATAGATTTTGAGAAAAAGATTGAGCCGATCAGAGCTCGTGTCTCGTGTATTAAATAAACTTTTATTACAATAAATACTGAGAAAAAAAACAAGAGTAAAAAGTACTATTTTGTATGGTTATTTCAGATATGAGAAGAAAAATAAGAATATTTACTATTCAGATTAGTAGAAAAAAGCAATTTTTTACTATTCAGATAGTAAATATTAATATTTTTCTGCTCATATGTACAAATTTTCATTTTAATATTTAATATTCACCCCCTATTATTTCTGATATCGCTGTTACGAAAATTCTGAAATAAATCAAGTATATTATATGTATCATTAGCATCAAAGTTTCAGTAGGTGCGCGCTGCTCGCGGCAATAACATCGCTTAGAAATCAAAAAATTGATTTTAGTCTTTGAGCTTACGATGTTATCAAGGTAAAAAAGTGAACTTATTTTTTACGCGGAAGATGAAATTGATTCAAAAATAGTATCAGGCTATAGTATTTAAAGATATTTTAGAAAAAAAAACCTTTTAGAATCAATATCAATTTTTTTTTCACTAGTTTTATCAAAGAAAAGTCATTTTATCCATTCCGGGCAAAACGGTCCGGGCAACATGGTCACCCTGTCATGTATATATAATATATATATATAATATATATATATAAGAGCCTCCCGTCGTAATTTTCCACGGGTGCGAACGAGATAGGCTTATGTAGAATAACCCGTCGGTGGCTATAAACCTCTATAAACAAATGTATCTATAAATATGATCAAAGTTACTTATTTAACCAATTTTTATTGATTTTTCCTGAGGGTGTCCGTTTTGCCCGACGATTTTTGAAGACCTAAAAATTTCAAAATTTTTTCAACAATTTTTTATTATATGTTTAAACAATAATTCATGGTTATAGTTGTACGTACTTATTTATTTTGATGTCTACTTTAGAAAAAAATTTAATTGATTATATTTTTCGCTCTTGAATTCATTTTTTATTCGTTTTTCCTTAAGGGGTCCGTCTTGCCCGGATCTCCCCTAGTAAATATTCTTATTTTTCTTCTCATGTCTGAAATAACGATACAAAATAGTAACTTTTACGCCTTTTTTTCTCTCAATGATTAATAGAGCAATCGAAATCTAATCGGATAAGAAAATTAGTTGTCTTAATCAAAGGATATTCAATCTCGATCATCCACAATCTTAGATATTACAATGAAGTATTAAAAAACCGCTGCCAATTCATTGGCATTTAGCTTCCTCCTAACTAATTTATGGTTCCAATATTATCTCCGAGATTCATTAAAAACAATTGATTTTAATAACATGATTATTTATTTTTATATTATTTCATTTTAATATGTCTATTTTAGAATTTAACGAAAAGTAAACAAAATTTAAATAAAAAGTTTAACCTTAATATCCGTTGAACTAAAAGTAAACAAGATTTATATAAAATTTAAACCTTAATATCTTTTGAACTAATAAGTTTCATAAGCAAAAAACTATACAGTTCTGAACATGTAAAAAATCTATCTTTTCCCAAAATTTCAACTAATTTAAAGTCTTTTTACTCCCGTAATCGTTGGACATAGAAAACTCATTTTTTCCAGTTTTCAGCTTTTTATTAAAAAACTAATTGTTAAAATGGCTTGAAATTTGTACAGATTATAGCTCTACATATTCTTAATTACCAAAAACTTCTTTAGAGCAGTTTATAATTTAAATTAAGAATTATAAGCTTTAAAAAAAACACGTTTTTGTTAAAAACAAAAGAACCATAAGAGCTAGAGTAACTTTTTTCTTTGGAATTATAGGTATTTTTATGCTGTTTAAAGTGGTCTTTGTTCGATTTTTATCTAATGAATAACCAGAAATGTGATTTCTGGTTTACTTTTAGCTATTCGCTAGTAAATAATTTATTATTTTCGTCACGCTTTTGAAGCATAAGATATATGGCTGTTTTCTATTTAGTGACCAATTTTAAATTAAATTAATAAATAAAGGAAGAAATTATAAATAAATCGAAATAAATAAATAAATAAATGAATAAATTAATAAATAAGTTTTTATTATTTAAAACAATATTTTTACCGACAGAGGGTAACTTTAACCTTCAGCACTACCACAATGCTCACTAACAGGTGCTTAGCCAGAAATTAGAAAATATAAACCTAATAATTAGCTTAAAAAAATTAGATAGTGCTTGCCAAGAAACAGGCTAGTCATACTTAGAGAAGCTATTGTTAAAAATCTCCTGTAATGGCTTTCAAGTGACAATAGAAAATAGAAAAGCGCCCAAAAGTATCCTTGGGGAGAAATGGCGCGATGCAGCGGAGTGAAAAAGAAGGGAGAGGCAGCGCACGAGTGGATTGAAAAAGCCCAGTTAAATTGCGTTATCTTTTCGTTCCACGCGTACGGATGGCCACAGTGCGTTAACAGCAATGGCAGCAGTCGGGGTCAGAGAAAAAAAAAGGGCCGGACCAGAGATGTCGAAGAGTGTGCGCGCGCGGAGGTTATTGCGGCCGACAGGAAACTGCATTCATTTTCTAAACGCTCTTTGGGAAAGCGCAGCCGAGAGTTTTAACGGCAAGCATGCAGGAGGCTGGCTCTTGGTCATTTGCGAGAGAGGCTCTTTAAATCTTTTTCAGCTCTGCCGATGCTAATTGCTCTAATGCGCGCTTGGCCCTGTGCAATTATTTAGCCTATTCTCTGCGTCCGCTCGTTTATAAGGACCAGTTGTTCGAGTAACCTATAAAATTTTAAATAAAAATCGAACTGAAACCTAAATGACGTAACTCTAACGCACTAAAAACGCGTTACGAATCTTCTTCTCTCGATAGACTAATCATAAGATGCAGTGCGTTCTGTTCTACTGTAAGCATGCATTTCACCGATCGGATAACGTGACTTGAATACGTGTGTCGCTTGAATATGTACCGGGTAATGAGAGTTTTCTTTTGCAATTGGCCGCAGTTAATCCTTGGGTATGTAAGGACCGAGCCGCCTGCTCTTTACGATGGCACTGCTCGCTCCTGCATCGAAGCGCAATTGCACTTATACTACCCGAACTTTAGTTTACCGAGGCGACCATGACGCTCCGGCCCGGGGCATTAAAATACAGAGGGGTTACTTTTTGACTTAAGCTCGGGCACGCTTTCATGTCAAGTGGCAGTAACTTTTCTTATTTGCATATTTTTAATGTCGTTAAACTTAGCCATTCTTTATTGCCCAAACCGAAATACCCGAGATAATGGAATAGAATACATTTCCATGATCCATTTAATAAATAATATAGATGCATTGATTTTTTTTCTAGAATGTATCGTAAACAGTAGAGAATACTTTAATCTCAAGCTGGCTAAATAAAAATTTTATCAGCTTCCAGGACAGATTTTCTCTTGACACAAAATTTTCATGAAAACAAAATGATTTCAGCATTTGGCATAAAAGGCGAAAGCATGCTGGAGTGTCGTTCAATGATCTGTAGAATCTCCTCCCAAGAACTCGAGCCATGTTTCTTTTTTTGTAAAGGCCGAGAGATCGACTCGGTCAGGAGAGAGACATAAGTACATAGAAAAACTTTTCAAATTCTCCCTCTCGAAAAACTTTTCAAATGAACTGTAACGCAATGGGCTGTAACGCACACTCGGGTCATTTTTCGTTCGATCTCCCTCGTTAAACTAGCGTGCAAAACAACGCACCTTTGAATCAAATAACTTTTTCTTTTTGACAAATTAGCAGATACAAACGCTTCTAAAAGAATTAGACAAGTCTTTTTTTCACCGCTAGGCGATGGCCCCAAGCAACCGAGCTAGCAAGCTAAGGAACCCGGCAAGATGTTCCAAAAATTATATAATTATTACACACCTTACGGATTTTGATTTTCGACGATGGCGAACGACGCGGATAAGCGCGCGTCCTTGTTTTCTGAGCTTTGATTGGCATTGCACAAGGGGGGCGAGCGCCAACATATTTTTTCTTCTATATTTATTCAGCACATAACCCTCGCGCGCTCTACGGGCAGTTACTTAGCTCCGAGTAGACTCAACAGTTTGCTAGTACTTACTAGCCATCGGTGACCGTGCGAGTTGGAGAGTATAACCCCGACTAATCTCATATTTTGACTGTCAAAGTAAACAATGACTATGGAAATGACATATTGTAAGGGCTTATTTTTCGACGAAGGGCTCTCGCCTGACTAAATTACGCATCAACACCGGCCCGTTTTCGACTTGCTTTCTCAACCGGCAGCATCGGTCCAATCTGTCGTCTGTTGCGGCATAAGGCGCCCGATCGCAGTTAACTGGCTTCTTTCCGAATTATTATTAACGATATTATCATATATATTGGTTGTTGGCGAGTCGCCAGGCTTTCCGCCTCTGTCTGTCTCTCGAAACAGGAGCCGTCTTATTTGATTTAGCGTTACTAGATAGCTGTTATGGCGCGAGCTCGTCTTGCCCGCCGCTGCAGACTCCCGAGGGAGAGAAAAGACTGTTCCGAAGGGCGATTCCGTTGAATCTCTCTGAAACGAGTCGATGCAGCGCGGAAAAAAGTTCGGCATAAACTGTTGCAGCAAACTTTTGACAGCGAAGGCCGTGGAATTTGAAGCTCTGCTTCAGCGTCTTTGCTCTTCTCCCGTAACGAACGTGCACTTGCCGAGGAACAGGGCAGCTTATAAAATCTGCCAACAGCAGGTGCACTCGTAAGGGGACTGGTCGGACGACATCGAAAGCCGTAGCCACGCTACGTTCGAAGCACCAGGCGGTGCGGGTGAAAGTAAAAGGTGAAAACCTTAAAAAAAAAGGGGGAATATTTAGTAAGGTGCAATTAGTCATTTGTTGTTTTTATCAGAAAGTTGTTAATCCAATGAAAGTCGCCCGGGGAAGTTTGTTGCTCGACTCTCGACGGCGAACTTAGCTGCAGCTTGCCGGGGATAATTGAATCTTGCGGGGGAGTTAAGAGTCTCGGTCGATTCCTTGGGCCTTCTTGCATCGCATCATCATCCACGGCGGTGCCGACCCTCCGAGTCGAGGCTCGGGTGTGCATATGCTTCCGGCTCCCGGTGTTTGTGTGTGTGTGTGTGCGTGTGCGGAGAGAGGAGAAGAAGCGCCGCGGAATGAGAGAAACCTGTATGTGGCAGACACTCGAGCTGGGCTTGTACGTCTATGTTATACTGCTCTATAACGAGAAGTACTTGAGTTATATCGACACTGGTCGACCGGCAGGTCAGTGGCTCCTCGGACCCTCCTCTTTCTCTCTCTCTCTCTCTCTCTCTCTCTTAACTTTGACATGCAATATTGTACGAGTTCGAGTACTTCTGATCGCTACAATGCTTCCGCAGCCGATGTCCGAGCAATATCCTGATTGTCTTCGTTCAGTGGAAAGCAAGAGGCACATACTACGGTCTTGCCGGCAACACGTTTTGTTGGGCTGCTGCTCGCAGGATCTGCATCGAGAATACCGTGCATTCATTTTCTTCTGGTACACTGCTTCTTCTTATGATCTTGCAGAGTCTAATACAAATATCACATTAAGTTCATTTACATTAAATAAAAATTGCTTGAACATTTTAGAATTAAGATTTGAAATTTTAAATTGATGCAAAGAACTCTTAACGCTACTCTAAGGTTTAAAGAGAAGTATTCGTTTGGTTTCTGCTAATTGTTTGTTGACAAAAACAATAATATAGATACTGACGTCTGGCTTTTTTTTACCAATTTAACGTAAGCAGATTCAAGAATTATGCATTAGGTTGAAAAAAGTGCACTGTAAAAATAAAATCATATTAACTTGCTTCGATATAATGCGCGTTGGCTTGTTGCGCGTGAAATATAAAGTGTTTGAAGAGAAGATTGCGTTGAACGAATTTCTTTGTTATTTCAGTACGAAACTGTATTACTTTGCTAATCGCATTGAAAAATCACTTTTTGCTGCCAGTAGTGTGTAACCACTAATAAAGGTACAGAAGGGAGAATAAAAAGCTACGAACGAAATCACTTTACATTTTCATTTGAAAAGAAAGTTAATCTTCCCTACAGTCAGTACTTGAGTACAAGATCGAAGTCAAAAAATAGAATATTTGTTTATTCGTTTGTTCGTGGAAATTTATTCTACCGCCTGTCTCTTGGCCAAGTTCCTGCAGGTTGTGCAGTAAAAAAAGTACAGTACAAAATTACCGATCGAATTCACTGGCGAAAACTAGTCGCGTAGACGAACGATTAGCGAAGATGACGCTCCTCCTTAAGTTTCTATTGCCCAAAAGACAGCTCTGCCAAGTGCCTCGGGCCAGACAGTACAGATCCATCAAGCGAGCTGACAGACGCGCGTCTCGGACAGATTCTCGGGAGGTCTTTGGAGCTTATACGTATGAAAACATGTCGGATAAGCGATGCGCCGCGAGCAGTGCCAATTCGGCTGGCATCTCGCGTTTAATTTTTACGAGCCCCGGGGAGCGCGGAAACTTTACTCGTGCAATGAAAAAGCAGTGACACACACCGCTCTGCTCGGATCGGCCGCTTTCTTTCCCGAGTTTTCGTATATCGAGGCCAAGGCGAGCGATTGCCTTCCGCCACTGTTGCAGCTCCGTTCGTGGGAGTCTCGCGGGGATAACCCCTCTGTACCGACTAGCTTCTGGCAGAGCCCGAGCAGCCATCCTTATTCTGGGACGGACAGCTCGAGAGAGGGTAGGCATCGGACCGTGGTAACTGGCGGCCCTAGAGGGAGCCGTTAAACCTCGTCCCAGACCAGTGCATACCCGTTCCTCTCCTGATATACGGTTCTACACGGCCAAGAACAATTCTCCGTAATCTCGGCTCCTCTCTCTCTCTCCCGCAAGACCTTTTTCCCAAAACTTTGATATTTTTCCCGATCAAACGGCTGCCTTTATTGAACCGCTACTTTTGTTTCTAAAGGTGCGCCTTGGATGGGGGAGTTAACGCGCGAAACGAGAGAGAGAGAGAGAGAGAGAGGGAGCGCTCTGCTCTCAACTTTGTTTCCTCTCGAATAAGGAATGGTAGGCGCTGCGGCGCCTTTGGCTTGAGAACCGCAGTTTAACCAAGCAGGCTATCGTCGTATTCTTATTGTGCAGATGTTTTTATGCGAGCCTCAGTTTTCTATATCTTCCTTACGCGTGAAAACTAAAAACCATTTGTTCTGGTGGTTATTGTTGCTCGTACGATCTAAAATAGATAAATTCTTTTCGATTATAATGTTTGATCCCTGCCGGAAGTTTTGTTTTCGAGTCTCTTTTTCTTCCTCTCGTAACTTTAATTGGAATATAAGTTGATTGAAAATTGGGAGGACTCGAAAAAAAGATACGCTCGGGACCTTCCGCTTTTCGCGACGGATGCTCTAATAGACGTGCAGACTTTTTCTTTAAAATAGTGTATTTCAATTTTTCTTTTCTTTATTACGAGGTTTCCCTTTTGAGGAAGCAAAAATTTTGGCAATCGATATTATCAAACTGATTCATTTCATTGCGGCAGGTAAGTTGCATACTTCGTCTAAATAGGATAGTACGTGAGAAACGTGATGTATCAAGATTGGTAATTTATTGTATTAACGCGCGAGCAAAACGATGTCATTCGATGCTCTCGAAGACGTAGACAGATAAGGGATGCTTGAAGAAACCTCTTGCTTCCGGTTAAGATTTAACTTTCCCCATGAAAATGTGTTTCATTTAAAATTCTTTATCTGCTCGCTAAATCCTCGAGCGCTCCATGCATCCTTTCAATCTTATTTCCTCTAGGTTCTTCATTCATCCGCGGCTTCCTTCGTCGAGCTTGATTGCCTAAATTTATCAAGCGTCAAAACAAATAAACCGCTTTATACGCTTCTTCAGTTTCTCTTTAAATGGTCCAAACGCTTTACTAACAAGACAGGATGATCGCGAGAATAATTAAAGTTTAATGCTCTCTGCCTTTTGTTTTGTTTAGCCAGCGGATGAATCCGCGTAAAAAGAGTTGTGTTTCAATGCACGATAATTCAATGACATTAAACGAAATAATGTACTGTTACGTTTTGATGTTGTCAAAGATTTGTTTAGCAGCGACGCGTACGCGGATAATTAAAGTTTCGATGGCTGACGTGGACAGCCAATATAATGACGAGCTGCGTCGCGCCGTTGGAAAATTATTTGCACATAAATTTTTTATAAAGGAATAAATAAATCAAATGCTAGTTAAGGGGGGGGGGGGGGCAGTCAGTCACAGGGGACGCGCCACTATAGAAATTTCGAGCGTAAAGAACAAGGAATATAAAAATTGATAATCGACTTTTATTTTTCAAGTTCACAAAAACCCGCTTGAATCATTTACGTTCTCCCATTCTGTAACTAAAAGTAAAATGAAACGAACTACCCGGATCATGGAAAGCAAAATTCACAATTTCGCATTTGAATTTGGACTTTTTAATTTGAAAAGAAAAAAAAAACAAAGCCGAGCACGTATACATACAATCGACCAGTTCCAGCGAGGAATTTCGACGTTTTGTGCGGAGAGAACAGCCAATTCTAAACAGATTCCCGTATTCCAGTCTTGATTACAAGTCGATGAAGCTTCGCTGTATATAACCGGCACGGCGCATTCGCGTTTTCATTTCCACAAAGCCGACTATATATTATATACCGCGCTCGAGCTCGAAAGGATGCAAGACACCACTCGCATTCAACAAAAGTGTCCGTGCGAAATTTCATCGGATCCGCGAATGCAACCGAGCCCGCTGCTTCGATCTACTTGTTTTCCGACTAATTTACCCCGACAGACTGGTAAAAATCTGCCTCGACGCTCGCGTTGTATCGTGAGCTTCCTTTCTCAGGCTAGGAGGACGAGGGAGCAGGGCGCGCGGTAAAAAGGAAGCGGCGCTACGTCCACTTGAAAAGCAAAAAACAAAAAAACAAAAAAAAGAGGTTGCCGAAAGCTTGCTCTGCTTTTGCCCGAGCGCCGTCCAAGAGTATAGTGCTGTGCACGCTTCCGAGCGCGGGCTTCTTTTCTGGCGAGGCAGATAGCCGTGCAAGGGGTGAGAATGGAGGAAATGCGCCGCTCTGCCAACCGACGCACGGCGATGAGGGTCGAGAGCGGAGAATAATCAAAGGGGGGGGGGGGATTGTATTATTGTCGCCGCAGCTTGGCGGAGATGATTGAAAATATTATTTTTTTTTCCTTTTTTTTTTATTGCGATTTATGCTTTTGAAACAATTTCTCGCTTGGCCAGCTCCGCGCGCTTAACGCGCCGGGCCCGCAATAATTCCTAGGGTTATCTCGCTTCCTGCCTCGACAATAAATCACCAATTTTATAAATGTAATAAAGCGCTTTTTTCGACGATAGACTATTGGCACTCGCTGAGCCGCGTTATTGTTTTTTCTGTTCCTTTTTTTGTTTTTTTTTCAGCTGCTTTCAGCCGCTTATTGCCCCGAATTTGCGGAGTCCACGCAGAGTTATCAGAAAATATTAATTTAGTTGAGTCTGATTGCTAAATTAATCCACTACCGGGTATACAGCCGCGTCGATCGAACGCGATATACGAAGCCTGGCATTCGCATTGCAAAGTCGAAGCGTTTGCATAAACGCTTAAAGTTCCAGTGTTGGTCAAGACGATCAAAGCTCGATCTGTCGTCTAGGAAGTTTAATTGCAGAGGAGAATTCACTTATACCGGGGCGCGGTGGCGGCGGCGGCGGCGGCGGCGGCGGCGTAGTCGGAGAAAGCGGCGGAAGTAGTACACTGCGAATTACCAAGTTTTGCATTCAAATAGTATGTGGAATAATACATTCATCTTCGCTTGCGCGCGGGCGGCCAAGTTTTAATGGGGAATGTTTAGCAATGATTCGCCGGGCGAAAGCGCGCGGCGCGCGAGGGAGAAATTTCATTTTCCGACTGGCTGTTTTGTACGCGCGAATAAATAAAGTAAATGCAGAGCCGATCGGCGAGAAAATCTGAAGAATCGGGCTTTTTAGCCCTCGGCCGCGGCAATAAAGCGAGTCGATAAACTCGGCGACTGCGCGGCAGATAACGCGACGCGGAGAGGCATACGGCTCGACTAATTCGCTTGAATTTTGATTTTCAATAAGAGAGCTGCAGAAAGGGGAAGAAGGGTCGTCGGGGGCCGAGGGGGCGAGAGGGGGAGATGGAACGGGAGCTCGGGGGATCCGTCCCCGAGAACGGGGGAGGAGGAGGCTGCGGGGGGGGGGGGGGAGAAGAGACGGCGCGAGAGCGGAGACGCGTTGGGATTTAGCTTTCGCGTACAGCTGTACCGGGGACGGTTTGAATATGCATGATGCATGGGCATTAAAGCCGAGTGCCACCGCTGGATGCACGGTCCTCCTATGCAAATATCCTTCTGTGCCGCCACGGCTGCCACCGCCGCTGCCGCAGCGCATAGCTCGCCGACTGTCTGTGGTCCTGATATCTGGGCGAGCGGCGGCGGCGGCCCGCTCGTAATTCGGACCTTTTTAATGCCGCGGGCCCCTAAAATGCATGCCTGATTTTATCAATCGCCCGAGACGCGATTTTTCGGTGCGCTCGGCAAAAGCTGCCACTTGCTTCGTTGCTTCTTGCTCGTCCTTCCCTTTAAACCGGTAAGTAAGCCGTAAGTCATCTTTTTTTATAAATATTTCAAAGTCTTTTTTTAGCTAGCAACCAATCGATAAATCTTTAAAAGGATTACGCTTCAAAAAAGCCTTTCCTCTCACTTTCATCTTTCAACTGAGTATTTTTAGTTATTGAAATAAATTTTAAAGCTATGAGAAACCAAGCAACGCATAATAAGCGAGCTTCTAATTTGATGAGACTCGAGCAGTTTTGCTTTCAGGCTGACTGTCAGAGACCTGTGACTGTGTACATAAAGCTTTAGTCGGACTTGTCAATTGTCGTTAATTGAAATTGAACGACAACATCGATTAGGCCACTTTCTTGTGGCTCCTTCCGCAGATTTGTAACTGTCACGGAGCGCAATGAACCGAGAGCGAGCTGGATTAAAGGTTCGAGTTCCTGGCGGCGTGCTGTAGATGGTGATTTTATTTTCATCGGCAAAATGTAGAATTAATTAAAACTTGTAATGGACAAAGTTGAGTATGTTTTTCTCTGTTTTGACCGAAATAAGCTGGAGGGTAACGCGCGAATTCCCGGCGACGTAATCATTCTACTCTGACGTAAACGGTCGCGAGCTGGACTGTCTGTTGTGGTATTTCGGCGAAATTGAGGTCACGGTTCAAGCAATAACTACCGTGCGTACAGGACACCGTTCGCTACAGCGAAATAAAGTTGGAAACTTGGCTAGAGCTGCCATGAATAAGAAGCACTGCAAAAGTTCAAGTAAAACTTGTGATGCTTTTAATCTAGAGGTCGTTAAAAAAGGATTATCGCGGCGAGAGCCCGAAGAAAAAGGGGCCGCCTTATGAGGTAAGTATTAATCAGAGCGTTACATTGGCCGAATCGGACATAATCGGACGTTGTCCTCATGCAATTGTTCGCAAGCGGACAGATGCCCGGAGGACCAGGCAGGCGCGAAATCGACAGGCACGTGCGTATCGTCGCTCTTTCATGACTATCGCTCACCTTGCAAATGCAAATATTTTTTCTTTTTCGTACGCCTTATTCCATCCTTTAATTTCAAATGCTGATAATGATAAAGAAATTCATTTTGACGCATATTTTTAATCTTTAGGCCGTCGCTACGAGGGCTGCGAAATGAGAGTCTAAAGATTATTGTTTCAAAAGTTTATTCACCCACGGAAATTGGCACAAGTAATAGAACTTTAAATAGAAATATTTCTATACTGAGAGTTAACTGAACGACCCAGTGAAGTATTAAAGCAATAGGATAGTATGTTGAAACAATGTTTTAACGAGTATACGTAAAAATAATAAAATTAAAATATTTATTTTATTTCATTATTAAATATCATTTATTTTTTCTTCTATTTATTTTTTTATTTATTTTTTTTATTATTTATTATATTATATTATATTATTATTATTATTATGTTTATATTATTATTTTTAATTATATTTATTATTTTTATATATTTATATGCGTATTACAATTAAATAAATAAAAATTAAATTTTTGATGTTGATGGGAATTGAACCGGGGTCCTTCGGCACGGCAGGCAGATACGTTAACCGCTTACAATGGTATCTTGAAGAAATAACATCAGAACTAAACTAACTGTGTCGAAAATAACTATCAACTCATTATTATATTTATTAAATGTTCGAGAACAGGTTAGTATGCCGTATTAAATATAAAAAACATAACCTCGAAACGATTCAGAAGATTAATATTAGTTTATTTAATAAAAAATGTTTTACTTTAATAAAAAAAATTGTTTATTTCAATAAATAATTTATTAGTTTATAAACGAAAACTCACTAAATCAATATTATTATATGATTTATTTTAACAGTTAGAACTTTTGATGGTTTAAGCTTCAATTTTTTTTTGTTCCAATAAATAAATTATTAAATTAAAGACAAAAACTTATTCAATCAATATCATTGTTTTACTGATTTTAAGAGAAAAACATTTTGGCAGTTTAATCAAAATATTTGTTGATATAAATTAAAATGTTTTTGTTTCAATAGAAAATGCATTATTTCAACAATTTTTCTGTTGGATTAACAGACCGGAGACAGGTGTCGAAATTTAACAGTCCGAAGTAGTTGTTTCGACTAGTTTTTTCTCTCAGTATAGACATTGAATTAAATACATATGCACTCAGTCCGAACCCAAACGCAGAATTCCTCTATTGCATTAAATTTTTGAGATATACGAATTTAAAAGTGCAAAAACGCGATTATTCGCTATAAATATAAATATAAATGCAAGCATAATGTTATACAAATATTGAACTGTAACAATTATGCGAGCCCACAAAAAATTCATCTGTCCCGTAGACTAGATAACTAATCTTAGCTTTGATACGTCACGTCAGGATTTTGAGATACCTTGATCTTTAAGAATTTTAAGATATTTTTAAGGTCGATAAACAATTTTTAAAGATTTATTCCATAATATTGCATAGTACCTATAACGATCTTCGAATTACGTTTCAAATTTCGACCATTTTATTATTTTCTTCCGAGATAATTCAATATTAAATTAAACCAATTTTTGATCCACTTCACATCGAATATTTGCGTACTCTTGAGACTTTGGTATATCTCAAAGAAAAAAAATTATATTGTGTCAATACAATGTAAATTTAAAAGTTACGAATGTCACGAAACTAGGTATGTCGTGAAATATTTTTTTTTATCTTGAAAATAAGCATATCTTAAAATTCTCAAAGATTAAGATGAGCTGGGTCCCGATTCGATTTCATTAGGCATATAATTTTTCATACATTATTAAGCCAGCAGTAATACTGTCTTTGTAGTCTTAATTTTCATAAGACAATTCAGAATTTGCTGCACTGGATTTTGTGTAGCATTTTAAGTTTAAAAACAAGTTTAGGAATTGGGAGAGTGTCGTAAAAATAAATATCGATTTGAAGAAGACTCTTGGGTATATTTACTTACTTGGAAAAAGGTCATTAAATTTTAAAGAAGTGTACTTTGGCTACATAAATTATAAAATCCAATATCCGAAGTGCAAAGTAGTGTGAAAATCGAATATAGCTTGAAAATCGTGATTGCGAATGGCGGCAGTACGGAAAGAGAAACGAAGGGAGGGGGGGGGGGGTATGGAGTACCGCCCTCTTAATTACAATTTTCAAGCGCCGTTTTTACGAGCAATAATATTCGGACGAGTGAACAGATTACTCTGATATTTCGGAATGGGCGCTGGAGACTGTTGCAGTCACCGGCGAAAAATATTAAAAGCCTCACTAGGACCCGTAAAATGTAGATGTAATAGTTTGCATAAAAAAATATTGGACGTATTGCGCGAATACCTGTCGGTAAAGGCCTCGTCGGCGCTTACGAAAGAAAGGCTAGGCTCTTTAAAACCTTTTCGGCTATCCCGACTGCACGAGAACCGATAAAACCAAAGCATATTCCGCGGCTCTTGTCGTCGATCGATATTTGCCAAAAAGATTCCAGCATCGTCGTTCAAAAATTCAAAGGGACTCGCGCATCCGTGCTTAAACGAAACTAGCGTCTTTGAATTCGCGGATTCATACTTTGACAATCGAGTCTTACTATAAAAGCAATAGTATTCTGTATAATGGGTAAAGGGGAGAAATATGTTAATGGCCTCGGGATCTTATTATTCAGTAGGCGAGCCAAAGCGAATGTATCAAAGGAAAGAGGGAAAGAAAGAAGAGGAATTTATCTGGAACAAGGGTAAACACTTAGGCGCCCCATCGAATAATGCAGATTTATGTATCGCAGTACGTTTCCCGTCAATGATTTCATTTTTTTTTCCGCGCGGCCCCGCTCACCCCTTGCAGACGCGGAAGACAACCGAAGTCGCGCGAGCACACTCGCAGCTGCGGAGTAACCGCGCCAGTATGCGAGATATGAGTAATAGGGGGCGATTTATATTAGGATTTATTAGAGCCACTCACCTTGGCCCCTGCCTCCCCTTAGCCAGGGGGAAGACCTCATGATTTCTCCTGGGAGCTCATACATACAGCTAGCAGGACTAATGCACCTGTCATCCTTAGCCCTTGCCAGGGAAGAGAGTCGGAGAAAGAAAGCTGCTTTCTCTCTACCCTCGAGTACGTATACATTTAGGCGTATTCATCGCGGGACTCGCGGCAATAACAAAGCAAGCCCGACACTCGCATCCCAAAGCGAGCGGCTCGATAAGCGCGCTTCAAACTTTCGCGCCGAGTCAACCCTGCGACGTAACCACTACGACTCGACAAAAACCTTGCTCGCGGCGGGGGGAGGGGCGCGAAGAAGCAACCGGCCTTTGTAGCTCGACAAGTCGTATTCGCAGTCGCGGCGCACGCCCCATTGAGAGCTCAACTTTCTCTCGCCGAAAGATTCGCGCGGCAGTCGAGCGCGCGATCAATTACGAAAGTTGACGCGCTGTTTTATTCAGCCGGGTAGCGGGGATCCGAGTCGAGCGCGTCCTCCGAGTCGCCGGATAAAAGACGGCCGGGCCCGCCTCGTTAACATTAAAGGGAATATTATCGTAAACAGGCGTGTTTACAGAAGGCTCGGTGCAAAGTGATACGTGACACGCATGGGGAACGGGCCCCCCCCCCCCCGGCGCTCGCTCGAGCAGAAGCTGGATTTGCGCCGCAGCCCGCGGAATACCGTGTCTATTTGTTAGTCGCTGCACGGCGTTACTCCTCTTTCTGCCGGGAGGGGAGCCGCTTATAAAGTATTCAAATCAGGCCTCGCCGGCGCCTGTGGAAAATTATTTCGATGGAAGTTATCGCGAGCTACTTTATGCATCGCGATTGAGCGATGCGCGCGTGCCGACTCGATCCTTTCGAGAGTATATTGGCCCGCGCCCTCCGCTCTCGGCGGCGAGCTCCCGCGGCCCCCGGGAAGCGTCCGCCTCCCTCCTCCGAGGAACAAGATGGATTAAAGAGGGCCGCCGCCGAGAAAAACGATACTCGCCGAGAAGCCGCCGCGTTTAAGTGCACTTTAAAAGCTCGCCGCGCGGCCCAATCGTAAAGCAGCTCGCGGACGTACCGCGCGAAAAACAAACGCGTTCCGTCGCGAGCGGCCATTCGTCTTTTGGGAAAAAATAAAATTCGCCGGGAGCGTTAATGAAGCCGGCTAGATGAATTAAAGCGCACCGGGGTGCATTCTAGGAAGATAGACCGAGTAGAGCCTGGCTCTCGGACGATAAGCGCGCGGCTGAATTAAAGAGCCATTGAAATATATTTTGGCGCTTTCAATTAACCGGCGGGGGGGGGAGGCGATCGCCGGGGCAAATAAAATTCAATAGATTTTAACACTGCTTTTATGTAAAACATTTATGATTTCAGGCGACGGCCGAGAGGCGCTAAAATATTCATCGGTTATTATAGCGGTGCTCGCGGGGAGGGATGGAGGGGGAAAATTTTAATAAAATCTATTAGCGAGCTCGCGGGCTATCGGGCCGAGGCGAGAGCCCCCGAAAAAGGCCCGCATGCATATGCATTGTTTGTGCGTCCGCGCGCGAGCTGACATCGTTAAAATTAATACAAAAGTTCATTCGCGACACGCCGCGATAACAAGGCCATCAATCCCAAATAAAGTTTTAATTAAAGCCCCGAAAAGCAGCTGAGGGACGTTGATGTATCGCGGTAACGCGATGAGCCATAGTTAGTTTATGGCGGCGCCGTGCTATTTGAAACTTTATCAGAGAGCTCGCAGCAAACCGCGAAATAAGCGGCCAGACTCCCCTCCCGCCCCCTTTCCTTTTTCCTCGGCGGAGCCCTTGAAATTGCTCCCTCTCTCTCTCTCTCTCTCTCTCTTGCGCGCGCTTTTTTACGCAACCGACGACGCCGCGACGGAGGCGCAATGAGCAGCGCAGATCTCCTTCTTTACGATAAGACGGAATTCTCCGGCAGCGTTTCCTCGAAGAATCCGAATCAATTGCATAGGCCGAGGAGAGGCCCTGCGCGCGCTTCTCCGGCTCCGCGCGGCGCGGCATCGATCCCCTTCTTCCTCATACGTATTCAGCCGGCGTACTTATGACAAATTTTAAAGAGTCGCCCGACTCGCCGAGGACTTTTCAAATACATCACCATTCTCCGCGACGGCTACTAACTCATTCTAATTCCCGAGCATTCAACATTTCTGAATGCGCGCGCGCGCAAGAGCGCAATTTTTCAAATCGTTACAAATCGCCTGAGAATTTTTTTTTCTTTTTTTTTGGGGGGGGGGGGGAAGCGACCCGGCCGCCCGTCGGCTTTATTTTCCTACCCGCCGTACCTGCCGGTATATTTGTACACTGCAATTATTATCCGCGGAGCGAGGAAGAGAGCGACAATGGGACAATTTCGAGCTCGGGAAAGGTATCGAATGTTTTAAATGGAGGAGGGGCAGGGGGGACGCTGCCGATTTTCCATAACGCGCGTTTAGCCGACAAAGGTGGACTCTTTCCTCCTGCCCGGGCACTGTTTTTGTTATCGGGATTTTCGCGTGCCACTCGAATAAGCCCGACATTTGAAACACCGCAGCCAACAAAACGGGACAGCCCGGGATCGATCGTGATTTAGGCTTTTACCGGAAAAAATTGAGGCTTCCGATGGCTCGGAGGTCTCGGATAGGTGCGCGCGCGCGCGCGAACACGCTCGCAGGCGGGAGTAGTGCGTAATAAAAGAGGGAGCTTTACGAGGGCCGAAATCGCGCGCGGATTTCAATACCGAGCGCGTCTCCCTCTCTCCGGCTCGCCGGCAGTAAATGCTGCGAAGGGCGAGGAAGGGCCGTTCCGTTCAATTTCCCGGAAGCAACAAAGCCCGCCTGAATTTTTGGGGCCGCCTGGCTGCTGCTCCGCCGGCGATTAGAGGCCTCGACGTTTCTACTTTAGGAAAGTGGAGTCGGGGGGGGGGGGGGGGGGGGCGATCGGTTTTTA
>JAWWEO010000009.1:19868209-19990429 GCA_035582975.1 Ormyrus labotus | reverse complement strand
CCCCCCCCCCCCCCCCCCCCCCCCCCCCCCCCCCCCCCCCCCCCCCCCCCCCCCCCCCCCCCCCCCCCCCCCGAGCGGTTATGACCTTGTAAAGCTTATCTGCGGCGACGGAGCGACTCGGGCGTCTCGACACCTTCCCCGTTCGTTTACGCAACGCGCGAGTCGGTGGCCCTGTAGGTGCGTGACTGCTCGCGCCGGGCCGCTCGTAAAAGCACCCGGTAATAATCCGGTGCGCGGTGCGGGCACAAGTAGGTCGCGCGAGGAGCCGGCCGGCGAGTTTTTCGATGAAAAACTTTTATCGCGCCCCTCGCGGGATTAGAAAGTTTTTTATAACAACGTAAATGGCCTTCGAGCCTTAATGCATTTTAATTATTTTTTTTAAGTGCCACATTAATTTTCCGTTAATCAAGATTACCGGGCTTCCGAGCGGCGGCTGCGAGGAAGAGCTCTCTCGCTTTATACGCGGAGGACTTTACTCTCTCTCTCTCTCTCTCTCTCTCGCAGTCGGTAATGAAAAATCCATTTTACCCCCGAGTTTATTCGAGTAATGGACTGTAAATTCGCAGCTAGGATATCGGTCATTAGATTTCGCTCGCTGCTGTAAAGTACAGTGTCCGCGCGCCGGAAATCAAATTTCCGCAGCTTTAATTCGCGGCAGCGGGCATCAACGTTGCGCGTTCTCGTCCGTTTCGCCGCCGCGACGACGCCGCTCGGGAATGAGGCTTTAATAACGCGATTATGCGTTTTCAATTTGCGAGGAGGATTTTACATCCTCCAAAAATCCAATTTGTATCGACAATCATGCCGCGCGCGCGAGAGAGAGAGCTGCGAGAGCTCCCTCGAAATGCAAATCGTTTGTCCGAAAATAGCTTTAATTGAGCACCGCCGCCGGTGCGATTTCATTTTTAATTAAAATTTTTATCCCCGGACTGCTTTGGGCCTCTCGTTCCTGAATTTTTCTTACGAATCGTTATCCAGACCGCTCTCGCTCTTTACCGCGAGAGTCCAAGCAACCATTTTTCAATGCTAAAACAAAAAAACCCGGCGGACAATTTTTGCAGCGAACAGCCAGTAACAATAACGAGGTGGAAAATAGAAGAGGCAGCTGAGCGCCGAGTGCACTGAAAATTCGATTTTCCTCGTGAGCGCGACGCGCCGCGAGAGGGCCAGAGAGAGAGAGAGAGAGAGCAAGCTAACCCCCTGTGGCAATCGAACTTTTTGCGAGCATTAGCATAAATCGCTGCAAAATGCTGGTCGATCGCTCGTCCCCTCCCCTCCTGTCATAAGGGGTAAAAGTGTCTTTGTCAAAGCTTTAATTAAACCTTTCATAAATCAGCGCGCAAGAGAAAGTTAATGCGCGGCCGGGCCACGCTCGCGAACAAATTAATAAGATTAATTGGTTGACAGTCGAGAAACACAATCGACGGAGGGAGCGAGGGAGAGGAGGCCGGATGAAAAGAGAGCTATTATTACGACGGCACTTCGATATCGAGGGAAGAGGGCGAGAGATCGTCGCCGCAGAGGAGAGGCGGAGAACCCCGGAGATGAAAGATCCGCAAGAAGAAAATTAATTTTTTACCGCGACCGCGAACGAAGAGTAGGCTTTTCGATTCTTCGCTCCTTCCTCCGCAGCCGCCGGTCTAGTCCAACATTTACTCTCCGGGGAGACAATGCGACGGATATCTGCGCGGTCATCAACTATTTATCCGCAAAGAGGAGACGGCGCACAACGTAACCTAAAAATAGTCTTCACCTTAAAATTACCGGCGGACGTCAAGCTCTGGCTTCCAAATATAGGCTGCACCAGCAGCGTCGGTGCAGGTAAATCTCCCGGCAATCGTAAGCGGCCGATTACGCACGCTAGAGCTGCCCGCCGCGGACGTCACGCGCACATTTTTCATCGCGACTTTATAGCCCTCCGCTCTCCGTGACGTCGGAAACACTCATAAGCTGACGTTTCGCGCAATACGTCAAGACTCTACACGGTGCGCAATACGTCACTCTCGTCGGCCGCCGCCGCGAGCCCTACATATTTAACGATGTCAATAGTCGACGGGGTAACGTCACGCCGCTCTGCGACGTCATTAATTCAGGCAGCGGCGACCCTCGCGCCCTTTTTTTTCCCAGACAGAGTCGCGGCTACACCGAATACGCGGCTAAACCAGCCGAATCTTCCGCCGGCGAGAAGGCCGCTGGTCAACCCCCCGTCGGGGGCAGCCTGCAGTTCCATGTTTATACGTCCTGGGGGATTTTGTGCAGCTCCGCGCGCCAGGCCGGATTCGATCGAATCGCCCGATTGCGTGCACCGCCGGAGCCTCGGTATTTTGCCACCCGGTACGGAGAAAGAACACTGAGACTCTCCTCGGGATCGAGGCTTCCGGCCGGCCGGGGGTCTATATGTTCACCATGAGCGACGGAGCGCGAACCGCAGAGTGGCCGACTTCAAGAATAGCCGGCCGATCTAGATTGCTTGCGCGTGAAATGCGCGAGGCGAGATACGCCGCGCTGCCCGGCGTCGTCGCCGGGGCTCCTTTATGGCCGATAAAGCTCGGCGAATCCTATTACTCATATAGAGGCTTCGTCGGGAGGCAGGCGAGGCTGCAGCTCACCTATATACGCAACTATATCTGACGTGACAAGCCGAGAAAATTGCAAGCCCCCCCAACCCCATCCTCCGGCCGGCCGCCCGGATATTCTCCTCGAAAACGGCGCCCTCCGCTCCCTCTGCCGGCTCCCGGCGCAAAACTTTCCTCCCCTTTTATAATCGAACAGATTAATGACCGGCCGTTAAGCGCTCGGCGGCCGAATTATTGCCGGACGCGCTCTCGTCGCTGACGCTTTAATTACACCTCGCTTATTTGATTTCGGATAAACCCCTTGGCCGCGCGCGCGGCTAAACTTTCGAAAATTCTTAATTCCCGGGGACGTAAGCCGGGGGGGCCAGCTTTCGCGAAGGCCCTCGACGTCGATAAACTATAGGAAATCGTTAATTGTCCGCGGCGTTAATTTAGTTTGATACATGGAGCAATTTATCCGCGCTCGAAACGAGATCTGGATTTTTACGGCCCCCCGCTTGTACGGACACACACACACACGGTTTTACGATCGGGCAGCGGCGGCACGCTCGGCTATAAAGACGCAGGTAGACGGAGCAACAGCTGCCGAAGGGGCGGCGGGGCTCCTTCGCCCACCGCCGCCCGGGCTCCTTTTTTAGGCCTCGTTTCGCTCGACGTGTCAATTAGAACGAGAGCGCGCTCGTTTCCCAGCTACCGACAGCCGTTCCGAACTCCTAATCTGTTTTCGGTGCGATATTACTAGGCTCTCGCTCGGTGCCTTGATGGAAGGCCAGAATTTTCCCGACCTCGAGTCTTTCTACGACGAATTCCCGGAACAATTCGGCCGCGAAATGAAATCTCGTCCCGTCGACGCTATTTATTTATTCGGCGTTAATTCCGGCCCCTCTCCAGCAGATAAGGCGAGCAATATTGCGGCCGGCACGACGGAATATCGACTGTCCCGAGGCTTAATAAACACATCTCTCTCTCTCTTTCGCTCTCTCTCTCTCCTCCTCCGGCGCCGCGCCGCTCGAGACTGCGGACGTACCGCCGCGATGATGGGTTCGAGTGTTCATCGGCTGCCAAGGTAATCGGGAACTCTGGCCGAGCCTGTATTTATTCTTCCGACGGCCCGAGGGGCCGATTTCGTTCCTGTTTGCTCTTGGCAATGGGCGATAGTTGGGGCATCGCTGCAAGCATTTTTCACGACTGCACCGCCGACGAATTGGGGGGGAGGCGAGAGAGAGACGGCCGTGTCCGAAACTGCAGCGGACAGAGAGAGAGAGTGAGAGAGAATGAAAGCGGCGAAAAACTCAAGTGGAAACGAGGAAAAAGGGAGGCGGACGGAGCGACGCGCGCGAGAGAGAGAGAGAGTCCATCGAACGGCGCACAGACCACTTGACTGACCGATCAAGCGCTTCGATAACCATCGCTCGCTGCAGCGCGAGAGCGAAAGAGGCTGTAGGGAGCTTTGCGGAGCGGCTACGCGCACCGCTACACGGAAGAGTCGAGCTTGACACGCCGCGAGAGGCAGGCTTGCTCTCGCGGTGGATCTCGAAATTATGGCTCGCCGAGAATATCGGCGCGCGGCGCATCGCCACGGCAACGCCGACAAGATACGTCGCCGGGCGCTTTGAGCGACAGCCTTTTGCTCGAGGACCCGTCGGCCGGATTTTTATGATGCGTGCCTTCGAATCGCGGATGCAGGCTGTCGGATTAAAAAGAAGGCTCGCATTGTATCCGACCCCCCGCTCGATGCGGAAACTCTTGTTATTCAGGCGTATCGGACGGAATCGCGCCCCGACGTTTTATTTCAGCTACATTTCCGGTAATCCGGCATCGTACCGGCTTCGACGCAGCCACCCTCGGTTTTCTTAGGGATATTGAATTTTACGATCGATCTCCGCTGCAATAATTTACAGAGTCGCCCCGTTTAAGTCAGTTTTGAACTGTTATGAACAAACGAGGCTTCCGTCCCAAGCGTTGTTTGCGACCACCATAGGGTAATCGAAGGAGCAAAGAGCTCTCTGCTTGTCAATTGAATTCCCGGCGCGACCTTATCGCGGCGGCTAAAAACGAGGAGCTAACGCGGAAATAATGGCACAGCCCGCGCAAATTAAAGGCAGTCGAAGGTGTGTGCGAGAAGCCCGCAGCTCCGCTCTCCCGCGAGCGGAAGGGACGCTTGTTCGTTTCCCATTTTATCGGAGCCCCGCGCGCGCGATGGTATCCGGTGTGTGTGCCGGTCTGTAATACGCTTAAATGGGAAAATAATGGCGAGTGCGTTCGCGGCGAGAGAGAGAGAGAGAGAGAGAGAAAGGGAGAGCGGGCTGCGTGCGAGTTTTGCGGGCCGCGCCGCTGCTTAAATCCTCTTTGCGTTATATCGCTGTTCGCGGCGGCCATTACGAACCGCGCATTTGCACCGACGGAGAGAGAAGGAGGGAGGAAGGGAGGCTGAAAAAAGCGCGCTCAATTATTACGCTTAATCGTCGCGAGCGCCGCGATATCGGCTTGAATCGACGTCGACGCAATTAAATACCGAGAGCCCGGCAGCTCGTATTTCTCCGAGTATGCCGGTAGTGCGCCGCTGCCTCTCTCTCTCTCTCTCTGTTTCTGCCGCTGCGGTGTCATCTATACCGTGGCTCTCCTTCCTTTTGTTCTCCCGAGCTTACGGGAAAAAGCCCCCCCGCACGCCCCTTTATCGATTATTCCCCGTTCGGCGGCACCTACGCAAGTCGAGGGGATCCGCCGCTAATCGGACGATATACTTTCGGCCACGAATATCATCCCTTTTTCCCTTGTTCCCGCGCCTCGCTTTCCCAGGGCTCTCCGTTCATTCCGAATTGGCCGTGCGGGTTTTTCGCGAAAATCCGATCGTTCGGCCGGCGGGACAGTACTGTCAAACGCTGCACGCCTCAGACGGCGACAGCGAGGCCGTTTATCTGGATTTTCCGCAAGTACATTAGGTCGGCGATGTCTGCGGAGCTCGAATTACCCGGCAAATACAGAATATAATACACCTTTCAGGAATACGCGCGGTACATTATCGGCGCACACGACGCGTCTATGCGGATCGGTATTCCCGATAACGCGCGTTATTAACGATGCTGGAAGCAATCTAAATCTAATGAAAACGGACGAGGAGGGGGGAGAAAAGAAAGAAAAAACTGGAAAAAGCAGTCGAGCAATCAAGAGGCTCCCGTCTAAATATACGAGTAGAGTTTGAATAGGCCGGGATTCTGGAGGGACGGAAGCGCGGAGAATGAAATTCCAGCGCAGTCATTTCGTTATTATACACATATTCGTCGGAGCGCAGGCCTGTTTGCGTCCGCATTCGGCCTGCGAAACAGGCCCGGACGTCTGTGCACGACGGCGGCGGCGTCGCAGTGGCATGACGCTGACGACCCAGAAAGCTCTCCCTCGCCGTCCCGCTCTGTCGGTCGACATTTCGTGTAATAATCACCGACCGTAGAGAATTTCATTTTAAATCACCTCTCGCCTTTGCGCACACACACACACACACACACACGGACTCTCTCATTTGCGCGTTCTGCACATTTCTGCTGTACGCGCGGACGAAACGCGCCGCAGCAGTCATTCTTACACTTTTGGAGGCGGAGTGCGTCGACCGCAGCATCGCTGCGTCTCGCAAAATGTGCAGGTCGGCAAAAATTGCAGCTCGCAACTCTGTTTTTTTTTCGCGGGGGGATTCGCAAATTCGCGAGCACGATAATTCCGGAGAAGCTGTGCGCGCCGCGTGGTTAATTAATTAAATGTGAAAACGCGATTAGACTTTTATACGTCGCCGACGAATTCCGTTTCCCTATTTCTCCGTTGTAATCCCTGCACTCGCGTATAATGCAACTGTTTACTTCGCGCATAATGCAACTGTTTTGCAATATTAAACGAAGCAACGCCGTGCATCTTCTCTAATTAATTTTGGATATAATTTTCAAGTGGAACATGCCGTCAGGGTATATATATATATCGCTTATTAGCCTCGACAAGTTGGCTGCTTTGGGCAAAAAACAAAGTTCCGAGAAAATCAGGTTGATGGAATATTTGCGCCAAAGAAAATTCTACATAATATTTCGTTTCTCGATAATATGGATAATATTGCACCGAGTAAATAATCGATACAAAAATAATGCTACTTGGAAAGATGCGCGAAATTACTTAAAAAGACACGTTTAAAATGAGAGTGCACGAAGATCGTGTGAAAAATTAGTAACTCCTAAAAGCACTTACCCGCCCTTGGTCATTAAGCACAATTAGTTGAAAAGATCGCTTAATTTTTCAGCGGCAATCAAGACGTCGTTCGATATTCAATCTAGAAAAAGGGAGATAACGCGGCGCCGGCAGGTAGCGGCAGAGGGGCCGCTAGCATTTCCCGCCAGTAAACGGACACGACTCGTAATTATTTATCGCGCGCTTACTAAGAATTCGAGCGACCGCAGCAGACTACTTGTAGTTTTACACTCTTCGCGGAGCATCGCCAGTTTGACGATCGCTCCGGCCGGTAGTAGTCCGGATACGGCCGGTTCGCAGGTGCGGCGAAAAATATGATACTAATAAAAGTAATGGCGGCGATAACATCTCCGCGGCCTCGGCTGCTTGATGCCTGCCGCACGAAAAGAGCCCTCGGAAGCCGCGCCGGAAGATGGCCTCCGTATCCTACCCTTTCCACGTCATTGGAGGCACTCTCGAGAGCCTTCGGGAAACGGAAAAAAAAGGCCGGCGGAGCCTCTTCCTCCCGCAGATCGATGATAATACGAAATTCATCACGGCGCGTTTGTACGCGCGACGCCGCGATCGGAATAACGTAGTCGGCGAATATTCGCAAAACTTTCGCGGCTTACAAGGACGTCGTCGCTCCGGTTCCTGAATAAGAAATTTTTATGTGCGCGCACTGCACTTCGGGGCGGCGCCGCGCGACGATCGACGAGCGGAGCAGTCAATTTGTCATTTTTACCCGGCGCGCGCGGAGCTCGTCGCTCGCAAATTAAATTCCGCGGCCTTAATAAAGCAAAGGATCCCCCGCGCGGGCTTTTATTTTCCACTGCGGCGCGGAGGCGGGGGGAAACGCGCGAGTAAAATTATTTCCAGGACGGAGCGGATTCAATCGCCGGCCGGAAATCTTGCACAAATACGCGCGCATAAGAGGACAGTCGAATTTCGGGGCTGAGGCCTGATTTTCGGAGATAAGAGGCGGAGCTTACGGCGCCCCGAGATCTCTGCGGATAGCCGCACTCGGCGGCGGCGCAGCGATTATGCAACGCTTATAGAGATCCATCCCGCGCATATATCAGGCATTGTGCATAGCTGCCCTCACCTCGGTTATCTTAATTACATCTGTAACGCACGCCGCAAGCTCGCCGCCGAGGCCCGAGAGCTATACGTTGCCCGCACGGCTGCGGCGCAGCTTGATGGAGCATTATCGCGAAGCCGCTGCTTTTTCAATCGTCGCCGGATCGTTCGATTGCTCGGCGGCGAGACCGCACGCGGCATGTTATATTTAACGGCTCGAAATATATGTATATATATATCTGTATCACCGCGACGGCCTTACCTTTGTGGCGTCCTGCGCGCGGTGCATCATTTATGAGCAGTCTCGATATAGAGCTCGATGCATCGGGTGTATCGACGGAGCCGGAAAGCCCTCTCCTGCCTCATCAAATATATAACCAACCAGGCCGTCTGTCTGACGCGTGTGCTTTATTCAGGCTTTCAAAGATTCGGCGCTTAAAAAACCCCAAGCGAGTATTTCGAAACAAGGATAAAGATGGCGCGGCTTCCGCAGCAGGAAGCGTAAGAGTAAAGTGGGCAGCCTCGATTAAGCTCGCCGGCGGCTTAATCGAGGAAAAGTATATTGTTCGCAAGCACACACAGAGGAGCTATCCGGACGGGAGGAACGCGTGTGTGTGTGTGTGCTCGCTTCTTCCTCGGAGGTAAGCTGCGGTTTGCTTCAATAACCCAGATTCCGGCCTCGCGCACAATATACGAGTAGGCCCTCTGTCTGGACTGGCTAGCGTGCAGCGGCACGCGATCCGGCTCCGAGCGCCGCTTGCAAATCAACTCGAGTACGCGGCCAGCGGAGCCATTAAATTCCGACGCTCTTGTAGCCATTACCGCTGCGAATCGGTTAAATCAACGCTCGTTTGTCCGCGCGGCTGCTGCTTTCTTTCGTCGTCCGCGACTGTATGCGTTTTATTCCCGGGGTGTGCGCTCTTTTTTCCCGCAAAAAGATCGACGATTATTCGGCGCGAGCCGAGTGTAGCGGAGCTTTTTGCGGATATGCTGCGGGAAGCTAAGCGCGAGCTTTTTGGTTATGCAAGGAACGGCGCGGCAGTTCGACTGGTTAATTTGTAGCGGAGCGATCCCGGCGAGTCGTGTAAGAGCGGCTCGGGCAACACCTATAGGGTTCATCGGGGAGGAGGCGCTCTATGCTCCCTCCCTCCGCGCGGCCGAATTCAATGCCGCCGGGAGAAAAGAGGCTTTTCCGGGCCGTTAAATTTTCCTCGGCGCTGTCTGCATTCCGTATACACTTGGTAGATACTGCCAGCCCGGCTGTTTACACCGCAATAAATCCTGGCTCGGGCGCGCTGCGCCCAAAGCTGCGGGAGCCCCTCTCGAACGTGCCCGAACTCGGGTATACCTACGCGGTCTCCGTTTTACTTTGGCGCCTCGATCGACTGCGCCGTCTTACCTGCGAACAAAAAAAGTACATTTCGTCAGTCGGGAAGCTCTTTTGGGTCCAGGTGCAGGGAGAAAAGAATAAATAATGCTGGGTCGGCGGGGGGAAAAAGGGCTCTCTCTCTCTCCGCGCGGAAACACATGGCGCGCCGCTCGTCAGGCAGATATCAACGTCGCAATTACGGCCGCTGCGCGGGGGCTCATTACGAGAGGAGGCTGCCGTGCGCGGCGCGACCCACCGGCATGCCTCGATAACGACGTCGACTACGACATTCCGCCGAGTTTGGAGAATTCGCGCCCCCTCGGCGGCGCGTGCGCCTAATTATTAGGCAAATGCTCGGCCTCGTTGCCGTGTCTATCTGCGCTTCCACTCCCCCCCGCTAAAGCGCAGGCACGCGCTAAGAGTCGCTAATCCGAATCGGCGCGCGGGGGCGCCTTTGTTTTCAAAGGAACACGAGGCCGCTAATCTGCCAGCGGCAGATAATTTCGCCGGGCGCGGCTATATCGATTTCGATGTCACTGGCAAGCAACAACTGTAACGGCAGTATTAGGGCCGCTCTCCGCGTCGATTAATCAAGGTAACTTTTCATCTAAAAATGCAACGAGCTTTATGCGCTATTAAACTTTTTCCTCATGAGGAGTTATTATTCTATTAATGGCCAGTCACGTTGCGGTAATTAATGGCTTCGTATACGAGTTAACATGAAAGCCCGGCGTGTAGCGCCGCGCGGCGCGTCGCCGACCGCATCGCTCTTCATTCGGCCCGTCAACAGCGGAAAATACAACAATACTTCTTTCCCCGGAGATATCGATCAGCCGCGCGGCATTCATCATTCGGACAGATTAAAATTTAGCGCGGAAGTAATTATCGCGATGGTCGCTGTTTATACGCTCGAAAATATAGCCGCGACGGGGGCAAAAAAAAACGCACACACACACGAACGCGGCACAAAAGACTCGGGCGAGAGAGCGTATAAATCGGCGGAGCGCGAGCGCAGATTGGCGGAGAGAAAACAAAAAGCAGGCGGCGGCATTCCTTTCCGGGCTCGGCCGACAACTCATCGGCCGCCCGTTTTTATGGAGCCAATCGACGAAATATTGCGTAATCTCGCGCGCAGACGGCAGTGAGAGAGAGAGAGAGAGAGGGAGGCAGGCATCGATGATCGATAACGGCTCCGGGAACGTGTGCGGATAATTACGGGCAAAGAGCGACGCTCTCGGGCGAGCGCGCGCGTCAGCGTCAACTTTTCTTCCCTCCCCTCGACGCCGGCCGCAGCGGACAGGCCTGCATTTAGGCGGTGATTAATTATTTATAGACTCGGGCCGCGTGTCTTCGGCCCCGACCGGGACGGAACGCCCGAGGAAATCTGCACGGCCGAGCCGGATAGCGTATCGCCGCGGCTTTTACATCTTCGTTCGCTGTCGACGCTCGCTTCTTTATCGATCCTCGGAAATTGCGCTCGCGTGCAACTGGTGTGCCGAGGGAGAGAGAGAGAGGGCTGGCAATCGGAGAAATTTCGCACTCGGCTTTTTAACGCTTCCTCTCTCCCTGCTCGTCTTTGCTCCCTCCCGGCGGCGGCGGCGGTAATGATCGGTCATTTTCAGCGCCGCCCTCGGAAGCTGACCTCTTTCGCGGCGCCTCGTAATGAGCTCCCGGCAGCTTCGATCGCGCGTATCGATTACGAGCGCGACAATGGCCGGGAGAGCGCGAGGAGCGAGAGAGAGAGAGCGGATTAAAAGCGGGCGGCTATATTTTCGGCTTTATTTCCGCAGCCGGCCGCGCGCCGCGGAAAACGGGGGTATATTCTACTTGGCGGGCGCGCTCGCGTGCTTTATTTCCGCTCTTTGTTCGCGGGGGCTCTCGATTATAAATATCGAGGGCCGCGCGCGCTCCGGTGGCCGCGGGCGTGGCCACCGCGACGCATAAATCATGGGCCGCGGGAGAGGTGTTGAAAAAAAGCCGCGCGCCGGCTTTCGCAGGTGGCGTATATAACTTGGGGAATTAATCCCCTTATGAAGTCGCCCCCTCCTTCCGGCTCGGCCCCGAGGAGGTCGCCGGCCCTGGCACGATCCCTGGCACAGCGTTTATCGCGTAATTGCGCGTCGTAGGCGCGTTCGATTGCCCGGCGGCGGCAACGGCGTCGGTCTCGATTTTCCGCGGAGCGATTTGCATGCGCTTTCGGCCGCTCCTTGCTTATTTAAGAAATTGCTCCGCGCTCCAGGTGAATCAGGGGGGGGGGGGCCGTCGAATTACGCTTTCAAATGCAAACATCGATATTTCGGGCGGCGGCGGGGCTGCTTTCGACCGAAAAGCGAAATAACTGCACGCGCCGAGCGTGAAAATTTAAAATTCCAATCGAGTTGATGGCCGGTCCGGCAAACTGATTTTTTCCTTTGTAGCGCGGTAAATTAGTGCCGCCGCGGAACTTTGCCGCATTTCTCCGTTCAAATGCATCGGCCAAGTTCCTTTATAAATATCAATTTTCATCGGACCACTCGTTTTGGCTGCTGCTGCTGCTTGTTTCCGCGCTGCCTCGTCTCCTCCTTTCACGCTGGGCGCACAATGCCGAGAGGGAAGTTGGCGCAAAGTTTCCCGTGGCCCCCCCGATATCCAAAAGGCCCGAGGGCGGGGATGCCGGGGCGCACCGCCTCGAAAGAGAGAAGAACGCTTCTTGCACTTTCTGCCGCCGACGCCGCGCTGCTTTGTAGGCAAGTACGGCTCTCGCTCGAATAAGCGGTCGGGGCAAGGCGTTAAATAGCTCGCAAGTTTGCCATCGCAAAACAATGCGGTTCGAGTGTGAAGCTGGCAGCGATGGGGCCCCCCCGGAGCGAAAACTTGCCGCGCTGCCGGCCGATGCCTGCGGCCGGCTAGGAGTGCCGGCCGCACAGTTTCCCGCGTCCTCGAGTCACCGATCGATCCCGGCTCCCTCCCTCGGGACTGGATTTCCCAAACAGTCGCCCGGCAGCTGTCTCCCGACGCGCAAACGTCGATCGGCCCAGTTTTTGCAAGACCGGGCTCTCCCAAAAATCCCGGTCGAGCCCGGGACTCTTTGTTGAAATCGCTCCCCCGCCGAGAATGTCCCGGCCGCAATCGGAAAAGCAAGATTCCCCCGGACGGCGGAGGTTTGGCTCGAGTTTGCGATCGCAGAGGGGAAGGCCGAATGATTATGGAGAGCTGCATTCCTCTCGGCGGGCATTCCGGAGGCCCGGCTGCAGGTGAAATTAGTTCGGCCGAAAAGAGCGAGGACCGAGGCAGGAGGGTCCTCGGGAGGCGAAATTATGATCCCGCGGCCGGGCGATCGGCCTGGGGCCAACAATCACGAGATTCCACGAGCTGCGCGCGTCTGGAATCGCGGGGGGCCGCCGAGGAGGCACTCGGCATTGCGGCTCCGGCCGGCCAGTGCATACCTGCACCGCGAGCATTATGCGTCATTGAGTAATCTAGGCAGCGATTCAATTGGAAGCGGCCGGCATCCCGGGCATGTAGACGTAATGGAGCAGCGCGAGCGCGGGCCGCACGCTTATCGTGCGGGAGAGGAGGCCGCGTCCGAATTCGAGAGCGAGCTGCACAATGCTTCATTTTAGCCCGTAATCAAGGACTCGGCGCTGCGGATTCCCCGGCGCTCTCAGCACTTGAGAATCGCATTAGACTAATAGCGCGGCTGTGGTGGCTGCCGCCGCCGTCGCCGCCGCCGAGCTGCTTTGTGAACTAAAACTAATTTCATTATGAGAGGCGTGCTTTGAGCGCAAGCTCAACGCCTACGGTAATAAAGTACTCTCCTCGATTGCCGGCTGCTTTCGTAACTTTGCCCGGCATCATCGCCGAGCGGCATCCCGGTAACGCGATTTACCCCCCTCCGTTCGATTTAGATTCGATCGAAAACAATTCTATTCTCCCTCCCTCCCGGGGGGGACGAAGCGTGTCTGCCGTCCAATTTATGGAGCCGAAGTAACCCGTTGTTGCCGCCGACGCTGCGAATGCAAAGCTTTATTTATGTTGCGCAATGGCTGCGAGCGCAGCTTCGATCAAACGAGCCGAGCGTGGTTCAATCGCGATGAGTCAACTTTGCTCTCCCCGGCGAAAAATCACGGCAAAGAACCGGCAAAGACCCGCTCTTCCAAGACTCTCGGGGAAATTCGGAAACTTTTCTCTCTCCCGATCGTCCGAGAGAATGCGACGACACGGCTAAAGCGTCTTTTCAACTTTAACTCCCGCCGATGATTGCGCAGAGTGTTGCTTTGTAAGCTTAGATTTTTCGAAGGAGCTGGAGGAAGGGAGAGCGAGAGCTTTTAATCAGAGTTAATTATTAGTCGAGCGAATGGAGCGGTATCTCTCAGTTTTCCATTTTCGTGAGCCGGCGCTCGTCTCGCGGCGGCCTCGAACCGGTATCAAGATAATGTCCGCCGAGTGGCGGCGGCAATCCCGCAAGATTGTCGTCCCGGCCGGGGTGGCGGCCGTTTGGGGCTGCGGAGAAGAGGGCTTCTCTCTCTCTTCCACTCTGCGACTCTCGAGAAATGGCTAAGATTTCAATCAGGACCGATTAGGACGTCGTCGTTGTCGGGTCATATCAGCGTCGCAGAGCTCGGCCGAGGGGTTGTTCGACTTTTCCTCTCTCCGAGAGAAAGAGGGGGGCGGCTAAGCACGAGTATTGCTCAGCGGGAGCTGAAGGTGGAAAGGCAATATTACAAGGAACCCCCGAAAGCAATTTTGACAAGTGAAAAAATTCATTTCGCCGCGCGGATCCGCGAGTAATTCCCATTAAAACTCGTCGCAAGAAATCGGCGCGGCGAAGGGGGCGGCGGCGGAAATGAGCAGCGCTCGTCACGCTGACTAATCTCGATGACAGACGCAGCGGCCGGGGCCAACGTCCGGCCAAGGTCCGTCCGTCGCGGCGGAAGAATTCAATATACGCGGCCTGGGGCGCCCGGGGGGCGTCGTGCACGCGGAGCGCCGGCCGACATTCCCGTTAACGGGGGAAATTACATTTCCATTGTGCCTCTCGGCCGCTCTCTCGCATTCGAACGACGACACGCCTCGGTCCGCGCAAGATGCAGAAAAAGGCGCGCGAGCCGCCCGCCTCGGATATTAGCCGGAGCCGTCCCCAAAGCGGCCGTTAGCCCGGCAGGCCGGCCGGCCCCCGCAGTTCCAGCCCCCCGCTCGCCCGTCCCGGTATTAGTCGCTGTCGCCGATATACCCTGGAGGAGCATTTATTCCCTATTTGCGCGGGAGAGGAGTGACTTTTATGGATGGCGCGTTTAAGGGGCCAATCGCCGGCCGGCCTATCGCCGCCAAATAGTTTTCTCTCGAGCGGCAGGCGCTCGGCTCGTGTTTTCGTCGGCGCTAATGGACGGCTCCATTGCAGGCCCGGCGATATATATTGTTTTTCCCCGTGTTTCTCCGCACTCTCTCTCTCTCGCTCTCTCTCTGTCTCTCCGGGACCGCAGCCCGGCTTTTCAAAGTTTCGCTTTCCATTGATTCGAGGGGGGGCCGCGGCGCGCGGGGCGGGGGTAGAGGCTGCGCGCAGGCGCGGTTCCCTCCGCCGGCGTTGCCGCGCGCCAGAAGCGTTAATCGAATGTCAGTGGAGGAATCGAAGAATGATTTATAACTTTTTTGCGCGCCGGCTTTCGACGAGGAGATATCGAGCCGCCGCCGCCGCCGCCGTTATATAATGACCGAAAAGGGAAAAAGGGGCTTAGCTCTGCATCTGCATGAATGAATATGTAAAACGAAGCGGAGGCCCGATTTAATCGGCCGGATCGCGAGAAAAACATTTTTAAAAAGCTCGCGCGCCCGCTCTTTTGTTTTCGGCTGCGGCTTCTTTCTTCCGTCGCTGTCTCGGAGAGCGAGAGAGCCGCTTTTTACTTGCGGGACTGACAGCGCAAGATGAAGGGGAGCATGATTGATGGAGTCAAGATCAAATCACGCATCCGATCCCATTGACGTAAAAGTGATTTGCTGACTAGATCGATCCCTCGATTAAAGATGCTTATCAGCCGGCGGGACTGTTAAATGAATACCGAGCGTTCCTTCACGAGATTTTCTAATTTCCACGTCGGCCGATAACGTCTCCGGGCCCGATCGCTTCGACTCTTCTTCGCGAATCGCAGTCTTTATCGAGCTGTTTATTTATTTAGCTAGAGTAATGTAACGAAGAGCGAGCGCGGTCTCGCTTAATCGTTTATTTATTCAATTTCGACAGCGGAGAATCGAGGTCAGGCATTATACAAATTTGTAGATTCACGAAAATGAATTGACGGGGCTTTATTTGGCGAGGAGGAAAACCGCGGGGGGGAGCAGCTCCCGCGGCGCATATTGCATAATTTAGGCAAAAGAAAGGAGCGCCCCGCTACTTTATCCTCGCACTTTAGCTCCTCTCTCCTCCACACATTTTCCTTAGCTGGGTAAAAATCCTTGCCGTATACCTGACCGTACATTTAGCACGCTTACGCATCTGGCGGCAGCCTCCAGTGTGCACGCTCCTACTTTTTATTACCCTAGACAAAGCTGGCTCGTGTGTGCGTGCCGCCCCCGTCTTCCCGCTGGCATTTTCCGGTGAGCTACCGCCCCCCCCCCCCTCCGATGTATATTTCACTCGGACGAAACGTGCCCTCTCATGTAAATGACCGCGCTCGAAAAAAAAAAAATGAAGCCGGAGTTCCGCTGAAAAAAAGGAAGGCGGACGCGCTCCTTTCGCGCGTTATCAGGGGGCTTAAGCAAGCCGGATTAGTGCTATCGAAGCTTCCTTAATGTAATATTATAGCGCACGATGTACATGATGCGACCCCATTAATTCGCTCTTCGTGCTCCGGCAGAGTTAGGGTGCCGAATCGGATATGACAGGGAATCATGCGAAGCGCAAGGGACAGGCTGAAATATCGAGCTGGAAAATGCTCGAAAGCGATCCGGCCGCCGATTACCAGACGGCTAGACTCGGCTAGACTCTGCGCCACGAAACTGCAAATATGCGCGCCCGAAAGAAAATAGCCCAGTCCATTTTCGCGGTGTGCCCGTAACGTCGACTGCAGGCCTCTCGGCCACAGGCCGAGGACGGTTTCGCAGTCGGCGGCCGTTTTGCGAACGCTCGTTAAAGTCCGAGGACTTTACGAGCAGTCAAAGGGACCGTAATAAATTGTAAACGTGTCTAATCCCACGTCCGCGCGGGTCACGCGGCCCCGTAACATCGACACGGACCAATGAAAAGGACAGCTTGTACAGGCCGCGGAATTATAACCTCGTTAATGCTCCGCGGCGGGGGAGGAAAAAAGAGAGCAGGCGCGGACAAAAGCCGGGGGGGAGAAGGCGTCGGGCGAACGAAGCCTCTCGAAATGTAAATGCAGTCGTCGGCCGCCGAGTGTGTATACGCCGAGCGGCGGCGCGGCAAACTCGGGCATTGTCGCCGCCGAAAACGAGGAATAATTCCGTTAAGCGGACAATGGGGCCCCGCGGAGTGTTAATTTGATCGGAATTACGAGTGGGGGGGCGCTCCGTCGGCCCTTCCGCGCGCGGCGCTTTGTGCGCCCCGGGCCCGAGAGCGGCGCGCGCGCAAAAGTGGGACAATATTGGCAAATGAGCCGGTGCGAGCATTGTGCCGAGGCGTGAGCCGCGTCCGAGCGCGCGAGGCCCCGAGCGACGCGGGCGTAATTGCGCGCATTGTTCGGCGACCTTCGCCGAGGACCGAGAGAGCAGACGGCCGGCAGCGCGCCTCATTGTGTCGCCCGGATCATTTACCTCCTCGCCCCGCGTCCCTTTTCTCCGCGGCTCCGTCGCGAGTCTAATTACGCGTTAGCGCCGCGCAGTTGCGCAAGGGGGCCGAGCGACGTGCAGGCGGGCCATCGGGCCGTTCGTCGCGCCCGACGAGTCTGCCCCGGGACTCTTTGACGTTTTTTCTCGCTTTATCGCGCTCGCGCGCCTCCTCGAGCTGCCCATTTTTCCTTTGTCGTACACACTCGGGCCACTCGGTGTCTTTGCTCTTCCCGAGCTCATCCCGCTCTCGCTCTCTCTCTCTCTCTCTCGACTGCTCGGGCCCTTATCGCGAGCCAGTTTCTCGGCTGACTCGCTCTATCTCCCATCTCCCTGCTTCGTCGCTCGCAGGCTGCAGCAGTCGAGCTGTCGCTCCGTCGCATCAACATCTCGCTCTCTCTCTCTCTCACCCCTATCGTCTGCTCGCATCTCGACTCCCATCGCCTGCAGTGGTGTACGCGGCGCGCTCCTCCTCCCCGGGTTTTTGGCCGCGAAAAAGACCCGGGTCGGCGCCGGGAGGCGGGAGGGGAGAGGAGGGTATATGAGGCACTTTGCAGTCCGACTGAACTAATCTCCCCTTTTTCTCAGGGAGCTCTTTTCTCTGCAAATAGGCCCGCTCCTCGAGACTCGAAAATGGCGGCGGCGGCGGCGTCACGCCACTGAGCCCAAACAAAGCGTTTGCGCCATCGACTCCCCGACTTTTTCGCACCTCCTTCTTATACGGCATAGCGATTCCGCCTCTCGGTCGAGGAGACCACTCGCCGTCTCGAGAGTCGATTATCTCCCGGCGATGGAAATGCAGTCGTCTCTCCCTCTCCCGTCCGCGCACGGGAGAGCCACCTTTTTGCTAATTGACAAAAATTTCGCCCGGGATAAAGTAGCCCCCACTGCGCGATCGGCCTCTCGCTCGTGCTCGTACGAGCGAATCGACCGGCGCTGGTTTTATTTGTCAAGCCCACTTGAGTCGCTTGGAAGCTCTCCAGATATATATACAGCAGGTATAAATCCGAGAGAGCGGCGCACTAAAGCACACGAGAGTCGCGGCGGAGCAGCGCCCGGCTGGAAAATAGCTGCCATTATAATTCCGATACTGGTTCATCCTTTTCGCGAAAAATCAGAGAACACAGCGGGGGCGCCCCGGCACGTGCTCCACTTTCTTTTCAATCGACGACAAGGAGACCTATATACCGGAGGACGGAGGAAAATGTAGATACACGTCGCGCGGTGTGTTGCGAGAGGGGGGGACTTTTTCTGCGACGATAAAAAGTAAATAGCTTGGCAGCTCTCGAAGGATATTATTGTCATTACACTCGCAAGAGTACGTGGTACGTTCTCGTCGACTGGTTTCGGGCGCTGCTCCCCGCTTGTTTGAGGTATTCGCGAGTACAAGATTTCACGAGAGTCGCTCGAATCGGCGGTGCCGTTAAATTTTAATTGGAAATCTCTAGGATTAATTGGGCCTTTTTTTTTTGTTCCCCCTCCGACAAAGTCGGGGAGCGTTCCGCAAGATAAACGTCCTCTTCCCGCGTTCCATCTCCGCGTCTCGAAGCTCGGCTCCCTTAACAAAGTTATAAAAGGTAACGGGCCAAGTCTTATTATTAGAGCGCTGCGCGCGCGCGCGAAGGCTGGCGAAAGGAGCCGGAATAAGTACCGCGGGTAAGAAGAAGGAACAGGGGGGCTTTGTTCCTCGCGCCATGTGCGAGAGCGTTCGTCGGCGACGGAAGAAAGAGAGGAGAGAGGGAAGCGGTTCGGCGAACCTGCGAGCCGGTTTGACCGGTACCGAGAGCCGCGCGGTGGGAGAGCCTCGGCGAGGCTACGGCGTTCTCATGGGCGCACATCGCAGGAGCCCCGCAGGAGAGAGAGAGCGAGAGAGAGATAGGCTCGCTTGATTTAGAAAGCCCCGAGATTCCGATGCCGCGTGCAGCCCGCGTCCTTTGCCGCCTCGGAGCGAGGCGCGCAGGCGCAATCGAAAGACACATCGATTTTCGCCGGGTTCTTTTTTCCGCTCTTCCTCCCGGCCCCTCGTGTGCCCCGCGCGCGCTCTTTTCTGCCGGAGCGGCGCTCCTCGTTTAATCGCCGGGCTTTGTTCGGCGACACGCACACGCGCGCGGGCTAATGCGATTTTACCTCGGTACCGCTCTCCAGTCGTTTCGATGATGAGCGCCGCGGCCGCCTGTAATTCAAAGCTACTCTATTAGCTTAAAATGTTAATTAATGACAACTCGCCGAAATCATCGTCAAACAAAATGGCTCTGTTGTAGTTTCATTACCGTTATTAGCGGCCCGCGCTGCAGCCTTGAATTACCGGGCATAATTGCCGGGATTTTTAATCGGGGCTAAAATAATAATTCCACTTAATTAACTAAGCTGAAAAGATAGAGAGAGAGGGCGGGAGGAAGAGGCTTTTTAGAAAATCCGACGTGCGGCACAAAGCGTCATCGGCTTGTTTCACTGTCGTGCAATGAAAATCGATGATATATATATATATATATATATAGATATATCGGGGAATGGTTTTGTGCGCGCTCATTCGGGCACGCGCGCTTCCCGCTCCTCGATATAAACAAAGCA
Source organism: Ormyrus labotus (assembly GCA_035582975.1). Lineage (NCBI taxonomy): Eukaryota > Metazoa > Arthropoda > Insecta > Hymenoptera > Ormyridae > Ormyrus > Ormyrus labotus. Next base: position 19,970,872 of record JAWWEO010000009.1, on the reverse strand, counting down.
CCTGCAGCTGGTTAACTCGCGGCTCGTTATACGCCGCTCGCCCCCCTCTGTCCTCGCTCGCTGGGAAAGAGTACGGCGGCTATAATGCGGCCTGCGCGCAGAGCGCGCCGCCTGTTATTTCCGAGCAGCATCGCCGCGTAAGACGAACCCTCTCATTTTGCCTTCTCTTTGTCTCTGCCGATGCTGAGGATCGATAGCCCCGCTCGAAAAACGAACGGAGAGAGCGAGAGAGCCACCGCTTCAATTTCGTTTCTTACGAAAATACCGAGAGAGCTCCTTATTTATTAGCTCGCTCCTCACAATGGCAGGCAAGTCGGATTTTTTTCCAAAGCCCCGCTGCTAACTCTCCTTCTCCCGCGGCCCCGTCGCTCGCTGATTTATGCGCTTTAATTTTATGTAGCAAGCCGGCGGATCCGCGCGCCGCGGCCAATAATTGCCAAACGCCGACTGCCTATACTCTTTCGTTTGCTCTCCCGTTTCTAGGATAATTTATGCGCGCTTAATAAAAACGAGTGCGGGCGCGGGGAGGAGGTGCTGCAATTAATTCCGAATTTCCAGAACCCGCGGCAGCGTTTTTCCCCGAAAGGGCAAACAATTGGATATTAATAAGAGTCTATTAATTATTAGCCGCTAATAGGAGAGCCTCGGCCCGGTAAACAAGGAAATATATCGACGTTTGCTCGACTCGCAATTTGCATGCGGCGCTCGGCTCCTGGGGGCCGAATGCAGGCACAGACGCGGACTGCCAATTTCAAAGTCATTCGCGGCCGGAGAGCTGCGGGGTGAAAGCCCGGGCTTCTGATTAATTGGGGAAGAGAAATCTCTCGCTCGGCAGAGATGGCATATAAATAAAGCTCCCCGAGAGCTGATCTCGTGCCTTTCGATATAGAGAGATCCCGCAACTCTCGCTCCGAGAGGTATAGTTGGGAGAATCTAAAGCAAGGACTCGGGCGCCGCGCACTCCGGATTGAAATTTACGCGTGCGTGCAAATGACAGGGCGCCGCCGCGCGGCGCGATTGCTCTCGCCGAGCTCTGCGGCCCGCCGACGAGGACGTTAAACGCGCCGAGAGCCATAAGCCGCCCGAGAATCGGGCTTTTTACTCCTCTTTTTCAAGACTGCTCCTCGCTTTTTTTCATTCGCCGCTCGCTCTCTCCTCTCTGAATGCCGCGGCCCCATCTATCAGCTGGCTGTCTGTCGCCGCCCGGCGGCCCGCGAGTGCGTGAGGGCGAGCTTCCTTTCAAATTTACTCGGCTAAAATGGCCCGGCGACTCTTATCGGCCGAGATTTTTTTCCATGTTCAATCCCCGCGGCTGCTGCCTTTTCCGAATCTCCAGCGAACCCGATTATTTTCAAGGCTTAGCCGAGAAACTCGAGAGCGATTAAATTCTTTTCGGCGTTTCGGGTTTCGGATGATGTATTTGCGAGCGGCGGCCGTTGCCCTCTCCCGTCCGAGACGCGGGGGGGAAAACGAGGCGGTAATAATACGCCGCGTAATGACGTAATTCCGAATCAGATAGCAATTACCCGCGGCGAATCGAGTAATTGCACAGAAAGAAAGTGACTGAACGAGTGGAGGACGGCGGGGATAAGCGATCCGACAATTTTCGGCCTCTGGCAAGCCGCTCTTTCTCTCTCTCTCTCTCGCTCTCTTTCCTTCTCCGGCAATCCGCGCACGAATGGATTTAATTAAGGCGTTTATTGGAAAATAGCGCTGCGGCTTAATCGGCGGACGAGCAATGAAACGTACTCGCCCTTTTTTTCGGCGCAAAGACGGCGGCGGCACTCCCCGCGCGACGTTTTGCACAATCTCTCCAGTCCCTGCGCGATAAGATGAGACGCCGGCGACGCCCCCCCAAAGCGCCTTATCCGCATTCGCGGGGACGAATCGCGGAGTTTAATCTCCTCGGCAACGCCTGGTATATTCATGCCGCCGCCGCCAACGACAACGACGACGACGACGACGACGACGACGACGACGACGACGAGCGCGTAACGACGAGTGAAGTAAGCTCCGCTCGCACCTTACCTACACCCCTTTCTCATTTCCGAGGAGCGCGCGCGAGGCGGAAAAGCTTTTTTACCGAGCCGCGACTGCCGCTTAACAGATTTCCAGCGGAGGGACGAACTCGAGACGGGGGGAAAATGTCGCCGATGCTCCCTCCCCGGCTTCCTCTCCCTCCGTCCTTTGATAACGCGAGGCGGTAGCAAATAATCAATTCTCCCTCTCATTTTTTTCTTCCCCCCCTCCTCTCGGTCATTTCTCGCGCGCGCTCTGATTTCTTCGGCCTGATTGCCGAGCAGCTCCCCGACTTATCTAACGACTGTCTTTTCGAGGCCGGTAATGCGCCCCGGGACTCGGGAATAGAATCATTTTCAGGGGCGAACTCATCAATTGCCGGTCCGAGAGACGACGCGATACAGGCCTCCTCGGACGCTCGAATGAGACTGCAGCTTTACGGCGCGCATGAATCTCTAAAAGCTTTTTTGCGCGCGCCCTTTCGCGCAATTCGGGCGAAAATTGTGCGATCCGACGAAAAGGAGGGGGAGGGGCGTCGACCGCCTTCGCCGAGATTCTTAAGCGAGGCGCGGAGCGCGCCGAGCCGAGATAGCGCGGCCAGTGATTGATACACGTGTACCGAACACGCGTCGTGATTGATGCGACCAATCGACGTCAATATCATGTCGATTTATCTCGCTCCCTTGCCCTCAGATCGCAGATCAAATGCACACTTATGCTCGCCCCCCCTCCTCGCCTCCCTCGTTCCCTTTATCTTCATTACGACGTTCGCTCGCTCGCCGAGAATTATATTCCCTCCGTTCTTACGCGCGCCGGGGTGCACAGGAGGGAGGAGGTGGCCATTGTTTTCCTTGATTGAAACGCCGAATAATTGTCTCTAATTCCGGCGCGCGGCGTTTGCGAGCGCATCGATTGGTTCGAAAAATCCATCAGCCGAATTGCCTGGGCGGCCGACTGGGGGTCTCTCTTTCGCCTTTTTCGAGGAAAGCATATTTTTACATCGCAAACAGCAGTCTGGCGCGAGAGAATGTATTATTTTGCAAGATATTGATTAAATTTTTGCCGTCTGACTCCGTATCGCGTGGCTATATAGACTTTTTCATTAAACTACGAGTCTGTCAACCCCGCAGGAGCTAGATCTTTTACGCAAATTTACTCTCCCCTCCTTGACTGTGCGCCTCTTTAATTATCATAAAGTGGGAGCCTGCGTTTTCTGCAAATACTACGAGCTTACTCGCAGTTCGACGTGCGAAAAGTAACTAATTTTCCTGCTCGCCTGTCGCGGTCTTAACTTGGATCAATCCGAAGCGGGCGAAAATCCGAGTTATTCAGCCGGCGCGATAACGATAATGAAATAATGCCGGCTAATTCAAGTGGCGAGCAGGTAAGTAATCGAGCTTACGCCTGAGAAACTTGCCGGGCGATCGTTAATTGTCAAGGCCGCTCGGTGGACGCGCGAGCTTGTTTGCCCGCGCGTTTGCCTAATTGCCAATTATAATCCCTATTAATTAGAACAATATAGGAAAAAGGTCGCTCGCACCTATTAGGCCCCCACCCGAGCGGCTAATAATTTCGGAGCTCGCCGCTCGGCGCGGATTATCTCTCCGGCGCGCTCTCGGTTTTCGCGATGACTCGCGCCGGCTTCCTTTGTAATTGCCTCGGCGCCGGCGAAACAGCTGCGCGCCTCCCGATCCCACGGGGCCAAAGGCTCCTCCGCGGAGCTGCCCCCGCCGCCGCTGCCCCGCGCGAGTCTTTCGCCCGATCGTAAACAGCTTTGCTTTCGTCCGTATAAAGCGCCTCTCTCTCTCCCTCTCTTTGTCCGCTCCCTCCCGGACGCTCTCCCAATTAAAACTCCGGCTCCATAAACGGGATTAAGGCGCCGCGAGCTTCGCCCCGCTCCTCTCCCGGTCTCCTGGAATTTTTTATTGCGACGTGATGCGCTTATGCCGTCTAGCGTGTGCCGCGTTAACCAATTTTCCGCGGCCCGGGCTCCAATAAAGGATTTAGCGCGCGACGTATATAAGACCGCGTCTGCAGCGGCGAGGCTCGCTATCCCGCGGATATATAAATGAATTTTATTATACGCCCAGGAATTGAATAAGACCGAGGTATTCGGGTGGCACTCGAGCGCGTTTGCCGGATTGTCGGCGGGGGGAGGGGAGGGAGGGAGGCCGGCGGAGGAAATAAGGCAGGAAAAATAAGCCAGAGTATATAACGATGCAGCGGAAATATTTCACGAATGATCCGCGGGGCTGAGTAGCAGCCGGGGAGCAGAGCTCCGCGAGCGAAAGAAGATACAAGTATATGTACGGGGAGGAGGAGCGGCTCCCAAGATCCCCGGAATTTCGTCGGCGCGCGTATCAGACAATTTTGCCCGAAAAGCAACGGCGGCAACGGCGGCGGCAACGGCGGCGGCGACGGCGAGCTAAGCTCTCCCCCGGCCGGAGAGCTTGAATGCAAAGTGTTCGCGAGGCATTCGATCGAAAATTTCCTTCTTCTCGGCGTCTTTCGGGGCGCCGAGGCTTTTTTTTCTCTCTCTCTCTCCCGGCGAACGGCGCGCCTCGCAGTCAGGCGTGCGGGAGCTTTTCTGCTACGTTAAATATAGAGCCGGGAGAGAGAGAGAGAGAGCCCGGCACCTGAGTATCTCGCATTCGATCCGGGCGCCGGCGGGCGAGGCGCGCGGCCGCGCGACAAATGCGCCTTCGCGCCAGTCGAAGGGCGTCGATGCGAAATAACGCACTCGGTAAACGCTTTCGTATAGCTCTCGGCCGCCGAGACGCCGAGAGGCGGGAGAAGAAAAAGCGGAAACTCTGCTCTGCGCGAGACGAGAGGCGCGGCAAAAAATAACGAAATCGAGAGCTCGGGGCAAATGTTTAATTATCGGCCGGTGGCGCCCCCTCCGCTTGTAAATATTAGGGACGCGCATTCGTTTGGGGAATCGCTCGGCGCCGCGCATCGATGACTCTGCGGCGCGCATAAACGTATTTCGAACGGCAAGCTTTCCGTTCTCGATGCGTCATAATAACGACCATTTCCACGCTTCATTTATCCGTATCGCCTTTTTACCTTTTGCCCGCGATGCGCGCATTTCAAACGCGCGGCGACTCGCTCGATAATAATTAATGGATTTTGCCGCTTAGCCAGTTTATTTTTCGGGCGCAAACTTTGACGGCGCCGCGGCGCTTTATCGAATTGAAAACGCGCGGCCGCCTATATACTTTTAATGATTTAAGCCGGGCTCTTAATCACTGCCCGGACTAATCCGCGGCCCGATGTAATTATTTATACGAATAGAGCAACGTAGTCGTAATGAAGGCAAGTCTGAATAATCCCTGATTGAAATGAGGCCTGCGAGGCATCGACATAAATTGTTGGCAAATCAACAATGTATTCATCGCGGCGGCTGATTCGGAGCTCTGCGGCTCTTGGCAACGAATCGACGCGCAGCGGAACGGCGTGCAAGCAGCGCGCGCTACAAGTCCCGCGTGACGTTGTTCGCCGAGCGTTTTGATACAATGACCCGCGACTAATTGAATATTACGTTCCGGAAAATCTCGCGCGCTGAATCATTTTATACGTCCTATCGATCCGCCGCGCGGAGCTACCCATTTAAAGCCCGAATAGACGTTCGCCAGCTATTTTTCCGATAATCGTTGTTTTTACATTTTATCGGGCCGATTCGCCATTCGAGCGGCTCTCGGCGTTTATTTCATCGAGCGAAAAATTATAAGCGAAAAACTCGCAAATAAACGCGTTCCCCCGCGGGCGGGGTGGACGTATCAGCCGCAAAGGCGAAAAAGCCAAAGTGAATCGAATGATAATTAGCCGTAAATTCCTTGCAGACTCCGGAGAGGCGCGCGGCGGCCGCTGAAAACGCGGGGCGAAATATCGTTATTGAAAAAGCGAATTCGCTGCACCGGTCGGCTTTCGGGAATAACTGTCGGCAACAAAAGTCAAAGTCCGGTGCGCGCGCGGCGGGGCGCTCCGCTCCGGATTCGCGAAAAGATTGCACGAGCCAACGGCCCGGAAAGAACAAACGGTGCTCGCCGAAGCGTGTTCCATCCACTATCGCCGGGCCGCCGCCGCCGCCGCCGCCGCCGCCGCGACCCCGCGCGCGCACCTATATATATCGCGCTCGCGCCGCCGCTCAGCTTCCTGCACCGATTTCCGCTTCACCTGCCCGCGCAGCCGGCCAAAGGAGCAATCTGCCGCAAAAGCGTCGCGCGCTCGGCTCCTGCTCGCGCGTCCAGGCACATCGCTAACCCACTTTGCCGCGCGTCGGGATTTTCGCGCCGCCGACCGGTTTGACGCCCCGCCGGCCGGATTAATGCAGCCGAGCCTTTAAACCAGTTTGTTTCGGTTTCCGTGGCTGTTTAAAAGATTACCCGCGGTTCGCCCCGTCGGCCGGGAGCGTTAGGACCGAGGGGGGGGGGGGGGAGGCGTCCCTTCTCTGCGGCCGAGAGTTAGGACGGATGAATATCCTAGGCGGTACGTGCCGGATGCTCCGAGGTCAGAATAACGCTTCCGGTCGCCAGGGAAATCAAGGGGCAACCGCAACCTCAACTGCCATATCCTCCGAGCCGGACACTCGCATTTATAATCTTACGTAAATAACTTTATTTCCCGACTCGACTTTCGTTATTCTCGAGGAGAGGCGATCGATAAAAAAAAAACTCATTTTCCGCCAAATGCCGCTCGTATATGGACGGCGGTCGAGCCAACGGGGCAAAATAAAGGGCCAGCCTCGATACATAAAAAAAAAAAGACTGCAATCGAATTTCGAGCAATCATCGAAACGCGAGCCGATCGACGGTTATATTCCAAACTCCCGCTGCAGCCTACAAATCTGACTGCTGCCTGCCATACATTCATGGCCGAGCAAACTCGATTCGGTCGCGACTCGCCGAAAGGCTCTCCCAGGCCCGCGGAGCTAATTGCGATACAAGACGAACGGGCCGCCGTCGCTTCTGCTTTTCGCTGCCGCTCCCCGAAAAAAAAGAAAAAGTGGCAAATTGGATTGTCGAAAGCCGGCCCCGCTCGGAAGTATACGTATACGCGGGAAGCTCGGGGCCGCGCTTGGTATTATTCGATTTTTGGCTTTGCAAAGTGGCTGGTCTTGCTGGCGCTCGGCCAGCAATCGTTAGGATGCGCGCGCGAGCATTTGAGTTATACGTCCAGGCGGCTATTCAAGCTCGCGCCGCTGCCACGTGGCCCCCGTCTGCTCTCTCTTTATCTGGCAACTTAATCCTTCATGTGATTTCGGGGCAAGTATCTTTTTCCGGCAACTCTTCCCTTTGAATCGCGCGCGCCGATTCTCCCCTTTCTCTCTCCCCCCGGGCCGCTTATTCCAGCTTTATTTATCGGGCCATTATTTATAGCGTCTGGCCTGACGAGCCCGAAATCGCAGAAAAGAGAGAGAGAGAGAGAGAGGAAAATTGTAAAAAGACTCGCGCTCTCGTCGCTTATGGCGGCCCGTTTGCGGGGAGAGAGAGAGATGCATAGCCGGCCGTGAAAGCGTCGGCGCCCGACAAAGGGCCGCTCGGCCGGCCTTGTTCGACATGATGGACGCCGTTTGCGATACACAACACTCCGGGACAGCTGCGTTCGGTCAACGATATCTTGTTTCCCGTCAGAGCGCGGCGGCCGCCGCAACGATGCAACTTTACGCGGCTCGTCCTTTTCTCGGCGATCGCAGTCGATAATGCAGGCATGCAAGCGGGTAAATAACGGCTTGCGGGAGAGCCGAATATAAAGCGACGGCGACGGGGGGGGGGGGATAAATCGCGTTTTGAAAACGCGCGGAAGGGGCGCATCCATCAGGAGGCGGGCGGCCGAGCGACGTCTGAGCCGCGACGGCTCCATTCTTCCATTGAGGCGCGCCAATCCTCCCGCCCCGACCCTTTCTTCGCGCCCAGCTTCCTCGGAGAGCTGCGACGGGAAAAACTTTGCTCCATCGTCGCCGATAGCAAATTCATAAATCTTCGTCGCGGCGAAGAGGGAGAGTATTGACTCGGGCGTCGGTTCGCGTGCCGGCGACGAATTACGGAATAAAAACGTAAGACGTCGATGGAGAGACGGAGAAACGCGCGTAATTGTTGCAAATTGTCGGGGTGGACGACGGCTTCGTGTAGCTAAACGCGACCCAGTTCCAATCGTACAAAGCGTACGTATTCGTGTCGAGCGGCAGCCTGTCGATGCGGCGCAGGGAGGCTTTATTAAGATTTGCGAGCAACGCGGTCGGCTCGGTCGAGAACGGACGTTTTAGTAATCGGTCGGGCATAAAAAGTAATCCGGCGATCCTCCTTGGCTTGGGTTCTATTAGATAATAACGTGAAAGCAAAAGCGGGTTCCGTCCTATATAGCCGAGGGCGTCCTGCAGCCAGCTGCTGCCCGGTCTTTTTTCTCGTTTGTCTTTGCTTTCGTTAGAGTCTCTTCTTCCCGTTTCTTTCCTCGAGTGCGACCCCTTTCATTCGGAATCTTTCCACTAGCCGGCTCGAGGAATCCCGAGCTGCGCTCTTCTCCTATTCTAACGCCCGGGTCAAGTGGTAACTAAGATCCTTTTTTAGCTTTACTTATTTCAATATCGGGTAATGCCGGGGGACGTTGCGCAAAAAATTTGATTTTACGTTTAATTTATTCGGAGAAGAGAGAAGCGACGGAAGAGGAATATCTGATTCGTCTCGAACGCGGATATTTTAAATCGCAGATTTCTTTTCTCTCTCTTTCGCGGGGAAAAGTTCCCAAGTGACGGAGCGGTTATTACGGATTTTTCCACAAACGGACAAAGTTTAAAAAAAAAAGGGAAAAAAAAAATTTACAAGCTATGGCGAGGAGCTCGCGATCGATTAAGGTGGATGCACTGCTCGTGTTGCTCGCAAAACCGGGAATGGCCTTCTACGTAAATGAAAGCTTTTCCGATGATGCCGCGTTAAAATTCAACAACGTATTTCTTTGGCTTAAAGACTGCACAAAAAAGACAAAAACCCGCGCATAAATGCGCTCTCTCGTCGCACAAAGCATGAAATATCGATTATCGTTACCGCCGCGTCGTGCGGCAGTACATGCAATTGTCGAAATGCGTGAAAACCAGCAACAAAAGAGCCCGAGAGCAGCGTGTAAAAAAGGAAAGCGACGACGCAATGAAATGGCCAAGCGAGCTCGACAGAGAGAGAGAAAGAGAAAAAAAAATGTTGAAAAAGCTTTGTTTTTCAATTTGGAAAGTTCTGATATTTCCTCGGTCGTTCTATTACAAGGTATCGTTAACTATTGCGTAATCGTTAGCTTTGACGCCCAAAGAAAAGCGAGCCGTGCGGCTCTTGCGCCTTTTTTCCCTCTCCTCTCGCGGCTCGCCGAATCCTCGGATTCCTCTCGGCGCACAAAGCTCTTTGTCGCGCACGCGGATCCGCCGCGACGACTCCGGAGCAATTAATCAAAAGCCTCGACCGCGGATTTAAGCGGTAATTGATTTTTCGGAAAAGGCGGCGGGCAAGAAAAACGCCCGGAAGAGCGAGAGGCTTTGCCAAGAGAGAGATTAGCCCCGCTGCATTCGGAGTCGGAGCGGTGGAAAAAGCCCGTGCACTTGCTCGCGCGGTCAGTTTTTGGCAGAATAAAAGGTAGGCCTGCGCTCTCGTCTCTCTCTCTCTCTCTCGAATTCAGTTCGCCGGAGGTATTCGTAGACGATTGCCGCCGGAATTATTCCGCACGGTCGGCTCTCCCCGTGATAAATAGCCGCGAGGCAGCCGGCACTTGAAGGAATTTCAATTCCGATCGGACGTAACGCAAGTCTATACGCATTACTCGGCCATCCGTATTCCTCGATTGCCGAGGCGCCGGCGACGACGGCCGCATGGCTTATGATGGGCCGATCGATCGACGCTTAATGGACGGCAATGAGAGAGAGGAGGAGGTAGGGCGTCCCTCGCGAAATCGTGAAATCTTCGACTCCTAAAAAATTGACGTAATATTCGCGGCGGCGGCTCGAGTATGCAGAAAGGGAGAGAGGCCGATAACGTATTACATCCGCCGCGGCGAAATGAACTTCGCGCCCTGATGGCGATCGAGCGGAGAAAAACGGCCGGGGATATTATTGCCCTCGGCTCGAATCGAATTCTTTCTTATCGGGTATCGAGGATCAAAATTACGGCGCGTATAAAGGCGCTCCGCGCGTGTAATAGAATTGAGATAAGCCCGTATAACGCGGACGGGGGCTGGGTATCTTTTTGGCTTATTATTACGCGATAAGTATCTTGTTTAGCATCGATACTTAGGCTAATGCACCTATAACATAATACGATCGACGTCACACGAGGCGAGCGCCGGGTAATGGGCTCTTCCCCGGGCTCGCTCGGCTCTCCTCGCTTTATGGTGATAATCCCCATTAAAATTTCGAAGCATCCCTCTCGCAGCGGCGGCGGCGGCGGCGCGTACGCCGCGCAATTTAAGTCTAACGCCCAAAGTAAGAGCGCGCGTGCTCTCTCTCCCGGCGCGAGGTTTATTTCAATATTAATGCCGTGTGCCGGGGCGCGGCTCGACTCGGATAAATCCGCGGCAAGCGCTAAATTGGCCCGCGCGCCTAAGTCGAGAGAGCCCGGCGCAGCCCATAACAATCTCTCTCCCAGTCATTAGGCGTGAAATTACATTCGTTCGCTGCCGCTCTTCTTCGTCGCGCCGGGCCCGTCCTCTTTCGGGGCTTCGCGAAACACAGAGCGGCAAGAAAGTTGCTTCCATTATAAAGAGTAAGTGGCCCCGCGGCTCCTCGGGGCGATCGGCACTCTCCTTAACGAGCGCAATTTATGCCCGCGCATCAGCCGCTCTCGCACTTGGGGGGATAGCCTATCGCCTAGGTGTCGCTCCTCGGGCATCTCCCCTCTCTCCCTCTCGCTCCCGGCAATTACCATTTTTCAGGGCTCGGCGGCGGCGGCGGTCCCTCGACCCGAGAGCGTACGAGCGCCGCCTGCCAAGGAATCCCGGGGAGCACGGAGCCCGGAGGGGCGCCTCGCTCGCTCGCGCGGGCTATAAAAAGTCCCGGCCGCGTACGTGCTGTCTAATTAATCGCGGCGTGCCGAGCATCAGTTCGCCCGAGACGACAGAGCGGAGACGCCGGGGCTGCCGCGGATTCTTCTTATTTCTCGCCAGCGGCGGCCTTCTTTTGCCCTTCTTGTTTTTCGCCTCTTAATTGCCGCGCTAAACGTCAAAGGGCGAGGCGCGCATTATTCACCGGCGCCTCCCTAAAAGCTCTCCCGGCCCTCCGAGGATATAGAAAATCGACGCGTGATCACGAGATACGCGGCGGCGCTTTTTATGCGATCCACGCCGCTTACCGGGCAGCTTATTTCAATTTTCCAGGGCTTATTGATTTTTATGGTGTCGCCCGGGCGCCGTAAAACTCCGAGGCGTAACCCGGGGCTTTTTCTCGTTTAAGCTGACTCCTCGGTCAAGACGCATCGACGGCAGGCAAAATCGCGAGGTAAGAGCGGCGCGCGGGGACGCGCTTCTCTTTTATGCTTTATCTCGAGATGTATACCGCTCGAGAGCTTTGCAGCCTCCTCCGCGGAGCCGAGCTTATAAGAGCTATTTCATCAGCAAGGGGAGAAGAATGCCTTACGTCGACTCCGCCCCGACGTAAATTCAATTCCTATTTTCGTCTCCTCCGCCGCGGCTTTCGAAAAATGGATAAAACTCACGCATCCTACTGCCTCCCAGTGATGTTTCCTTCTGCCTGGTGCTTACCTGCAACAAAAGAGCAAAGAGCCCGTCAGAAAAGTTTCTCTATTTTAATCGCTGGAGGGAGGGAGTGGGAGGTTAATCTAGTTTTCATGCGCACGGATTCGTTTACGAGCGAGCGAACGGGATGAAATAGGAAATATCTCTGGTATCTCGTTCGCCGGGATCGCGTATGAATAGTCGCGTAAATAACGGAGGACGCGCGGCGTATACGGGCTCCGCCATTAGCGACGGCGAAATCAACTAAAAATATGCAAATTCATTCATTTAGCCGGCCGCTCCGAATATAATCTCTCTCCGGACTGTAAACTACCTTTTAATTTTGCAATCGGATTTATAGCGGTCGATGCCGTCGGCATAATCATTCGAGCGGCGGCGTAGTAAATAAAAAGAGAACGTCATAGAGCACAATATACAATGCGCCGGGCAGGTAACCCGAGCGGAAGAAGGAGCGAAATTCGGTGGGCTTTGGTGCATATATACTATCAGCCGAGTCGCAGCAGGAGCAGCAGCAGCAGCAGGCCCGAGCCTCGCCATAAATATCATATTAAACGGACTCGATTTACCGTCCAATAATGGTCGGCGTATTATACCGTCTGCGCGCGACGATAGTCGAGAGCGAGCGCCGAGTCGTCGTAAGCCGGTGCTGCTGCTGCCGCCGCGGCGCAGAAAGGACTCGTATGCGCATTGCCCGGCGCCGATAGCGGCGCTTTACGATCCTTTGAGACACAGAGGCTCGGCTCCTTCGCCGGAAATTGGCCGCCTCTCGGCAAAAGTCCCAAACTCCGAGGGGTAAGCTACTCGAACCTTTTGATTTTTCTACCGTTCCTCGTCGTCGACGACGGCGGCGGCGACGGGCGTCTGAGCTCTCCGCGTACCAGCTCCGAATTCGACGGATTCTTTAACCCGAGATCTATGCGGAATATTCGCATTACCCTTGGCATTGCTCGCGGCTCCGCCCCCAGACTGCCTCTCTCGATGCGAATATCTTGGAACTCTTTGAAAATGCTCCTTTACATTGGCTCTCGGCCGCGCGGGTCGAGTAATAAAAATCCAGTTATTTATTGCGCATTTACGGCCGATTAACCTTCCGCGCAGTAAATTAGTTGCACTTCCCGCTCACCTTTTTCCCTATAAAAATCTTGGAGGCGAAATTTACAGCCGCGGCGTAAAATAATAATCCGCGCGGGCCCGCAAGATGTCACTAATTTCCAGTTAGGCAAATGACTTTATTGGCCTCTCCCGGTTCCGGAGCGGTATTTATAGGGTCTCTCCCGGGCTGTAAAAAAGCGGAGCGACACGCGCGACATTTGCGGCCCGTCAGGCGGCCGCGCGGTCATATCTGCTCGGGCGGTGCTTTACGAGGTGGATGTGCGCGCGCTTTGGGGCGACGTAACGGAAGGAAGACGTCAGGGCGGGCAGGAAGGCCGGAGCGGCGAGTCGTTTGGCCGCTCTCTCTCTCGGGTTGCCGCGCGCGTTACACATCGACGATTCTGTTAAGCAGGCGCGGCGGAGGCGGCAATAAATTATGACGGGCCGCGGAGGAACGAATGCCGGCGGAGCCACAAATAAAGCCGCGGCGGCTAGCTGGCTAAGCGAGAGAGAGAGAGAGAGAGAGAGAGCTCTCTTTCGCGCGAGTAAATAAGACATCAAACGCACTTAAGCCCCGATAGAGGCAGAGCGAGCGAGCAAATGAGCAAACGAGCCCGCGGCCGGGATGAGGAACGGGCGGAGAAAGGACCTCGATCCCGCTCTCTGGCCAAAGCAGCCGCAGCTCTAGTCTTGTTTTCCAAGAAGACAACTTCATTAGGCCGATCCACTCCGCCTGTTTCGGCTCCGGCGGCGGCGGCTCCGGCGCTCCATCGGCTCCTTCATGAATATGGATGGCTGCCTGCGAGAGTCGATTCGCCGGCGTCCTCGCTCTCTCCGGGCGCGGCTGCAGCGCGGCGCTCTCTCGGCTGCCGGAAAAATGCCCGACGAAAAAGAAGAGACTCGTTCCCCGGCCGCGGGCAAAAGTGGCCCGCGCGCGCGCGCGCTGACAGCTCGATTCCGTCACGAGATTTCGGGCTTATCTTGTCGGAAGCGCGCGGCGCTCTCGGGGCTTTGACAGCGAGTAACAGCCGGCGGACTATTGCTTCCCGGCAAACGAGGACGCCCGGCTGGCTTCGTATAGCCGCCGTCGGGGATAAAAAGTGTGAAATAGAGAGGCGAAAGGCTCCCGGTATATATGTGTGTGTGCGCCTGGCAGAAGTCGTTCGAAAGCAGATTTAGACGTCGCGAGAGAGTACGCCGCAGCGCGCGTCTGAAACTGCACGAGTCGAGGCGCGGCGCGACGGAAAGTGGGAGCATTTTTCTGCTCCGAAAGCAGATCAACCGCCAATATCAAAATCATATGCAGGGAATGCGACTCGCGCTCCGCAATATCGCTCGCTTTTTCATTTCCCTTCGCGCTCTTTTTCTCGCCCTTTTTTGCGCCCTGTAATTTTTCCCGCTCCGCTGGAAGGGCTTACCTCTGCAAATCCCATATTAAACTGCAGCCGGAAATAAAAATTTCTCTCGGATAATGCGCCGTAATCTATTATCGCTATTAATTATTATACTACCGTCTGCTCGAATTGATTAATCGCCTAGATGGACGTGCGAGTTATAATCTTCAATTTCTAGCTCCAGCCTCCTCTTTCGGGGTGACGAGAGTTCTATTTTTCAAAGGTTCTATTAAAAAAAAGAGGACCGGCTTCCTCCGCGCGGCTATAATCAAAATAAAGCAGCCAATTTGTCAAAGTTGTGAAAACATATAAATAAAGTCGAGATCGGCAGAACAACAGGACTAACAAGCACTCGGGGCTCGAGCCGCAGAGAGAGAGAGAGAAGAAAAAGCCATCTTTGCGTTTTCGGGCTTGATCTATATTTACACGCATACATCAGTCTCGGGAGCATGGCGTCGCCTCATTTGACATTTTAATGTCAGACTCCATTAGCATCGCGTAACTCTTCTTGTGGTCGAATTAGTCAAGCGCCCCGCTCGGTAAAACCTCGTTAACGAGAGAATTTCGATGTAAACTAATCGACGGGCAGATCGATCAATCATCGAGGAGCGCGCCTCGACCTAAACTCTCGCGCGGCTCGAAAGTAATAAAAAATGCAGGAGCGGCCGCCGCCGAGCGGAACGTGTATATGCCCGGGTAGGAAGACGAGCGAATCAAGAGCCGCGCCGCAGACATTGCCCAGATGAACGGACAAGTTATTAACTCGTCGAGTTATTTTCGGTGCGCGCGCCGGCCGATTCTTTATCCTGCCGTACGTCTCTCCTCGCCGCGAGAGAGCGGATATATTAACGTGCGCGCGCGGACACGCCGGGCTACTTCGCGAATTAAATCGATAATGTAGAGCCGGATGTCGGGGTGTTTTGTATTTTTAAAATCAGGGGTAATCCGGCGTCGCTCTCGGTGCCCGGGAAACATCTAGTAAACTACGCCGGTTTATTTTCGAGTCTCCCTTTGAAGCCGGGGACATACTCGGATTCTTAAATATAGCAGTGCAGTTAGTTGCAGTATTTTATTACCAAATCTCGGGGCTTCGTGGACGCTGACCCGTCAAAATAACATCAAGTGCCACAAGATGCTCTCCGGGCCGCGCGTTTCCAGCGACGACGGAGCGGAAGGAAATAGAACAGCTCGATGTTAAACGCAGAGTCGTGTAGCGCATTTGCCCTCTGATTATCGCTGAAATTTCAGCCGATAAATCGCGGAAAAAGAAATTTAAAAAGTTGGCTTTTTCGATTGTCGCGATGTTTTTCGTTCGCGAGCGGCCGGGGCCGGGGCCGAGATTGTAATCAGCGAGAAAAGAAGGGAGCTTAAGTGAAAATTGAACACGTACTTTGGCGCTTGGCGCGAAGGAGAAAAGTTTTCGGGGGGAGAGGCTCGCGCGAAATTTCAACTTACAAACAGTTATTCTCGCAGATTTACAGAGTGATATCTTAATTTCGGTTCGTTCCGATGGCGAGGGGCGGGGGCGGGTGGGCGCGCGGACGCGGAAAACTTTTAATAAAGTTGCGGCGCGGCCGCACTCTCCTCTCTCTCGCGCAAGAAGCCGAGTATAAGATGTGAGACAGGGTCGGGCGCGCAAAAGGAATCCCTCTAAAATTTTTCGTCGCGAAAAGAGATTTTCGTCGTCGGCGGCGGCGGCGGCACTTTGTGGCTTGCCCAGGATATATGTGCTGCCGACGCCGCGGCGTTGCAATTCCGGGCTCTGGCTCACTCGACGAGAACGAGCGCGAAGAGGAGAGAGAGAATAAAAAAAGGAAGGCGCGGCGCGGCGCACATTTCATTCTTTCTCGTTTGCTTTTTCTTCGACTGCGGCCGGGGCCTCGCTCCGATGCGACTCGCTCGTCGCGGCCTTTAAGGAACCAATTAAATTATATTTACGCCCTGCAAAATGTGCTCTCTCGCACGTTCTCGCTCGTGTGCAACTTTCTCTCTCTCTCTCTCTCTCTCTCCTGGCCCGGCGTCGACATCCATAATCTCGCGCCTGCATTATGCAATGCCAGGAAATCGTGACACGAGCGTGTACATGTACATGCAGCGAAATTGCACTCGCACGTACGGCTCGAGTTTTTCCCTTCGACGCGCATCTCGGCCAAAAAGGGTTAAACGCCGGTTTCATTAAGCGCTCGGACGACGGGGGGATGCTAATTAAATTTGCAAAAAACTGTAAATAAAGTAACGCGCGTAAGCTTTTTCGCGGAACCGACTCGAAGGGGGCTGAAAAAGAGCGCAATAAACAAGTTATAAAATTTCGCTAAAAGTAATGAAAGTCCATTTTTCAGAGTTATAGTTTGTATTTCCCGCGGAGAAAAGGACCTGAAAGCCATTTTTCTTCGAGCACCGCAAAAAGATCCAGAGAGAGAGTCGGAAATCGAGTCGGGCGTTTTTGCCGGTAGCCGCCGCCGCTCGGGCTCTCCTTTCAAGGAAGCCGTAACAAAGTGATTTCGACGCTACAAAGTCAAAGGGGGCGAAATTAAGAGGTCCGAGTCGAGAGAGAGGCTTTGGAAAAAATCGCGGCAAAGTGTGAGAGTTATCGGGGGAAAGGGGATCGTAACAAATAACAGCGCGCGCAGAAGTAAGTAAGAAAAGAGAGCCGCCAGGGAGGGAGGGAGGGAAGGAAGGAAGGAAGGAAGGAAGGAAAGGAAGATTGTTCGGTTCCGCGTAGTCGTTATTACGGTCAACTCCCCGCTCGCGCGCGCAGCAATGTGGCGTCGGGGAACCATTAGCGTTTTGCACGTCGGCCGTACGTGCCTTTCCGAAGAATTACAATAGCTTACGGTGCGCGCGGGAAGGAAGCGCCGAGTGCAGCCGAGTGCCGCGCGAGAGCGGCAAACGATCGGGGCGGAGGTTTGTTTCGCTGAACGAAGCTCCCGGCGCCTAATTGTTTGCTGATTTATTTGCGCGCGCCGACTGCTTCGACCGGGTCAGATGGCTGGCTGGCGACGCTCCGGGGAAAAGAATAAAAGCCGGCGGAGTTGCGAAAGCCGCGAGTTTCCCGAGAGCGGAAAGTTGCGCTCGTCGGGCTAACGAACGGCAGTACATCAGCAGTCGAGCAAGTTGGACGGGGCGGCGAAAGCGCGCGGCTGACGAGCGAAAAGTTCGGGACAGCTCGGCGGGGAGAGGCGGAATGATTTCGTCGCTGCCGCGCCGCCGAGTGGCTGTACATAATGAAGGCTCCGCGGAAGCGGCGTAAAAGGCAAAGCGTGTCGATGATCGGGCAAGGGAGCCGCCGCGTGCTCGTCGCACATTGTCGGGAAACGGCTCGCGTATAATTTAGCGGGCCGGCGACGCTGCACGCACGTGCGCGATAGCCATCTCATTGGCCCCGGCGTGCGGTTGCAAAATTTCCGACGCCGGGCCAACTTTCCTATCTGATCGTCGCGCTTAATTTCCTGCCCGAAAACCCGAAGGAGGCGGCGGCGGAGGAGTTTTCGAGAGGAGCGCGAAAAAATAGCGTGAGCGGAGACGGAACTTTCCTCGGGCGCGATTAACGAACGTTCATTTCCGCCGCGGCGATCTCCATCTGTTACTGCTCGCTGCCGCTCGGTGCTCTCCCTTTTTTCCGGCCTGTGAAAACACATGCTTTTCCCCTCTGCGGCCGTTTGCTTTTTTCATTAAAATTGAAACAAATACCGCGCGACGAGCCCGCTTATTTTATTTTCGGAAAAAACGTTCCCGCGCGTCGGGCGCGTTAACGCGCGACTGAAATTCTGTTACACGTATGTTTTTCCCGGCGCGTATCGTTTTACAAAATAATATTCCCCGGATTATCGGGGGGGAGGCGAAAATCTCGCGTAAGTTTCGGGGAAAATGGCGCGCGGCCCCACCCGACGCATCTGCCTCTGTTTTTCGAATTCGGGGCGGGTTGCGCGGCGCCGTCACGTACGGGGAGTTCGGCGCCACTGGAATCGGGACAAAGGAAAAACAAGCGCACGAAGAGAGCAGCGAAGGAGAGCAAAAAATGTGCATGCACCTGCAGAAGCCGGCTCTTTCTCTCTCTCTCTCTTTCGAAGTTGAGGCTGCTGGCGACAGAGCGAACCGCTGCAGTCGACAAAAGGGGGCTACTCGCTTTGTGCTGGCGAGTCTATACGCGCCGGGCGTTAAAAGGGTCGCAACGCGCGACAAGCCGAACGAGCAGCCTGCCAAGTTCTCTTGTTAGGGAACAATTAAGAAATGCAGACTCGCCTGCGCAATTTCTGGAGGCGCACGCTCCTTCCGAGTTCTCTCGCAAGATTTTCCATACAATGCGTGTCGCGCATCGCTCGTTAACGGGGCTTTACGAGCTCGTTAGCCGGCAGGACGGGCCGACGGTCACCGCGGCCGCAGCCCCGTCGATTGCGGGATCCCCCCGATGAGGGGCCGAGTGGCGTTGTCGTTATTTCTTCCGCGTTCCCGGCAAAGAGAGAAAAACGCGGCCGCGAAAAACAATGGGCGGCGTCTTGGAGCGCAAAGGCACGCGGCGGCGGCGGCGGTGAATTTTTCGAAAAATTGAAATACTCTCGCTCGGTAAGAAGCAGTCGATTACAGTACAAAGTCCTTTTCCAAGCCGAACCCGTCGAAATAGGGTGGCTGGCTTTTATCGAGAGCTCCTCGGGGGAGGGGAAAGCGGCTGTTCTCTGAAAAAACCTGGTGAAAAGCACGAAACCGAGAGGCAATACGCGCGCGCTCGCGCTCGACAGAAGAGAAAAAAGAAAATCACTTAGGTATACAGAGAGGGAAAAGCGAGGTCAAAAGCACCCTTCTTACGAGACGGCGGCGGCGGCGGCGATCGAGCGAGCGAGCGAGAGCGGAGCTGCAGCCCAGATTCCGTAAATTCGACGTATATACCCCTCTAAGCGCTGATCCGTGCCGGTGTGTGTATGCGCAGCAGCCTCGGGAAGCGGGCCGAAATCCTCGCGGCAGCGGCAAAGCCGATTGCGGAACGACTATTTACCCATGGCAACGGCGGTTCTTACTTTTCTCCGCGGCCGCCACCGGCTGCTGCTGCTGCTTTCCCTTCGTCCGGAAGTGGGCTTTGTTGCCGGCCGCGGCGGGTTTCTTCGGGGGCCCCCGGCGGCCGAGCTGCCACAATGGCGCGAGGATGCGCAGGTAGATGGAGCGTAAACTCATTCATCGCGGCCAATAAACGCTTCGGATTCGGCCGGGAGCGCGGAGAGCACGCTGTTGTACGTCCGTTGTACGTCCGTTGTACGTCCGGGGCGGCTAATAAACGCGCGCGCCACGCGGCAATAAAGAGCGCCGGGGCTTTTTTATGCCGGCGATGAAACACGCTCTCGCTCTCTCTCTATTCTCCTCGGCTGCCGGTGCATGCTAATTCAGGACTTTGGCCAAACGATCGACGAGTAATTTGATGAATTCCCGAGCTGCTTTACGGCCGCACGTGTACCAAATTTCGCGCTCCCTTTCGTTTTAAGCTCCTTACATGCGCACCGCGCATTCGCATGTTTACAGCCGGCGGGGGGACCGATTTATTGGCCGACATTCTGCGCCCCTCCATACTTTCAATATTGTTTTACGCGCCGTGCTCTCTCGTTTATTAATTTAGCCTTTTTTAAATCCTTTCCGCGTAAATATTGTATCTAGACTGGTTCTCTAGCGAGGCAACACGCAATTGCTGTTGCCACTGCAAACAATTCGTTTTCTCTGCCATTCGTTGTTTACTCGGAATATTGAAAAGTTAAGTCATTTATTCATTCGGGCTCTACCGGCTTATAGAGCCGCGCGAGCACTGCTCGCTGGGAGATTCAACGATCGAAACTGGCCGAGTTAATAAAGACACTCTCGGAGAAGAGAGCGATATTAGCAGAGGCAAAGAAGCCTGCGGAGAATACCATACAAGTATTGCAGTTTGGCAGCGCCATCAAAAAGCTGGCATGCGCCGCGTCTCGCGGGTAAATTAAATAGTCGAGAGAGAGAGAGAGAGAGAGCGCAGTCGAAAGAGAAAAGTAGCGTGGGCGCCGGGGCGAGAGGCGAATCGATATTTCCTGTACGTGTACATTCGTCGCTGTCGGCATCAAGAGAGATTTCGTCGCGCAAAACGTCACTTTAGATAAAGCCCGATTCAATTTCCTCTCGATCTCACTCGCTCCCGCGCGCGCGCGTCCCCTCCCTTCCCAGCCTCGTATTCCGGTGACGCAGAAGAAAAAGAATTACTATAAGACTCGTCGTGAGTCGCGCGCTGCCAATGCTGCGACAGGGCTGATAGCGAGGGGGGGAGGGGGAGAGAAAAGAGAGCTCTCGCCGAGCCGGTGGTAGGCTGGAAATCCGCCGTCCGGCAGCCGCTCACGCACGTACATATAAGACGTAACGGGCACGGAGGCGCGCGAGCTCAAACTTCGGCTCGCCTATAAGCCGCGAGCTCGCGGTGCGTGACGTAGCTCGCGGCGGGATTACGCGACGAGCGCAGCCCGGCGGCCCTTCAGCTGCAGTCGCGCTGCACTCTCTCGGCAAGTTCGCTCGTAAAAACGGGCCCCGAATCCTCGCTAATTTTTTATTGCGAACGCGGCTGCAGCGGCCCCCGCCATTAGCCCGCGCTTAATATGCGATGCGATTCCGGACAAAGTCGTTTAACACTCGGGGAGCGGCGGCGGCGGCAGCTAAGTTTGCGGCAAAGTTTCGCAAAGCCCCTGCCGCCCCCCGCCCCCCCCCGCCTTAGCCTCTTTATTGATAAGCCAGCGCCGAGCCCGTCTGCGAGGTAATTAGCCGTCTGGCAGCTTGTGCGTCGATAGCTTATTAGGCTGTTTTTCGAGCGCGAGGGCGAGGCGTTCCTGGCGGGGGGGCGCCCCGACTATTTTGTGTTTGTTCGGCCCTGAAAGTTTTATCAACTCGGCTAATACAGCCGCGTGTACGACGACGCGGCGAAACGACGGCGGGGGCGGCGGCACGACACGCGAGCGGCTCTTGGGGCTATTGTAATACCGCTTGTTTATTATTGATTAATCGCCCGAGTTTTTTCCGGCGATCGAACGGCGTCGAGCAACGTTGGCTTTTGGAGAGCGGTCGTAGCCGATATTTCGGAGGAGTCTGCGCGCGAAAATGGAGCGCGAAAAACGCGTGCGGAGAAGAGCGGCGGGCACGAAAAAAAAGAAGGGAAAAAGAGAGCGCAGTCGGAAGTGGAGAAGCAGGACGAGAGAGCGAGAGGAAAGAAAGCAAGTGTCGAGGTTGCGGAAGTTGTCGCTGGGCGCTCCGCCGCCGCTGTCCTTTTGTTTGTCTGCGAAAAGCCGGGGCTTTGCCGGAGCTGCACCGTGTACACAAAGTTTCGTGTCCCCTCCGTCGACTCGGCAATCTCCCAAGGAGTTTCATGATTTTATTATATCGAGTTGATATAATCTAACGCGACCGGGGCGTCGGGACGCACACACAGCTCTGACGAGTCTGCGTGTATACGCGCGTACGAGCACGACTCTCTCTCTCTCTCTCTCTCCCTCTGCCGTGTCCTCGTTATCGCGATAGTCTTATGCCGGTAACTAGGATAAACTCTTTTGCCTGCGCCCCTATATGTCTGCTCTCGAGCTTCATGCGGAAACACGGCTGGTCCAACTTTTTTTTTTTTCTCTTGTTTGCGCCGAAAAAAAATCACGCTCCCGCAAACTTTGCCCGCCGCCTGAGCCGCCGCCGCCGCCGCCGCTCTCTATGACTTTGTCGCTGCGGCACAGTCAACAAAGTACACACACCCACACACATCGCGGACCGAGATAGAAAACCCGCTGAACGAACTGCGCGTATTTAACGATGATGAAGAACGCGCCGCGCGAGAATAATGTGTATGCGCGACGGCCTGCCACACAAAAATAATCTCCCCGCTTCTTTAATGCACCGCTTTTGCGAATTCGTCTGCATCAGCAGTCTGGCGGAGCTTTTTATGCGGCTTTTTTTTTTTTTTCGTTTGACACCGTCGAAAATTCGACGACAATTCGAACGAAAACGCATCGGCGAGGCATCGATTGCGAAAAATGTGCGCCTTTTGCGCGTAATTACTATTTAATGCGCCATTTTTACCTGTATTTAATAAAATTAATAACCATATTCATTTATCAAATATTCAATTTATACTGTAAACCTATAAACCCTGATGAATAATGCACGAGGCGAGTTTAACATTAAAAATTAGCATTCATTTCAGGGTGATCGTAGATCTGCATACTTTACGCGGAAATTATTAAATTTTATGCACGTTGATTCCGCCTTATTGATTTCACGGAAAATTTTGCGCGATGATATATTGTAGAACGTCAAAAATTTTTTTGCTTTCTAATTAAAAATTTAAATCAAAAGTTTCGTACGACAGCCTATATATCCTTCCTCACCTTCGAGGAAATTGGCTTTGATAGTTTCGCCTTTATTATTATTATTCACGTAAACCATAAACCATAAACAGTCGCCGTAAAACAATAACTCGCATAAACTTTCTTTGTATTAGCGTTATCCTTAAACTCAAAACTTTATCAATTTATTTAACGATTTAGCCCCTCGTATCTAACAGTTTTCTCACGTTCGTACTTGGGCAATTATAATAGTTACCGTTATAAAACTTTCTCTTTGACCTGTCTCTATCTAACAAAGTAAATAAATCCTTATCTGGATCTAGATAAATATATCCCCTCTTATCTAAAGGTAAAGATCCGAGTTATTTTCATTAAAAAAAAAAAGAAAAAAACGTGCTCTATACGGAGAAGAAGCACTAATTCGCCTTCTCGCAATACTCGACCCAGAGATGCACGTTAGTTGGCCGCCTCTCTCGTTCCCTCTCCGACAAGTTTTGTGAAGCGGGGCCTTCTATTCATCCGGACGCACCGTAACATCAAAACTCGGTGGTCATCATATTCGAAAAAGAAAAAAGGTGGAAGCCGGCCGAGGCAGGCAAGAAGAAGATACGGAGGAGGTCTGAATGAGACATCAAAAAAGCAGCGCGGCCGGTAGAATGCAGCGAAGGAGAGAGAGAGAGGGAGAGAGAAGGTTCGGAGCAGCTGCAGCCAGGCAAAACGACTCGTGTGCGGTAAAGGCCGAAATTCGCCGCGGTCTGCGGACTTGAGAGCAAGTGTGAAAGGAGCTGGCGAGCTTCGTCACAGTTCATTAGAGAGTCTTAGTTCGATGCGTCAAAGAGATTTCGAGAACGGCCGCGGCAAAACGCCACGGGGGGGGGGGGAGGGAGGGCTTTTAATCTAGGGAATCTTTAGGACTTCCTCCCCGACAATGTCGACTCGGCCGGACAGCTAAAGGGAAATCTTGAGCGGGATGCAAACTTGCGTCGTCGTCTCTCTCTCTGTGCCATCGGCTTTGCAAACATCATTCGTAACTTTCGACGGATTGCGAGAGCAAGTCCGCCAAGTTCTGTGTTTCAAGTGCGCACGCCGCGCTGATGATGGCTCGCGGTCTTAAGGATTTGCAGAAGCTAATTTCCACGGGTAAAGCTGCGAAAGACTCGCGATACAGAAGGGGTGGGGAGGCCTGAGCTCCTTTTAACTAAGCGGCTTTCTTTCAATCAATGGGCTCGCATTGCTATTCTTCGCGGGGCTGCTGCTTGCCGTTCGGAGAATCATAACTTTGTTTTCCGTTAGTTTCTTTGTTGCCGCGCTCTACTTTATTAGACTGACAGTTTGCTAAAGTTTTTTAATTCGGGGAACACGCCGGTAGCTCTTGTCGATGGAACAAACAAATTTATTTCAATCACATTGGCAAACAGAAAGAAAATACATTAATTAAAACAAATATTTTTTCGGTCAACACTGTTGTACTAGGGCTCGATCAAAAAAAATATTTACCCCCGACCAATTAAGTTTTTAATTGATTCATTTAATTGAATATGTATTTAATAATTTTTTAATTACTCTTTTTTTTCTATACGCCGAAAATTGTTGAATGAACTTTTTCACTCTTTGCATCTCATTTTCTTTCGATCGAATAATATGTGCAATATGCTTCTCTCGGAAATTGGTCACACTACCGGAGAGAATGTAAACGCTAATTTCAAAATTAAACGTTGCTTTATTACAAAAGTGCACGGCGGCGCCGTTAGATTGCAATCGCTTTGACGCATTTGTAAATTATAATATCGATTTTTGCAAAAGCGCGTTACCTCGTAATGAAACGTTTTTGAAATCCCCCCCAATTAAAATCTTGATAACCCAAAATACGCGCGGGAATGCTTAAAAAAAAAAAAAGTAAAAATTAATTTTAAAACCGTGACAAGACAAAAGCCAACAATAGTAATTTGCTCTTGAAATGCATCGAAATTTCTCTGCATAATTTGATTAGAATTACCGCGCATTCACAGACGAGAGAGAGAGAGAGTGTAAATTGGATTAATGGATCAGCCTGAGATGCGCGGTGGAATTAATATCCGTTTGGTTAGTTAGCAATGATCCGCTGCGGAGAGCTTACGACTCATGATTCCGGTAACTAGCATTATCGATCCCCGCTACACGCCGTTGACACTAGCCTAGACACTTGCGCCCAGTCGATAAATCGAAGAAGTAAGCCCCCCGCTTCCCAGGCCAGACGCGCCGCCGTTGTCGACTTAATTTAAAAGAAACAATTTCCTCTCCGTCGCGCGCCGTAATAACCGGCACTTGGGGCCTTTCGTCGGAGCGACGATTGTCCTCCGGCTTTGTCGGCCCGCAGCGGAATAAAAGAAACGGGCTCGGGCGGCGGAGCTTCCCTGCACCGAAAATCCCGAACGTGCCTGCACAATGATTCGGCAAACTCTCTCTCTCTCTCGCAGCGGCAGCAGAGTCGAAAGGCATTGATGTCAAAAAATCAGGTTAAAGCCGGCGCGCGTTCGCAGGCAGAGCCGTGCAACAATGCCTTCGCTTCCCTCTCTCGGGAAAAGAGAGTTTGCTTTTTTTTTCTCCCCGAGAGCAGACACGACCGCGTTGCCGTACTCGCAATCTACGATCTACGGCACAGGCTGCCGCTCGCGTATCGATGCATGTACGCGGGCCCCGAGCGCCGCG
Source organism: Ormyrus labotus (assembly GCA_035582975.1). Lineage (NCBI taxonomy): Eukaryota > Metazoa > Arthropoda > Insecta > Hymenoptera > Ormyridae > Ormyrus > Ormyrus labotus. Next base: position 19,945,635 of record JAWWEO010000009.1, on the reverse strand, counting down.
GCGAGACGATAGTGCGAAAGAGGAGAAGCTTTTATCGCGCGATATGCTCCTTGAGTTACGACACGAGGGGAGAGAACAACGCGAGCGGGATTGAGTTTCACTTTTAAATTCAAGCGCTTTGCGGCTCTCTCCCTCCCGGCGCGCACACCTCGCTCTCTCCTCGCACCTTCGCGGTTACGGCTCTCCCTCTCCCCCTCCCTCCCTCTAATATCGATTCTCCCCTTTAAAATTGACACTGAATATTGCATAAATTAACCGCGAGTTACGACGAGTGCGCCGCGCTGTTTTATCAAATTCTAAAGCCGCTCGAGAGAGAGGAAAAGGCAGCTCTCGCAAAAGGGAAAAGGCTTGAATTTTTAATCGGCCGACGGCGTGCCGCGCGGCGCTTTTCGTAATGATTTACGGCCGCGGCCGCGGCGGTTTTTCTGCCACCGGCGAGGCCTCGGGATTTCGGTGGGGACCATAAAGCATTTTTATTGACGTGCAATCGCCCGATGACGGTATGCAAGTCGGTCCGCGGCGCGCGGAATGCGTCCGTGCGTGCGGCCAGTTTTTCAGTCCGTCCGTCGAGAGAGAGCTGCGAGGGTTTCGCGGCGGAGGAAGGCAGACGGGCGCTCGAGCTGAACCGACCGTACCGCATTCCATCGGCTCTCTCTCTCCCTCCCCCCGAAGGCGGCGTAATGAAGTCAGTGCCGGCGTCCTAAGCCCCGGTAATGCGCCGTGGAGGCTCTCTCTCCTCTCGGCGCTGCTGCTGCCCTCGGCCCACGGGAGATAATATTGCTGATGTATGCTAACGGGGCCCTCCTCTCTCTCTCTCCGTCGGCCATACGTTTTTCCTCCCCACACACGTGCGGCCGGCTGTTCGTGTCCGACGCCGACGCTCTCCTTAAATGATTTACCGCGAGTGCGGTCTCTCTCTCGCTCTCGCTGCGCTGGTGTTCAGTCGGGGGGTCTGTGTGTCTGTGCGCACAGCCACGGGAAAAACGCCCGCGGCCAACGGGGAAGCGACTAATCCCGCCGGGGATCAGTCTCGGAAAAGTGTTTTCGCGCTCGCGCCTCTCCGCGCCCCGAGACGCGCGGTTTATGTAACCTCGTTAAATGAAAACCGAAGGCTATTACGCCGGCCGTTTTTATTTTCCTTTTTTCTTTCTCTCTCTCTACCTGGAGAGACGTCGGAGATTCGAGATCGACGTAGGAGGACTGCACGCGACACGAACGATATCCGCTCAGAGTCGTTTCGCTCTCGGTTAAGAAAGCCCATTAAACTTAGGAATCGCTGAATAGATCAGGTTTTTATATGCACTCTCGGCGCTCTGACAAACACCCCCGCCGCCGTTCGAAATCCCGGAATTTTATTGCGGCGCGCTTTCCGGCGTAACGGCCCGCCAGCCGGGGGTTTACGTTGCGCGCACGAGAGATCTAAATTATTCTTGCGCCCGCGGAAAAGTTTATTCGCGGCCAAAGAAAATATATAGAATTGGCGGCGCGCGGAAACGCGTACAAACGACGCGGGTTAGAAAGATAAATGCAGCCAAGCCGCGATATGACAACTGTTGAGCAAGCGGCTTTGAGCGTTTCCGCGTCTTACGTGCGCCGGGCAGTTACAGCCTCGTCTCGATTTACGTTACGGTTTTACGGGTTTTAATAAATCAGGATCCCGCTGTAAAGTTTTGTGCGTTTTTCAAAGTTTCGGGGAAGCACGTGAAGAGCCTCTCTCCCCTTTCTCTCTCGCGTGCATATAAAAACGTGATTGTACTCGGCGCGCCGAGCCGAGAGCTATAAATTTAATTTGAAAACTTTACAGTTTTTCCGGATATGAAGGAAAATGAAAGCGGGGCATTCAACTTTTAATTGCATTCGAGTAACAAAGTTGAGAAATGTCGCTTTCGCCGCTTCTCACAATTTCCGTTGTCCGACGCGGGCAGATACTTCGAAACCCGAGGCCCCCGAAATCCCTTTTCTTTCGTCACGCGTCCCCGCTCGCTTCGAATAGACAGAGGGACTGTGGACCGACCTTTGTGATGCCTGAGGTGCGAGCGCCCGCAGCAGGGCTGCTCGAAGTAAGCGTGTCCGGGGTGGGCGCCCTGCGGCCTGTTGGCCGTCGCCTCGCCTCCCAGCCGGGCCAGCGAGGCCGCCAGCACGAGCAGCGTCCAGGCCGGGGCCATGGTCCCGCTCCTCCGCTCCTCCCGCCGAGTCCTCCGCGTGGTGTCTCCTAAGCAACCCCGTCCCCGCACAAAGAACAAGCGACGACGCAGCTGCTCAGCTGGCTGGTGCTGCGCTCCACATGGGGAGCCCGAGCGCGTCGGTTACCGTCCTTGCCGTTGGATGCGTACGAGCACGAATACGAAGTCCCCCGTGAGGAGGTCGCGGCACTACTGACGCGCCTCGGAGCCGCGCGCTGCCGGCGCAGCTTTGCCGCCGAGCCGAGGCGATCGGCCGGCTCCGGCGTCGCTCGGCTGGCCTCGGCTCGGAGCGAGGGGGAGAGAGAGAGAGAGCGGAGGAGTCTGCCGCGGCTCATCCGTGAAAACGCGCCTTGCCCTCTCGAGTGCGGCGGCGGCGGCGGCGGCGGCGGCGCAGACGGAGCCCCTCTCGAAAAGCGGCGGCGCCGGGCCTCTTAATCTACCTGCGAACGTGGCGGCTGCGAGGGGAGGCCTTTCAGCCGCAGCTCGCAGATTCTTATCGCGAGATCTCTCGCGCCTTCGACCCCTTCTCGCAGCCGCCGAGCTGTCCTCGCACGTCTCCGCACTCGTGGCCCCGTGAGGCGGCCTATTGTTTCTAACGAGTCGCGCTCTTTGTTTTCTCTCTCCTCTCCTCTCTCTGCTCTCTTTAAAAAAGTCGATTGCGCTTAGCGCGCGGCGATGCCGCGGCGAGGCTTTCCTTTTTAATGGAGATTCCACACGTGGCTGCTTACTTTTATGCATTTTCGCACTTTTTTTCCGCTCTCCCCCTCTCTCCCGTGGCTCTTTTTCATCGGCCCCGCCGCGCGCACCTCGCCCTTCGGGCAAATTATTTTACGAACTTGGTTCGTTTGCAATTCAGACAACGGGGGACGATTAATTTTGGTTGAAAATTTTATAAATTCTTTTTTTCCGCGCATTATCAACCGCTGCTTGGCTCTCGCAATCTGACCGCTTATTTGCATGTAAATTTTTTCCGCGTTTTAGCGTCCCTGCGTCTTTTCGTTAATTCGCGAAACCTCGAAATGTGGCTTCGTTTCATTATTTTAAAGCTGAAAATATACAAATTGAACGCGCGGTCATTAAAAAGTTACTAAATACTACTATAAGGTCATATTACTCGTTATAGCTATTAAAAATGAAAGTATACGGTTTTAATGTTTTTCAGAAAATTAGAGCAGTCGTTTTTAGTGTTACGGTAGCTTCGTAAAAAATAGGTCGGATATATTTTTTCAATTATACGAAGGATTAAAATGCATAACGTCAGAACGAAGTACTTCGAATACGGAAATTTTAAGTAAACAACTATATAATTTTTACGGGACTTGCGAAAATCAATTTATATTATTTTTTTCTCCTTTAAAGCATCAACAAATGGCACAATTTTATTTATTTTCAATGAAAAATTTCAAAAAAATAATGATTATATAATAAAATCAATATAAAAAAAGTATGTGCATTATTTTTTCAGCTTTGTTAAAAATTAATGACTGTATATATCGTAAACTTCTGTACAAGTGAAACAATTGCAAGCCGTTTCTTTCGCTGAACGATAAAAGACGCGGCGGATTATCAAATTTACCGCGGGTTTCCAGCTAAAAAAATTGCTTTAAAATTTCTCCTTTTCAATAAAATGATAACTCGGTACTTTTCTAGCATTATGAATAGGGATGTAAAGTTTAACAATTACATGCGCAGGAGAGCTACGCGAGAGAAATATGGTAATGTTTGCTTTGAATATTTATGCCCATAACGCTTCCGCAATGTACAAATGAGTATATCTAATAAAATATCGCGGCTAGAATTTATGTGAAAAGTTTTCCCCCGGCCGCATAAGGAACAAGCTTTGTCAAAGATTTTTAATTCCTTTGAAATTCTATTCGATCGAGGAAAAAACGCTTTTAACCCAGTATATAACGGGAAATTACATTTTTTCCGGGCGCGCGAAGAGAGCTCCGCTGCCTTTGTGGTGCGCGGCTAAATCAATTCCCCTCATCGAAATTCACAAAGAAAGTAAACGCGTGTACATCTAGCCGCGACGTGCGGCCGCTCGGCGTATGCTAATGCAAAAAAGAATAAGTTGGGCTATCGAGGGCCGGCGATTGACTCGGCTCGAGAATGGAAGAAACGGCTCTTTGCACCGACGCGCGAGCTGAAAGCAGGCAGTTTCTGCGCCACCTTTAGGCCGGCCGCCATATGGCGCACGGGGGCTCCGAGCGCGAGATGGGCTATATAATACGGCTTTTCCCCGCTATACTCTTTCTCCTTCTCGTTCCCCCCGGGGAAAGTGAGTAAAGAAGACGTCGGAATGTCGCGGATTCGCGCAAGAATTTCAGAACAAAACCAAAGGCGAAGGAATGGGCTTCCTTTCTTCCGCTCGGCGCGTCCGGGTGGCGTAGACACAAAGTGGCCCCTGGCCTCGGAGTGGCGCGTGCGCCAAGGTGTCCTGCAAATCCCCGCTACGCTATTCCATTCCATTGGAACGATTTAGAATTGCATGAGCTGCGCCCCCGACGTCTTTCCGAGCGCCGTGCGGCTCTCCGCGAGAGCGAGAAGGAGGCCGGGGACAGTTTCGAAGAGGTGCACATGCAGCCCGAAACCCGCGCCGCGCCCTCTTCGCATGTATGGAATTAAAAATGACTACTTTGCTTTTATGGCCTTCCTCGCCGCGCGGCGGCGGGACGATTTTCGTCTTTCCCTTTTATTTAAATCCGCTACGATTTCGGAATCGCGATTAAATTTTTTCGGAATTCCATTCCGGACTTTATACGACGGGATTTCGGGGGGGTTTCATTTTTTTTTTATACGGTCGCGGCATTTTCAGTTGATTACCATTTACTCGAATTCTCAACGTGTAGAGCTTACCGACACGTTTGAGAAAGGCTTTCATTAAAAGCTGTATTTTGGACGTTATGACATAATATTTACCGAAACATAAGTTTTAACTCGAATTTAAAAGTCCAACTATTTATTGCAGAACTATATAACTTTCTTAGACTAGAATGAATCAAGTTTTCGGGCAGAATGTGCATGTAACATAAAATTTTGTACTGACGCGAAAATTTATGCCACAGACTATAACGGAATGGTAGATGTTACAAAGTGTGTCATCTCAATTTTTCAGTTCAGATTTATTACACAAAAATAAAGAATTCTAGAGTTTTAAAAGTGATACACCTATTAAAATAATAAACCGCTGACAGTTTATATTATTATTTATCTTTAAATTTAATTTTAAACACATTTAAACGTAAAGTCTGCAAGCTTTTAATTTTGCAGCGAAAAGCTCATATCAAGTCCATATATGCATATAGATTTGCAGACACTAGAGTGATTACAGAATTGCAGAAAAAACGTCTGTTAAACCGTCTGTTAAAAATCAGAATAAATCGAAAAAAGAACCAATGAATCGTATGATTATTTTTTATTTGAAGTATTTATTACTAAATAAAAAATGAAAAAATAGATCCATGATGGATTTAAAAATACAAAAATGTTTATTATTACTTAAGCCAAAAAATTTTTAAATATTTTGATTGATTATATTTTGCCGGATATGAATCTTTTTTGAAAATAAAGTTTTAGTAAAAAAAACAAGGTAATAAAAAAGGATTTTGACCTCCTATATTAGACAAAAAGAAAGAAAAAATGAGCCTTGGTGCGATAAATTTAGCTCTCTAGATGATGAGATGTCGTTGTACACGCACACGCAGAGATCAACGTGGAATATTTTCTGAAAATAGTATACTTCGACTTGGAATACTGGTAACATATTTTGAGCACATTTTTACAGAGAAATGTCGTTTTTTCTTTTCAATTGATTGAAATCTAATAAAGAAAAATTAATTATAAACTGCTTTTCTTCGGAGCAGAAGGCGAAGGTACAAATTACTTGCTCTACTTTGGCCAACGAGAAAACCCAGTAAAATTCCCATTTTCTAACATTAATCATGTAATTACAGCTCCTGCTATTAAATTAGGTGCAGCCAGATATTAAAGTAATTAATTTAAAGAACCTTTGAGGAAAAAGTTTGTAGTTATTTCCCGCCGGCGGACTTATCCCGTTACTTTTTGCCGGCCAAAGACTTTGAATTTATCCGCGCTTACAGCACGTGTTGAAGATTTAATAACATCCCTGAATTTTCTTGCACCCCTCTGCACCGAGCGAAAGGGACACTTTGTGCGACGCTGCCCAGGAGAGTCTGGTTGACCACTTAGCAGCCGTGGTTTCGCTACGGTGCGTGGTTAAATTTTAGAGCAAAGCATTTAGTCGACAAATTTTGATTTAAAATTCGATTTTAACCCGTTTTTTTCAATTTTCCATCGTTTTCTTGTTTTTCGCGATATGTTTTCCTTGCAACGTTTTTAAAACAGAAGACAGTTGATTGAAAAAAAATAGATTGAAAAGGAGCCGTGAAAACGCGCGATTAAAGCAAAGGGAGGCGTTGAAAATCAATATCGTTAACCGTATGTTTATGAGGAGCTCGAAAAGTTGGGCCTCGAGGCGAGGGGTGCGCACGACGTCGGAATGAAATAAAGATCGTATCGTCGATTTGCTTTCAGGGCTGCAAGAGGCACGGCGTGTCGCTCCTCGGGCGAACGGTTTGACACGGGTGTAAGTATATATATGCTACGGGCACAAAGAAGCAGCGGAGCAGCACGGCGGTAGGTGCGTGTCTGCGCGTCGACGCTCGCTCGAAGATCGCTCGAAAATCACTCGCATCCGCATAATACCCGGGCGTGCGTCGCAGTCGAGCGCAGAGCAAAGACGAGGAGAGACAAGCAAACGCCTCGAGAGCGCGGCTATGTGTGGGTGTATATATACACGTATACGCGCGAGCCACCCTGACAGACGTGCACGCGATACGAGGGTGGCAGGATTGTAAATGCGAGCCAAGAATAAACGTCCCCCCGCGCGCGCTCTCGTTTCTCGCTCGCCCGCTCATCGGATTACCGATATGTGTATAATAGCTGGGAAAGGCCACTCCGAGAGAGCCTCGACCAATGAGTTTTTCTCCACCCTGTGACACCTATCGCTTTTCCTACAAATTTCAAGTCGGCACGCTCGCGTGCGCCACGAAACGGCACGCAGAGCCCCGTCCGCGTCCGAGCATCGGTCGTTTCGCTCTCCCCGTTCGCCTCGATTTCGCCATTTTTTCCGTGTTTTCTTTTATCGCGCGACAGGGAGGCGAGGCCCGCAACCTGATGCATGTTTTCCCCGTCCCCGTCCGAGATTCCCGCTTCTTTTCTACATTAGTTCCTCCGGCCGGTGCTTTAATTTACTATTTCATTTAAGCAGGCTGTCTCGTACGAATGCCTCCACGCGTAGCGATACTAACGTCTCTTGTTCGGCGAAATCCGCTTAGAAGCTCCTCTTCCGCCTCGCCTCCCTCTCTCTTATCTGGGCTTTTTTAGGCGCTCCCCGTCTCTGTCTGCTCGGGTTTTTGTTAAAACGTCAAAGTGGCTGTACAAAAGAAAGGCGAACGACGCTCCTCCGGCGTGGATGCTGCAGCTCGAGTTGTATAGCCCGGCGTCGACGTCGAAGACGATCCCCGGCTCGCACATTAAATTAATTCTATCTCGGAGCTCTCTCCGTGAGGCGGGACGACGGCGGGGAGATCGATTCGGCATCGGCGCGGCAAGTCCCATTTACTCCGGGCGAAATGCTCGGTTGTTTTATTTTAAAGGCAGAGCGTTAAATTGCTCGAAACGCGCTGCCCGGCATCCGTAATTTCTCAAAGGCGAATCCATTGTATTGATTTAATCGAGGATCAAAGGCGATATACTTGAGGGAAGCAAAGCAAGCAGGCGAGTGGATCGGGCCAGGCTCCGAGACTTTGGCCCTCAGCTCTCGAGGGCTGCTGCAGAGCTCCTCTCCTCGAGAGTTATAGCCTTGAATTGGTGTTTACGCCCGAGCTGACATTCCGGAGCGATCTCGCCGCGCATATCGTCGAAAGTTGCCTGTCTTCGCAGGTAGACTGGAAGTAAGCGGGGCATCGGCGGCGGGGGGCGGCTGGCACTCGAGCTCTCTCTCTCTCTCTCTCTCCGCCGAGCTCAAAGTGACCTAGAGCCCGGATCACGGCTTCTCGAGTGACACACGCCTCTATAGGTGCTCGAGCGGCTCCGGCCGGGGCGAGGCGGAAAAGGGCCCCGGCCGTCACGCTGAATTTAATTAATGCAATTTAGCATCCATCCATCATCTCTCGCGTTTTTGCCTTAACGAGAGCAATATCTCGCGACACCTTCGCTGCCGCCGCCGCCGCCGCCGCCGCCGCCGCCGACACTTTGATGACGAGCGAGAGTAGCGAGCGGCTCGATTACAGCGACACCTGCCACCCCTTTACGGTCATCCGAGCGTGGCACCGCCGAGCTCGGAGAGCTGCCCGCGTCGAAGAGGCTTTGGCCACCGTGTGATTCCGCCTCTCGCTCCCCGGGCTGCTCCGGGGGCCGCTGCAAAAACTCGCTTGCGCGCGTAACGAGCGAATCATCCCTCGTTATTTTCAAGCATCCGATCTTTCGAGGGGGACGGCGGCGAATTCGCTCGAAACCAGCCGCCGGCCCTTTATAATTACGGGCTGCCCTCCCGCTTTTCTATTCTGCCGGGCCGCGCATTTGCGCCGGACAATAATATACGATTACGCGCGCGCGGCTCGTGCCGCCGCTGTTACGCGATACCGACCGTCGACGAAAGCGGGCCGAGCGCTCGCCTTTTAAATAACGGAGTACCCAGCTTCTTTTTTCAGTGCCGGGGCTCGGGGGCGGACTTGTATTCTTATGCCGGTTAAGAGTGACACACGAGCTTCGGCTCGTAGATTTAGCTCCGGTAAAAAGCGCTAATACATCGCAATCATCGAATTTCAACGTCTCTTTTTACACGTTTTTTTCCCCGCGAGCTCGACGATACGTCAGTACGATAAAGGAGTATCTTTGTTTCAATATTATAATTTTCTTTCAACGACACATATATAATTAAAAGGAAATAATCACAGACTTTCTAAAATGTAATTCATGTGAATTATTAATTTTGGGTTTTTAATTTTGATTACGCGGACGAAAAATAATTAACTCATTTGTTTTCTTAAAATACAGTAAAATTTTCGATTCAAAACTTTTATGGATTGTACATAATTGGGTTCTCATTATTTTTATATATTTTTTAAATTATGTAACAATAATTGACATGTTTCTCCGATTAAACGAATTTACATCATTTAAAAGTGATTGAAATATATCAACGTTAACCTTTATTCACTGTATTATATATTGTAATAATAATTTATTTCTTAATTAATAATGAAAATATTTTTACTTCTAAAGATCTTTACAAATGCTCGGCGCGTTTATAAATGCTCGGGCCCGGCACTTTATGGCTTTTCTATGAATTTCGACCGATAAGAACTCCTCCAAGAACTCGAACGACATATGTTAGCCCTTTTGGCTTGGCAAAAGAAAATCTGTATTAGTTGCCTCTTGCGGCATATATTTTCTCTATTTCTCTCTCGAAAATGCTGAAATTTTTCACCTGGAAAAGTGTACGATTTTCCTGTCACGGGCGCGGATATTCTCAACTACGTAACAGTTTCATGCGGAAAGATTCGTATTTTCCCGAAACGGTCACGGTGTAACAGTCGGCAAAACCTTGAAGAGCTGTAAAACTAAAAATTTTCAAAGATTTTCATCTAAGTTTTTCGTATTTTTAATCAAATCTCGAATTCAGAAATTAATTCTGCAAGCGCCTTTACAATTACTCTTAAAAACAAAATATCTAGAAACTCTATAAATACATTATGCGATTAAAATTAGCATTATATAACGAATTATTTTCTAAATAAAATATTTTAGTGCATAAATTCTAAATAAAATTTAATTTTATAACTAAACTTATAATAGATCGTTTACATGAGTCACTTATTCGAATTTTTAAAGCTTTAGTAGTTAACCTGTCTTAGACCTCTTGTATGCGCCTTTCTGAGCTGCAACTTTGAGAATTTATTCATCGGTTTACTTTGGCTTTCCCACGAAACCCTTTCTCGATATTAAATAATCAATTAGCTCTAAATAATAACATTATACGCTTAGATTTCTGCTTTCGACGTGACTATACGAACAAAACTTCTTACAAATTGACGCTTACACTTATTATCTTACGTTATTGCTTCCTTCTAGAGGAAGCTTTGTGATAGTAATTTTTGGAGTTGTTGCAAAAACTTGTTATAATTAAATTTTGAGGTATCAAGCATAAAAATAAATGGTTTTTCAAATTATCTGATGCCTGGATTTCAGCTTCTATTGAACTGATTTTCCTTGTTCACAGTTCATTTTTTTTGTATTTGTTTTTGTGATGGTGGGTCAAAAATTCGTTTTTTGTTTCACTGATTCGTTTTCCTTTTATAGTGAGTTTTCGATTTTCAAAAAATTTTATTTTATTTTACTTTTTTTTTTTTAGAGATATTTGAATCGACAAAAAGCATTTTAAAGAGGATATAATTCCAGAAAAAAAATTACTCTAGCTATTATGATTCTTTTTTTTTTTAACAAAAACGCGTTTTTTTAAAAGATTATTATAAATCTTAAATTAAATTATCAACTGCTCTGAAAAAATTTTGGTAATAAAAAATATATAAAGCTATAATCTATACAAATTTCAAACCTTCAAAAAAAAGGCTTCAATTAAAGATATAAGATTCAAAGATATAAGATTTAAAATTTTTTGAATGGCTATATAACTTATAAGGAGAGTGTCCCAACTTTGGGTCACGGATTTTCTTGTAAGTTCGGGATATATTTTCTAATATTAAAATATGAAGAAAGCCGCATCCATTCGATCAAAAGTTATGAGCTCTTTTACCGAAAATCTAAAAAAGCTCGATTTTTGTTTAATCACTTATAACTTTTCAACAGTTAATTGTAAAGTACTTTAACTCCTGGCATTCAAAAGGTGAGATAAAATCCTATCGAGTAGAAAGAATGTTGTTCAAAAATCTTTATTTGTTCCAAAGTTATATTTCATTTAATCAGCAAACGCATTTTGTTAAGCTTAAATTCGTTCTGAAATGTATTTTCTCTCAATATAAATGGATAATCTTTAAATACATCAATGATTCTCTATATAATAAGTGAAAATCACTGCATCAAACTGCTGCAGCAAACGGCCGTTGCAAGGTATAAGTTAAAAATATAAATTTCTCATCGTATTGTATATAATTTTAAATACAGGTTTGTTATTCAGTATGCGTGAATTAAATATCATTTGAGACACTTTTATTTAAGTCGACTAAAATAAACATTTAGTTTATTTAAAAATTTCTCACTTTTAATTTAGAAAACTAACTTTACACAAACTTTAACGACGTTCAATTTTAAGTTTTTCTTTTGAAATGTAAAATTTAGTGAAGGGAGAGTAATTTTATGTTGATATACGCTGGTTTGTAAAAAATTTGAAGCATACATTGCTAAGACAAATTCAGAGCGGATTTACATGTTGCTCTTGCAAACGATGCATTCCACTACATTTTACCCAAATTTTAAACATTCTATTCCAGAATTACTGTACAAATTACGCTCATTAGAATTTATAAATTGTACTTGAATCGTTTTAAACCGGTAAATCTTTATAAAAAAAGAATGTATTTCGTAGTACGCTTTTGCGTATAAATAGAGGAAACTATCGTTCGATTTCACGAGGATGATCGCGGAAATCGCCCTGAATCAAGTGGCTATAGAGATTAATAGAGGAGTTACGTTTGTATACGGTAATACGCAGTCATTTCTTGCGTAACAAGCTAAGCCAGTCGCGTTTAACGCTGCTATAGGAACGAAACTACGCAAACAATAATTTGTTCGGGGATTTACCAGTTTGTTAGACTATCAAGTTTTTGAACATGACGGGTGTGTCACTCTTCAGTTGTGACATGCGATGTACGATCAAGACCAATAGATTTTATTCGAGTTTTTACTCTTACAAGTTTACACAATAATTGCATTTTCGTTTGCAATCTGTTTATCGAATTTTCGGTGACTCATTGAAGTTGCCGAGCATTATAATATTCATATCTGATAATCGTATTACATTGTTATTATTCGATCAGAAGTCTTGCAATTAGTAGAGTTTAATCACAGCTTTCATGACAATAATGCAAGTACGCTGCACGGCAACTACTCGATTTCAAAAGAATATATGCATTCGCGCGAATGTAATACGGTCAACAGTCGATAACTGTTTAATTGATGAGTTTGATCTCCGATTATATAATTGCTCGCCCACATTTCCCCATTATTATCCACAACGAATAGAAATAATTAGAATGCCTGCATCGGCGTTTTGCGAGAGGATATATTTTTTGGATTAACGGCAGAGGAGATTAATCAAAAGCCCGATTTGAATTGCAAAATGTCCGAGGCTCGATTATTTATGTAGACCGGTAAAGCTTTAAGGCGATAAGTAACGAAGGATTAGCTCTCGGGGTATAAAAAAAATGTTAAAACTATAAATTCGCGTACGCACTAATCAAGCCGTCGGCTCGATTGATAAATTAAAACGATTTTCAAATGCAGCTGCATCGCAGAGAGAGAGAGAGCGGAACAGTTATTCGGTTCGGTTAGAGGGCGATGCGTCTGTGACGGAATCACGCGTCGGCGACAGGAACGGCGATACCGTACAAATTTACAATTCGAATGGACCTCGTTAGTTCGATTGTTGTAATAAATGACAGAGGCTCGTTATACGCCTGCACACCGGCCCGTGTCCTCCAGCTACGTAAACGTGCACACACGGACGCGCTCGTGTGCGTACGTTGCGCGGGACAGCAGAGAGAGAGGGAGATCAAGTGAATTAAGCAAAATAGGTTTACTTTCTCGTGCCGAGCGACAATTTATGCAGAAAATGAGAAATTAAGCGCCATTTCGAATTCGCGGTATAGCGGACCTGCGAGCGGGCCGACCTTCGAATTGGCCGGCTCAATTTCGTCGATTTTTCGAGGGCTTTTCATTCGAAAAATTGTCTCGCCCCGCGAGGGAGGGAGAGCCCGTGGAAACGAGTGTTCGAGCTTTAGTATTCCAGATCGGCAGCCCCGGGGACCGAGTGAAAACGTGTTGTGCTCGTGTAACAGAAACTGCTTGGACCGCGGAGGAAACGGGTCATAAATACCAAGCGCGGAGAGCGCGGAGCCGTGACAGCCGACAGCCAGAGATAGAGAGGGGGAAGGGAAAAAAGTGTAATCACAGTAGATGGCAATATAATAATGATATCTGGACTCGGGTTCGGGGCGAGAGAGAACGTCGAGAGCGAAGGGCGAGGGCCGCCGGCGCTGAACGAATCGAGCAGAAAGATAGGGGCAGCAGACTACGACGCGCTGCGGATTCCTTTCAGTTTTGTGCAGCGAGGGGAAATTGAAACAGCTAACCGCGTTGGGGTCGCGCGCGTCCAGAGGGCCTGCAGGGGCGAGTCCGGCGCGGAGACAGAAACACGCCGCGGGCAGCGCGGAGAAGAGGGAGGCAGAGAGAGAGAGAGAGAGATTCAATCAAACGAACGCATGTAAATGAGTCTTTTCACTGTAAAACTGAATTATACGGCCGTTCCTCTTTCTCCCGCCCTTCGCTGCACGCCCGTAAGATGATCGCGAGCGTTTTCATTCTGCCGCGGAAAGACAATGAGGCCGCTAAATAAAAAGAGGCAAAGGCCAACGCGGAGCGCCGCCTCGATGCCGGCGAACAATGCGCCCGAATCTGCATTTTACGCCGGCTAAAAAGCGTCTCCCGCCCCCCGCGTATTATACGCATGCAGTATTTTGCGAGAGAGAGGCGGCCGCGCATAAGCGCGTCACGCTTTTCGCCTAGCCGCCTAGCGATACGTAAACAATTCGGCGCCCTTAATTCAATGCGCCCCTCTCTCTTCTGCAAATTGTCAATTTCAACTTTTTATGCGCTGTATGCGCGCCGTGCAAATTGTTATGCATAGTGCCGCGGAGGCAAGTTAAGCCGCGAGCGGGGATAACTTCTATATTTATATTTCGCGCTTGGTTTACAAGGAGATTTTTGAAATTTCGCATAACCTTGTTGCCGCGCGCCGCGCGCCCCACGATTTTCTTTTTACTTTCGGAATTGGAACTGTTTGCGGCGCGCAGCTGCGCCCTCGGAGAGCCCATTTTTAGGGCAAATTTAACAATCCTCTCTCGAGGGAGAGACTGCCATCAATTCATGCGTCGTCGTCGTTCGAAATTAACGGCGTAATTGCCAGACGCGAAGCGTAAAAACGAAACGATCAAGTCGGAGGAAAGTGTCGAGCGTAGAGAGTTACAGCGGAGTTGATGTTTGACAATTAGTCCGCGAGAAATCGCAGGGCAAACTCGTCGACTGGCTCCTCCGCGGAGCTATTTCGCCGCCGCCGCCTCGCTCCCTTTCTTTTGTGTCGAGCGCGCGCGGCACACGCTGTTACAGACTTTGGCGTCGCTTCAACGGATTCTCCCAAGTTTCCGTCGTCATTTTATCTTGCTCGCGCAAGTTAAACTCGTCGATCGAGTCCTCTCCGCCCTCTTTTTCTCTCTCGGGCGCCGCGCTACGGTATATAGTAGCTTCGCGCGTCGGCCTTTGCAGGTAGTCCCTCTCTCTCTCTCGCCCGGAAACGAAATGCTGGCAGTAACTACGAAAAGTTCACGCGAATTTTTTACTCAATTTTTCTAGCACTCCAAGTTTCTTCATTATGCCGGGGCGCTCTCTCTCTCTCTCTCTCTCTCTCTGCCTCCTCCCCCGAGCGAGCACATACACGCGCGGCCTGTTTCTGCGTCTGTGCGTCGCGTCACGTAGCAAAGAACCACAGAAAATGCTGCATGGCTGCCTCCGACCTGATAGCTGACAAATTGCTCCGAGATCTCGGCCGGCGCAAAGGGGCAGAACCTCAAGTTTTATGAAAGACCCGGGGCTCCTCTCGCTCAATTATGCAGCGGAGCCTTACACCTCGGCATTACGTGGACGAAGTGATTTCTTTCTTTCTTGGCATTATGCATTATCGAACTCCTCCGGTGCCAGGCCACCGCTCGCCGATATTTTTCTTTCCTTAAGCACATTTTCATTGAATGCCCGCCCGCCCGCCAACTTTTAAGAACTAAACTTTCTTATAAAGTTGCTAGTTCCATTTTACAAGGGAGAATTCCGCGCTCCAATTCCCGCGCGAGCCATTATCGGAAGGAAAGCAAGAGTCTTTGTATTTCCTTGCATGTGTCTAGCTATTTCGCTTCGAAAAACTAATAACATCGCCCGGCCTTATCAATTACTCTGCATTAACCAGGCCGACGGGGGATCGAGGGCATAAAGTAAACTTTTCTCCGGCTCTATCACCGAGAGGGAAAAACGAAACTTTCGCCGATTTTCTCCAAAACTCGAGTCGTCGATCGCAAAATTTTTTTACAATTATTAAATCCAGCAAGTTTTTTAATATAGAAGCAAGTATTAGCCTTAAAATAAGAGCTCGCCGAGTTCAAGTCGAGCGTAGCCGGCGTATTAACGCGTGGGGTTGCTAATTGCTTAATAAAGCGCACTTGAGAAGAGAGAGAGAGCGCCCCAAGTAAGAGGCGCACGTAGAACGGCGGGTCTCGGGCTTGCGGGCGTTTACGAGCCGCTTTGAAGGAATAATTTTTCCCCGCTCCTGCGGCGAGGATCCGAAGAGGCGTGACGACGCAATATTACGGAGGCTGCCTGACGCGAGACCGCCCAGGCATTTTCCGCTCTCCGCGGCTGGCTGGCTGTTTGCGACAAAAGCCAAAGTAGCGCCGTCGTCGTCGCCGAGGCGTAAATCGCGGATCCCGGCGTAGACGCACGTCCCGGCGATAAAGTGCCTCGCAGCGAGTTATATCCCCGTTCGACAACCGCGACGAACGCACCTTTAAACTGTTGCGATTTTCCGCGCGACCTGCTGTTTGTTCGCTTAATAGGGAAGATGCCTCTGCGTCGACGCATCTCTCCGCCCTGTCGGCGGTGTGGGAGCCCGCAAATATTTGCCCGCGCATCGAGCTCCGAAGAAATTACTCAGAAATGCGCTCGCGGGCCGCGCTCGCAAATCACCCGCGGAATTGAGTGCCGGCGCGTGAGCTCTCTCTCTCTCTCTCTCTCTCTCTCTCTCCTTCGAAGGTCCGACGGGAGACAGAGGCGGCGGAAAGGATCGAAGTAAGAAGCGGCCGTCCGCCGCGAGGATCTCCCGACAAATGCCGAGATTTGCTTCGGCCGCGGGCGATGATTGATGCGCTCCGCGAAGCTGCCGTCTGGGGGAGAACGAGAGCGAAAGGAGGAAGAGGAAGGCGCTTCATCGCCGTCTCGCGTCGTTGTGCGCTGCGCGCACGTGCCAGTCTATATAAGAAGCCGTGCCGCTGCGGACGAGCGCAATTTTTCACGAGGCGCCGGAAGCCGGAAGTGCGGACAAAGAGTTTACAGGCGAGCTTAGAGGGCGGCCCGTCGCAAGGAAAGCTAGCCTACTTCCTGCGGCCGCATTGTTTCCGAGATGAAACAGTGCGCGGTGGGAAATAAATTTCGGCTCGCCCGAGCGATCAGAGAAATATTCGGCTGCAAAAGGTAAAAGACGGGGAGCGAGAGCGCATCGGGCATCGGATGAAAGGCCATTTCATCGGGAGCGGAAGTTAGACGATGCCCACTGAAGCGGAAGAGAAGGAGCTCGTCAGACGGACTCTCGAGCCAGATGCAAACCTATCGGCCGGAAGCTGCTTTAGACGCTTTGCGCGGGGGGGGGGGGGACTTTATCTGCGAGCGGATAGATAGCGCGCGAGTCGTCGGCCCAGCGGAGATAGATAATTCGCCCGGGAAAGAGGGCAGGAAATTCACTTTACGATAAACCTCAACGCACAGCGAGGCGACATTAGGAGCGCGATCAGGCAGCTTTCATGCAGGTATGTACGCGCGATTCTCTCCCCCTCTCTCTCTCTCTCTCGGCTCCTTTTCACTCGAGCGACTTTGCTGCCTAGTTCCGCCGCCAGTGTAGTTCGTCGCAGCGAGCTACGAGCATCGGAGCATGTTCTGTCGCCAAATTAATTGCATTAAAAGTTTCGCATTAAGCTCGCTATCTCGCTGCCGCCTGCTTCATTTATTACGACTTGTTGAAGATTAAACTTTTAAAGAAATTTTCAGAGACATCAAACACTACAACCAAGCTCAACTATTTCAAATGACGTTTTTATTACAAGCTTTAAAACTCGCTCGCCGGAAAAATGCTCTCTCATTTGCGCTGAAAACTAGCATAAACAAGTGCCGCCGCCGCCGTTGCCGCCGCCACGCCGAGTTTTGCGCTGTCGGCAAGCGCCGAACAAACTTGCCCGATAACAAAGTTAGAAATAAATAAGACTGTGCTCCAACTAGAATTACAGCAGTCCAATTAAATCATGTCTCGCCGTGTTGTCAGACGTCATCTACTCGAGAGATTTTGCTTACCAATACAGAGGGCCCCGAGAGCTGCCGAGCTGAATAAATAAGGCTAATGAAATATTGAAATGCCCCGGCAAAAGACAGGGAGCGACGTAATTAAATAAAATAAAAATGAACCGGTGGTCTCCTTTTCCCGACTCGCTCGGCGGTGGGTGGGGGGCTTCTGATACGGCATTAAATATGCATGCGAAAAGGAACGATTGAAAGCACACCTCGCGCGCGAGTGTCAATTGATACAAGCGTGAGAGGGGCTGCTGAATTTGAATAAAAGAAGATTCAAAATTCAATTATAAAGTCCGCGGATATAAAAGCTAATTAATGCGGCGAAGAGAGAGAGAGAGAGGGAGAGAAACGGAGAGACGGAAACTGAACTGCGCGCGATCTTTCGAAGCGTGATTAATACCAAAATTCAAATGATTTTATTCATGGGGTGGCGACTTGTTATGCAGATCGAATTTACGGCTACGGCGCAGGTCGCGGCCGGATTCCGGGTTAGCGCGTTTGTGCGAACAAGCGAGCGAGCAAACTCTCGACCTATCATTATAACGCTTTTCCGTCTTCCAGAGGGAGAAGGAGGGAGGGAGGGCCGGAGGTGGCACGGAGAGACGGAGCAAATCCAGGAGAAGACCGCCAGAGGGGACCCCCCAAGGCGCACTGGAAGCAGGATAATGAGCGGAGAGGGATGAGCTTGTTACATTATGAATGCACCTTAAAGTGCCTTATGCTGATAGATATA
Organism: Ormyrus labotus; assembly: GCA_035582975.1. Taxonomy (NCBI): domain Eukaryota; kingdom Metazoa; phylum Arthropoda; class Insecta; order Hymenoptera; family Ormyridae; genus Ormyrus; species Ormyrus labotus. The sequence continues at coordinate 19,927,299 of JAWWEO010000009.1, read as the reverse complement.
CCCCCGCAAGAACCGCTGAGTCCTAACCCAGCGGGACTTTAAACACTCCGTCGTGCTCGATATAAAATCTCCTCTGAAGAAAAAGGAAATTTTAAAAAACCGATCCGCTTAGCGGGCCGCTTTAACCATCGCCACATTATACTTAAACTTCCAAGGGAATGCAAGATTTTTCGTCGTCTTTTCGAAATAAATTGTTGTAAAAACCGAGCGAATCGGTTATAATAATAGAGTTCGCGAATAGCCCGGAGCGGTCATTAATGATGAAATTATCCACGTTTTGCTATATGCAAATGTAAAGCATAATTGATTAAATTAAATTAATTGGCAAATAATCAAATATTTGGCTTTGAGCAGAGAATTGAGAGAGAAATAAATCGATTTATAGTAATCAAGTGTACAACAAGCATAAACTTGGAAATTCTACTACACCGTTATAATTAAAATTCATAGGAAATGCAAAAGTTTCTTCTACTGAAAACAAAACGATAAAAAACTATAACGCAAGGAATAATTTATAGTCTAAAAACTGCAGCGGCAAACATTAAAATATAGAGCGCCTGAATAGACTAGCATGTATAGAAAATTAATTTCAACCTAACTGTCGCTGCGAGTCTCGAAAGAAATGAATAATTTAAACATTTACGTAGAACCACTTTTAGCAGCGATATTTTAAAAGATTCAATGCTGCTTTAAAAATGTATAATCTATAAAAATGTAAAGTTGTAAAGTTGTAAAGAGGCACGAATGCATCGTAAGGAAAAATGTTTTTACTTGTACATTTCGATATTGCCAATAGTTTTTTTCAGTTAAAAGTATCAAGGTTATAAGCAGCGGCCCCGGGGCGTCCCGCTACTCGAGAAGCGCACGGTTCGCCTGCAGTTTAACTTTTTCAGAAAAGAAAGTCGCCGCGGCAAAAGAGTAAATAGTATTCACGTCGACTGGAGATAGAAGTTTACAATAAAACTTTGACTGCCGGGCGATCTGGAACAAAAACCTTACCTTCGTGGAGCTTCTCCAGTGTTCCGGTTGCGGAGGCGCCAACCGCCAGTATAAACACAATCCAAACCAAACTCGCGGCCATCCTCGCGAAACTCCGATCCTCCTGATTGTTCATTATTGCATTAGACCGAAGAACTCTGAAACAAACAATCGAAAAAGAACCAGTTGAATTAATCGTTCGCCGCCGTATCGAGATGCTCGATTTTCAGAAATAAAAAAAAAAAAAAGAAAAAAGTTTCAACGGCAGTCCGAATTGGAATTGGCCGCGCGACGGTGTATATATACAAGTTGATCAAGTTCCGCGTGCGGGAGGTCAAGATAAGGGTAAAATATCACAAGTCATCAGTCGGTCGTCGGGCTATCTGGAGAGAGAAGGTTATACATGGGAGATACGTGGTTAGCCAAAAGTTTGTTCAGGGCGATACGCACTGAAAGCTAAAAAAGAGAGAGAGAGAGAGACTCGGGGAAGAATGCGCGCCGGCCAACTCGTAATGACAAATGGTACAGGGGAATGAATGTAAGAGGGAGACAAGAAGGCAGGAGGGTTGTTAACTCGGGCGCCGTGCGTGTTTGCCACCAGCGAGATCGTAGCTCCACGTCCGGTAAATACGTTTTTCTTCAAGGGAAAAAGAAAGACGGCCCCGCGCGCGAAGAGGAGAAGAAGACACTCGCCCGAGAGAGAGCCGCCTCGAGCCTCGGGAGCGGAGAAGTTTGTCAGTGCGAAATCAATAACCGAGGCAGAGCGTTCCGGCTGGCAGTGGCGCCCCGGCTCAAAGTCAAAGGGAGAGAAAAACCGCTCCCTCCCCCCGCTGCAAAAACTTGCCTCGGCCTCTGTACGCTTCTATTTTTAGCCCTTTTTCCGAGAGAGCCTACATCTCTCTCTCTCTCTCTGTTTCTGCAGCGAGCTTGGCCACCTAGCGAACGGTACTAATAGAATGATTTTTGGGCCCCGGAAACTTTGCTCTCTCCGGCAAAGCGCGAGTTGCCCATCGTAAATCAAAGTTTCCGCTGAGCGCGCTTGTAATTTTCCCCACGGCCGATGCGGTACAGCCTCTCCTCTCCTCTCCGCTCCTTTTTTTTTCGTGCCCTCCGCATCGCGCGGCCGGGGAATTCCTCGTGCCATTGTGCGGCCGGCGCCGCGAAAAGTAATAAAGTTTGCTTAGCATGAAAAATAAAGGTGGTTACTCTCCGTCCCCTTGTGAAGGTAAGGCGGCGAGGAAAAGTTCAAGCGATCGCGAGAAACGGTGTGTATTCTGCCGCGGCTTCTGCGCAGAGAGGCCGCCGCGGCCTCTTCCTCTCCTCGTAACTGCATTTGCATGTAATTGCGCTTAACCGGAAACCAAAAGTCAGAAATTCATTTCTCCTGCGCGCGACTGCGAATCGAGTCGCTCTCCTTTGTGAGAATACTGCTCCTTTTCCAGCAAATGAACGCGAGAGAGAGGGACTAGCTTACTTCCAACCCCGGAGCTTAATAGCTCTTGTAATCAGCTCCGCAAAGGCTAAACTAATATTTTCTAATTTCTTCCGGATCCGCGCTCGACGATTTTTCACTCGACAATATACAAACGCATTGTAGCGGTGAAACTGTTGCCGGAATTTTAATGATGCAAGTTCTGTATGCGGGGCATCTGATCCGACAATAGTTGAGGAAACATACTGGTAATTGCGCGTAGACCCGAACCGAAGGTCACAAGTTACGGGTAAACGAAAGTCAACATTCGATACCCGCTTGTTGTTGTATCGTACGATGTTCCGTTTTGTTAAGTTAGTTGGGGAATATACCGCGCACCGAATACTTCCACCTCCCCCACGGCGCGCGTATCAAATTTTAACTAATATCTAATTTTGGTAATTACATACAGTCAAGCTCCAAGTATTTCGGAAGATGGACGATAATTAAGAATGGCCATTGGTCCCCGGATGAATTATAAAAGAAAATCCCCTTTTTAATTAGCAGAAAAGGTTCCTATGAATTTATCATGTCGGACGCGGATAAGAGCTGGATTTAACGCGAAATTATGAAGTTTCGATATCGATCGGCATAAAGTAATCATGCGCCGAGGCGGAAGTAGCGGCGGGTAAACCGAGTTACAGTTAACTAAATAATAAGTCTTTCTTACTTCCCAATGGAATTTAAGGTATATAAAATCGCGGAGGCCCCTGGTAATTGATTTAAGCCGCTAATCGCTGGGATTTGTCGCGCAATTTATCGTGTAATCTGCTTAAAAGTCGGCTCGTCCCGCTTGCTTACAGCGGATCTGACGCGCTACGCGCGCTAGACAATAATTTCGGGCTGTCCGGCGGAAGCTGCGCGACGTCGTGCAGGGGGTGGCGCTGTAGGCTGCGCTGCCGCCCGCGTCCTGCCTTCCAAGTAATTGGTAAATGAGTCAAGCCCGGCGAATCGCTCGGGGCAGCAATAGCCACTTAGCTACATTGCGACGGGCATTAGCGCTAACCGAGTTAACGGGAGCTCTCGGTTAAACCGAGTTAGCAGAGTCGCCGCGCGCGACGCAAGCCTATATACACGTGCCGAGGGAGCTCGTCCAGTTTTCGTCATCATCGACTCGAATTCCGTGGGTTTTCTTCGAAAACCTGTGTGGTTCTCGCTGTGGTAATTCGCCGGTCCGCGGGACGAGTCTCGTTTTAGCTCTCCGGCGCTCTCCGCTTCTTCTTCCGTTTGCTTGCTTGCCCTCTCGGTGCTGCATCGCTGCTGATTCATGGGACACATTGCGAGCGGGACGTGCGCGCCGCGCAAGAACTCCCGATTAAACTCGAATCTGCTAATTGCTTATTCGTCCTGCGCGCAGCGGCTCTCTCTCTCTCTCCCTGCACTTGTTTTTTCGCCCGCTGATGAGATTATACCCGCATTAGCGTGATTTACTAATACTCCCCCGGGCCTGACTTGCAAAACCTCCCTCCGCGTTTCAAGATGATTGCTTTCTCGCCGGAAAAAGTTAAAAACAATTTTGGCCGCCTTTCGTTACGAATGAATGAAACGACGTCGAAATATACGCGCGGGGACGGGCGGGACGAGGGAAACGCAATACTTAAATGCTAGGAATAGCGTGAGCAAAGAAATATCATGCGAGACTCGGAGGGGAAAGGACGGTATACGGGGAGGGAGATTAAATAAAAATGAAGGAGGGCTGCGCGCCAGTGAAGATGTAGGGAAAAAGTCAATAGATTTCGACAGCCGAAATACGCCAGTATCACAAATATTACGGGACGCCGGATTAAGCGCCCTTTGTAATTCAATCTTTAACGAAAGGTAATTTCGAGGCGGTCGTGTATATTCCGACGTTTTCGCTCTAGCAGACTGAAAGTTTTTAAATTTCAAGGAGAGATAAGAGGATAAAAGCGATTTAAAAAGCGGCAAAAAGTACGCGCTTAATTAACGTCTTCTTAATTTCTCGAAGGCATCTCCCGCTGAAGGAGCTTCCCTCGGCGGGCAGCCCTCTGGAAAAACGCAGCTTCTTAGTTTTCAATTTCACCGAAAAGGACACCTTTGACTCGGGTAGAAAAATGCGGGACCGGGGCAGAAGAAAGTCTCTCTCTTTCTCTCGGTCCTTTTTCCGCTAGAAAATTTTCCCCTTTCCAGTGTTTTTCTCCTCCTCTCCCTTTTTTCCCGCTCGAGATATCAGCTGTACTCGAAGTTGAAGGATGCTCGGAATCAATATATGTATAATTTCGATACTAGAACGTTCGAGATTATATACAGGGTTTGGACTAGCGAGGAGAAGCGGACCGAGAGCAAAAGGCGACCCTTGTGAAGAGAATCTCTCCGTCAAACGACAGAAGACCGACTTCAAGTTATATATATAGGTATACGGCTATAGAATATCCGCCTTCTCGATTTAATCCTCGTATCTCGAGCGTGAACATCCACGATCCTTCAACGTCTTGACAAATCCTTACGAGCGATATACCGATTGCTTGACAAATCTTGACCCTTTAGATTATAGTTCTATGGACTATTGAAATTTATCGACTGCTTTCCGCGACTTTATTGCCTCAAAGGATATCCTTCTTTAAGCTTTTTTTTTTCCTACCGAAATCAAATAATATTACCCAGTAGCTTTCATTTTTGACTCGCTTAAATTTATTTTTGATAATACAATCATTTAAAACTGGTAAAGCTTCAGTGAATTAGGCTTGATTAAATTTACATTGGAAACTGATAATTCACTAAAACTCTTGTCCCCGTTTCGAACGAACTGATAGCGTTCAATCAATTTTTAGCTAAAACAGTGGACGTTTTAATTCTGCAATTTCGTTTCCGAAAAATTGACGTAATTTTAGGTAGAATATGATAACGAAGATTCAAAGGGAAAGAAAAAAGGAGAACTCTCGGGCGCACATTAATGAAAAGTCGTTTAATGTAAAGCTCGCGTTAAAAGCGTCGGTTATATAAAAAAATCGCGCGATAATTTATATCTCGGGTCGAGGGGGGGCAGTTCATTAGCGCGGCTCGCGTCGCGGCGCGTACAACGCAGCGGGGGAGAGCGTTTGAAAAGAAGCTGCAATACGATAGCCGTTTTAATTGTCAGCCGGTCGGTCAGCTTGCGCCACTTCTTTGATGTCGCACCTGCTCGTACACCGAGCGGCACTCTCGGCAAATAGAAAAGCTGGCCGGCTTTCGGGGGAGTCCGTCGTCGCAGCCGGGAAGCTAACCGCGGCCCAGGCTGCGCGAGTCCCTTTGTGGAGTTCGGCCGGCGGCTCAAAGATGTTCGGGAGCTTTTAGCCGGGTGGGGCACTCTCTTCCGCGGGCGCCTCGGAGAGAGAAAAAAAATGACCGGCCGACGTGCGGTCCGGGCTCCGCAAAAGGGTGAGAAAAGCAGGCGTCTAACCCGCCGGAGGGCCAGCCGGCACCGACACTTTGAAGTCCGGCCGACAGGTAGACCGACGGTGGCCGGCCGCGCGCGGGTCTAGGCCACGAGGTCTTTGCGACACGGCTTTGCGGCCGCAAGTGCGTCGCGCCCAAGTCTGCCCGGGCCGGGCAAAGAAAGCCGGCCCCGCCGCTTTAAAAGAATTCAAAACGAGCGCGTGCGAGCGACGGCCCCGCGTCATATCAATTTCCGCGCTTTGTGTAACTCTCGCCTCTCTTGTACGTACCACTTGCGCGCGGCGGCGGCGGCGGCGGCGGCTCTTTCACGCGGCTCTCCGGCCTTACTTACTTGCACCTCGTTATTTTAAAGCTGAAAAAGAGAGGAGCGCCGCCTGCTTTGCGCGCAATATCTGCTCGTGACAAAAGCACTTTTCCCGCGGCGGTGTCGCGTTTTGAATAATCATTTTTCGCTGATTTTTTCGAAATAACCGATTAACGGGACAGATTTTTCTTTAACAAGCCACGCGGGGCGGGGCGGGACCGAGGAGCCAAAGATAAAGGAAGAAAAACAATAAAAAAGACTTGCAAGTGACACGAAGAAAAAGAGAGAGAATAAAGCTGTCGTCAAAGGCAAGAGCATCGGGGCCGAAAGGAGGAAAGGAGGAGGCGGCTACGTACACCACGGAAATTAGGTTAATGCACCGTCTGCCTCTCTTTCTCCGACGGCGTAGCGATGCGTCGTTCAGTCTCTCGGAAGAAGCGAAGATCTAACACCGACACTCGGGCGACTCTCTCTCTCTCATTCTTCGTTAAATTACTTTAGCCTGCTCTTTGATCAAGGGGATAAAACACGGGCGAACAATACACATTAAAAGAGCGCAAATAAAATTAAAAATGTTAATTTTTCCTTTAAAGGCGGCGCGCGAGCCGCGGCACCTTTTTTTTTCAAAATATCACTTTGCCCCGGGAACATCATTATAACAAAATAGCCTTTTTATTATGCAAAGATGCTATTTAAATTCATGCACTTGATCGTTCGACGGTAAATCTTAACGTAAAGGCTTTAAAAAAGTATAATATTCTCATTTTGTCGAGAATAAATTTACGTAAAAACTCTTTGTCATTTGTAAATGCAATACAATTTATGTTTTAAGGATGGCATTCTCTGTGTAAAAGGGAAAAAAATTAATTTTAAGCTCGTTCAGCCGCCGAGCTGAAGGAAGAATTATATAATCCATTAAATTTATCGAGTCGCCAGATTCCGCGGCCATTATCCGATAAATTTTATTTTAAAAAATCCATAGAGTTTATTTTAAAACGCCAAGTGGAACTGTGCAGATGCAGGCTTCGCTCGAGCTGATGCGCGAAATTTGTCAGCTCGTTAGTTTGCCTTCGCGATAAAAAAAAATAGATGGAGAAGAAAGACTAGCTTGCAAGCTTCAGGATTTTCCGGCTGCAGGTTTCGGGCGAGGCGGAGATTTCTCCGGCAATGAGAGCTCGGGATTTCAACAGGTTACGAAGAATCTTAATGTAATACGTGCTGTTTCGGAAACATGCTGCTTGCTCGGGGTAATTGTGATATTTTTGGCACGCTCGTTTTACGTAGATTCAAAAAATCTGACGGACGAGGGAGGAACGACGTGCGTAATTGTAAGTTACTATTGCGCGGAAAGAAATTAATATCGTCGCTACTTTGCTCTCTAAATTTACGAGGGAAATTTTACTAATTGCATTAAAATGACGAAACGCGGAGAGAGAGAGAGAGAGAAAAAGAAAAATCTGCGAAAATCCCGGAGAATAATAATTCAAAGGAATTTTTCATCCTCAAGAGACGCGGTTACTCTCCAAAGGATACCCGGCGCGGCTTCCTCTCGGCGTTTTTTCATTCGGCTTGCTCTCTTTTGGCCATCGCGCAAAAATGCAATTTTCGAATCGAGGATGGCCGTGCCGGCCGGGATTAGCGGGGCTCGCGAGCCCGAGGAAGAATAGTCAATAATATTTTTTCATTAAGTCGCCGCGCGCGAGCCGGGCTTACGGGCGTCTATTGAGACCGAGCGCGCGGGCCAATCAAATTATATTCCCAGCGCAATCAACTTTGCGAGAAAACGAGAGAGAGAGAGGGAGAGAGGGAGAATTGTATACATCTGAGACCCGCGCGTGAATCGAAGAATATAAATACGCGTACGCGCGCGACTCTGCCGGTTTAAACATTCGCAAAACTTTTCCTCGCCAAATTGAAACGGTTTATCCGAGGAGGCTCGAAAATTCTCTAATGAATTATTCTTTGTCCTTTATCGCGAGCGAGATCCGGCCGAAATAAAAGGCGACTTTGACGCACAATAATTAAGGAAATCCCCGACGAGCGAGAGAGGAAGTTTAAAAAGCTATTTACAAATTTAGCCCGTCTATAGCGAAAGTTCGGGGAGAGATTACAGAACCATTCGCAAATAAATTCGTAAATGAATTCTTTGCTCTCTCCCTCTCTCTCCCCCCGCATTTCACATTAGCAACGCCGGCGCCTCGGCTCGTTCCCGAGTTTATACATCTTGCCTATTTCATCCTAGCGGACGAGCCGAAAGTTCGTCCGGGGGGGCGGCCGGAGAAAATTGAAACTGTAATTATTTTTCTTTGAGCTCTCGTCGAGAATTTTACTTGGGAAACGACTGGCAGAGGAGCCGCGAAGGGACCCCGAGAGCTGCCGACGGTTTATCTTTGCCCGGCCGACGCTTCCATTTCTGCGTCTTTGCCTCGTCCGAGAGAGAGAGAGAGAGAGAAGGAGAGGAAACTGAGCAGGCGCGAAGCGGCAGAGGAGAGAGAGGAACGATTATTTTTCTCGTTTTCAAGTCCGTTTACGCGCGGCCGCTTATTTAACTCCACAGGTGCCTGCGATCTTTAAATATTCGGCCCGTAATAAAAGGTTCGGGCCGCGGAAAAAGTGCGCAGCGGCCTCTGATTAATAGGCGGTACGTGGCAAGAGTGGCTCCGCGTCTCCAATGGGCTAATAGCGCTCTAAAGTTTCCCTGCAGCTGTGATTAAGCGCGCGCGAGAGCTCGACTTTAGCCGAAAGTCTAATTAAATGAATTTCTCTACTTAGCGGGCACTTTGGCCGAGTGCCACTGTCATTATTAGCTCGCGGCCCCGCTTCCGGAATACGGAATCAGCGGTAGAATTCGGAAAATTATTTTTTGAAATAATCGTTGCCGCCGATCGAGGGGCGTCGTCGGAAAGGCCGTCGCGCCCCGCGAAATGGAAAAGTTGGTAATATTGGATTTCGGCTCGGGAGGGTGCCGAGAGAGCTGCGAAGGGCGTTTCGGGTCTCGCGCGCGACACCCTCCGCTCTCTCTCGGTCCGCCGGCGATTTACGTAGCAAATGAGCGTCGGCAGCTAGGTTAGGCGCTGGGCCTAGTCGCCTGCGGAGTATCCGCGACGCGGCCGAGAACGCCTACCGTACTCTACGCCGGGCGCATTATGTTTCGCTCGTAAAATCGCATCACGGAGGCGGTAAATGCAGTGTTCCGGCGTAATTCAGTTACCACGCAGTTGTCCGCTCTCTGTGCTCCCTCGACTGCGCGCTGCCACGTGTACTTGGCCATTATCGCTGAAAGCACGGCACTCTCGATTATCGCCCCGGCGGCGTGCTGCCGGGCTGCTTGAAAACTGAAAACCTCCGATAATGCAGGCCGCTTAAGTAACCCGGCCTTACCCTCCTTCGGCCTTCTGCCTATGGCTCCCCCCCGCTGCTTCTGATACGAATTTTGATAGTCTAATCTCATTTTTTATCCACTCTGCTTGCCGCGCGGCGCGCACCCGATTATCGTTGTATTTTACATTTTCCAACCGAGTCTTAGTTGCTGCCGGAGAATTTAAGAACACTTTCTCGCAAGCTCTTGGCGCGAGTAAACTTAATGTTTTATAATGAAGATGAACCATTTTGAGGAAAAGCAGTCTTTAATTCACATCTTTTCAGCGAGCAGAATCTTAAACGAAATATTCGAAATTTTTGCTAGAAGATTGAATATGGCAGTTCAAAGTTGGAGAAATATCGATATCAACTTTTAGTATTTAAAATTCAGTCCGCTGAGTCGTAGGTGATTGAATCGATGAAAAATCCGTCCATGACTATTCGCGCGGCGATTATGCTATTAAGGTTTCATGCATTTTTACGCCAATTTTCATCCGCCACGTTAATTTTTACTAAAAAAACTAACCGACAGCCATTATTCATTCATTTAGTGCTCAAATTTTATCGACTCAATCAAGTTGAAATTAAAATTGCTCCAATTTTGAGTCGACAAATTTAACTTTCTGATAATAAACAATTCAAGTTTTTCATTTCAAATTATATAAAAGATTGAACTTTTCTTTTTGACACGGAAATGGCACCTTGGGGAAGATATGAGTTAATTTGCATTTATTTTTCAAATATCCGTTATCAAAAGACAGCACATTTATAAACGAGATCCCAGGAAATGCTTATTTTTTTTAAATAAAGTTATAATACGTGCAATATTATTTCCTTTTTTACTTTTATAATGTTCGAATTAAATTTTAAAATAAAATCTATAATTAATGCTCAGTACAATTGTAATTCTTGGAAGAAGAGTTTGAAAAATATTTTAAACAAACAAAAAGTATTCATAATTAATATTTACATTGATTACATTGAAACATAATTATTCTGCAAATAAAAAGTGTGTTAATATTCGATAAAACCTTTTTCATAAAGTATCGTAATCAAATACATTACTACAATTAAAATGTGATTTAGGAGTTAATTGTAGAAAAAGTTACACCTGTATCATCTTTCTCTATTATGCATGCTTTAGTGATAAGATTACTATACACGGGCGAGTCGACGTGAAATCAGTCAGTGCTAAAAAAAATTCTGTGGCCATCATGAAACCGTTAACTATTACCGTTCTCCTCTGCTTTTTCGCACTTACAGTATAAATTTTCTCGCATTTTTCGCACGAATTACGTTTGGCAGTGTTTATTTATAAAAATTTTCTTTTCTCTTCTTCCCCAGCAGAGTGCAGAATTTGATTTTCAAGAAGCTGCTAAAAATTTGCAATCTTGCCTTGAAGAAATTGGTATTAAGTCAGGAACTAAGGATATCACTCCGATTCAAAATAACTGTGGCATCGCTTGCGTCCTGAAATCTTTGAATTTCGTTAGTATTGATTTCTATTATTACACTGAGAAAAAGGTTTAGTAAAAATTACCACACTTTAAAGGAAAATTATAGTAATTTTTTGGGTTTTGACAAGATTATTTATAATTTTTACTACATTTCTTCTCTCAGTGTGCAGTTGATGATAAAAAATAATGAAACTTTTCATTTTTACGATACTAGATGAACCAAGATGGATCAATTAACGTTGATGTCGTAGTTGCGAATAGTAGAGGCGTTACGCAAAAGGACGTGGAAAATTACATCGAAATCTGTCGCAAACAAGGTAACTTGTATACATTACTTTATTAAGCCCAGAGTTGAATTAATCTGACAAACAACTACGAATTTTACAGTTGGAGAGAACGTTGATCCGAAAGTGTACCACTGCGAAATGGCAGTCTGCCTTCAAGAAAATGATTTTCTCATGAGTGTATAATAAATCAAAGAATTTTTGTACGCTTTCTCATTTCTCAAATAATTAAAATAATTTCCGTCAATCCCGAAGAATCTTTGAAAAGTTTAATAGCGACGAGCGCTTAGAATTGTAACTGCCTCGGAAGTACCCGAGCTGTTGGTACAGCACTACTCCCGCACTCGGCCGTAAGTTTACACAGGTGTTTCTCAAATTGGCATTTGTCTTGCGAAAGGATTGAGCTCGCGTTTAAAGCGCGAGTCGTCGGCGCGAAACGACGCGCGGGGAATAAAAGTGTAACTAGCGCCTGTGTATGCGGGGAGGGGGAGGAAAATATGAGGAGAGCGGCTGCCGGAAGCGCGTAAGCCTAATGTCGCTCTCGGCGCACGTATAGGTCTCGCTATCTCGGTCATTGCCTGGCTGCTCGCGCCGAAGTGGGAAAAATAAGCGCGCCGCGGCGCCGCGCGGGCATTTCGAATTCACGCGCGCATAAAGCTAAGAGCCGCGGAGGCGGTAACCGCTTTATCGCCCCGTCCCCGCAAGACGCGCGCCGCGCGCCCAAACCAGAAAGATTCCGAGACGCGGCTGTAACTATCGCCGGCATTTATTCGCGCTCCTACTCTTTCCGTTCGACTTTTCTCCTCCGCCGCCGACGCTCCTTTTTTTTACGATCGACGACTATGGAAGTGCGCTCCGCAGTCAACACGTCTGCGAAACGTATCCTCCGCGCGCGGCAACGACCGCCGACTGGCAAAGCTCACTTGCCCCCGTTATATCGTAAATCTTGTATACGACGGAGCTTTATTTTACCCTTATTGTTTCTCGTAATTCGTCAATGACGCTCTAAAGCAAAGTTTAATGATCCGCCGCTTCAGAGTTAAGGATCCCGGTACTCGATATTGCGCGCCCCGCTCTCGACTCTCTGCTCTTGTTCATTGAAAAGCACGTTCCTCTTTAAACTTTATCAGAGCCAGGCGAGGAGAATCGCCGCGAGACAAATCAGGGCCCGCGGCCCGGCGGTTGTAAATCCGAAGAAAAGTTTAATTAAAAGGATGCACTGGCAGCTCCTGGGCAGCGTATGGGAATTCGGCCTCGCGGGCGAATCGGGGATACACGCAGACTCTCTCACTGCCCGGAATGATTCATCCCCCAGCGGTTATTTTCGCATTACCGGAGGATGGGCTTCTCTATCTCCCGCGGCCTCTCCCACGAGAATTCCTTTTTGATTCGGCGAGAGGGAGGCAGTCTCGGGCAGATCGAACGACCGCCGCCGCCGACGCCACCACCGCCGTTGCCGCGCCACTCCGTCATTTTCGCGTTAACTATGTCAGTTATGAAAATTCTACGCGTTCCGGGGCGCTGCCGGGGCGCTGCCGGGCACGGAAAACACGGAGCCCATCTATATACACTCGCTCATCTATCAATTTGCCGAGAGTGCCTGCCGCAGCGGCGCGCGGCGGTCCTGTAATATTGATGTAACGCCCGGCGCTCATTACCGCTAATGTCTCGATTCTCACTCTCGGCGCGAGGGAGAGCAAAAAAGAACTCGCTCCTTTCTTCCTGCCTCCCCGGATTGATGCGTCTTTCATCTGCCCCGGAGAATCCTGTGTTTTCTTTCCTCGTTTTTAAAATAAAAGCTCCCCGTTTCGTTAATCCATTTCGAGAGTTTAGATTCGTAATGGAATTTCAAAATTTACAAAACAATTAAACTAAAATGGATGGCATTGTTCGCGGCGTTAAACTGTCAGGCGCGAATTACAAATGAGAGATATATCCAGCGCGCGCAACACGGTTTTCGTTTCTGCTGAAATGACTTGCGGCGCAATTGCGAGAGAATAACCGGCTGATAATTGGGAATCAATGGAGCGGGGTGCAAAGGCGCCACTTGCCTCGCAACGAGAGAGAGAGAGAGAGAGAGCCTCGACGCGGCAAAATAACGAAGCAAAAACGCGCAAAAAGACAGCGCGACGGCGGCGGCGGCGGCGGCGTAATTAAAGCTCGCTTTTTTTTCGACTCTCGCGCACATGCTCGGGCGGCCCAAAGGATGTCAAGTGCGTCTGCGGGCGTTGCGCATAATAGCAGACGCGTACAAGGGGAGCGGGGGCGCGCCGACGTCGAGTGTGTAGTGTAGGCAAAGCCGTTTTTGCGGTCGAGATGAAGCCTAGCGGAGCGAGCGTAAGTCGATAGGAGGCTGTCGGCGGTGAGATCTTCCTGATGGGGGAGGGCTCTATTTAGCCTTGGCGCGGAAAGAGGCTGTAATCGCGCCGGGCGCAATCGTCTCTCGTTTGCGCAGCGCGAGACTGACCTCGTCGTCGCGGTAAGCCATATCGCGGGGATGTCTGAAAGCGGCGCTCGTAAGTGGATTAGAGCCAAAGCGGCAAAGGTGGCTCGCGCCGGAGAATCGAGGTATTAATTCCCGCGATCCACATAATTCGCCCGCGGAGCCGTAAAAGACGAGGAGAAGATCTCGGGGCCGCGCGCGCGGCATTGGGAATTCAATAGCGCTTGTGTAGCATTGCCGGGCGAGGGATGTAGGTGTGCGCGAGATAGCGCCCCGTGCGGTGCGCGCGCGAATCGCAATTACAAGCCATTCCTGGAGATTCAGCCAAGCATAAAAGGTAATCCAGCCGCCCTCCCCCGCTCCCAAGCCTATTATATACGTATATACAGAGAGAGGCGAGCCTCGCGCTGTACATCCTCTCGTCTCGCATCTTCGTCCTTTGGCGCGCGTTGGGTTAGCCGGCGCGAGCACGACGGCGAGGCGCTGTCACCCTGGGACCGTTTATAAGAGCCTCCAGCCTCCGCAGCCGAGATTATTAATTGTAATTAAATTCAGGCAAGCGGATCAGAGCAGCGCCGGAGAGCGAGCCAGCTTTAAGGGACTAATTTACACTTGCTCGCGTACACGCCGTAGCCGCCGCTGCCCTTTTTACGCATTCAGACACTTTTAGCCGGTTTTGCGTAATCACTATTTTTACGTAGCCGCGGCCCCTTAATTAGCTCGGCGCGCGCCCATTTAATTAAACAACTTTGCCCGAAAATTGGCCCCCATTATAAACTTCGGCACCGCGCGCGGACAACTTTGCTTATAATTATGAAATCGGTCTTAAAAGCGACGCCCGATGAAAATTCAATCGACATCGATTGGCCGGCCGCGCGCGCGACGTGCCCCCGCGGAGTTTCGATTGGTATTAATGATATTGCAATAAAGTTTCCGACTCTCGAAAGCGGGTCAGGCGGTCCGCGCGCGCCGTGATTATTCTCGCATATTTCCGGCGGTTGTCCGGCGTTCTCGTTTGCGGAGGAGTGCCGCGCGCGGAGAAAAAGGAGGCCGATCGAAAATTTCGTTTGACATTGGATATATATTGGCGAGGCGATCGAGTGCGCCATTTTAAATTGAAATCCAGCGCGACGGCGCGCATTCGGCAAACAGTTTTCACGCCGGCCCGAGCACCGATGAACAATTACGCAAGTTTTGGCCCGTTTGTTTTGCCCCTCCTCTCCTGCGTATGAAAGCGGCGCGCCTAGCCGAACAACAATAACTCTGTCTGAGCAGGAGCAATTATTATACAGAGCAGCGGGGATATTGAGTTTAGTGGGCCGGTAGTAATGAAAACATTGGATTCCGCAAGAGCAACAACTCGTTGCAGCAGTCAGAGAGTGTCGGCCAGCTACGGACGAATCGAGAGGATCGCGCGATTTCAGCGGAGCATGATAGCTTTTTCGAGTACGTCGGCACATAGAGAGACGGGCCCCGGCGCGCTACTTGGAGAGGCAGCGGCGCTGACAGTTTTATTGAAAGCACGTGTACGTCCCGGGCAATCGAAGCAAGCGGCTGCAATCACGACTGCGGTTAATAATACGAGTCCGCAATCGGACAATATCGGAGCTTGCGCGCGCGTGTGCGTGATGCGGTCGACGGCATAAAACCGCGAGCCCGCTGCGAAAATCAGACGCGCGCGCGCGCGGGGAATCGAGGATCCTCGTCGCCCGTATTTGCCCGAGCCATCGAAATATCCTCGACTTTTCAGGCTCCGCTGACGTGAAAATAAGCTTTGCCCATCAGCCGCCGCCGCCCCCTCCCCGACTCTGCGCGACTGTCCGTCGGGGGCAGCGACGCAATTGTAAGCGGCCTTTGCCACCGTTTGCGGTCCCCGCTCGCAGTCGAGCCGCCCGACAGAGCTGCCACCGCGACTCTGACTAGTTGTAAGCGTCGCGTCGATCACTCGCCTGCAAGCAGCAGCAGCAGCAGCGGCAGCAGGGCCAGACGTCACTGCGAAAATAACTCGCCGATAAACCTCCTCTCCAGATCATCCGAGCGATTTTTTTAGCCCCGACGTTCATTATGCCGCGCTTTTTCGACGTTAAACCGACGTTTTTTACACTACTTTTGCCCCGGGAAATTCAATTTTTCGACTTTGTACATAAAGTTTCGACTGGAAACATAATTATGAACTTTGTTTGAACGGCTTTGATTAGTTGTAAACTAGGATAATATGATATTCACACGCATTATATATATATATAACGTAAGACGACGCCGTCTTTGAACGTAACGAGTTTAGAAGCGTGAATTTGAATTTTACCTCGCGAGACATTGTTAAAATTATTAAATAGATTGCTAATTTCGCTGCGTCATAATCAAATAGACAGCGGAACGGGTTAATAATGCTGTAATAATGTGCATTTAAAATTTCCGACCTCTTTTTTGCGAGCCTTTGATAGACTGAACTTTTAATTAAACCTGGTACATCGAGTGTCCATATATTAATTTTCGCCCGTTATTCAGCTGCGTCGCGTATTTAAAATGTGTATTAAAAACAAGAGGGTACTTTGGATTCTGGTTAAACTACGAATCATACAGCCGCGTGATTGATCGGCCGGAATATCTCGGCAACTGTTACGGTTGTTTAAAAAGAGAGTTCTCGCATCCATCTACGTTTGCTAAATATAATATCCAGTACACGGAATATCGTTCCTCGATCATTCATCAGCTTCCGGACGAGATAGTTAAATTGAAAAATGCTCGAGCTAAAGCCTTTACTTGTTTATTTAACAATGCCCTTTTTTTGTTCTTTTTTAGTGGATTTAGCGTAGAAAGATAGCCAAGTTTTAAAAATTTCATTAGCAATCGATAAAAGTTATTAAGAGAAGGATAATATCGGACGAGAGTTACATTACGCTGATCAAGAGAAAGTATATTAAGTTTCGAAGGTGGAACGGGCAAAAATCGCAGCATCATCCCACCTAGTGATTTTGAAAATTGTAAAAGTACCATCAGTCACTAAATTGATTGGTCCGTCAAAGGGGGAGCAGACGATGATCGCGCGCATAGGTACCAGGGAGGAGAGTCGCGTAATGTAAGCAGGTTCGACGAGGCGCGGGGGTGGTTGAAAGGTTAATACGGTTAGTCGCCTCACTTTAGCGGCCGACGCCATCCCCATCGGAGAAGCGCGGGGCGCGAGCTTTTCGCCGCTGCGCGGCAGCTGTTTCTCGCACATCGACACTCTGCAGATAGATAAAGAGTGATGAAGGGGAGAGGCGGAGAAGCGGAGGCGCTCTCTCGGCTCTCGGGGCCGAAGCGTTTTAGTAAAATGGCTTGAAAATGCAATTATCGACTCTATAGGTGCGCCCTAATGAATTGCTAGCGTTATCTGAACCGTTATTACCGGATAAAAGGAGGGACAGCTCCCGTCCGAGGAAGAGGAGCCGCCGCCGATGTCGGCTAAAAAAAGGAATCGCAGAAAAATGGCGATTATCAAATACGACGCGCCGATGAAAGAAAAAAAAGAAAAAGAAAAAGAAAACTTTCCCAAATCGCTTTCCGTTCCATTAGCGCGGGCCCATTATTAATACTAGATTTATTTTCGACAATAGAGGCGGAAAAGTGCTCCGGTCCGAGTGGATATTAGAAGAAATTAGCGAAAATGAGCTTTCAGAGTTGAGGCGACGTTGCCGGTGAATATAAGTATACGAGTCTGGCTCTGAAACATGGCGAAATGTATTATATAGAGGTTAGTTTCGGGTCATGGGTGGTTGAGCAGCCCGCAGACGCTTACCAACGTCACGTAGACGCTGTTGAGACGTTTCAGACAAGCGTTGATCGAAACTCTGTTTACACTGACGTCGACATCCTACACCGCCCAGCCAATTGAGCAGCTAATGTAATATATATAATATCTACATTGCACAAAGCAAGTAGACGATATTGCGTCGTTATTTTTCCCTGTCGTTTTATCGAATTTATCGTCGCGTGAAAAAGCTTCTTGTTTTTCTTTGCACTCTTTTTTTCGCATTATATTTTGTTAATGTGCGAGCAACTGCTCGTTCGCGCATCAGCTTTCGAAATTGGAAAAGGCTCGGGAATATTTAGCGCGAAAATACATGGTTTTTCGGCGAGAGCGCCACGCAAGATTGGAGCGGACACATTTACGTTTTTACTCGTACATCGCGCATTATTACATTGAATTAATTAAAGTTACGTACATTCTACGCTGCTCTTTCCGCCGAAATCATTTTATCCGTTTTAATGGAAAATGGAGGGAACGAGGCGTTCAAGGCGTTTATTACGAATTTAATGGAGGCTTCCCAAATATTAGCGAAAATAAATAACGCGCGGCCCTTTTACACGGCAGAGGATCGCGAAAAATGACGAACGACAGCCGACAGGAAGTTATTGCAAAGGAGATAAGCCCCGGCGACGGCACGAGTGCGAAAAATAAATCAGTGCGGCGCGCTGTGTTTGCCGGTGAGTTTCTCCATCTAAACAGAGTTAGGGCGGCGAGCGAGCGTTTTGTACGGGCGGCGCTGAGCTAGACATTAAAATTGCAGAATTCGATTTCCTCGGCGAGCGGCGGCGGGCCATAGACGTAACTCATGGAAGTTGCTGCCGCCGCCGCTGCCGTGCAATATACACGTAGCCGGGTTTGCATGGAGAGGTTTGCAATGGGAGAGCACAGCGCATGATGCATTATGTCGCGCGCTTCTTGCACGGACAAGTTTCCGGAGTCGCGCGCGATCTGGGGAAGTTGGCCCCGTGGCTGTTCGAAATTCTGGGATACGCGCGACCGAGAGCCGTTACGGGCCAAGCGCTACTCGGCAAGAATTATTATAGCGCGGCTCTCTTACTCGGCCCGCCGCCCGTAATGCCAACTTGCATTCTCAACTTGGCGACTCGCCGGAGCGACTCTCCTCGTTTTCTCGACTCCCGAGGACCTTCTAATTTCCAACTTGCTCTCTCTCCCTCTCTACGGCGAAGGCGCAAAAATCTCGCCCCCCTCCCCGACCGGTGCAAAGTCGCGCCAAAGACTTTCCTAATTGTTTTGTCCCCGCTCGTGATTGCCCCTGCACGCGCCGCCGGGAGCATCTTTTGCACTTGCCCTAATTGCAGGAGAGGACGCTTAATTATACCCGCGGCGCGCGGAGCTCCTATTCGAATCGGCGATAACGACTTCTCGCTCCGTCGCGGCGCCGCCTAATTTACCGTGAAATCTCCTTCGTTATGTCGCGAGCGAAAAAAGGGCTCGATCTCGTCGCCGCGGCGGGGGAAGAATTAGGGAGCGAGATTCGCCGTCGCAGCAAACGGCATATATACACCTGTACGCTTTGTGCCACCGCGGCACAGCGCGGCATGCAGTCCCTCCGGATTAGATCCGAATTGACCGACGGCCTTCAAATTAGCCAATTATGATCCGCCGGATGCAGATCTCTAATTATGAATGTCGCGATAACGCAGCGGCCTGCGGCCCGATGTGTGTGCGGTGCGCGCGTAAATAAGCGCGTGCGCCGCGCGCCCTATTCGGCTTATACGCTTCGCCGCACACACACACACACGCCAGATCGATCCATTCAAGATCGAACGATTGACGTTTACCGTCGGCTTTTCGCCTGGCCCGCGCGGCTCGCGGTAATGCCTCGCAAATTCATTCGCTAAACGGACGGCTTAATAAGACGGACTCTTTATTTTTAACTCTCTCCTCCTTTTGTTCCAGCAAAGCAGAACAAAGCTCTCCTCCGGGGCGGTTCGAGATAACCCTTGCGACATTTGTCTCCGCAAAGTTTCGCCGCTCCCAGCAGTGCTGTGCAGCGCGGGTCGCTCTCTCTCTCTCTCTCTTTCGCGATTGCCGCCACCGGAGCGGTATAATAATAAAGAAAAATAAAATAAGCGCTCTTCCATTCGGGCGCTTCTTTGCATTGTTCGCCTCGTCGGGGAGCTCGTAAAGCGAGAGAGAGAGAGGCCAGAGAGCGATTCCATCAAAGTAGTTTTGAGCGCGCAAAGCGTTAGGCAAACATTTCGCGGCTAAGATAACAGCGCGTTCGGGGAGAGGGCTAACCGGCCGAAATAGCTGGAGAACTTTGTTATCGGAAAAGTTTAACGAGTTAAAAAGTAGAAGCGGCCCGCCACAATAGTAGCCTTCCTCGGCGCGCGCCGCGCGAGAGCTTTCGCGATTTCCAATTAAAACGAGAGAGAGAGAGCAGCGCCGCCGC
This sequence comes from Ormyrus labotus, assembly GCA_035582975.1. Taxonomy (NCBI): domain Eukaryota; kingdom Metazoa; phylum Arthropoda; class Insecta; order Hymenoptera; family Ormyridae; genus Ormyrus; species Ormyrus labotus. The sequence goes on along the minus strand of JAWWEO010000009.1, from coordinate 19,907,403 downwards.
TTTGACTTTGGCTCGCGGCGTCGGGGCACTCGGGCCGCTGCTCGCAAGTCGACGATCGTCATTAATCCCCATGAACCGACTCGTCCGTCTTAATTAGCTCGAGGGCAAGGTGGCGCGACTACATGAAATCGCGCTCGCCGCCGCCGACGCCCCTCAAAAAGGAGTATGTCTGGCTACATGGCCGGGAGAGGTCTGAGTGTGCCCGACTTTACCGCCTGCCTGCCGCTTTTTACGCGACCTCTCGCTCCTCGCAGCCTTTTCGTTTTTAGCCTTTTCACCTTTTTTTCACGGTCTCATGTGCATACGAGTGGGGGGCCTTTCTGTCACACCCCCCCGACTAATGGCTGCGGGGCTCTTAACGCCGAGATCCTCAAAAATTTCCCCACTCTCCGACGTAATCTAATTTCTAATTAGCGATTTCTCTGCACTGCCCTACTAAAAAGTCCACCTGCGCCGAGCTGCGCGCAGCGCCCGCCTGGCAACAGAGACGGAGAGAGACCTTTTTTAAACGACTCTCATTATTTTCATACATTCACTCTCGAAAACCCGGCGAAACTGTCGCCGTCGAAACATAAACTTTTGAATTTCTCCTACTCGAAGTAATAAAGCCGCGGATATAATTGTCGCATGTCGGCTGTTTAATGCTCGAGCGCGGCTCTTGTGCGCGGCTCACAGGTCGCCGGCGTACAATACGCTTTTGACCCGGTTAAAGAGCGCGAAATAATTATACTCGCGGCGCGACAGCGACGTCTCCTCGGAGCAGTTTTCACGAGGGAGCATCGCGAAAATTGGCCGGCGCGGGAGGGGAATTAGCGGATCAAGCCTGCAAAAAAAGGGCCGCCGCGGCGGCTCCGCGTATATATCTCTCGATCGGAATCGCGCGGGGCGCAAGCGTAACCGTAAAATAGACGACAGCACGCGATGATAAGCGGGCCGAGCGGCCTAATGAAGACGCATGGCGAGCGGCGAAGGCCTCGACACGGCGCGTTAACCCCGTCGCGCCACGCAACGGAACGGCGCATGCTGCTGCTGCCGCTGCTGCTCGTCGCTCTTTTATTTTTCGCTCTCGCTCGTGTGTTCCGAACGCGCGAACCTCTTCGCTCTGCCCGCACGTACGCCCCCCGATCTCCGTACGCGGAGTCTTCCGCGCGAGCTCGGCCTCGCGCCTCTTTGAAAAGCGCTTTGCCAAGCCGCCGGGGATCCGAGCGAGGAGTGCACTTTTCCGCTAACAAGGCGCTCAAATGATCCCCGCGATTCGAACGGCGAGGCTGCGCTATCGAGTGTCGCGAACGTTGCAGCTTCGATGCCAAGGAGACGCCGTCGGTGTCGCGCGGAATGCCGGCTGTGTACTCGCTTTTTAGAGAGCCCGCCTCGGCACGCATCTGTATACTTGGCTTTGCGGGAGGCTAACGTATGTGCACATGTGTACGGCGGCACGCTCGATTATCTGCGACATCGATCTTCCCGAACAAAAGGAGTCTGCATCTCATTTTTCCGAGTACCTTTTTACGTAGCGAAAGATTGCCCTTAACGAGACGCGGTGGATTCGGCGTCCTCTCCGCGACGCAGAGCACTGTACGAATATTACGGGAGAATGAAATTTTAATTAGTCCGATATTGGATTAGATTTCGGGAAATAAAAAGGCCCCCGAAATTGGATGGAAAGCGGCGAGAGAGGCACGCAAGAAAGATGACGGTAAGGTGATATACGGCAATCCATTAATAAACGCACGTGGGGCTGGCATTTGAAGAAAAGCAAATTCGAGATAGGCGTATATACTATATATATATGTAGGTAGGGAGGGCGAGAGGGAAAGCCGTAGGACGGACTTAATTGAAGCGCCGCGCCGTACAACATAAGGTCGGCAAGTTAATATTGGAGGGCGGTTGCGCGCCGCAAGGGAATTAATATAGATGGATATGAGTTATCTATGAGTACCGCGCTCTGCCACTGACGTGTATGACTCTCTCTCTCTCTCTCTCCGCGCGTCGCGGGGAATCGCCGCCGCTGACTGTTGACGAAACGTCTCTAACCGACGCGAGACCGCACGATATTAACTGAACTAATTCGCTTCTTTTAAATATTTACAGCGGCAGATTTTGTCGATTCATCCGTGAGCCGTTGTAGGGGCTGTTGGAATCTGTTTTTTTTTTTGTTTTTTTTTTTGTATCAAGTATCGAAGGCTGATATCGGGGGATTCATTATGTGCCCTTCTATTACCAAGTCAATATTGGTGCGCCGAAGGCTCGTCAATAAAAAATCTCGTAAGCGCATAATGTGGTTCAAATATTTATCATTCCCTTTGAAGTCCGAAAGCGACTGCTAATGACTTTTCATTGCGTTTGCAATTTGATTATCGAACTTTTAGTGCGCGCGCGCAGAGCAGATGTGAAATATTTTATTTAACGATTTATCGGTAAAAAAGTTCGGCCAGTGCAAAAAGTGTACGAAAAAAAAAAAAAAAAAAATAATAACAAGTACACCGTATAACTAAATTATGAAATTGGACGTAAACGGCGAACGTCTCGCGGAGGAGAAAAAGCTTTTTAAAAAAGCTGACAGAGTTTTTCAGGTGGCGCGCAGAGGCCAGCTATATAATTTAAGTTGAGAGAGCATTCAAGTTTACAAGGCAACAAAAACTTTTCCCGCGCCAGTTTTCGGACGTTGAAAAAGTTTTTTACGATCTCTGGATTCCTCTTTAATCCATTTTTGAATTGCTCGAGAAAGTCGATAAATTTTATTTTAAAACATGTTAACGCCCGGCCGTAAAATAGCTGGACAATTTATCGGAGGCTCGGCCGAGTAATTGAAAGGAAGGAGTCGCCGAGTCGGCGAAGCGAAAGGTAAGCAAGTCGCCAGCGATATTAACAATACTCGCGGAAGCCGCCCGTTTACTTAGCCTCGAGATATACATCGGCGCAATAAAGGCGCTCTCGCGAGTGGCGCGCGACATCTCTCTCTCTCTCTCTCTGGAAGGCAAATCGAATTCGGACCGGCAAAGCGCTCTCGGTCCGGATCCCGGCACTGGCCATTGAAACCGCTCGTCGCGCCGCTTCCCGGATTGCCGCGGCGGCGGCGGCGGCGGCGCCTTTGATCAGCGCGACGAGCATCGGAGTAATCTCATCGCAATCAACTGCGCCGCAGAACTATTATTGCTAGTCAAGTGCACGCGGACTGGCTTCTCGTGTGTGCGCATGCGTTTTCCTGCGTGCTTAACATGCATTACGAGCCGCGGCGCTTAGACGAGAAAGAGAGAGAGAGAGAGAGAGGCCACTCCGATCCAATTATGCCGAATGATTGCGGGACGAGTGCGCGCGCGGGGCTCAAAGCCGGCCGCGGCCTCTCTCCCCCCCCTGCCCCCGCTCAAAGTTCGACTTTGCGACTCGTATATTAAATTTCTAATCGCTTTGCCGATATACATCTTGGAAAAAGTGCAGATATGCGCGCGAGTGCCCGCCGCCGGCTCGAATTTCCGCTAAATGGAGGAGAGCTGCTGGTTGAGCGTAAATTAGGATTTTCCAGGTCGAGCGGTCCGCGCCGCCGACTCGGCCCCCCCTCCCCCGGCGTAATTAACGGCCAGCTACCACTTTCGAGGATGGAGGCATTAATCTGCGACCCCCATTGATTGTGTTTCTACTGCAGCGCGGCTCTATATACCTATATACCTGTCTTCCGCAGTGAAATTCTCACCTTCTTATCTATTGCTCCTAACTTGGTCACAGGGATAAAATACATTTCGTTCCAGGAAAACATTCGCCTCTTTTCGCTCCGCCCTCCGCTTTCTCCCGGAATATATTCACGAGAATTACAAGCATCTTGATAGTTTTCGAAGAAAAGAGAAATAAAAAGGACGCGCGGCCCCCCCGGCTAAGATCCGAGTGCGCTTGATACATTTCATTACGGAACTTTTTATTTATCTCTCGAGAGCGAAATTTATACCTGCGGAGTAAATCGTAATTTTTCGCAATCATTGAGAGAAACGTCAGTTTTGAGAGTAAAAAAATTTCTTGCTCCAGATTTCATTAAAACGTTCATTCGAAATTTCCTTTTCTTTTTCAGATGCTTTTTCCTGCAGTCAAAAGATTATTGCAAATAATAGAAAAGTCTGAAATAAATTTTTAATTTAGTATTCAATACTAAGCGAATGTTAAAAGCTATTCTCTCCAAGTGGTAAAATTATAAGTAGCTGCAGTAAAATCTTCTACTCAACATCTGAGAAAGGAAGTTTCATTTAATTACTATATATGTTATTTAACTATTTTTAATTAATCAAACTTAAAATAAACTGAACTTTATTTAACTGTAACTACAAATTTAGAAATTAAGAAAATTATTTTAGAAAAATAGTAAAATTTATTTTTATTTAAAAAGTCGGTTTTAATACTTTTAAAAAAGTTACATTATTCAAAATTTTAACCAAAGCGCGCGCTGCCTCAACGCAACACTGTCGACTGTCACTTCGATAGAATTCGATCTGTCATTCTGTGGCGGACTGGCGGCGCGGCACTTTCTTTTGTTTTACGAAAAGTGAAACGTGTGCTTGATGGAAGACTTAAACTAGGATTCAAGGTAAAATATAAAATTTCATTATATTTTAAGCTAGAGATTAAAATGATTTCGTGTTTTTCTGTTTGGGGTTCTTTGGCAAGATTTGGTTTCTTTTATGTATGAATTTTGCTTGCTCGTGACCTTATGTGAAACTTTTGTTTCAGACGTGTTGAGAGGTGCACTTCTTTTTGTTGCAACAATGGCTAATTCTAAGGAGATAAGCTGCATTTGAATTTGTTTTTGTTGCAATGTGGTGTTAGTCATATTGAAGTTCAGCTATATGCTATTGTTAAAAAAGTTTAACTCGTCAACTGCTACAACTAATTATGCTGTTATAAAATGCCCAGTACACAAGTTCCAGCTACTACAGGCTTCAAGGAATTGGAGTGAAGCTTTTTACTGTGTTTCAATAACTATTGAAGATAGTGTATATCTTACTCCAGCAAGTATTTTTTTAGTTTTTATTTAAATAATAAGATCTTGGAAAAATATTAAGAAAATTAATAAATATTTAAAAGTAAAATAAAATTTCCATGTCCGAACAGGTTTAGTCTAATCAAATTCTTTAACCTAAATAAAATACTTTAATGTCTAGAACAGAAATCCAACGACAAATTCATTTAGAAGTTACGTCCAAATGAAAATCTGAAATATCAATACTTTTTGATTGAGTAAACTAAAAATAAAAATAAATTTCCAATTGATCTCATTTTATTAGAAAATATTATTAATATCAATTTTTTTGTCTAGGTGATTTAAAGAAATAATACTATTGTAAAAAAAGTCTTGTGTCATGGATTCTTGATTAATTGAGAAACTGGCATTGGATAAAGTAAGTTTTTTTATTAATTAAGAAAATTATATCTTGAAATATTACTTTAAAAAAACTTTTTTTTATAAAGTCAGTGCTAAAAAATATTTTAATTATTTGTTTTGATATTTATTAAAAAATTTACATTAGTTTTAGCAATTATGATTAATTATATAAAAAAAATTAATTTCGAAATTTGAAACAAAACACTCGCTGCCGCAACGCAACACTGTTGATTGTCGCTTCTGTAGCGGCGCGGCGTTTTCTTTTGTTTTACGAAAAGTGAAATGTGTGCTTGGTAGCTGGGTTAAATTAGTATTCAAGGTAAAATGTAAGATTTCATTATATTTTAAGCTGTAGGCTAAGATGAGTTCTTGTTTTTGTGTTTGGGGTTGTTTGGCATGACTTGGTTTTTTATATGTAACTTGCTTGCTCGTGACTTTATGTCTAATTTTTGTTTCAGACTTGCCGAAACGTGCACTTTGTATTGCAAAAAGAGCTAATGCTAAGAAGATAAGCTGCATTTGAATTGGTTTTTGTTGCACACTGTGGTGTTAGTCATATTGAAGTTCAGCTAGCTAGTGTTAAAAAAGTTTAACTCGTCAACTGGTGCAACTAATTGTGCCGTTACAAAATGTGCAGCACACAAGTTCCAGTTACTACTGATATCGACTGGCTTCTTATCATTAATGTCATGTAAGTACTTTTAAGTTTTTATTTAAATAGTAAGGTTTTAGAATAATAAGAAAATTAATTAATATCCGTCAGCTTTTTATATTTCATAAATACTTAAAAATAAAACAAAATTTCATTGTCTGAATAGTTTTAGTCTAATTACATCCTTCTATCTAAATCAAATGCTTCTGACGGTGTAGAATAGAGATCCACCAGCAAGATCACGTGCAAGTTACATCTAAACAAATCTGAAATATCAATATGTCTTGATTGAATAAACCAAAAATAAATTTCAAATTGAGTTCAGTTTACTAGAAGTTTAATATATTGATAGAACACTTTTAGAACAAAATATTATTAATATAATTTTCCTTTTTTTTAGGTGATTTGAAGAAATTATACTATTGTAAAATAAAACCTTGAGAAACTATGACAAACGGGCATCGGAAAGTAAGTTTTTTTATTTGTTATTATGAATACGGCATATACATGTTGAAGTTAAAACTTTATGATAAATTATGGCCAATCATCTTTTTTCCTAATATAATCATTCTTCCGTTAATTAGATTTCTGTATTAAAATTTTATTTTTGAAGGTACAAATTATTTGATTATTTGCAATATTAATTCATCGATTTTATTTAATTTAGTTAACATTAAGAATTTTTAATCTAACGCAACGACATATTCCAACAACATAACATTACTAGAGATTTCATTCTTTCAAATTGTACTTTTGAAAAAAATGTAAAAGAATGATTTAAGTTTACTGACAAGTTTAATACCCAAGTCTGCGCAAAGAAAGTGTGAATTCCAGCTCCCTTTTCTTTAGGCTTATAATTAGTGAGCAAAGGTGCCGAAAAAAATAAAGTTCTTTAAAGTCAAAAGTTAAGGTTGAAAGGGATGAGACAGAAGTTTATGTTTGGTTTATGTTAGGCAATGAAATGTTCCGTAATGGACCGGCACGCCAATCTTCTCTTCTCACAGCTAAGAGACTTGTATTACTAGAAGCTTTCTAATCTACAGGAGAACCCTTTCAGGTTTTGGGCCAGAGGAACGCAAACATTTCTCTTGACTCTATGCCGTGTTTTAGCTCACTCGTGCAAACTTTCGCCGAAAAGTTCGGCCTTGTTTCCGAAATTAAACTGCCGCAAGGGCGATTTCAAGACTTCACCTGTTAACTTGGCGCCATATTCACAGCTCGTCGTCTTGATAACAAGTATTTTGCGCTATTCCTAAATATTCCGTTTCTCCAATTTCAAGCTAAATTTCTTTCAAAGCGTTGTCAATAATTGACAAAGTGGAGAAAAATATTGAACATGTTCTAAACTAAATTTAAACGTTTTATCTTTTAAGGGCTCATCGATCTTTTAACGTAATAAAACTTTCAAACGAAGTAATTTTGTCAGACTGGCAGAAATTATTCGAAGAGGGAAAAGAATTTCAATAATTAACCCGAAAGCGAGAATAACAAATTGAAAACGAAAATCTTTACCCGGAAGAGAAAAGAAGCGGTTCTTTTCACAGTTGGGCACTCGAGTCGCAGTTATAAAGCGAAAGCGACCGCAATAGAGTTGCAAGTACTTAGGTCAATAGGGAGGCCCATTATTATCCTTGAACAACAAAGCTGCGAAAGTCAGTGCGAGCATAAAGGATGAATAATTGCGGCCGTAAAGCTCGAAAGTAAAACAAATAGTTAACCCTTCGGAAGTTGACGGTCAAGTGGCATATTTAGCAAACACACATTCGGAGTAGCTGTTTGTGTAAGTGGACGCGAAGAAAGATGAGGGAGAACGAGTTGGGGTGGCGCGAGTCTGAGCCGCTTGATTAAAGAAGCGTTTTCCCAGGCATGGCAGTCGTATAAATAACGAATCGCCTCTAACGAATAGCAGAAAAGAAGGAACGAAATCAGATAAACATAAAAGTCTGAAGAGGGGGAGGGGTTAGGTCTCTCTCTCTCTCGAAAAATCGATCGCGTTCCTTCCGCGCGAAAAATACGGCAAAGGGATACCGGCTGCGAGCGAGAGGCAGGTGAAGGGTCGTATAGCGTCGGGGCGGAGGCGCTCGGCGCTCCGAGAAAAAAGAGGCGGCGGCGGCGCACTACGTCTGAATGTACATATAAAATTTTACGGTCTAGCTACGAAGCCAGAGTAGCGCGTGCTCCTCCATTAGGGATTCCGGCGCTCTCGCTCCATATACACCGACTCGGCTCGGGCCCGCAGCTGTGTGGGTGACCTCCTAACGCGCCCCATGTCTTTTTCATAACACAGCCTGCCACTCACGCGCCGGCTTCGAGAGAAAGGAAAGGCGGGAGATTTTTTCAAACGACAGCCAGGTGGATGCGTCTGAGCTATTTCCGCCGCCGGCGCTGCTCTTAGCCGCAGGATAATGCCCTCTCCCCCCGCAGCCTTATAGCTGGCAGGCGCAACATCTCCGACTTTAAGAGACCTGCCAGCCCGAGAGCTCCCCTTTGACATCGTCATTTATTCGCTTCCAGCTCGAGCAGCCTTTTCCCGGCCGCGGATCAGCGAGCGCCTTCAAAATTCCCACCGCTTCAAGCTGCACTCAGCCGTCGGTCCCCGCGCCGCGATTCCGCCGCGATTCCGCCGCTTTTCATTTCAGCGGCCTTTAAAACCGGCCCGTTTATTGATCCCCGCCGGCTTTCATGAAGGAGTATCGCGTGCCGACTGCCCGCTCCATCTTTTGTTTGTCGATTCACTTTTTCCCCGAAATCTATTATGGATAAGCGCTGCTCTCTTGTTTTAGGCAGTTTTGCGCGAAAAAAAATGCTTTATAGAGATAGGCCAGTCGGGCTGAGGCGTTATTTGCATGGTTAAACCAAAGCCGGCCTGCTCGAGGCGCAGATAATCGGCGTTTTAAAAGTCCTTTAGCTTGAAAAAAGGAAGAAGATTTGCGTGTTAAATCTGTTCTGAAATTCTTTGAAAATCAAAACTTTCCGCGGAAGTTCATGAAAATATAATAAGGTCATTCCATTTCCCGGTTCATCGTTACTGTAATGCATAGCTTTTCGAGGAGCGAAAAGTTTTTCGACTTTCGAAAATGTTGTAATAAAAATTTATGGCCCCCTTTTTGGAAGAATTTCCTGAATCTTTAACTGCTCGCTCTCGAACTTTGTCTCGAGTGGGAATCTAAAATAAAATATAAAAGTTCCGTTAAAATTATAGCCGAGGCAAAAAATCAAGCTGATCTCGTCGATAAGTTGAGTATTAGCGCGCAGAAAGAGAGGAAGAAGCAGAGAAGCTCGAGATGAAGCAAAGCTCTGATTGAGCCTGATTCTTAATTAAAAATTGCACTTTATTTAACGGGGCGAGAGGAAGATTTAGCGGCGCGGGGAAGGCTGCCGACGGATAGCAGGCAGCAGAGAAAGTTAAAAGTTTGTATCGCAGTAGTCGAATGGCCACAGCAGGCTATAGGGTGGGAAACTGAAGGACGGACGAGCGAACGGACAGCTTGGAGGTCGGAGACAAAGTTGCTCCGACACGTCCCAACTTATCTTCCCTCCTGCTTAATTTAACGTAGCTTCGAGTTAGCCGTTAACGTGTTCCAGTTCTTGCGCTAAGGGCTAGAAAACTCGGTGGAAAAACCGGAGAAGCGAGAGGAGGAGGAGGTCCGCCGTCCCGCGTGTCCTTTTATTTGTTCGGCAGCTCGCTTCTTATTTCCCAAAGCTAAGCGATACCCTTCGCGGCGGCGGCGGCGGCGTCGGCGCTGCGCATGCATGCATAATGGCCCTCCAAAGCAATGGAGCTTCAGTCGATATATACGCCAGCCGCGAAGATTCTCGGTGCGAGAGAAAGAGGGAGGGAGGCTCCGTTACGCACCATTTAGTACCTAATTCGTAGTTCGAAAGTTTGGATACAGCACATCCGCGAGCTTTTCCTCCACGCACCGGGGCAAAGTCAAGTAGAACTTCCGTCTAACTGCCTAGACCGCATACTAAACGCTATTGCATACATTGGCTCCGCTCGCAGTGGGAAGGCGCGCTTTCTTCGATGACAAAAGCCTACACCCTTTCGACAGATTTATGTCGGCTTATTATTTTCACTGGATGGCTGAATTATGCACTATTCTCGATATTTAAACGACTGCTATATCTCGTATTCGCGCTCTACTTTCTGATTCATTATTGTAATTGATTAAACTTTTGTCGCGCACTTTGCTTAAATTATTTCAAGTGGCTAAATAAATGAAGTTTATTAGACTGATGCTTAAATATTTATTTCATCATTCAATGAACCACCGCGACGAATTAATATGTCTGTTGGTTTTTTTAAAAGTTCGTCTAGACTGCGGTCACAATTAGCAAAATTTATATCGCTTCGTGATTTAGGTCCAGTCGAAAGCAATTACGGCATCGAGACTGATCCGTGCTAAAAGCATCATTTAAAATTTCAACCGAATTGGCATATAAATGGGTTATAAGTTGATACTTTTGACCGTTCCATCTTTTATACGGACTATTAAATTGAAGTGTTAAAGTCTCGAGACGCCGCGCTTGTATTGGAAGGGATTAAGGCGAAAAAGGTTTATCGAGGGTACAAGTGTAGAATTCAGTTTTCGAATCTCTTGTAACAACATTGACTGCTGCACATATATTGGGCGAGCCGGAGAAATTTCGTTCTCTTTGCTCGTTGTCACGTTTCAACAGGCAAACTCGCGGAAAATCATAGAAACGAAGTTGGTCTTAAGAAAACTCGCAATATTTACCCGGTGGAAATCAGGCACAACGTAAAAATACAAATCACCTTAATCATTATTTACTTTAACTTCCTACCCCATCACATCGGCTGCGAAACTTCCCTGGATCCGCGCTCTCCCCCATTTCTCTCTCTCTCTCTCTTCCGTGCCGCCGTGATAAGAGAGGAAAGAGTGGAGGAAGAGTGGAGGAAAAGGGAGAAAGAGAAAAAAGTTGATTTGAGCTGCAAGCACCCAGAGTCTGGATCTGAGACTGCTCCGGAAGAGGAGGAGAGGGAGAGGAAGAGAGGAAGCGCCGAGAGCCTCCGGGCGAAAGAGTCTGATTAAAGACCGAGATTCTTATCGACTTCACCAGGTAAGTGTTAATTTCATTAGGGACATTCTTGATTTCTAGGCTCTCTCTTCCTCCGTATTTATCGGCATCGGCGCATGTCCCCTCTGATCAAGTGCCTCGACCAATTAAGACCTTTTAAAACCTAGTCTCGATTTAACTTGGATAAGCTGATACCGGGGGATATATAGTATCTGCAGTACTTTTTTCGTAATTAAGCCGCCCGTTGCTGCAGCTAAAATTAAAGGGAATTTCGAGCTCGCAAGTCGAAAGCCGCCCGGTGAATGTATTTTTTTAAAAGGGCTCTTATAATAAATTGAATTTCAGTTAACAGGCGGAGTAAAAGTCGGACATAATTGCTTTTTCGATTCGGCGTGGGCGAGAAAACGCAATTTGCCTGAGCAAATCTGTCAAATGTATCGAAATCCGAGTGCCGCCGGTGCCCGGACAGAGAGAAAAAAGATTCGCCGCCCAAAGAAAGCCCGGGAATGAAAAATACGCCCGAGGGGTCAGAGACAAAATGGCTCATTGACCGCTCATTCGCTTAACCGCATTAGTTGCGGCAAATCCATTTCGCTCAATGGAAAAGAGGAGGACGGAGAATAGTGTGCCGGCCGGCCACAAGTAAACCAGAGTCCTCGTCGGAAGCGAAAGAAAGGGAGAGAGAGTCCCCCCCCTGAGCGGCGGAACATCCTCCAATCTTCCTAACGCAAAAAGTTGCCCGCTCGTCAATATATCCAAGTCCGGCCGGAATGACCGAAAAACTTGAGGCTCTCCAAAGGTTTATCTCCAGAAAATAAACTATTAAAGGCTTTCGTGCCCGGCTTATTTTTCACGACGGCGGCGGCGGCTCCTGGAATTTTCCCATTTTTTTTTTTTTTTTGCCTCCGCTACATCCGGCATGAACGCTACCTTCCGGCGCGTTTTCTCGAAACGCGTTAAATCAAGAACTTGCCAGATAGTCGTTTCGTGCCAAAGCCTCGCTTTCAGCCTGTCCCTCTCCCCCCCGGTTGCGGGCGCGGCGTGAGAGAGAGAGAGGGCGCGCGTGTCTCTTCTTAAATCATGGCTGAACGCTCGATTGCATTGTGCAAGCGCTTACGACTTCCTCTTAATTCATTTCACGGTACACAACGGGGGAGCCTGAATCTGCTAGATGAACAGACCGACGAATTTAAAGGGATTTTTGCGAGCGCAGACAATAATTTCGCCGGAGCGCGCGAGAGGCGAAAGACAAAAGAAAATGCAAATGAGCTGCGCGCCCCGGCGAAAACGCCGCGTTTTCCAGGCGTTTTAGAAAAACTTGCGCAATTTGCATTAATGCCCCGGCGGTTCGGATTTTCCGCGTACATAATAAAAGTCGCAATCGTTCGGCTTGTGCTTTTTATATTTGATTGAATTCGTTCCGCTGCGGCTGACTAAGGTTTTTTTCTTTATATACCTTTATGACGGAAGTACAGCATACAACTAAGCGGGCCGGGCATAAAAAGCGGGAAAGGTCGAGGAGGAGATCCATTTCCTCTCTGCATCGGGCCGGAGAGGTTGATCCCTCGCCTCCCTCCGAGGCATGTATATAAAGCTCGGTAAGCATGGCAGGCGTATGTCCCGCCTATCGATCGCTCGATTCTGTTTCGCATTTACTGTCCTCGCTAGTTATTTATAGGTCGTAGAACATTCCCCGCGTTGTAGCGCGAGGCCCGCTGCGGATTAGGACTTGATGAAGCTCGCTCTCGCGCCCAGGCCGCAAAGTTACTTTATACTCGCAAGCACTAAGGCCGATACCTGCCGGCGGCCGCCCCCCGTAACGGCGCCGTCGCCGGATGATGGCCAATAAAGAGCTCGCCGGGCGAAAGTCATCATCGAAGCGCGAGGAGCGACGAGGCCAATTAGCCGGCGGGCCGTCGATGCCCGCCTTGGCTTTCCGCACGCGCGCCCCATCCGCATTACAGCTGATTAGCGCAGTTTTGCTCCTTTTAACGCCGCCACCGCCGCCACCGCCGCCACCAGCGTAGGCAGAAAGAAAGCCCCGAGGGTCGTTTATGCAAGTCGGCAATTCGTCGCCGCGCTGCCCTTCCGAGGAGCCCTGCATACGCGCACGTAGCTCATATTTTATCGAAATGGGGGTATAATTAGTTGGAATAACGGAAGATAAAGCGGCGCCATTACGAGAGCGGCGTAATAAATGTAAATCAGGCAGCCGCGGAACCGGCAATAATTCCCACCTAAAAACACAGAGCCGCCGAGCCTCTCGCTCGCATTATACCCGCGTATATTCATCCCCCGGCTCTCTATTATATCCGAGGGCCAGCTAGGCGAGCGCCTTTTTCAGCTTCGGACTCTGTTCGATAGTCGACGCCTTCCGCCCGACGGCGACTCATCTTCCCTCTCTCGAGGCTGCTTTGCATGTTTTGAATTATTTCCCACCGGCACGGAAGTCCAAATGATTATCTCCGATCTACCTCCCCGCCTTCTTTTCTTAGCAAAAAACTCGGCTGATCCCCGTTACGGGAGCTCGAATTTTCGACTTTTTAGTTTTCGTACTCTCGCCGCTCGAAATATGGTATAGAAAGTCTGCTTTTACTTGGATTTTCAAAATTCAATATTTATACTACATTTTGTATTAAATTATGGATTTACATTAGTACGAAGTAACTGTGATTTTGCGCTGAAAGCGATATTAACAAGAATTATTGTTATGGATTATATTTTACGTTAATTATTTAATTAATATTTAGTAGCGCGCATTTGAGGACAATAAAACTTTTCTTCGCTCTCATTACCGAAAGCTTCGATATCTGAAATTTCATCAACATGCAATCTAGTCGTGCGTTTTATTTAAGGATTCAATTCTGCGAAAGCATTTTAATCGAGCAGAGTATTCGGCCAAATGCCGCGTTTCAATCCGAACTCACTGAAGTGGTCACGGAGACGGGACCGTTTCACCGGGAATAAGGAAATGGTTCAGACAAACCGATGTATAGTCCGGAAGATAATCATAGTAAATTCCCCTCTGCTTACCTAGTTGATGCGACCCTCGTGGCTTTCCAATCCCAGTCAGTTTTCGCTACAACTGTCAAATGACCGAGAGTCCCCTTTCTGCTACCAGTTATGCGTCTATTTCTTCTTCGTGTTTGTCTCCGGTGCTCTCGGATCCGCCAACTCGCCGCTGATTATTTAAGCCTTGCGCCTTGGAACGGCAATTTCTGTTTTCGAGCGAGCTCAAACCCTCTTCTTTTTTTTTCTTTTTTCCAAACAGAGAACGGAAGGATGCCGGCGAATTTATTATGAAATCAGGACGAGCGCAATAAAAGGGAACGTTTACGTAAGCTGTCTATTCCGCAGCAATAACAATCGACCGCGATAAGAACATCGTACGTGAGCAACTGCCGTGTTCCGCAGGGCGAAGAGAGCTATTAAAAGCTCGAGGCTCTCCTTTAAAAAAAAAAAAGAAAAAAGCGCACACTCACGAGAGCGCAGCCGAGAAAACGCAACGAAACGAAGAGAATAATTCTGGAAAGCGGATTTCCTGGTTATATTGTTTGGCTGGCATCGCGTCTGCAGCTGGAGGGGTTTGCGCGTCGTCGCTTAATACAGCTAACCGAGCTTGGTTGACATTCGTTTCTTTTATAGTTTCGCGCATTACGAGCCCTCGGAGCGGAGAAAGGAGGCCGCGGCGCTGCTGCTCGCACGCGTGCAAGGCCAGGAGCTTTCCCCGTGCCAGGGTTTACATAGGGAGGGCACAATGCAATGGGCGTCGTTATGGCCGAGCGGCACCATAAAGACTGGCGTCTCACTTGCTACACAAAGCACGCTACTTTGCCACCGGCGCGGGACTCGCTCGCGCTCTCTCTCTCTCTCTCGTTCGCCAGCTCGATCTCCGACTCGGAGGCGGCCAAACTCTTTGTCGCGGGGCTTGGCCCAGAAGAAGGGGCTTTGCTGCCAGCTCGTCCCGAGCAGCGCCGCGCTCCCTGCCCTGTCAGCGAACCTATATTCTTATAGCCTCTCTCTCTCTCTCCTCCTTCCTCCCGCAGCCACGCGCGCGCACAAAAGCCTTTTGCTTTACTTGAAACTCCGTTTTCCAACCCCCCCGCACACTCGCTTTCCTCTCCGTTTCAAACGCCTTGCACAACGAGATGCGCATAATGCCGCCTTCCTTTCTTTTTCCTATTAGCCCCGACAATCAGCTACTTGATTTCGCTGCTTCTTTCTCGGGGCAGCCAAGCTCGAGCTCGCCTTGCGAGAGTCTTCGAAACTCTTACTGCACGCTCGCCTGCAGTTTCCCGCGAAATGCTAATCCCCCGCGTAATTTCAATAATCATTCCAGTATTTTTTAAGAGCTTTCCCAGGAAAATAACTGGAGCGGGCTTGCTTTATTAAAGCTTCATCTTATTAGAAGGTGCCGGAAATGTAGCTACCTCGTTAGAAGCTGAAGGGCTCTGCTAATCGGACTGCTGCATCTGCCTTGATTCCGGCTCTCACTCTGAGAATTCAATTATTAATACAAGTTGATGGAAGGCATTTCACCTTTATACTTATCTTATTTAATTAGCTCGTGCAACATTCGCGCGGACGATGACAGAAATTCGAGCGAAAAAGGCATTGAAAATTTGCGAGAGCGTGGCTCTTTGCGCTGCGGGGCGTCGTTCCCCCGCAGAATGGTAAATCTAGCCAGGGTGTCACGCGCCATCGGGGAAGATCCATCATCCGAGTTAAAAGCAGGGAATAAAAATAATAAAGCTCGCGGGAAGCACCTGCAAAAAGGTAAATCATCGCGGCGGCTTGGCGCATCCGACAAAGTAAAGAGAGAGAGAGAGAAAGCAGGGGGGACTTGATGCGATGGAAGTGTGCAGCAGATGAAAAATATCCGCATGATTGAGCGCGGGGCCGCCCGTGGTAGGTATTCTTGAACGTCGCCGCCGCCGCCGCCGCCGCCGCCTCGCACTAGACAGAAGGACGTCTAGCGTCGAGTGGCGGCGGCAGGAAGGGGCTGCCGGCGTCCACGCTCCACACACTGTTATGTTACGCCACGCCGGCGGTGCTCTCTAACGACTGCCGCAGAAAAGCCAGGTGTGGAGAGCTTACGGTCTGCAGAGTCGAACTCTCGCGCGCGCGCGCGCTTGCGGGGCTTTTGTGAGGTACGGCCTGAAAAAAGAGGAGAGTGCAGGCGCCGTATCACAGAGGATGATGCATGTTGTCAAGGGAGAGGAGTGTGTGCGCTGCTGCTGCTGCCGCCGCCAGTGCAGCCGCTCTGCTTCGGAGCCGCACGTCAGAATCGCGTCTTCTCGCATAAACAATGCCGAGAGCTGACAAAACCATGGCCGAGGAAAAAAGCGCGCGCTTTATCCTGCTTTAATGGCGCTCTTTACGCACATCAAAAGCCGCCTCGGCGCTGCTCTTCATTCTTCCTCAAATAGAAAACGTTTGCAGGCGTTAAACAATGCTTTTAATCCTGCTGGACGTGTAATGCAAATGTGGGGCACTTTTTTTTTCTTTTTTTTTTTTTCTTTTTTCGAGGACTGCTTCTTTTTTTATAGAGACGCGTCCCATTACTACTTACGGCGTCGCTTGCGCTAAAACTCTCTAATAACTTTCAAAGTATTAAAAGGCTGGAATTTTAATTTAAAAATTTTGCGCCGCGGGACGAGCCCGAAAAAGAGTGTGCAGCTTTGAAATTTTCCGGAAAGAAAATTTCTTTCAATTTAGGCGCTTTACTCCGCGAAATATACGAGATAGTGAAATGTTAATGCAAGACTGGCACTCGATATAATATACCGCGAAAGAATTTGATCCGAAATTTTTGTCGACGTCACATTTGCGGCGAAGCGGGAGCGAAAAGCGAGGGGGCGGAGCAGAAAGTGGCCAACACTATTTGCGCTGATGATGCCGGTCAGCGTAATCAATCACGGAATCTATTAGCGAGGCTATCTTGCTCCGCCGATTAGAATCACAATTGAGAGAACTATTAGAATCACAATTGCCCAGCCGCCTATATATCCGTCGAGGGAAATGACTGCCTAGAATTCGAAAGTACTTGGCACATTCTTGTCACGCAAATAATATCAGCGAGCCCGTACATACGCAGAGTGCACGCTATCGATTTTAAAATTTACGCTGATTACTTTCACGGGTAGAGGTTGCTTTCTTCCGGCGAGGCAAAGAAACATGGAAACTTTTATCAGATTACGGGGAAGAAAATTATTAAAATTAATATAATTAAATAAGAGCCCCACACGGACGTTTACTCAGATAATAGATGTTTTTGTTTTCGGAATTCTGCAATTAGGTAATTATTATTCTTTGAGAGATTTTATCACATTCGAAGAAATGTATTTTGCTTCAAATTCGGCTAAAACTCGATTAGTTTTTATAAAATTATACAAGTTTATGAATTTTTAAATATTTGCTTTTGACAATAAGAAATTAAAAAATAAATATAGACACTGAATTAAAATGATAAAAGTATGATTTCAATATTTAAACTGTAAAAGAAAGAGACAATTGAATTCTAAAAAAAATATATAGGGAAAAATCTTTTTTACGTACTGTTTTCTTCCTATACACCTACAAAATTTTCATGGAAACCCAACGCATAATAAGGTAACATGTTACAACCCGATAAAGTCATTTAATTTGTAATTTAATAATTTATATAATTTTAGTAATTGCTTTTGCAGAGGTTGACGTATCAAACTGATTGAGTCCAGCACTTTGTATTTATTTATAACTTTTAAATTATTGATTGATGATTTATCAACGTAAAGTGCTTTAATGTAAATTAGGGTAATGAGTACCTTTTTATTTTTTATACCAGCATTGAATAATTTTAATTGCCGAACAAGTCGACACTAATATAGTTACAACACTTTGCCACAAGTTCGTATTAAATCCGTTTGTAGATAGAGTATGCAAGGAATACTTAAGGAAATTGTTCTTTTCCATAAAAGTAGAGATTAATCAATATTTCTCAGAATTCAGTAGAATTGAGATAGCTTTACAAGCGAGAGATTTGTAAAGTTGAACGAGTGATTTTACGGATTAAAATACAAGTATAAAGTGAGCGAAGAAAAAAGGCGGTAGTGGTCTATCGATTTGAATGCTCGCTTTAAGAGGAGAGCGATTTTCAGCATAAAAGCATCTCTCATTAATAGTATGCATTTATTCCGAGGCCACGGAATTAGAGCAAAGATGCAGAGGCCCCGCAAAGTAGAAGAAGAAGTGGGAAGAAGAAGACGTCTAGTGCGCGAAGCTGCGCGGCGGAGCACTTCTACGGCGCGATCGAGGCTATATATCTATATGCGCAGGAAAGTGGCTGCTCGCGCCGTTTGAAAATCGCTGGGCGCGGCGCGTCTGAATTATTCAATCTTCCATCGATAGAAGAGCTTTGCCGCCCGGCGTGACCGCGGCAAAGTCTTGCCTGCTCTCTCTCTCTCTCTCTCTCTCTCTCTCTCTCTCTCTCTTCTCGTGAAAGATGAACCGAACACGAGATTCGCCTGCTCGTCCATCTTCACTTGCTCACGCGTTCTTCCTCCCTACCGCTTTTCTTGCCCATAACTAGAAGAAGTGGATTGCTAAAAAGTACGGGTATCAGCAAAAAGTTCATGCTGCTGCGTACATTTATACGGGACTTGCAAGATCGTAATTTTGCGTACGAATTTTCTTCCGCTTCGTCTTCCTCCTCCTCCTCTTCCTCTTCCGCTTTTAATATTTCTGGACAAGGTGTACTTTGACTTATAGCCTATCTATTCCAGTAATTCACCCAGCCGAAACTTTAGCCAATATTTTATGTATCTATGGATTCGCCTGGTTTATTTCAACTGGCTTTACTGTTCGATCCTCGAAAATTACGCTATAACTACATGTATTATACCGTTGCTGTTAAAAACTTACTAATATCAAAGGATCATGCGTCATTTGGATGTGATGAGTTTATTTACAGAAGGTGTGTGCGTATACATCAAACAGTCAAACATATCTGATGTGTATCTGGGCATAAAAAATGAGGCTCATATATCAGGGGAAAGCCATTAATCATCGGACAGTGTCGTCGAGCGGGAAAACAAAATCCTTCAAGTGAAACCAACATATCACTAGGAAAATCGTCTCCCCTCCGGTGTTTGCTAACTTAACCGAAAATCTCGAAATAGCAAATTTCACGCGGTGTTAGCTCGTCGAAGAAGTCTCGAGAGCTCGTCGCCGGTAAATTATTCCAGTCGACATTGGGCTCCCTGTACCGACAAACAAGAACATCTCTGCAGAAAAATATATTTAACCCAACCAAACCGGAGGAGTCGATGAAGCGATAAAAACGGGAGGTGTTCATCAAAGCAAGGTAGAGAGATGAATCTGCAGCACGATCGTTTGACGATCTAGTTTGCTCCCCCCCTCGGGGCGCGTTGACGACGGCATAAAAACAAGCCCCGAGTACTGGCACTGCCGGAGATTTTCGAGGCAGTTGCCAATAGCATTATGAAAGAGATGAGCGTCTAGAGAAGTTGAGTCAATTTATGTGATGCGTCCCGGTCGTCGTGCGCCATAGAGCGATAAAGGGGAGGTCAGGAGAGAGGTGGCGGGGAGGGGTGAGAAAGTAGGAAAGAGCCACGTAACGCATTAGAGGACCCTTCGTTCAGAGCGTCATCGAGGCGTCCACCCTCACATCCTCGGCGCCCAGCCGTTTCCCAGGCCTCGGCCAGGCGCTCTTTCTTCCCGAGCTCGTTCCATCCGGCACGACGATCCACTTTGTCATCGTAATACGGCCCGGAAAAAAGGAGCGCGGCTGCGGCGGCGGCAGTGGCAGGATCCCGTGAAATCTCGGGCATAGATAGAGTGGGATCTTTGCATCAGCGAGGTGGAAAAGCGCGACGGGGCGCAGGGCGCGGAGGCGAAGCGGAGGACTGCCTGCTAATATTCCCGCGGGGATCACTTAAAAATCGTGATTTGCAAGTTCCCGCCCCGGAGATTCCTAATCTTCAAACTTGATTGTCACTGTGCGCCGCCCGAGGACCGTTATAAGCCCTATCGATTATCGCGCTGCGACGCGCAAATTGTTTGCCGCCCTTTCGACGCTCGTTTCATTTCATTTTCCTGCTCGTTTTCCGCCATCTTTATAAATCTTTCTGCGCGGAAGGCTCTTACGCAAGATTATGAACACTGGATTTCGTGCCGCGCTGTTCTATCCGATTTTAATGTTGGGTAAGTATATCTAATACAGCCGATTTGAGCTTAGAGAACTCGTCGGAGCTTCTATGCAAATCTCCTTTGAGAGCGTACAAGTGTACGGTTCATCGACGTTGTTGAACTGCACGTTATGCCCCTCTGCGTACTAAGTACATCGTTTAAAATTGAGATTTTACATTTTTACTGCATCTATAACAAGTAGCAAAATTATTTTCATGCAGAAATTTACTTGAAATTGTTGTGCACTTTAAGCAGCTGGTATCTGAATTATAAATTGTAGTTGAAAAATTAAAAAAAATTGGATTATGAGATAATTGGTAATCATATATAAAAACAAAGTAAGCAATGTATAGACTCGTAGGCTAAAGACGTAATTGATGTCTGACTATACTTGTGCTGTTTCACTAAAGATCGCTAGAGATTTAAAGACACAAACGTCGATCGATGAAAAGTTTCAGATTAAAAAATGTATAAAAGTTACTTTTTATTTCTTTCTCGTATTGATTTTACGAGGCAAAGAATACTTGAGAAGTCAAATCGCTCTACATCAGACGAAGCAAAGACGAAAGGTGAATATATTTGCCTTTGGAAATGAGGGCGCGCAGGCGAGTAATTGGCCATTCGGCATGTTTATCAAAAGTTCTGATTTGATCGTTTGGGAATAAATACGCGGAAGCGATAAGGGAGAAAAAAAAAAGTTGGAAAGAACAATTCCAGGTTCGATGCGTGTCAGTCGGTCTGTTCACGCAAAGGCAGGCAGGCGAGTCGAAAAGAGCGAGAAATAAGAAGGAAAAGCCTGTACATAGGTACGTGCCGGGAGAAAAGAGGAAAAAGCGAGCGGGCGCGAGGAAGAAAAAGAGGGAGTAAATAAGGGGTATCCGACTCGGCGCACGGCCGGCTTATCAGATGCCGGTCATGTAAACCGATTTCGCAGATAAAACACGGCGTCCACCAGGCCGGCGACTTTAGACTCCAGACAGCCGCTCTCTCTCTGTCCCCGCAAACATCGGCTCTGATAGAGCGGCCGGCGCACACGCTCGCACAAATATTTGCCGAGTTTCGCGTGTGCAGCGAAAAAGACAGCCGGCTCCGGGCGGCGGCCGGCCACCGCTGTGTTTGACGCGGACCCACACACAGAGAGAGAGAGCCAGAGCGCAGCCGAAGCCTCGTCGTCGTCGTCGACGTCGCTCGCCGGTAACACGAAATGAATGATGATTCATGCGGCACGCGAGCGATTCCGCCTCGGCCCCACGCGAGAGAGAGAAAGAAAGCCGGCGGGAGGAGCCTCGGAGGCCTAAGTGGGGAATAATATGCCGTCATTTGGCCTGTACGTGCAACAGGGAATCGCGCGGGGGGCCCAATCGATACACGCCGGCCGTAGACCGAGTTCGCGGCGTGTTACGCATCGCGTGATACACGATCCAAGTCGGCTGCAGACACGCATCGCTCGCCCGGCCAAGGAAGCGAGCAGAATGCTCGCTCCTATTATTTTATTTATACTTACGCGGGGACGTCACGCCAGGAAAAACACACATACGCACGGCGGCAGCGACACGAACGCGCAATTACTACGTTTGATTATCGTGACGCGTCCCCCTCCACCGCCGCGTGGCAGATAAGCTGCTAATTGCCGCTTTTATACCTTTCAAATTTTACATCCCCAGGCCCATTTTTCTTCGTTAATTCGGACCGCTTTATGGCAAGCGGGGATTCGGTGAATAACGCCGGCCGATTGTAATTTATCCGGCGCTCTGTGCCTCCCGCGCGATGCTCCATTTCCTGTAAATCTAATTTTCCGGCGCTCATTGAAAAATTTATAAATTAGCTTAATGAATGTATCTGCGAGCGGCGGGGGAAATAGTGTGTCGGCGCGCGGCTTAATTTAAAAAATTAAACCGCCCTCTCGGATATCCGTAACGAGGCCGAAAAAACAAGCGGACGAGTTACGGCCCCGCGCGCGCGTGCACGGGCGTAATTTCAATTTTTGTAATGAATTTCGCAGCCGAGCCGCGGCGTTCGCCCCCGTGTTTTTAAGCCTGAAGAGAAGCAAAAAACACGAGGAAGAGGGCGGCGGCGGCGGAAAAGGGCCCCCGTCGGTCAGTCGATGATTCGCGCGCCGCCCGGCTGAAAAAGCTGAATTATTTAATTCGCAGCTACGGAATATGCTCGCGCCGCGCGTGAACGAGCAGTTAAATATATAATGTCGTGGCAAATTAAACAAGCTCTCTCGGATGTATGGCTCCTCGCGCGCCTGCTGCGAAATTAAACAGCCGGCCGGGTTCACGCACGCCGGTCCAGCCGGGGAAAATTGCTGCGATTTATCGGCCGGCGCTGCGCTCTGGCACTTCCATCGCGCCGTCAAATGGAGAAAAGTGATGCACCGCCCGACGCGCACACAGACACGCGCGCCGCGCTCCCGAAAGGCTTCTTTACGAATAGATGATGCACTCCGCCCGATTACACAGAACTAACGCGCAAAGCCGCCGCGCCTCGGCTCTTCTAGCCTCGACCGAGGCTGGAAATTTCATGGCAGCTTGACAGTTGCACCCGCCGACGGTCTGCTTTAACCGGCGAGCCTGAATCTTTTAAGCTCGCGTTTAAGCAACGACAACAAGCGACGACTGCATTATGGATATCTGTCTTCGGTGCGCTTTTTCACCCTCCCCGCTTTGAGAGCTAAATTTGGCCGAAGCGATATTTAGTAAATATAAGCGCGCTGATAATATTAAGCAGGTTCTCCCGTTTCATTAGGTTCCTTTTAAATAATCGAATCGCATCCGGGGAGATTAACGGTTCATAGAAATATTAATGCTCGTGCTATAAATTCCTTGGTAATTTAATTTATTTAATTAATTAAAATCCTTTGGCGGAAGAATTCATTAATGAATTGATACATCATTATAATGATTATGTCAGTGATTATAATTTTCCTACTATTATCGATGCAGTCTCTTGCGGGCATTTACGACGTTTAAATAAATCAAATATTATTTGGAAAATGTGTCCTACCCGTCTATATTTATGGAAAATGTTGCTGAAATCAATTTGCGTTTCATTTTACGTCAGTCCATAATACGCGATTAAATTATTAGGGTTTTATATAAAAGTGCATTAAAAATATAAACGCAATTAGGAATCGAAAAAGAGCGGCGGCGGGGCTAAAATTGAAACGAAACTGCATTAAAGGGAAAACGTCGGACGCGTATTAGGAAATAATTGAAAATCTTTTAAATCAGAGCGGACTTTAAGTGGTAATGCGAAAAGAGGCGACGTCGCTCGCGGCTCTCGGCCGCGGTGATTGAAAAGTTGCTTTGTGCCGCGCGTCGTCGCCGCGGCACAGATTCTCTGCCCCGACACAATAGAGACTTTTATCCGCTTAGGCTTACACGCTCTTCTACTCGAGCCTATTAATTAGAATGGGCAAGTGCAACGGTTACGGAGACAGTAGACTCGTCCCGACAATAAAACTTCATAATGGACTGATGGATTTTCAGTGTTGCGGCGATCTCGCTCTCCTCTCCCCGCCGGCATAAAGATTCAGCAGAGCGACTGAACGACGCTTAATGCGGATTTCGAGGGTAAATTGCTACTCGCAATTACCGAAGCAGCCGCTAATCTGGCAGCGCCCAGGACGGCTGACCCCTCGAGTTAGCGCGGTGTAGCGGCACCCTCCCGAGCAGGAGACAGCAACCCATCCGCGACGCGTGCGGCGTCACGTGCAGCGGCTGCGCGTGTCGGAGCGTGGCTGCTAAAAAGCGGCTTTGTCGAGATCCGCTGGCCCGGGCGCCAAAGCCGAGAAAAAGAGGGCTTCCATCGTTAAGTAGTCCCTTTGTATTCGGGAGGAGTCGATCAGGGAAAATATATTCGAGGAGGCGTGAGCGGAGCGAGCCGAGCTCTCGAGGTTACCTGTTAAACTTTGTTTCGCCCTAGAAGGGGGCGTCTGTCGATACAGCTGCCAATATCAAAGGGATCTCCGCGAGGAGGCGCCTGCAGCTCGCAGGCCAAACCAGAGCGGGAGGGAGATTGACGTCGGATAAAGAAACGACAACGAGAGGAGGACGACTAGGCTGCCGGAAATTAGGGCTTAAAGCCCTTAGGCACCGGAGCCAACGGGAGCAGCCGCGAGTACATCGAGCAATAAATCGACTTTACCAGAGACGACAATGTTTTTCCTGTCTCCAAAGCCCTCCTGACGGATACCTCATATCTGCAAATCGACTTACCCCAACTTTCGACTAAGTGGCATCATTTCTTTCCCCTACTCTAATGAAAAACTTTGCCTTTTTTACCGGTAACTTTCTTCATTATTCAACCTGAAAAGAGCTCCGCGTTCAAAGATATTTGCGCGGCTATTATTATTACCGATGCTTTGTTGGATCGCCTAATTCTGGGTCGGCTCTTTTTCCAGAGGATCGTGAACATTAATTCAATTAGCGAATGAGGGCACGTGTCAAACTTTTTGAATCTACCTATAAAGAATTTATTCGGCAAAGTTTAACAGACTTTTTATAGTCCGCTGGATTGGATAATTATTTAAAGCAGAATATATCGCATGGAAACAACTGCATTTATAATTTTAAAGTAGCTTCGTTTTCGATTGAAAATTACTCTTAATAGAAATAAAAGTATCGAAAATTGCCAGGAAAGTATAAAATAGGTATTTTTAATTTCTAGTTACCTAACTTTGATGTAACGATTTTTCGAATCATTTTTTCATCATTTTAATAGATTGAACGTAACCTCGAAATATTCGAATCAAGTTATAATCCGTTCTCAATTATGCAATACAATATACAATAGATTTTAAATGTTCTAGATAGCTTTCCGAAATAGTAATAAAACGAAGCATTTATTCATAATACTGCTTTGGTAAAATTTTAAAGAAAACGTAAATTTCTTGCCTCTCTTCTATCTCAACCAGAATAACAAGCAAGTTTCTGGGTATTTTTGAGGTAAGAAAAGTACCTATCGTAACAACCGTGTAAATAGCAAACTAGTCAAACTAGTTTAAAAGTCCGCCGACCCCGAAAAAAATCTTTACATTAAAGTTAGTTAACTAGGAAGTAAAAATACCTATTTTATTATTATTATTAAAAATATATAATTACTTTATTTGATTACTCGCTTATTTTGCAGTAAAGTAAAAGCAAAAAAGAGTGATAAAGTATTAAAAAAAGTCCGAGAATGAATTCTGCGTTTACCGAGAGGTTGTTTGTAGGATTTTTATTATTGTACTCGAGCTGATTCGAGAAAACGCAAGCTGCAACTAACTTGGCCTGCTGCAAAGAGAAATAATTTGTTCGTTAGTCGGTCTTTGAAGTTTTTAGCCGAGTAAGCGGTGGATGGGTCCTGTCTTATTCACAACAAGGAAGAAAGAAGGTAAGCATCCCGCGATGCGCAATAACGAGAGAGACGATATCAGTGTATTTCCGGACTCTGCAAAGCCCCAGAGAAGTAGGTAATAAACGATGCACTGTGCAGAGCTTAAACGGAGCTTTATGAGATCCCGACCATGATTAATAATTCCCTCGCTCCCTTTGCCCCTTCCGAGTCTCTTCTTCCTCCACGCTCCTCTCTCTCTCTCTTTCTCTCTCACTCTCGCCTATTCTAACAGCTTCTCCGACCAGACGTCAACTCTCACGACTGCTTTCCAGTTAGGCGCATCTCTAGTCCTTCCCTCAAGCCTAAGATTTCCCGGCCTGGTTTATGCACTAGTTTCTCCCGGACGAGCCGAGCGATTCCGCCGCCTGTGACATGTATACATATACATTCATGAGCAGCTATTACGAAAATTGTGCTAAATTAAGGCTTTGCTCTCGGGCTCTTTCCTTTTCCGCCTGCCCTGCCTACGCGCCTCGCGCGGCGGCGGCGGCGGCGGCGCCGAGGCCCGAGACAGGCGAAATTAATTTTCCTGCATCCGCGAAGCCGCAAAATGAGCCTTGCTAAATTTGAATCATCGAGTTATGCAAACACTCGCTCCTCGCGGCGGAACCATTGTTATTAAGGGTTCCTATTAAATTTCCCCGGTTAACTTGGAACTCAACATTATTGCGCAATCTCCGGGCTAAAAATTTTCCAAGAACCTCGAGATTCGAGGAAATTAGCTAATGCAGTGGCACTTGCCAGTTGGCGCGTCCCTTTTTTTTCCTGCAGTGAGTCGATTTTTCGCGGGGGGTTAAGCTCGAAGTTTTAATTAGGCTGATGTAGTTTTGGAGAGAAAGGGGCAGGGGGGGGGGCGCTCCAAGTCGATCTGCATCTGCATCTGATCATTAAAAAGGCGAGCCGCCTCTCGCGGCGGTGGCGGCTTGGCTGTGTGTGCGCGTGGCGGCGCGTCGGGTCGCGGGGCGATGGTTAAAGTTGGCGGCGAGCCTGGGGGCGAGTGTCTGGCAATGGCAGCCGGCAGCGGACCTTTCTGATGGATAGGCTGCCGGCGCGCGGCAGGCAGCCTCTCCCCCCTGCTCGTCTCGCGTCGGAGCATCCGTCCATCCTCTCTCTCTCTCTCTCTCTCTCGAGCACCGAGCGACGCCGAGCGACGAGGACGGGCAAAGCCTCTCGGATCAAAAATCGAACGCGATCGCCGACTCCGCTGGATCGTAATTCACGCCTGCAGCCTGATTATTCCGGGACTGACTGGACGCTTCGCGCGGAATTAACTGCCTTTTCAGCGAGGATCAAGCCAAGTATTAGGTATGAAGGGGGCTTTAGGCGTACTAACGCTGTCAGCTACTTGTTAGGCCTAGCAGGCGGATTTTGCCCCGCTTAGGCTGCTCGAAATCGTTTTTTTAAAGATAAAAACTCTTCTCTGCTCGAGCTTTCAAGGATTTGCCAGGGAGCGAGAAGGGGCAAGGGAAGGGGGGAAAGATTTCCCAAGATTCGTACGTCTGCCAAATGGAGGTTCGTAATTTCAGAAAGTCCGCCGGGCAGACAATAAGGATTACCCGGAGAGACATCGCTCTCCTTTGTCCCCGGGTGTCATGAAATCGGCGGACGTCGAGGTTATAGCTTAAGATGCATGGACTTGGGGGAGAAATTCGTCGCGCCGCCGGCGGGCAAATGGACTGAAAGAATTTGTCACTTTACTCTCGCGATTAGTATAGTGATTCTAGGATAAAGCTAGGGAAATGAACTTGTCGGTGAAGAGCGCAGAAAAAACGAGCGGAAAGATAAGGTCGCGGGGAAAGAGAATGGGAGGTGAATGAACAGAGAGTGAGAGAGTGAAAGAGGGGGACGTTGATGAAAAGGACAGCGCCGCTCGCGAGCACCGACACAACGCTAGAAAAGTGCGAAATGCAAAGTAAACTACAGAGGCCGCGCGAGCGAATCGTGTCTGCAGTGCGACGAGCCGCCCGCACGAGGACTTTGAATTATCCGCAGGCAAATTGGATCGTGAAATCTTTGCTACGGGCGGCGTATCAGGGCTCGGATCAACTTTTAATTAAAACCGGGATTATGGACTTTTAAGATATTTATATAGTATTTCGCAGCGGGAAAGAGATCTTCTTTCCTTTCCACCTGTGCGTTTTGCTAAAGATTTGCTCTCGCCCCGCTCAAGCGTATGTTTACTGACTCGGACGCCTATACTTATCCCCGTCTTTTGTACCATCAAACGTTTCTCATTTTCAGATTTCATTACTTACCCTCCGTCTAGACTTTTAGACTATAGACTAGACGTTCTACATAAGTATTCTGCATGCTAATGAATTCGCTCGTTCATTGCTCCACATTTACAAAGCAAAATTGGATTTCTATCATCCGCGATATATATGCTTCTTTTGACGAACCTCCGAGTACAGAAATTAGTGAATTAAACTTTGATTGCCCATCGCGCCTTCGGAAAGGAACGAATATTTCCTTTTCGATTTCCTGATTTTGATCAAAGGTTATTTAATTTCTTACTTATCTTGTTAGCAAAGTAAAGGCAAGTTTTCCGACTGGTTATTTAATTATTGAAAACCACCGATTATAATTATAAATGCTGCTCCTTTTGAATTGGATACCCTTTTTATTTTAAGTTTTACGTCTCAGCAAATTGCAAAGTTTCTAAAAAGTCTGCTCCCGATAGAGACTTTCATACATGAAGTATTTGAAAATGCAGAACGAGTGGGAAGGGCGATAGTTTGGCAACAGGTCCGTATATTCCGGTGAGTGCTGCCGACAGTAGTTATGCGCCGCAAGTGCACCGTTCCTAGACGTAGGTTCACGCCTGAATTCTTAAGGGGACACAATTTCCAATCTGGTTCCAGTAAGTTACTTTACAACCACGGCTCGGATTGAAAAAACGAGAGAGGCGAGATTTCAGGGAGGTTTCGCAAATTGAAAAACATGATTGGCAGAAAATTGTTTTCTAGATAATATGGCGGCTCGCTGAGCTTGGTAAAAATTAAATCTAATAAGAGATTTGTATTTTCTTTGTTTATAATTATGCTTTTGTATCTTGAAAATTGGTCAACGCGTATAATTGCTTATATAGTAGTATTAACAAAATGCACCTTTTGAAATAGAGAAACTTTAGTCGTGCATATAAAGAATTCGCCATTATAGTCATCTGAAATTGTGGCTGCAATTGACGTGTATATGCTTATTGAAAAGGATAAAGCGTTAATGCAAAAGTTAAATAGAATTTTATGAATAAATATTGAGGATCGTTAATATAGCTAAAAGTCATTTGTTGATAAAGGAATGATTTATGAATTGTTGCAGCTTCGAAAGGTAATGAACATTTCTGTTTGAAAATGCAGAAACAAGGCCGATAACTTTGATATCGAAATAATTCCTCTTGTGCTGGGGTGCTCCACATCGAATGACGTTATGATAAGAGAGATAAATATTCAGAATCTCCCGTCGGTCTGACGAATGGAAAACACATGTAGATAGGCTGTGGGGCCAAAAGCTGGGGGCTGCGTGTCAGAGAGAGAGAGAGAGGGTCAATGAGAGAAAGAACCACTGATAGAAGGTGGAGCGGCAGTCGTTGCCACCCTCGTTCTCCATGCGTGTGTATTGGCGGTCCCCCATTGTATGCCCAGCACATATCACTTAAGGGTCAGGCACCCTCAAAATAGATCCGTTTCGCGAAATAACAGGCGCTGCCACGGACACCCGCCAACAAGCTTGCATACCAATGTGACGATTCGTTTAGGCTGCCGCACCCGCCGAGCTCTCTCGGCCCTCTGCTTTTTCCACGCACTTCTTGCAGGAGCAGCAGCAGCAGCAGCTCGCCCTCTCAGCTCTGATCCGATCACGAAAGGGCGAGGCAGCAAAGCGCAAACCTTTTTCTGCCCGACGTTATGCACGTGTAACTAGCAGTATACCCGGAACGGCCGCCGCCGCCGCCGCCGCCGCCGCTCGGACAACGAAAACGCACACGCCAACTTCACCTTCGGTCTCGCTCTCGGAAAAGGGTGCGAGAGAAAGCGGAGAGGCAAGGGCAAAAAGAGAAAGGCGAGTAGGGCCGGGAGAGACCGTGCTTTGGGTGCCAGCCGAGTTCTTTTCCATTAACTTTAACGCAAGGATCAGATAAAACTTACCAGCTTTTTCTCTCCCTCGCGCGCTTTTACCCTCTTCGAATGCAATATATTTAAGACAAGTGGAAGAAAAACGATATTCCGTAAACATTCTGCGATCCTTTCTCGATGCCTCTTCCGGTGGGAATATTTTAATAAATCGCCTACCTCAAATCTAAATAAACAAACGAAGCGGATGTGCGCGAGAACATTTCAAGTAGTACTGAGGCGAAACGGTCAGCCGGCGCCACTTGCGGGAAGATGCGAAGTACTAAATTTTGAGGGGAAAAATAAAAAATACATCGAAATCCGGGCTGAGCTTGAAAAAGAAAGATTAGGAAAGTTAAAACTGATTTAGATGAAAGTTTAAATGAGATATTTTATATATGAGAAGGATAAGTAAAGGAAATATAACGCTCAAAATTAAAAGTCAGTCAGGAAAGAGGAGGAGCAGGAGTGGAAAGACGCACAACGTAGGACATATACAGTAAGTAGATATATGAGTGCGCGGGCCAGACGGCTTGGCGTGGAGCGTTAATCCAGCGAGAAGTCCCGGCAGCACGAGGCGACGGTCGGCAGGTATGGCGAGAGATGGGAAAGAGGGAGGGAGAGAGAGAAAGGGAGGCGGATAAAAAAGAGCGTCGCGCGAGCTCGTGACAAATAAGCACTGATTTAATTCCCGCTCTCGGGCAGCTCTTTTCTCTGCCGACCCAGGGCTCAGAGGCGATCCTGCAGATTAGCCTTAATGTCGCAGTGGCTTCATGTCGGAGATAGTTATTAATTAATCCCGGTTCTCCTAGGAGCGCTTCAGTCTGCCTGCCTTTGCATCCCTTTCCCTCGTTCTCTCTTTTCCAGCCTCCCTCGCTGAGCGCTTGCTCGCTTTCTCTCTCTCTCTCGTGTGGTTTGATGACCGCGAAATAAAGCCTCGGCATAAAGAGCTTTACTTCATGCGGCTGCGAAACAATTATCGTTCTACTGTTCGCCGCCACCGCCACCCTCGAAGAAAAGGAGACCGAGCAAGAGCGAGCAGCTACTCTGCTCACAGCTGAAGCCGAACACAGAAAGCCTCCGGGCTCAGCCTAAGAGAAAGTGTGCAAGGACTACTTATATATCTACTTTGTGATTATGCAGAAAGACTGGCTTCGTCTGACATCAAAGTAAGTGAACCGGAGAGAGGAAAATAGGCTTGGGGAGAGAGCAGTTTAAGCGCCGAACTATATACTCACCCCTTTCCCTACTTTAGTTTAAATAAACAATTTTACTTTCGAGAAAAAATTAATTAGCCAATTTATACGAAATAATGCCTAATCAATAAGTCCTTCAAACGCTACTACTATTTAAGCAATTCTAAGTATTATCTGTATTTAATGCTTGGTTTTTGGTAAAAACAATTATCGCGAGAAATCGATTAGTATTCTTCTAAAGGAATCTGGTAGCGCCACCAAGTGGTATGTTTTAGAAGCACAGTCTATGATACTTTACGGGTAATGCAGAAATTTTATCGACCGATAGCGCTGTAGGTAAAATTTTAAGACACGAGTATCTGCATTATCGACAATCGACTAAGTAACAATACAAATGCTATGTCAACTTCAAAAAATATTCTAAAATAGTTAAAAATTACTAATAAACTATAAGAAACATTAACTATTACTTATTAAGTAAAGGATATGCATTTTTATTCTAAAAGTTTCTTTAGATTTGTTATTAATTATTAAATGGAAAAGATTTTTTTGAATAAAAAAGATCTTAAAAATAGTGCTTTAAAACATATAAACTGAAAAAAGCATAACAATTTTTTTTCAATTTTAAGGGCCAAGTGAAAGGCACAAATAAATATTATACAATTATGCTGCTGCAACGTTCCGTAAATATTTTGTTGACTCTTCAGGTTTTATTAGAAAAAAGTATAATAACTAATATTATGAAATATTACAAATCGTTAATGTACGCAACAACTACAAAATATGAAAATACTTATTAAATAAAAAAAAGTTCACTGTGGTGAACATATCTTTTTTGTAAGAATCGAATCTAAAATGCAAATAGAGTGAAATTTCAAGTCAATCAATTGTATATATAATATAAATAGATAAGTTTGCAATTAGCTTCTCTCCACGAGATTATATTTCTATTTACTTCCTATAGTAACTGAACGGATGTATTAGTCGTGGACGGTCAAGGAGTTAACTACATACGTTTGAAAAGAGGTTTTTAAATCGCACAAGAGCCGGTGTGTCTATAATTAAATTATTCCATAAGTTAATATATAGTATTTCAGAAATTAATCGTTTTTTATACATTCGTTTTTTATCTAAAATTTTAACATTGTCAAAATAAAAATGATGTGCATATTGTATATAATGTGATGAAAAGATTGAATCCTATATTTTCAATAGTTTTAGCTGGGTCTTTTAGTAATTTAATTTATTTTAAATGATGACTTCATAAAAATTGTAAAGGAATGATACACTTTTGGAAGAATTTAGAACATTCTTTTAACCCTTTGAAGCACACGTTTATCTATTTGCTAATTTTGCTTGCTTACTCGGAGATTTTTGGGGTTGCTGAGTACGAATATGTAATCAGAATTTCGATTTCTCTAAATTTAAGATGGCTGATTCAAAATAACTCGCCAAAGTTCTTAGCTACACTGTTAAAAGTATGAC
This sequence comes from Ormyrus labotus, assembly GCA_035582975.1. Lineage (NCBI taxonomy): Eukaryota > Metazoa > Arthropoda > Insecta > Hymenoptera > Ormyridae > Ormyrus > Ormyrus labotus. The sequence continues at coordinate 19,874,985 of JAWWEO010000009.1, read as the reverse complement.
AGTCTTTTTTTAAAACCTATCATTAAATTTAATTTAATTTGTAATTTTTCATTTCAATTTAAATGTATATTAAATTTAATAAGAATTCTGAAATTTAATAAACATTTACATAAATTTAATGAAAATTTTGAAATTTGATAACAAATTCGTAAATTTAATGTACGGTTTCGAAGAAAACGTAGATTTTTGAAAAGGAATTTCAAAAATCTACGATCTTTAAAAAAAATTCAATAGGTTGTTTTTTGTGTAAAAAAAATGACGTCGGCAGGACTGCCTTGAACAATAAAACGTTAAGAAAAAAAGCCGAATCTAATTAATTTTTCTTTGAAAAAATAATTGCTCATTTTGCCCCGAAAATTTGTAGGAACATGTATTTTGAGCCTACAAATTAATATCCGTCGACAAAAAAAGGCGAATAGGAAATTTTTTTTGTCGAAATTCGACACTTGCTGAAGGGCAGCTTCCTGTTCTTCTATTTTTCTAAAATTGTATAAGATTGTCGGCAGGACTGCGTAGAACAATAAAACGTTAAGAAAAAAGCCGAATTTAATTAATTTTCCTTTGAAAAAATAATTGCTCATTTTGCCCCTTTAAACGCCCTGAAGGACAAGATCCGGTACTTCGATTTTGCTAAAACTGCACAAGATTGTCGTCAGGGCTCCCAAAAACAATAAAACTATGAGAAAAGAAGGCTAATTAGTTTCCTAAAAGAAAAAAAAATGCTCATTTTACCCCTTTAAACGCCCTTAAGGACAAGTTCCGGTACTTCGATTTTGACGAAAATTTGTAGAAATATGTATTTTGAGCCTACAAATTGACATCCGTCGAGAAAAAAAGGCGAATATGAAATTTTTTTTTCGTCGAAAATCGACGTCGGAAACTTCACTTACATAATACTGTAGTATATTAAATGATTAGATTATCACTATTTTTAGCTTTTATATTGGCTTCAAATTACATTTGTTAAGTCGCAAGTTAATATATTTATTGATAAAAATTTAGAGATCATTTTCATGTAACATTTGTTTTACAAATTTTGGTTTACAAGCTTTACAAATGTAGGATTAATGAACGTGAAAAAGATTATAACAAGGATTCAAGTCTTATTACATTGCATTAAATGTACCCTCAATTTTGATTTTAAGAATCTTAAAATTTTAGATAAAGAAGGAATGTATAAAACGATCATTTCTGGAATACTATCTCTGGAAAATACTTTATCTGGTTTTTAACTATTAAAATGTCAAATTAACCGGTCTGGTTAAGTAACTCAATTTATAGTAAAAAATTTAGCTAAAAACGACAGATTTTTAACAATGTACTAGATAATAATTTGTTAAGCTACGGGTACATTTTGCACATATGCCAATAGTCCCTTATATAAAAATTCCACGCGATATTATCGATCTCTAGTCGAGAATATCGATATCGATCGTGTTTATCGAGTGCGTCAAGCTAATTTTTGATTTTCTTTAATCATCAAAAAGAAAACAAGAAATGAACAACGAATACAAAGTATTGGCGCGCGATACGCGTCTATTATTTGTAATTTAATATCTTTATCTTAAATATCTTTTATTTTCTATTGTATTTGTAACTCTTGAAAAATTAGAATACTTTTCTCGACTTGTCGCTCATAATCTTAAAGTTTTAGCTGGGCTAATCGAACAGATGAAAAAGCTCTCTCTTCTCTATCTGTCATAGTTAACAAATTTTTAACCGTAACGCAGCTTGAGATTACAATTTATTTTTAGTTAAGAATATTAGCTAAAAATCTTAACTAGCACAATCTGCTTATTTCCTATCAGGAATGTATTAACTATATATATCAACCATGTGGAACAATTTAATATTACAGATAAATTGATTCTTAGTTTAATTTAAAAACCTCTTCACAAATATATTTAGTGTTACGTATTTACTTAATCGGCCCTGCGCATGAACACCGCAGCACTAGTACCATACAACACTCGTAAAGTTAATTGTAAATAGTTTTTACCTGGTTTGTATATATAATCCCTTGAGTTTCAAAACTATTTTTGCATACGCTTTAGGTCCAACTTATTCTTACCAAAAAGATAAATTAAAAAAAAAAAATACTTCTAATGATTTTTTTTTAATAGAACCTGAAGATGTCAAAAAAATGTCAACGATTGTGAGTGAAAGATAGTTATTCGACTTAAAAAAGCAGCAGTAAGTTCGCTTACACAAAGAAAATCGTAAAAAGTTTTGTCACAGATGTTCGCATTTCTATAAGCATCATATGTCTCTAAAGTTCCAATGACCTTTCAGTACGTTTATCTTGTTTCGAGTGAGGGTTGAATCGGGGGGATTGAAATCAGGACAATGAATGCTTTGCTAGACCAAGTGCAAACAAGGACCAATGCGTCGGTTCAGCGAAGAGGACAGAAGAGGGAAATTGGCAGGCCTGTTTCGTAGGCGAAATCCTCGCCAGTTAAGCGCGTTACAGCTGATACAACTAGTAGGTAGTCAGCCGTACCTTATCCCTTCTAGCGACGCGGTGGAGGAACAACGTTAATCAGGCCGGGCAAACACCTGACGCTGATTGTCCTGCTCCTGCTCCCGTCTGCCCCTGTGCCTACCACCCACAGCTCGTTGTGTGTACTGGAAGTACGTGAAAAACGCCTTCATAATGTTACGAAATTTCAGCTTAAGGACAACGTCTTCAATACAACTTTGACTGATTATTTTATATTGAATTGGTGTATAGGGTAAGGGATTTTTCACGTGAAAGATATCTCATTTAATCTACTGAAAAACGTCAACAGTTTTTCACTAATCCTTTTCAGTGAAATTCTTTTAAAATTGTATTCTCTCTGACGTTTTACGTCGATAACACAAGCACAAAAAAGTGGTCTATTCCATAGAATAAACTACTATATATTGATCCATTACGTCAGAATTTTGAGACCTTGATTTAAAAATTTTAAGATGTGCTTATTTTAAAGATCAAAAAATACTTTTTAGTGGTTTGTTCTATGACATTGCATAGTACCCGTGAGTATGTGTATAACGTTTTATATTTTAAACTATTATATCCCAATGAAAAAATTGAGTCGATCGTCCTATGAAAACTAAAGTCATAATTGAGTTTAGTATATTAAAATGCACATTGACATAGTATTTTTAGTTTATGAGACAGACCACTGTTGTTTGCTAAAGATATAAAATAAAGCTGTAAAACAAGAGAACAACAATTTAGCAAAAAAAAATAAGTAATCAATGAGGTCATATTTTATGGCCATGCTTGTTTACAAGGTCCTGCAGATGCATTCTCGTAGGGTTCTTGATAGTTTTAGTTACAAATTAGACACAAGCCTACGCTGCCTATGAGGGGTGATAAAAAAAGTTGCCGTGGCCAGTATTCCGTACTGAATTTGGTATGAATTCATTTTCAGCCCAGGCAAGCACGGCTATAGAACGCGATCCCGTTTATCATCAGGAACTTAGAATCTCTCTTTATCTTCAAACGTCTGACTTGGACACACTTTTTAGAACTCGACTGAGACTACACAAAGACTTATCGAAAAATTCATATATTGTCATGTACTTTTTATTAATATTATAACAACGTGTCACGTATTACCGACTGTGATATTGTTTAAATCTAATCTAACTCTAACTTACATTTATATAGATTTTCTATTTATTAACTGTAATATCGTTACAGCCAACTGGCTGAAAAACTTTCAATATCCAATACAATAAATACAATGTAAACAAATTTAGGTTTTTGAAATTTCTTTTTTAAATTAAAATATTTTCGAATTTCGTCTTTTATTTATATTTTTGTTTTTTTTCTCCAGCTACATTTCCACCTACTATTATTTATGGGGAATGATTTTATTTATGATTCAGTGCACTAATTTATTCTTATAAAAATTATTCTTAATAATAATCAAGAATTTTTCCACAAAAGCTGTACGGCAACTTCAAAATTAAAAGAATGATTAATTACATCGAAATATGTGGAATAAAAATATTGATACTATTTTCCTGTAACAAAATACGTTATAATTACTGTTTACAAAGTATTCTGAGTTATCACTTCTGATAAAGATAAAATGGCTTAACTATTGCACGTGTATTGCTAATTAAAATCCTAATTAGCTTCCCTCCAAACCAACTGTTCTCAGACTCAAATATTCATGAGAAGAGAACGAATAATAACATCAGTTATAATCAACAAGATTGAGATACATTAAAATTGAAGTTTAGATAACAACAGAAAATAATATTAAACAGCTTATAAATTTAGTTGGTAAAAAATTTAAAAACACGTGTAATAAGTCATGTCTGAAATAATATACGTGAAATAAATTATCTTGTTTTAATATACCTTGATTCAAAAAAATAAATAAATACTAATAAAAAAAAATGTTTGTAAAATAAATTTAATGAATTTTTAATGTTGTAAAATTGATTTCATTTGAAACTAAATTTGGTGAAAGCAAAATACTTTCAAAAAAGAAAAAAAACTGCAAAAGCTTCCAAAAATATGAGTCGCAAGAAAACCGCATTCTTCAGTTTTGTAAGCAGCTTTTTTCTTCTCGCAGCTATTTTGCTGTCTCTTTTCAATTCTCTTGAATTCTTATGACTGCCGCGAGCCGGCAGACAGCAAAGGTGAACGTAAATGCAAATAGGAACATTCCTACGGGGTTCTTAATTAACTTCTTTGCAATTATCATGCTGCTGTTCCTGTGCAAATGTCTGGACACTTCCACTGTTCTCGAGGCTTTTTTTTCTTTTTAAAAAAAAGCAATATTACATTTTTTATCTCTTTAGTCTGCTATATTCCAGAGTAACTCCCAGAATATCTAGATTCACGTGTTAAAATTAGGTAAAGCTAATTTTACTATTCAAAAATTAATGCAGCTTTTAATTTTCGCATTGCGAATTTGTTAATGAAAAGGTTTCTTTGAATAATTGTATACTAAATCGAGCAAAAAAAATAAATATCATTTTTTAAAAATCCTTTTCTTGAATTCCCTTAAGGTAGTTGTATGGGCAGATATAGAACTTTTGTATATATAGATATACAGCGCTGCGTCTTAACTAAACAAACGACGCGCGATAGCACTATATATAGATATACAAACGCGGGTAAAAATTGCGAGAATAATTTTGAACGAGCTATAACTAATAATTTTGCACGTCAATGCATATTAATTTTTACATTTTTTTAAAGTACATAACTTTAGCTATAATGTCTCTGTTTTTGGAGTTTCTGGCGGATCACTATCAATTAGAAAACTTTAAATTTATTATATTTTACGTCTGCGGTCGTCAACTGTACATAACAACCTAGGCTTCAGAGCTTTATTTCAAACACCGTTTTCTCAAATTTTTACACATTAACTGCCCTAAAAATTTAGGTGTTTGTATTATACGTACTTTACACTGCGTGCTTGCAAAATCTTATTAATTTCTTTGATAAGTCGATAAACCATACAACCACCTTAAACTGTATATGCTTTAGTTAAATCTGACTTTACTATCCCTGATAGAATTTCCAGCATTGAAAATGGTCAGGAAAACAGTTAATAGATAAGTCCCGTGGCTATTTAATAGGTCGCGATGAAACGCTTTTCTTCATATGATTTCTCTATTAAATGGGCTGATAATTTTCTTTCTAAATTGACATGGCTAGTAAATAGCTAAGAAAATTATTACTGTAATATGAAATATACCCTAACATAACACGATAAGTTTTACCTTGGAAATACGTAAGAAAAAATGCCTAATTTTAAATTGCCAAAAAATTTGATTTTAATAGCTAAGAATAGAATTCTTATCACTTTTCAAAATTTTAATAAATTATAAATCTTTCTTTATGTTTCATTATAGAACATTAAATGTAAATAAACTAATATAAAACTAAAACAAATATAAATGTAGTATATAATTTGTTTTTCTTATATAGACGAACAATTGGTCAAATTCTCTTCTAGTGTGATATTGAGTGTGACGAGGTTGAATAGCCTTACTTTTTTAGAACATTTAGATTAGCTACTTACTACCTTAAAAATGGGTTAAAGCTTTTATTCTATTAAATTTTAGTTCATGTGAAAAAAAAAACGTTTCGTAATAGGAAATTATATTCTAAAAAGGTTAGCTCATTCCTACTTAATCTTTTCTTTTGCTACCTGATTCCTAGCTAAGAAATGTTTTCCATTTCTACCAGGGATTCCATCTATAAATTAGGATAATTCTATTTCTAAAATAAAATCTTCAATAAAAGCAATCGTTCCAGGATAATATTTATTTCTTTTGGACAATTATTATTTTGTGTGATACTGAATAGTAAAAATTATTTTCACTTGACATTTTATCTGTTCTTAACATTTATTGCGACATATCATATCAAAATAACTATTCAAAATCCTGGTTTTAATGTCTACCAAAACTTTGCAAACAATGAGATTATCAAGTAATTAATTTCTTGAATTTGGATTGTGTTCTTAAAGTATGTACTTATAAACAGTATTACTGCTGTATTACAAAATTTAGAAAGTTTCTAGCGATATTATCGCTACACTGCTACCGGGGTATTATTTTAAATTTTGATAGAAGATATGATAGATATTTGTTCATTTGTAACTCGACTATAAAAGATAGTGTCGTAAAATAAGTATACTAAAAAATATACATAAAAATATCACAATTTGATATCGCAGACAGCTTAAGGTAGCTCTATAGGTACTCTCTAGTCAGTTGAGATATTAAAAAAAATTTCTTTTTAAACACTTTATTAT